>OX457150.1:11393685-12027686 GCA_949752895.1 Dendrolimus pini
TCGCGTCAAAAAAAAAAAAAAGCTTGTCTTCCATCGGACTGAGCGTAACTACGTTCTAAGTCTCAGCCTTTCCTACACAAAAGCGTGGGGCACATGGGGGGAGGTTGGTTTTAGTGGGTATTAGTCATGTCCGTCCAATGATTTCGAGTCGCCACACAAGCTGATCAATTATGTTTCGATTGCCTTTAATGGAATGCCTCCATATGCGATAACTGTGTAATCCCTTACAAAGGACCCAGTATTGAGCGTAAATAGAATTTTCCCCGGTTTAAAAAAAAACTTGTCTTCCATACAATGACACACTCTATATAGCATTACAACCGTTCTCAATAACAAAAAACAATTAAGTAATAAACAAGTACCTTTTAAGTTGGTTAGTAAAAGCTGCGCAGCTGTACGTTATTTTATCGCTTTACTATCTCAGATCGTAATAAACTCGACTGTCGGCTTCATGCATACCGAAATTTCTAAGTACTTCTTTTATCACCAAGATGCCTCAATATCGCAAGATATGAATATAATAAGTAAAAAAAAAGCAAAATTACTGGTGCATCAAAAGACGTCAGAGAATAATAACATACTTCTCCCCATGTAACAACTCTATAAAAAATAAAAACTTCGTTTAAAAAAACCGACTTCAAAAACTAAAATGTATAAAATAACTTATTTATAAAGATATTATTATTAATATATATTATCTAAAACATCTTAAAGTCGGTGCTTAGTAATTTTCAAAAAATGGTATTTTTTATTACGTTTTACTTTGCACCGACTTCAAGATGTTTTACATAATATATATTAATAATAATACCTTGAGAAATAAGTTATTTTATACATTTTAGATTTTGAAGTTGGTTTTTTTAAACGAAGTTTTAATTTTTTATTTGTTACTTTTTAGTGTCTAGCTATATATGGGTGGACTTACGAATGGTGCCGCGCTTCTTAAAAAATATAGGTCCCAAGAAACGAGAACAAATAAATGTTCGTAAAATGAAAACTACTGGGCCAAACTATGTCAAACTTTTAGGGGACCACATGGCAGCTATTCCGCGTCGAACAAAAAAAGAATCACGTAAATCGAATCATAAATCTCAGAGTAATCGGTGTACATATGGAACGAAAAGGAAATCTTTTTCATAAAAAATGTTCATAAAATGAAAACTACTGGGCCAAACTATGTAAAATTTTTAGGAGACCAATTGGAAGCTATTCCGCGTCGAACAAAAAAAGAATTACGTAAATCGGATCATAAATCACGGAGTAATCGGCGAACATACATAAAAAAAAGAAAAAAAAGAAAAAAAAAAAGAAAAAAAAAAAAGCTCCCGACGAATTGAGAACCTCCTCCTTTTTCCGAGGTCGGTTAACAAAACGCCTTAAAATGCACAGTCCTTTTCGTCGTCATAGCAACGCGAGCGAAGTTTCAATGTTACATACCAGTAATACAATAATCTCAAACAAAACAGCAATAAGTATAATGCAAATAATATAATATATCTAATAATTATTTTCTATAATAAAAACAGCACTTTCTTACGTCTCTATGCGCTTTCGACAAATTAATTAAACCGCAAATACATCTACATGCATTCTTATGAAAGTAAAAGGACGATAAATAACAGTGTTTTATGTATACATATGTAGGTTTCATCATATAATCGCACTTCGTAACTGCTATACTGATTTTCAAAATGTATGTAAGATCAGAAAGTGTCATTGCATCATTGATGTTGCAGATTTTTGATAGCCTCTTTTGAATATCATGTTATTTACTCGGGTGTTGGTTGTGTGGAAAAAGTATTAGAGTTTTTCGTTGTATATTATATTGGATTATTATATTGGAGTATTCAAAACCTACTTATTGATTATAAAGTTGCAATGCAGAAAACTGAACCTTAGCTAATTGCTTTGCTTTTTCTCGTCAAGCCACGACATGTTGCGAAGCGGTTGTAGATTAGATTAGGCTCCCTTATAGTAAATAATAACCATAAACAAAATTAAAACTAAATTATTAATATGAAGAAGTTGGCGGTAGGCTAAATAAAACTTTAAAAATAATCATTGACACTTGACATCTTTGTCTTCCGTGACCCCGGCTATTGAAAAGTGGCCGAAACGTCGGAGTAATAAACATAAATAAATTACCGCGCCTAAAACCGTTAAAACGTAGTTTTATTAGTTTTTATTATATAACAAAACTAATATTCAATTAAGGAAATGGCCAATTGTATCGTTTAGAAATAGAGGTTACATTATAAAATTAATTATAATTTTTTAAAGAAAACATGAATGACCATACAATTAAATAAATGTACATACACATACACACATAACTTCACGCCAGGTCCCTTGCGGGGTAGGCACGAACAACAGAGCGCCATTTAGGCTTATTCTTACACACCTCCCTTGCTTCTTTGACATTCATAGCTCTTGTCATGCACGCTCGTCCCGTTCTTAAGGCTCCTGACATGACACACTTTCTGCTAAATAAATGTGACATGTAATATACAAGGACAGAAGATGTAGGGACATAATTTTGTATGGGTTCAACTTTTTCCGAAATGGCTAATATACCCTCTCTAATAAAGTTGAAATACCGAAGGTGAATCCGCGAAATACAGGATTATTAAAAACCCACGTAAATTGCTAAGTATGGCCCGTTGCAAATAACGGTGCCTATGTATTGATTGCGCCTACACTACATTCACATAAGAATATTTTATAACAAATATAGCTTAGTTATGGCATTGATATTGTTACGTGTTAGCGGGACTCGAATTAAAATGCCGTTAGCATTATTATAAAGTTTATTAGAACCATACAAACACGTAAAACACAGGTACAAATATAATCGAACACAATAAATCCAAACGTAATGCTGAAGGTCGTAATTGAATTAAACGCGCAAAGTCCGTCACTATTAGATTCCCGAATGGTACACACGTAACGCCCGTATCGTAGTCGTAGCTCAACTGGCCCCTCTCTCCATCAGACCGTCTTTTTATACTTCACAAATGCAAATGTGCCCGTCCGGCAACCTCGACTCAATCAGCTTGTAATCGTAATCCGCAACACCTGGTCAATGATACAGATTGCAAGCGGCTGTAAACGAGTACAATAGAAATATGCTGTTCTCTAGAATAACTAGAAACGTATGCCAGTAAATAATTAAACAAAAGAAGGCGATCATAAAAGGGTTCCAATTCGTTCAAATGCCGAAAGGTAATAAAATGTGCTTTTGCAGGTCTGTACGTGGAATTTGTCCTTGTCGGGGCCTAGGTTGTAACAATATGTACTTAATATAGGTTTTGTAAATTTTTGAGTAGTAATTAAATACTGACAATCAACTGTAGTAAGTTGTAAATAATATAAATGATTAACATTAACCTCTTTTATAAATTGTGTAACTAACACGACTTTGTTTTACATACATAGATTTATTGCATGTCAAAACTAATTAAAAGACACACTTTGCACGTCCAATCAATTAACTCAATGTTCATTATATGAATGGCGGTAGTATTTTAATTGGAAAACAATAGACATGTCGATATTTTGATTGTACTTAATTGTGTTTACAAAAAGCATTGGCACGTTGACGTGTTTGATTTACGTTGTAGGGTTCCATGGATATTTTGTCAAAAACAAAATCCTTATACAGCGAAACGTAGTTAATTGAGACATCAAGGGACCTGCAATGTGGTTCCACTTATAGAGGTATTCCACTTTCCCAGTGTCTCAGATATCTAGGTATAAATAAATAAATATCTATCTGTCTCATTTACAGAGGGTTCCATGAATAGAGGTCAGAATACAGGTTATTTCAGTTAGAATAAGTAAGTAAACAAACAAAACAATGTTATCTCAGTTACACAGGTCTATGCATATAAAATTCACTCGCGGTCTCAGTTGGAGAGGTAACTATGATGATAAATCGAAAGAACTAATCCCAGATATAGAGTTTTTCTTCGTCCCACTATCGGGGGTAATTCAGTGCCAAAGTGTTGAGACCTCAGCACGAGTTCCATTTATGGAGGTTTGTCCATATATATATGTCGCAGAACGGCCTCGTTCTCACGACATCATCTTTAGTTATTGCAGGTTTAGTGGGCGTCATCAGGATAAAATGCGAGCATAAAACACAATAGCCACGGTTTATACACTTTTAATTTAGATTTGATCAACATTATGACATAGTTTAGACCGAGCAGCGGGTTCAGGGCACCAGCTCATACTTTCAGCTTGAATACTTTATTTAAAACTCTCAAAGGTCCAACTCGACCTGTAGCCACCAACCAAATGTGTCACAAAAACTCCTCAGTCTACCCAAGTAGATATTACTCAAAGTATAGAGGGCGCTGACCCCGCTCCGCCATATGCTCTGCTCTGATTGGTCGTTTATTAAATTACAATATTCATAACTTTTATTAGGTTAGAACGATCTTTAAGTTATAGAAACATTCAACAAATCAAATTAAATTACATTAAGAATTTTAGAAGTAATTAAAATGTAAACAAATGATATTGTGCATTATACATCCAGTCAACGATACGTCCAATTAAAGCTTCCCTCCGACATATATATATATCCTCCAGGTCCCACTTAACCAAGTTTCACTGTATAATCATGTCTGTGTATCTCATGGAAAGTGGTCACTGTCGCCTATAGACATTTGTAACACCAACAGCGTAGTCAACGCTATCATTAGCCTTTAGGATGGAATAGAGAGGATGAAATAGCTGGATCAGATAGAGGTATCAAGACAGGCTGAATGGGATAAAGAGGGGTGGGATAGGGAAGGTTGCTTGTAATTATTTTTCGCTGGAGGTTCAACCACCCTCCGTATGTAGGAGGGGCTCTATAAGAGACACTGCCGTCAAGGCCATCGGAAATGTCTTTGGTTCCCGAGGTCCTGACATACGGCGTCCAGATGGAACAAAGAGGTTGTTTAATTGGTAGCTCTTACCATGCCATCCAAAGTCCAACACTACCTTACCGTAGTCCTTGAAGAGTAGGGTGTCCATGACGGATTATCCCTCGTAAAAAAAGTGAAGGTTGGATAGGAGGGGAGAGGTAGTGGGCCGTCGGAGCCCTCACTCATTGCACGAAACAGCATTAATTCAAGTCAAACCGTTTCACGCCAATATTCTGTGATTTCGGCAATGCCTGAAGTCGAAAGTTTTCAAGCAGTGCGTCCTTTCCTTCTTGAACTATGCGTGGACACTGACTGCAGGATTAGTCCACAAGTTCCAAGTCGCTCAACCCGCTCAACCGCCTATGGAGCGAGGTATGTTGGGCTTTTCTCTTATGGATAGAATAAGAAATGAGGATATCCGCAAGAGAACTAAGGTAACCGACATAGCTCGGAAAATTAGCAAGTTGAATTGGAAGTGGGCCGATCACGTCTGCCGATGGCCGATGAAGCAGACGAGTCTTGGTGTGCAGACCGCGTCTCGCTTGACGTAGTGTCGGACAGCCTCCTGCCCGATGAACTGCCAAGCTGCGTAAGGCCTATGGTAGATGCTGGATGTTGCAGTCAGAAGGCAGGGATGAGTGGCGCCGACTTGGGGAGGCCAACGGCCAGCAGTGGACTGCGATTTGATTTTCTATAAAAAGAAGCACATACTGGTGGCGCCATCTGTAATTGCAGAGTGTGTTACGATTTACCATGTTTTCTACGCGATTGTTATTATTTAATATTCTTCTTCTATGATATAAAATATAAAGATTGTTTTGGCCCCTTCCAATTAATATAATCCATACGCCCCCAAGTATATTGCACTCTTCGACCTTTTAGTCAAAAAGCAATTTTGATATTTTTGAGTCATAGTCTGTGCCCACACTGACAATTACCATAATATTATAGCAATCACAAAGTCATCGACTGACAACACTTGTTATGGAAACCTGGTCAGTTTAGGGTTGTTTGGTTAAATAAGAAATCACCTTTCTTTCAAACTCTTGAAGGTCAAATGATATACTAGTTGTTAGTATTTTATTTGCCGTTTCCCAAGAATCGGCCAAATGCGTTTCAGGTCAGCCAATTCGAAGTGAACGTCGCCAGTTTTTGAAACACTAAAAACCCTACATCTTGAAGTCGGTGCAAAGTACAAATAAAAATTACAAGATTTTGTTTTTTCTCAATATTTTATTTGTGACCGATTTCAATATTTAGATAATGTTTATTTTGCTTTTCAGTTACTCAATTCCGTATCTTTTCTGCTAGCTTTTTTTTGAGACTGGCAAAGCTGCTTCAAAAGCTGAAGCTTTGGAGTTGAAACTTTAGGTCCGTGGGGTCCATCGACAAACGGTCTTCTTTGATGCTACCCGTGATCAGAAGGCTCGCTCATCATATTTCGCCCAACAAATAAGCATCGCTATATAGCGCAGCAATGCAGCCAGCCTTCTCGGCACGCTCCCATCTGGCAGCGATTTGTGACACACTATAATCGCATGTACTATTTATAACTTAGTTTTAAATCGTATTTTTGAAGTTAGTTTTAGTTTATTTATCTCATTTAAAATATGATCATGGAGCAAACATTTATAAGCTAAAATTCGCGAAATACATTTTGGTAGTTTTCCAATATTCATTTCGGCCATGCATCTTGGCTAATGGTTTCATACCAATTTCTTCTGTCGCGACGATATCGATGTGTTGTGGATTTGTTAGTATACGAAAATTTTACACTATAGTAATGGAATCATACTTTGACTATCTTCGCTACGCCAAGGTATTGAATTAGCAGAATTGGATACCTAGCTTAAATATACACGGAACCATATAATCTCAAATCCGGTTCGCACTTAGCCGGCTGTATGTTTATTTGCCAATTTTTAGAGCGCGTTACCAATCGCGAATGTTTTGAGGAAGTTAAACAAAAGAGTGCTTTTTTGCCGGTGAATTGTGTGTTTTGGACAGTTTCCTACTGTTTCTTATGTAATAACAAGTGTATTAGAGCATTTTTATGCTCAGAAATTTTAGTTGTGTTTTTATGTATCTATAATCTATATTTATATATAAGTTAAAAAATCCCCCGATTTTGAAACATTCTTCATTGGTGCTCCGCTCCTATTACTCTTAGCGTGATGGCATATCGCCTATAACCTTCCTTTATAAATGGGCTATCTAACACTGAAAAAAAAATCAAATCAGACCAGTTGTTTTTGATATTAGCGCGTTCAAGGAAACTAACAAACTCATCAGCTTTATGTATTATATATATAAGATAATACTCTCTCACCGACACCACACCCTGTCAACATCTCCGCTTCTATTATGTTACGTTGCAGAGAAATTATTTTCAGTCTGTTTAAGTAATTAAAGCTTTTTTAACTATCCCACGGGAACTCTTTAATTTTTCGAGATCAAAAGTATCCTATATGTTGACCAGGGATGTAAGCTACCATCATACAAAATTTCATGTAAATCGGTCCAGTCGTTTCGGAGATTAGCCGATACAAACAGACAGACAAACAGAAAAATAAAAAATAAATCTAAATTAGTTTTATTTCACTTTTTACATTCCCCTGACTCTGCATCTTTTTACAGTCTGGGCCCAAGAACATGTGAAAGCGGCATATCGTCTCCTTTGTTTACAATTCAACCAATATCGCTATTTATTTAAATTCAAAATACAAATCGTGTTTTTGTCGTCATTTTGAATTGGTCACTCATTAAATTTTGCTACTACGGTGACGACAGTTGTGTTGCGTTCAAGTTTAATAATGCCTAATTTGTTCGTCTATAAAAACAAAAAAAATGACAAAAAACCGTAATAAACAAATGGATGTTGCTTTAGTCTAAGGTTTAGACAGAGGCCATTCGTCGTTGCAAACTGTTTATTTCATAGTGATATCGCGAGTGACTGGTTTTTGTGAATTGAAATTATGTCTGGTACAACATACTGTTCGGATTGGGTGTATTATACACCTGAACAACGAGATAGGTATGTACATATGCAAACTATTTATTATTCAAATACATTGCAGTAATAGGGCTGTCCACCGGTGCCCAGGCACAGGGCGTAGACTCTGGGGGGCGCAAGAATGGCCAGACCAGGCACGACTAAAATTTTTACGGTTTGCTTAAGTTCCCGCTGCACCACTAGTGCTCGATTCCAACACATACGTACCTACATGCCAGTATCATCAAAAACATCTGTTAAATTTGATTCTAGTGAAATGTATTTGTGTTCTAGTTCTTTGAGAAAATAAATTTTTCTTCCAAAATATTAGATAATTGGTCCACCAACACCAAGGTCCATGTGCGTACATAAAATTGCTCTAGCTAGGACACTTATAATATCTAGAAAAACAAGGGCGCAGTTATAGAAGCTCGCATAGGGCGCATGAAAGGCTATTTACGGCACTGCGTTGCAAAGTGGTTATTCGATTTATAGTAAGTTTGTAGGCTTCTTTAAGGTTCTGATGTTCTGTGTTTTTTTTTTAATTTTTATTGCCTTCTCCATAATAAGCTAAAATGGAGATTTTTACTTTTCTTTTCAACATTTCTTTTCTTTACTATCTATGAATAAATAAGGGGGGGGGGGGGGTACAGTCTTTTTATTTTACAACAAAACTTAAAATCGAATAATAAAAATTGTGTGAGATCAGCAAACAGGCAGACGGCTCAATTGATGGAAAGCGGTTACCATCGCATATATAGGTATACATTTGCAACACCAAAGGTGCTACAAATGCGCTGCTGCTCTCTTAAGGGAGGTTGGATCCTGGTTACTAATGCCGGAACACAATTCAAAGTTCTTATGGCGGCGTACCCTAGACCCGGGGTGGTAACCATTCAGTCGGATAAATACCCTACCACCTGCCGTTAAATATTTTTAAGTATTACACGTTTTTATATATTTATGTTTTATTTTTTACATTCTTAATATCTATCTATTTAATATACTTTTCTAAGGAACTTTTCTACTTATTTATTTACACTTACCTAACGAGCCAATGCTCAGAGATTTAATCAAGATGGTAACAATTACAGCCATCCAATCGATCCTGGCCGGAACGCATGCTCCACTTATACAGAGTTCTGACCTGAAAACATCGTGATGCGACCTGCACATTGATTTAACGGATGTGTCAAACCTGCCAAGTGCTGTCGACAAGCGTGACGGGTGTTTATTTATTTATTATTAAAAAGTATCCGACAGTATATCCATGATTTAAAGCCTAACATTACACAACATTATATTTAAACCAACACTGGATACTTATAATCTAGAAATAGGAACAGAAAGTATATTTTTTTATACTGTCCGATCCCCTATACTGGGACGTTTACGTTATTATCTATAACTAATGTACATATATAAAATTGAATCGTAGAAATGTATGTACGCGCATAACTTGAGAACGACTTATGCGATTGTGATGAAATTTTTGGTGTGTATTTGAGTGGATCCCCTGATGGCTTATGTTCACAATTGGAACCGGTAGGTGGCGCTGAGATCGGGTTCTAGAATCCTCCTAACCACCTGGACCGATTTTGGTGATTTTGTTTTTGTGTATTTGAGTGTGTTCCCGGATGGTTTAGATTCGCAATTAGAACCGGTAGGTGGCGCTGAGATCGGGTCCTAGAATTTTCCTAATCACCTGGACGGATTTTGGTAATATTGTTTTTGTGTCATGAAACAAAGTATTTTTAGTAACTCAGAAAATATGGCGGTACGAGGTATGCCGGTCAGCTACTTATATATAATTCCAGCTTAGATTTACCGCGTAAAATTTCCTGGTCTGGATTCGAACACAGATCGTTTGGAATGTCTTCCATGAGGTAGGAGTGGGAAGCTTAGCCAACCACGACTTTTGTTTGTATTATGTATGTCGTGTTGTACAACTTTCTTTGCACAACATTCCAATATAATTTTAGCCGCAACTATTACATCTGTTTCGTATTATCGATTTCACGGTTAGATGCGCGCGCGCACCTAAACAATTAACGTCTTGTCTTGTGTTTTTTTATGGATATTGAATAAGAAATGTCCTTTATCAAGGTAGGAGACGCATCAGCAAAGATTTTATTTTTAAGGTTAATTTTCATGGTGGAATGCCACTCAAATAAATGGGACTCAAATATACTATATAGTATACTGTGGGAACGTACCCATACCATTTGACCCGTTTTAATACTTGCTTTTATTAGCTTCATACGTATGTTAGTATGTAAAGGAATCTTTCAAGTTAAATTTGATCGACTGCCCGGTTTCCGATTGAGCTGAAATTTTGCACGTATGTGTATATCGCGTGACAAAGCATTTTTTCTTACACTATTTTTAATTCAAATTTATTAAAAATTATTTTCTATATTTTAGTTGGATTTTCTATAAAAGCGTATTTTTTTAGTTTTTTTATACTATTATTTTTACCCCCCTTTCCTCCTTGGTGACCAGCCGTAATGTATGCCAAGACACCTTTCTATTTCACACGTAATAATTCATATATATATATTATAGCCCGCGAGTTCATCCGCGTGGTATTGATTATTCCTTAAAAGCTGTTTAAGTAAAAAAAATTTAACTATCCCACGAGAACTCTTTAATGTATCGGGATCAAAAGTATCCTATATATTGACCAGGGATATAAGCTACCACCATACACAATTTCATTTAAATCGGTCCAGTCGTTTCGGAGATTACAAAAAATTTGAAAAAAATTTAAATTTAAAAATCCTATTTCACTTCTTACATCCCCTGACTCAGTTTTTAGTTTTTTATTCGTTGTACAGAAATTCGACCACTACAGTTTTATTATATGTATAATAGATTAGCGGTCACGGTAGATAGACGCTGTCTTGCCTTGAAAAAATAAAAATCTGGTACCCGATTTTAGTGCCATATACCGGGTCCAATTTTGAATCTAAGCCAGGGTTTCTCAAAGTGGTCGATATCGACCCTCTGGGGTCGACGACGTTTAAAAATTGACCCCGATTAGTTAACACGTTTTTATTTGAAAATGTCAAGATACTGTATAAGTAAAAAAGCTCACATGTGTGTGTGAGCTTTTTTCCAAAAAATAATAACCTATATAAGTATTTACGTAATTTGTATTAAGAATTGATTACTATTATATATAGTATACTATTATATATATATATATATATATATATATATATATATATATAACATATATATATATATATATATATATATATATGTCGCAGAACGGCCTCGTTCTCACGACATCATCTTTAGTTATTGCACGTTTAGTGGGCGTCATCAGGATAAAATGCGAGCATAAAACACAATAGCCACGGTTTATACACTTAATTTAGATTTGATCAACATTATGACATAGTTTAGACCGAGCAGCGGGTTCATGGCACCCGCTCATACTTTCAACTTCAATACTTTCTTTAAAACTCTCAAAGGTCCAACTCGACCTGTAGCCATCAACCAAATGTGTCACAAAAACTCCTCAGTCTACCCAAGTAGATATTACTCAAAGTATAGAGGGCGCTGACCCCGCTCCGCCATATGCTCTGCTCCGGTTGGTCGTTTATTAAATTACAATATTCATAACTTTTATTAGGTTAGAACGATCTTGAAGTTATAGAAACATTAACAAATCTAATTAAATTACATTAAGAATTTTAGAAGTGATTATAATGTAAACAAATGATATTGTGCGTTATACATCCAGTCAACAATACATAGTCATATCGTCATAGTCATAGCTTCCCTCCGACACGGCCTTCCTGACGTATTACACGCCCTCGTGTAATAGGCCGCCCATTATGGATTAAAAAGAAAGAGATATTATAGTTCGGCCACTCCTGACCAAGGACATCTTGTACATTTTATCTACTGCGCAACAACTTCATTCTGGATTTTTTTCTGAGATTCGAGTCCTAACAGACTCCAGACTACACACCAAATCAAGTCAGCAGTATCGAAACTGCCACCTCGTCGCCCATCGAGCTACGCATTTTGGGTCAAATATCAAGACACCAATCAAAACATCAAAAACAAAAATATCCAAATAATACCCAGCTTCTCATTCTATCGATACCACTTTTCAATCGCTACCTCGCCTCTCATTCCACTGATTTCACTTTGCAACGGCCATCTCGCCCATTAAAAAGCCTAAATAAACCACCCAAATAGCCACCTAGCCTCTTATTTCACTTTGTAATGGCCAACTCGCACTTATTTCACTGACCACCTCGCCTCTATTTCACTGGCCACCTCCCCTCTATTTCACTGGCTACCTCGCCTCTATTTCACTGGCCACCTCGCCTCTATTTCACTGGCCACCTCGCCTCTATTCACTGGCCACCTCGCCTCTATTTCACTGGCCACTAATGACTATTTTAACATC
This sequence comes from Dendrolimus pini, assembly GCA_949752895.1. NCBI lineage: Eukaryota > Metazoa > Arthropoda > Insecta > Lepidoptera > Lasiocampidae > Dendrolimus > Dendrolimus pini. The sequence continues at coordinate 11,406,023 of OX457150.1, forward strand.
AAACTCACAATAAACTTTCAAAATTTTCAACGACTTATTTCAAGAATAATACTAGAACTACTGTTCAGGTTTCAAAAACTCTTAAAAAAAACCTAGTTCACTCTAAGGCTTCAAAAACTCTTTAAAAAAAACCCCAGTTCACTCTATATGTACCTCTAAATTTAAAAACTACACGTTATAATAGTCAACTGCATTTACAAAGTTTAATAATTATTGAAATTCCATTATTTTAACTTCAAACAAAAACCGTGTGAACGCATCAGTCATCCAATCCGCTAACAACACTTCTCAATCAGTCAATCAAACCAATACATCTAAATGAGTGATGTACTCTCAACCAACCCCCGCTGAGCGTATCTCGGATGACACTTTTTGACCAAAGTAGGCAATCAGAGCAACGAAGGTTGTCACTCTACGGGCTCCAGGGTCGACAACTTATGAAAACTCATTATAATAGAGGAACAAACAAACTCAAAATAATTTTCCGATTTACAATGCGTTCAATAACTAGGGTATTCACCCTAATTCGAATTTGAAACTATCACAAAAATAATCTTAAATAAAAAATCAACTTACCAAAGTGTCTACTAACGTAAATACCCCCTGTGTACCTTATAGTGGCTTTCAAACTTCTTCATAGCCACACTTTCTTCACGGTAAAATTATTATCATCTGAATCTAAAATGTCTTTCATATAATGCCTGTAAACTTACTTTTACAAGAAAGATAACATAGCGTAGAAATAATGTGTCATAACCACTTTCCACTATACGTTATCTAAGTAAAAAAAAACTCAAAAACTAGATCCGATTTTCACATAAAAATTATTGGAAGGTAAACTTGAAAAGACAATGAATTTCATGCACATCGTTTATAACATACAGAAGTTTTCTTATCTTAATCAGAAAACAAAGGAAAACATCGCATAGGAATAATATGTCAAAGGCAAATTTCTACCATACATAATCCAAGTAAAATAATTTAAAAAACTAGACCCGATTTTCACATTTAAAAACTCTTGGAAGGTAGACTTGAAAAGACAATGAATACACGCACATCGTTTATAAAGAACACAAATTTCTTGTAAGTAACCAACTCCCAAAAATAATGATGAAAAAGTAAACTACCTACGTAATTTGTTCGTTTTCCAATTTTCCATTTTTTTGGCAACCATATCGTAATTTTTCGTACACGAAAAATATCACTTAAATATGAGGGTAGTAAAATTGTCCACCACAAACGATGAATTATAATTTTTTTTAAATCTCGCTTTCTTCATTTTCAGAATTCGCACTAAAATAATAATTAAAAATTACCATACCTCCTGTGCCAAGTAGAATAGGCACGTAATTTTTACCTTAGATTAGACACGATCCATAAAATTGCCTTTCTACTCGCTGTACTAACGTGAATTTGAACCATTGCTGGCACACAGTAGGCCCAACGGTGACCAAACCATGCATAGGCTGACACACCGCCGCTCCACAGGCACATTCAGGACGTCACCACTACGTCGCCGCTATTGCCGCCGATGGCCCCGACATGTCAATCGTCCTCAAATGCTTTTGCTTCCACTGTGGGCATCCTTCAATCCATCAGCACGCCTTCTTATACTGGCAAGGCTTCGCAGTCATTGCTTTCATTGTGGGCACAGGCTGAGATCCCACTTCTGATGTCGCAGAACGGCCTCGTTCTCACGACATCATCTTTAGTTATTGCACGTTTAGTGGGCGTCATCAGGATAAAATGCGAGCATAAAACACAATAGCCACGGTTTATACACTTTTAATTTAGATTTGATCAACATTATGACATAGTTTAGACCGAGCAGCGGGTTCATGGCACCCGCTCATACTTTCAACTTCAATACTTTCTTTAAAACTCTCAAAGGTCCAACTCGACCTGTAGCCACCAACCAAATGTGTCACAAAAACTCCTCAGTCTACCCAAGTAGATATTACTCAAAGTATAGAGGGCGCTGACCCCGCTCCGCCATATGCTCTGCTCCGGTTGGTCGTTTATTAAATTACAATATTCATAACTTTTATTAGGTTAGAACGATCTTGAAGTTATAGAAACATTAACAAATCTAATTAAATTACATTAAGAATTTTAGAAGTGATTATAATGTAAACAAATGATATTGTGCGTTATACATCCAGTCAACAATACATAGTCATATCGTCATAGTCATAGCTTCCCTCCGACATATATATATATATATATATATATATATATATATATATATATTACACTTAATATTTAGTGAATTTTATGTCTATTTATTTCGTAACATTTTTGATGATAATATGTTGTCAAGTTTAGTCATTTAACGACCCGCAAAGTATTTTATATTAGTATGAAAAAACTAGAAATGACGAGACTAGCTCTCTTGCCCAAGTAGTTTGGAAATCTCTGATCTAAATCATTAATCACAATCGGTCCTACCGTTTAGGAGTAGGCAGTTCAGTGGCATACACACCACTAGAAGATTTTTTTATACTAAGATATATAAGTATCTAAAATATATCCCGTCCAGCCCAAATCATAGATATTACGAGTCCGTTATATATTTCACGCGTGTACATTATATATATGTCGGAGGGAAGCTATGAATCGGATGATTGTTGTTTGGATTTATAACGCACAATATTATTTGTTTACATTTTAACTACTTTTAAAATTCTTAATGGTCCAACTCGACCTATTGCCAACAACCAAATGTGCCACAAAAACTCCTCCGTCTACCGAAGTAGATACTACTAAAGTATAGAGGGCGTCTTGACCCCGCTCAAAACATGCTCTGCTCTCATTGGGCGTTTATTAAATTACAATATTCATAACTTTTATTAGGTTAGAATGATCTTTAGCTTATAGAAATATGTAACAAATCAAATAAACTTGAATTAAGAATTTTAAAAGTAGTTAAAATGTAAACAAATAATATTGTGCGTTATAAATCCAAACAACAATCATCCGATTCATAGCTTCCCTCCGAAGCTATAATATAATATAATTTAGAAGTTTTAAATTAAAGTTAGAAGTATGAGCCGTGCCCTGAACCCGCTGCTCGGTCTAAACTATGTCATAATGCTGTTCAAATCTTAATTAAAAGTGTGTAAACCGTGGCCATTGTGTTTTATGCTCGCATTTTATCCTGATGATGCCCACTAAACAGGCAACCAATAAAGAAGATATCACGATAACGAGGCCTTCTCCGACATATATATATATATATATATATGTATGTGTGTATGTATGTAATGTAAAACATGCTCGTCGCCTCAGAATCCTTCGTAGTTCGTGTAAAGTCACGCACTTGGCCAATATTTTTTCTTTAATTAAATTGTTGTTTCAGTAAATATTGCAATCGCTTGTAATTTTGTCATTATTATTTTATTTTTAGTAACATTATTCGAATGTAATAGAGGGTAATGCATTGTTTAAGGTTGACCTTTTAACATTTTTTTACTAGTTTCCTATTTCCATTTGTAAATTATTATTTTTACAATAAACTTTATAGTTATTATGATTAAAATGCGTTAATTATCTTCTGGCCGGTTCCTCTATGTGACATTAGGATAATGAATTGATACTTACCACTGGTAGAAATTTTGCATTACTTGTATGGAACTTAGTTCAATTTTACCAATAGGTTAATGAATGGTTAGTAAGGTATATAGGATATGGTCATTAATAGATTATGATGTGTAAAAAATTCTTTAAAGTTTTTCTAAGTTACTTGAAAGGTAAGCATTTGCTGTGAAGTTGTTGGTTTGATTTATGTATGAAATCATATATGAAAATATATTCGGTGTGCAGTTATTAAAAATTGGCACCTATTAATTAACACATGTTCTTATTTCAAACTTTCAAGATACTGTTGATAAGTTGAGTTATATGGAGAAATGTGTTTTTTTTAATAATTACCCGCTTATTTACGTAATTTATATTAATAAAATATAGAAACTAAAACTAAATAAAAAGTGGAAAATATCTAAGGAAAAGTTACTGGTCCTAAACCACAGTCACTTAACGGGAACGATCCCAGAAGGCTGGCGGTGTTGCTAGGTTATAAATATTAATACTTATTAATTACACCTGGTATTTACTGAATGAATTTTATGTCTATTTATCTTGTTAATTTTGATGAAAAATGATGTCAAGTTTACTCACCTAACCAACCGCAAAGCTTATAAATTACTAAGCATTTATATCAATAAGAAAAAATAAAGATATAGGATTTTAAAGTAATTTGGCTATGGGGGGTTTGAGGTATCAGTACATTTTGGAAAAGGTGTCTCTTGCCCAAAATATTTCAGTTTGGGAATCCCTGCACTACAATAAACATAAATAATTTGAAAAAACCAATGCAAAAAAAATAATGTTTCTTTAAATAATTTTAAATTGATTTTATTGCAAATATAGGTAATATAAACGGTGTTACAATAAGTACATAGTACATCTATATTCTACCGGTAAGTACTGGTTTGCAATATTTTTTTGATTTTGTTTGTTATCATAATGTGCAATCTTGACCTTTTAGTTAACATTATCATAAAATAAACTGTTAAATGGTGTTTGTTCATTGCACAGAATCGTTTCCGGTTTCGGTGAAGGCCGCGGTTTTGTTTTAATTTTTGAAGTTTAACCATCTTGATTATAGCTCTTAGGGCGGGCTTGATTGGTTTGATACCACGCAAACACAGAATATCGGCATGAAACGGTTCGTGCGTTGTGTAAGAGTCCCGATAGCCAACTCTCTCTCGCCTATTATAATTAATTTAAACAAAAGAGTATATATGCGTGTGTGTGTCAAATACATGGTAGTGTGTGTAATGTTTTTCTTTATTGATTTAATGTATTTTTTATGCATAATTAAAAAAGAATATTAGCATCCTGCACTCCTCTATATAAGTGTGCGAAATTTCATTTCAGTATTTGCTGTTTTTTTGCTTCACGTATTAATATATAGATTATAATATGTATATATAATTATATAGATAGATAGATAGATAAATAACACTTTATTTTACACCATTACAGAAAACTTACGAACTAGTATTATTCTAGTTGGTTACAAAGGGCGGTCTTATCGCTAAAGAGCGATCTCTTCCAGACAACTCCTGGCAAGAATATGCTAATTAGGAGTGACGATGGCGGTATACATAATTATTATACTATTACTTACATTATAATAATAAATATATAACTATACTATATATATATATATACAAATATACACATAAGTTATATAAATACACAAGATATGGTGATAATATGCAAGTATTTAATACATATATAATAAACATATAACTATATCCGATATAATATCTACTTATTATAGATCTACTTTTCTATTATCCGTGCAGAAACGGAGAAATAATACAATTTCCTGCGGCCGGGCGGCCTGTCGTAAGAGGCGACAAAACAACCCACAGTCAGGTGGTAGGGCATTTGCCCGACTGGATGGCTACCACCCCTAGTCTAAAGTATGTCGCCATAACAACCTTGTGTTGTGTTCCTGCATTGGTGACCAGGTTCCAGTCTCCCTTAAGAGAGCAGCAGCGCATTTGTAGCACCTTTGGTGTTGCCAATGTCCATGGGCGATGGTTTTTTTTTTCCATCAAGTGGGTACTGTCTGCCTGTCTGCTGAACTCCTGCAATAAATAATAATATTAAGATCATAGTTCTACCGGTAGGTGGCACCGCTAAAGTCTTCCCAAACGGTGGGACCTATTTGGACAATTTTTACTGTTTTTATTAAAGTTGATTCGAGAATGGTTTAAATTAACTATTGGTCACGGAAAATGTCGCTGCAATCCGGTTCTAAATTTTAATTTCTAAGAGCAGGACAACGTCTGCCGGGTTCAGCTAATGTATAAAATAAGATAAATCCAATGTAACCTGTGTGAATTCCTTCACCAAGATTTAGCCCGAGGCAAAGTCGCGGAAAAAACAGTAATAATACAAGTCACGAATAACAAACCGCATAAATAGTTCAATGTAGGAATTCCACGTTAACTTGTAACACACATAAAAAGCTTGAAGCTATTTGTCCCAATTCTTTCAGTCATGAAGCGTGAAAACTGTATTTAATTAACTCAAAAATTACATGTGCGGAGGGATTATAAAGTTTAATAAATGAGTCGATTAGAGAAACATTTATCGGTGAAGTGCGTTTTGTTCATGTTCTTTTAAAAATGAGAACATAATCAGGCGGCTAACCCGGAACAATAGATTTCATAATCACAAAATTTAGGAACGAAGTTCCTTATCGCACGTTTTTCAGTGGATAGGGGCTAGACGAAAAAAGTGTCAGTGAAATAAAAAATGCTGACCATTGTATGTTATTATACAATTTCGAACTTTAATGCAATTTGACGGCCTCTGTGGTTGAGCGGGCTAAGCCTTTGCCGGCCTACCTCACTGCAACGCAGAGGCTCCGGGTTCGATTCCTGCCATCGTAAATGAATTTTCTCCGTTATTTACTATTTATATTTATGGTCTGGGTGTCTGGAATAGGCCCCAGAGTATTCATTCTAAACTGAATTAAGAAGTCATACCTACACATTATTGCGTCTAAAATGTGTACAAACCGAATAATTACAAGTATCATATGATCAGAGTAAAAAACCTCCAAGGTAATGTTTGCAGTACAAAAAGCGGTGACATTAGTCCACTGGTGTGTGACGTGACCAAGGCCTCCCAAGACTCTTGAGCTACAGATTTATGGATTTTTCTATAAGGTTAGACTGTATTGGGGTCAAATACATGTTATTATGACTTTTCACACAACTATTACTTATACCTCAGACCCTCACAGCCAAATTACTTTAAAAATCCTCTCTAGTTTTCTTCCTATTGATACAAAATACTTACCAATTTAAATACTTTACTGTTCGTAAAGTGAGTAAGTTACTTACGAAGTCGGTTTTGTTTTAAAATAAATGTTTTCGCATTTTTTGTTTTGTTCTGTGTTTGCTTATAGGCAAACTGGTAGAGGGGTCCACATGATGGCAAGTGACTACCGTCGCCCATGGACATGTGCAACACTAAGGGAGCCGATGCGTTGCCTATTTCGTTGAGACTTTAAAAATCTTTTTACGCCCTTTTTGAAGAGCCCCATATTGTAGCGCTCTGGGAAAACCGCGGGAGGGAGCTCGAAAAATATACTATAGCTTTGGAAAAAAAACACGTACGTGCTTATAATTCTCTCGATTTCCTTGGGACCACTCATCAGATCCCGACTTGGTAACAATGAAATCATATCAGAAATATACTTTTTCGAATAAAAAAAATCGGTCTACAATTGAGGGAGAAATCGAGTAGCAACTAACTATAATAAATTAAAAAAAACATACAGTCGAATTGCAAATATTATAATGTTGATTTCAAAACACTACTGCATAAGATTACAAACACGATATACATTCATATCACTATAAACATAATAATAATATATTGCGAATAAAAGCAAAAAGATGAACGAAAATCGTTTAACTTTTGCTTAACTATAGTGTTGCATTATTCTTTTGTTAAAAGCAATTTTGCAATAGCGTTTACTACAATAACATTTTAAGTTTCGTAAACTTGATACAACAAATTTTAATTTCACTTAAAATCTTATTTATTTAGTAAAGTTGTTAGTTTGACTTGTGACCTATATCTTACTGCTTATTTGTCGCGGCCATCGGAGCGGATTGTTTCCTCCCGGCCGTGGTGAAGGCCATGGTCGGGAGCGCCGACGCAGCCACCTGCTCCTGCGAGACCCTCATGTCCGCGAAGAAGGCGGCGGAGCGTAGGAATAATCAAACTCCTTGTGGCACTCGGGGACTGCCGCGGTAAACCTAATGCATAGCATTTTTTATCAACTTATGCAATTATAATTATTTATTTATTTTTTATTTATGCAGTTTTTTTTTTTATTAATCCAATTACACTCTTTGAGCGTGGTGACCGATAAGAAAACAAATCACATACCTATATACATGTATACTTACGGGGCGCACATGCGGTGAGTGTGGCATTATAAAGATATGATAGATACCTACACACCTATATACTTTCTCACAAACAGCTGCTTACGTATTCGTCCGATTTCGGAGCAGCTCGTCGTCCATAATTTGCAATACCTGACATACCTCGAACCGCTACGAGAGCTCGCGGCACACTGTGGCCCCCGCACGCCTCCGCTCACGCGCTGCCTCAGGTCCCCGTCACCGCGCATGGTAGGCGGAGTGGGAGGTGTTAGGTTTATTTTCGTTACGGAATTTCTTCATTCGGTCTCCGCGCTCAAAGCCCGCGATAAAAGCTATGCAATAGCTTAAAAATCAAATTAATTACTGCGCTGAAAACGTTTAAAACTAATTTTTATTTCGTTAATATATACTATGTAACAAATCGCTACCAGCGGAAAGCGTGCTCAGAAGGCTGGCTGCATTGCCAAGCTTTATGGAAATGCTGATGATTAGTTCTGATGCCATCAAACGATTCTTACAAATTTGGAACAAACTGAAATGTAAGGACTGGTAATTATCCAATTATAGACTAATCGCTGGACGTTTAATTAATATAACGGTCTTTCGGTTAACGGAATAATTGCCCTAGCGTCTTTAGGAAATTATCGATGCAAGAAGAAGAAAGAAAAGCTATATATACTGACTTAACCGATTACATAAAACTATATAAAATATAATATCTTTACATTTCAAAATCATGCATCAGATCTTATTACAATTCTTATTCAACAAAACGTGCGTCTCGGGACGCCCAACTGAAGTAACTTAAACTAACAGACTTAACTAATCTAAGTTAACCAATTAACTATTGAAATTGTTTAACTTGAGAAAAGCTCAGGTTATTACTTAACGTTATGCCTAATAAACATACTCATACATAAATAAATAAATATATATATATAGTAAATTTATATATGCATAAATATATAAATATATATTATAATAACTCATAAATATATATAGTATATAAATATATAATAAGCGTCTGTCCGGAATACGGCTGGCACTGTGGGTTAGGGTGATAGAGGAGGCTGCCTGCCGCTGCCATATGCGTGAGAGATAGGGAAGCCAGACAGACTGGCGCCGTAACGCGTTATGTAACGGAGCGGTTAACCTCCCATAAGAAGTTATCACTTCAAAAAGCCTTTATTGCAAATAATAAGTTTGCTTACAATGCACCGGAACACACCCCAACTTGATAGAGCAATAATTTCTGAGATTAAAGTACTTTCGACTAGGGAAGTGGATGAGTAGTATAGGAAACCGCCATAAATTATTTTTATGGTTTTGTGATCAAAAACAGTTCTTTACGTTTACAGACTGTAACACACTTGACTAGTTTTACAATTTGATAATAGGCACAAATAAGGATTGTTTGTTTGCAAAAATCTATATAATAAAATGTTATTTAACACGATTATACAAATAATTTACAACTTAGAGGTCTGTGACATATGACGTAATGCGGTGGTCGACTATGATTTGACCGCGAAATATTACCTATACTAAATAGGGGAAGCGTGTGGGTAGAAGATTTATACTTTGGTAATGGATTAAAGCTTGAAAAGACTGTTGATGTACATCAGAGAGGTTGGGAGAGAAGTGGAATTGCGTGTATTCATACTATTCCTCATGGGCGCCGGCGTCAGCCCGGAGCCCGGAGGCGCAGATATGCGCATGACTACCCTCCCTGAATAATACCGCTTCAGGTGCCCTCTAGCATCTAGGGAGCAGAGGAGTCTTCACCCCTGTTGTCGAAGTGAGTTAGCTCTGATTCCCGGGGCATTCTCAGGCACTTTTGCGCTAGGATCGGTGTGGGCGTAACTACGTTCTAAATCTCATGCCTTTCCTACCTAAAACGTGGGGGCACATGGGAGGAGGGTGGTTTTAGTGGGGTATTAGCCCCTGGGCATTTGCCCATCGGTTCGAGTGTCCTCACAAGCCGGTCGGTTACTGTTTGGATTGCCCTCAGTGGAATGCCCCCATGATCGACAACGGTCTAATCCCTTGTAAAGGGCTCGGTATGTGCGAAATGCAATTTCCCCGTCTGAAAAAAAAAACATCAGAGAGGATGATGATCCACTTGCCGAAAAGTGGATGCCTATGGACATTTGCAACATCAAAATCAAATCATATCTTTCCCAATGCAATATAAGCATAACGTCATGAATGTTATTAACTTAATTGCATAACAGTAAATGCGGAATACTTTATGTAAAGTAATACGTCTTAAGTGTAAACTGAAATAATCATTTTTCTAGTTTTGAGTTAATTACTGCATGCGTAGAAAGCGTAATGCATTACGGTATCTCGTAACATCGTGACTTTGCCCAAAAGGACCAGGTATATATGTATCCGTCCATGCTGGAGGTGTATGCCCGATCGTACAACCCGGACACGTGATGTCTTTAGAGTGTTGTTGCACTTGCACCATTAAAAAAACATATAGACATAGCCAATGACAGCACAAATGTCACTGTCAAGAGTTTAAAACAGTTGTGATGGCGGTTAAATTTGGCTCTCGCACTATGGAGGATAGAAGTAAGGAGAACCATGTATATGAAGAAGTGTCCATCGAAATGCATTAACTTAGGGTGGCGCCACTTTGGCATCAGGGTGAGTTTTAAAGAAAGCGCCAAAAGTTATTAGAGTAGTATTATAGTGTTTTAGTTTTATAAAATTAAATATTACAAAATATCCAAGTGTATTATTCAAAATTCACAAAATAAAATCACAATTCACATTTTCAATTAACAATTCTTTGAGGTTATATTTAGTAAATTACTTTGTACTACGTAAATATTTTTACGTAAATTCATACCATACCCTTTGTCTACACCAGCGCCATTGTGGACGGTTTTTCAACTGTTATTTACAGCTTACAACTGGATATTTCTTCAACTATTTTCCTATATGGGATGATTCTCCTTACCTCTACCCTCCATATCTCGCACAAAATTCAAATATCAGCTGTTCATATTTTTTTTTATAAATATTACTTTATACTCTCAAACATCGCCCTAATAAAACACGTATATATTATACAAGTGTACGTATATGAATTTAAAAAAATACATTATAGAGAGAGAGAGATATATATATATATATATATATATATATATATATAACACTTTATTGCACACCAAAATATACAATTGCAAAAACAGACAATATTTACAAAATATTTTCCTTGTAATACAATAGGCGGCTTTATCGTTCAAAACGATCTCTTCCAGGCAACCTAAATGAAAGAAATTTGAATCTAGCGATGAAGGTGGAACAGGAAAATTAAAAAAAATATATACATACATATATACATAGCCATATACACATTTACAATAATATATTTAAAAATACAAAAGTTATTATAATAAATGAATTAGCATGATTATATTGTGTTAATCAGACATAGCTATTTGTGAACAAAAACTGTTTTCTGAGTAAATTTCTAAATGTTGGTAAGGATTTGGCCTTTGGCCTCTCTGACAGTAAGAGGCAGCATATTCCAAAGTTTGACAGCGTGCACTGTAATAGAATTATCATAATAGGAGGAAGTATCTACGTATGAAGGGTGTAAGACTTAAATATACAAATAACATACATATATACGTAATACGTAGTCATATATACACACATAAAATAATATATTTCGAAATACATAACTTATTATAATAACTTTATTCCACTTGACGCTTTTGTTGATGTAGGTTGCGTTTATTCTTTAACTCGTTCGCGTGAGTTTGTTAATGAAACAAATAATGAATTGATATGTAATTATGAAATGCGTGTAGGTGCATCGAATATAACAGAGATGGCACGACCTTCGTCAAGAAACGAATGTTAGCAATCACCCACACGTCTATAGAAGGGCAATACCTTCTAATTGTTTCGACTTATATAGTCATCAGCATTGTTTGCCGGTGTGAAGATTATTTGATAAAGTTCCATAGAGATATCTTCGTAACGTTTCAAAATTTACATTTTACTAGAGCTTAAGGATTCGCTGCATGCGCGACCTTAGGCGGTAGCTTTGTTTTACTTACATAACAACTTATTTGGTTATTTACTATCTCCCGCGTGGTGATTGAAAATCGACATAATTCCAAAATAAAAGAATTTTCTAAAATAAAAGTAGCCCAAGTTACTCCTTATTACATCAGCTGCCTGCCAATAAAAGTCCCGTCAAAATCGGTCCAGCCATCTCAGAGATTAGCCGGAACAAACAAACAGACAGACAGACAAAGATTGTAAAAAATATTATTTTGGTGTATGTACCGTATATATATTCATATGTATGTAGTAAAAAGCTGTTATTTCAATATTACAAACAGACACTTCAATTTTATTTATATGTATAGATGTATAGATCTAGAGCTTTCCAATAGTAAAAGAATTTTTAAAATCGGTTTAGTAGATCCACAGATTAGCCCCTACAACGTCGCACACTTTACCTCTATAATATTAGTATAGATAAAAAGTTCTGTAAGTCATGAAATTCATAAACAAGCAAAACTAATTGTCTAAGTACGTCAGTTTGCGAAACCGCAGTTGTGATGAACAATGGGTCTGAGTTCCGTAGGCCGGAGGTGGGACGCGGGTTCCGTCGATTGCAACACATATGTAATGAGCTAATGAGTCAACTGTGACTACAAAATTGCGTGGGTTAAAAATTAACGTGCATTTATTTACAAACAAAATGCTTTATTTAGATAGATAGATAGATAACACTTTATTGTACACCATTACAGAAAACACAGATAAATAGTCTAAAAATAATCTAAATGTGCACAATGGGCTGTCTTATCGCTAACAAGCGATCTCTTCCAGACAACCCGTCAGAAACCCGTTTAGTTGTTTAACCGACTTAAAAAAAATAGTTTAACAGGTACTAGAACATTGTCACAGCGACAACATAAAGTGTTATTACAATAATTTTATTGTAATAACACTTTATAGCACAACCTATTTAGGTTAAATCTAATGATTAATTAGGAAAAACTGAAAAAAAACGAAATGTGTGCTGGGACACATAATAGAAGTGAAACTTCAACGGGCAAGTAAAATTTTAACTTGAAGTATTACAGGCACATTGTTAATGTACTTGTCCAATTTGAAAAACTGCCTGTAAAACCTTCAAGTTAAAATTTTGTTGTAATTCGTTTCGCCATTGTCCGTTGCGATTCGTTTTTCCACTTGTCCGTTGAAGTTTCACTTCTGCGATGTGTCCCAGCACATATTTCGATTTTAAGCAGGTTTAATGTAATTTATGACTTGGTTTGAATTCGATCCGGAACCAAAAAAAACATCCATGGTTTACTCTAAAATTATGTCGCCTCTCACCACGCGATATATCTTCTACCCCCTCCACGCGGCCGTAAAGTTTTTTCGTGATAGAAAAAATCCTAATACCTCCCCCCCCCCGTCTGTATAGAAAAAAAGTAGCGCAGATTTTAACACCTAAGAATGAGCTGTCGATCAGCGAAAACCGCATCGAATTCGGCCCATTAGTTTTAGATAGACAAGAAGTTTAAAAAAAATGCATTGTCTTCTCTATCCTTTATATAGTCTGTTCCAGTTGTTTTTTTTTCAATAGCTTTCATGAAAGGATACGGCAAGTTTAGAATTTTATAATATTGTTACGAGACTCGAATTAAAATTCCGTTGGAATTACTATAGAATTTATTAGAACTATACAAACAGGTACAACAAAGATACAAATATAACTCAACACAACCAATACAAACGTAATGCACGATATAATACACGAGTCCGTCACTATATAGATTATCGAATGCACATACGTCTTGCCTCGCTTGTGGCTATCGCTAGACTCCCTCACCCCTCCGTTGGGGCATTGCTTTATACTGTACAAATACAATATAACTGCGCGACCGCGTGGATAAAATTTTCCAAGAATCACACCTGGCTAATGACTACCCTAAAGATTAATACAGAATGGGCTATTTTGTCCAATCACACATTTTAAACACAAAGTAAACAAAGAAGAAGGTCATAAAAGCGCTTCAATGTTATTAGCTCAAACACCGACAGGTAATTAATGTGATTTGTTTACAGATATGCAGGTGGCCAAATTGTAACAGTATTATATAGAATTTGGGTAGACTAGAAAATGATTGTAAGTCGTTGTGTTCATGTATGTCCGCATCTTTATAACCGTTCTAGACTACAGGCAGATTTCTAAACTTATATAAATTTCACTTCATAATATTCGTTTAATATTGCGGTTATCCTCATCTAGCTCCAATGGGCTGCGGTTTACCCGAAGCATTGTACCATTTTAATAGAAAGTCTATATTTCATATACATTCATTAATCTGCATTTTTATCAGTGATTGGAATGTAAAATTAATGTACTTAAAGCAGGAGAAAAGATACATAATTATTATAACGGAAGTATGATGTCGCAGATACAGCGATTGACAATCGCTGTATCTGCGACATCATACTAGAAAGAAGAGAGAAAAAAAGAAACTATATTTACAGCCACTACATGTTACTACACTACATGTACTAATAATTTTAAGTATTAAAGACATTTCTAATTGACAATTCATATTATAGCGTTAATGATTATTTTAATGATAGACTTTAATTTATTGAGGTAGTATACAATGTAATATTATATAGACTAGTGGATAAATTTTAATTTTTATGACATTTATTTTAAAGAATGACTAAATTTTAAGATTGTGGTTATTATATTATTATTCTGAATTATTTTTAAATATTAATGAAATATCAGTACTGACTCAATCGAAGAGAATTGTTAATTATAATATGTACAACATTATGCACGCCTTAGAGGCAAAAACATATGAAGCTATGAAACAATCCTACCATCTTTTTTATGTACCATGTTTTATGCATTAAATGATGATTTGATTTGATTAGTTAAATGTCATTAATTGATAATTGATTAGTCAATAATTCCTCGTTAATTTTAAATGATGCGCTGATACCATATTCTAGTAGCGCGAAGAACCTAGGGCTGATTTTTGACAGTAAGTTATCATAGGTCCCCCGGTATTTAAGCTATCTCTATATCGAGTTTCATTTAAAATTCGTCCAGCAGTTTTCACGTGATGCTCTAACAGACATACAGACATACAAAAATTCTAAAGATAGCATTTTCGGAATCTCCTAATTATTCCTCCTGTTTTTTTTTCATATTTTCAAACGCATTGTACAAACTCGCCCCATTTATAGATTTATTATCTGCTCTTTCTTCTTCAGCCAATCTCAGTCCACTGCTGGACGTAGGCCTCCCCAAGTTTGCTCCAAATATCCCAGTCTCCCGTCTTCCTCATCTAGCCCCTACCGGCGACCTTGCGCAGGTCGTCAGTCCACCGGGCTGGCGGGCATCCTACCTGGTCTCCACTCCAGGACTCGTTTGCTCCATCGGCCATCGGTCCTGCGGCAGACGTGACCGGCCCACTGCCACTTCAACTTGCTAAATTTGCGAGCTATGTCGGTTACCTTCGTTCTCTTACGGATGTCCTCATTTCTGATTTTATCCATAAGAGACACAACCAATGTAGCTCGCTCCATAGCCTGTTGAGCAGCTTTGAATTAGTTAAAAAAGGTAATTTTCTTATACTTGGTCATTATTAAGTATGTGACTCGGTCAACAACCAGCAAAACACCGTGACGTCTGCTAGAGACGTGTGATTATCATCAAGCTGATTACAGATTATTTAGCCATTGTGCGTACAGTGCATGCATACCTTTAAAGGACATAAAATAAGCGATTCTTCTTTTTTCTTTTGAATATTCTTTTAATTCTAACTATCCTGTTAAAAATGTATTAGAATTTGGCCACCGAAAGTAAACACTCCAATTATTTGCAAACTTTTTATACATGGCAAAACTAATACAAATGTCAATGTCATTTTGGTGTGACTGTGTATTTTAGCAATTAGCATTTACGAGCTTAAAACATTAATAAAGTGATGTGAGGAAGTTGTTACATGTTTTGTTTGATTTCTAAATTCGAGTAAGCAACAGAAGATTGATGCTGAATTCAAAAAAGAACAAGGTTGTTTATGTATGGTATAAATACTAACTGATAATTTGAAGCAGTCATACTGACATATTTGGAATTTGCCCCACTTTTTAAGTCTCTATTTTCTAAGCCAAACTCTAGTAGACCATTAATCAAAATAATTTTCACAGATAAGGAGTTAAAAGAGAGGAAAATAAAATACGAGGATTGGATATATAATATGTGTGAATTTCACATGTTTATTATGAATTTAATGGTGACAAGAAATATAAAGAAAAACCATTAAAAGCTAGAGAGTGTTGCTGGGGAGTTTCTTGCCGCTTCTTCTCCTTAAAAGCAATAACACCTTGCGTAGCGGTGAACATAGAATAGGAAGTTCTCCGTGCAGGAACGAAAAAATAATACTAATTTCTGCGGCCGGGCGGCTTGTCGTAAGAGGCGATAAAACAACACTAAGCCAGGTGGTAGGGCACTTTCCCCACTAGATATCTACCACCCCTTTTTTATGGCCAGGTGAAATCCGTTTGAGGGCTAAGCCGAGACAGGCGCAGAAGCCTGGGGGGGATAATTCGCGACCCGTGTGTGGGATTCGCCAGATCGGGAGTGGTACTGGCGCTATTGCTACTCCCCAGTTAGGTATACCCACTAAACCCCTGGGTGTTCCGTCCTGCGCTTTATGCCAGAGCTACAGGTATTTGGGACTCCCCTCGTGCGCCCTGGCAGGCGTGGGCCACGCTCACTAGGCCTCTTCCATTGCCGGGGTCTAAAGTAGTCTAAACCCACGGCGCCTACTTGGTATTTTCCGGGCGTGGGGTACCGCGATATAAAGGCCTATAATGGCCAGCACCCCTGGTCTAACCTGGTCTCAACATCCCTAAAATAAATCTATTTCATCCGCTATTTACTGTGCCTTACAGCTGCGCAAGCGCCGACGCGTGTCGGGCGAAAGTACATTGCGTATGGCATACAATCGCTGGCTATACTCGCCGGCATTAACCTCTTAAATGCACCACAAGTACTCTGTTACCTACCTTCTTAAAGCAAGGCGCCTATCAGGAATGTTATGGAGCTCCTTGAGCCATGATGGAGTCACTATCCTGATTACTACTGCTACGCAAACACAGAATATCCAGGTGAAACGACCAGCCCTGAGCTAGTTGTGTTTCCGTCTGGAGTGAGAGTTCTGATGTCCTACTTTCCTCTCCCCCTATCCAACCGTAACTATCCTATTCTTCCTGTCTGATCCCTCTATCCCCAACCCAAAGGCTAGCAACTCGTTGGCCACGAGCAACAGCAACATTTACATTATAAATTATATGAATATTCCAGTTGAGACGCTTGGACCGTGGGGTCTTGAGACCATGAGCCTCTACCAATATTTATCAAAACGACTCATTGACTCTTCAGATGATCAGAAGGCTGGTGCCTTGGGCAATGGATCAGCATGGCGATCCAGCGAGGAAATGTAGCCAGCCTTCTGGGCACCTTACCCATAGAAGACGGTGATCTAGGTTCAGTATTCTACTTATAGTCTTGAGGGACTATGGGTAGAATACAATACAAATAAGTTAAGTTTTCTTTCATTGTATTAGATTAGTCATAAATTTCCTTTTTAGACTTTGTCAGTAATTATTACTAGGTAGAAAACTCCGCAAGCCGTCGTAAAGCACCGCGTTTTACTAGTTTATTTGTATAGATTATATAATAAACCTTTAGATGGATCGAGATTGTGTAATGAATATAATAGAGAGAACAAAAAATAAGTAGTATACTCTGCCTAGGTCATCATCGAGAATAACAAAAGCTTGTAAAAACAAGACAGCCTCAGCGATGCGTAGCTGAGTTTAGCTAACACAGTTAAAGAATCTCAGCGAAAATTTTGTAAACGCTTCGTAGGAAATAGGAAACGTTTCCGCAGGTTGTGCCAACGTTATGTAACTTTGTATGATGTTAATGGTCACACGGTTTACTTACATTTATAATAACAAACACATAACACGTACCTACATAACGAACATATGTAGTTTAAAGTAATTATAACTAACTAACTCCGTGGGCTCAGCGACCCAAAGTGACTCCTCCGAAACGAGAGCACGCCACTTTCCTCTGTCCTGCGCTGCGTCTTGCCAGTTGTGGGCTTGTAGTGCAGTCAGGTCAGCTTCCACTCTATCCTTCCAGCGATACTTCGGACGACCAACCAGTCGCCGACCGACTGGTCGCCCCAAGTATGCTTTCTTCACTTCCCGATCCTCCTTCATACGCTCTACATGACCGAGGCAGTGGAGGCTATCCACTTGGAATCCAAACCTACCAGTATATCTAAACTTCTAAAGTGTAAACCATCCCGGGACCCACTAATACACACACAAAAATAATTTGACCTAAATCCTGGAAACCCTATTGAAGCGCCATCTACCGCGATCAAACGTTAATCTAAACTATTCTCGAATCCACTTGAACAAACAAAAAATAATGATCGAAATCGGGTCCACCGTTTGGAAGGAGTTTAGCAGCACCACCGGGACCATCGTGAATCTAAGCCATTCCGGGACCGACTTGAGTACACTCAAAAAAAAATTCAGCTAAATTCTGGTACCCGATTGCAGTGCCATCTACCTACTTCAAATTTGAATCTAAACCATCCCGGGACCCAGTTGTGTATATATATTGTTTCGAGTTGCAGGACTGGAATTAAAATGCCGTTGGAATTATTACATAATTTATTAGAACTATACAAACACGTATAACACAGGTACAAACTGTACGCAACCAGTCCAAACGTAACGCACGATTCCATCACACGCGCAAAGTCTGCCACTAAAGTCTATCTTCGCTTGTGGCTATCGCTAGACTGCCTCTCCCTCCCTTGGTGCTTTATACTGTACAAATACAATATGTCTGTTCGACCGCCTGGACTGAATTTCCAAGAATCACACCTGGCTAATGGCTACCATAAAAGATTACAATACACATTGGACTGTTTTTCCAATCACAAATTTTAAACACAAAGCAAACAAAAGAAGTCCAAATGCCGAAAATGTAATAAGATATGTTGCAACAGACGCAGGTGTGAATTTTCCTTTTTCGGCACCTCAGCGTAAATAATAATAATAGCAGAATAATAATAATATTTAGCTGGATATTATAGATTATAGCTCTCATGATTCGCTCCCCTCCACTAAATACAGAATAAATACACCAACACCCACGTCCAGTTTTTATAATAACTCTTTCACCGTCCAGACTGTGCGTCTCTGGAATTAGTTATTTATTGCCGTAAGACAAGCCAAATCCTTACCGTGCTTTAAAAATCAGGTTCAGAAGCATTACTTTTCTATTGTGTATAATGCTATTATATAAGTATATGTATGTTTGTGTTGTCATATGCGTATATACCTGTGGTGTATATTTGTATGTGTAGGTATATAAGCGTTGCCGTTGGCGGGTGGTCCCGATTTTCAAGTCGAAATTAAATGTCCCGCGCGACAGGCTCACTTCCACTTGCGGGGATAACTCGATCGTGCGTGCAGCGTGCTGACGAAGCGGAATTACTCACCCAGTTTAATCCACAGCTGGCCTGTGAAGAGTTCTTCATCTTTATTAAAGAGAAAAATACCTTAAAAGAAGTTAAATTATTAAAGTGATTTAAAATATCATATTTTTATTAAAATAATTTTTCAATGCCTATTTTTGCTATCTATTGTCACGTGAACGTAGTTTGAACTCAAGTAAAAAGATAAATATTCAAAAACTTTTGATAATATACGTTTTTTTACGATATCCCGCTTTCGACGAAAGAATCCCGCTTTTTTTACTTAAAAAGTTCAACAAAAATATCTGGACAAGGCTGGTGTATATACATAGGTATATATATTGAAGATAATAATTCCGACATGGCTGTACTTACTGTTAATATACTAACAATTATATTGAAAAATGAGTCTCCATAAAAAAACAAATGCCAAAGTAACGGCAGCAACGACCTCGGCTATTTCTCAAAAACAACTAGACCGATTCTAATGATGTTTGTCGTAATCATGAATTATAAATTCAAACTCTTATTTTGATCGAGTATGCGTACATTCAAACGCTGTTTGCTGCTTTTTTTATATGTTTAACATGTTTTTTATTGCTACCGATTGCTTAAGACTTGATCTCACAACAATCAGCAACTGTACGTATACAGCGTGAACTTCTTGAAGTGTACCTCTGTGGCCAAATGCGAATTCATATATATAGTTATAGCGAAGAATTATCAAAGGTCGACGCTCCTTTGAGAATTCTTAGCTCGAACGTTTTCAATTCCTGGACAGAAATGGATCCTTACATGCTTATACTATGCTATTCTATTCGATGTAATAGTATTATAGTACCGGTTCGATTCCCGGTGTAGTAAATTTCGGAAACGTATTTTCTCCATTATTTACCATGGTCTAAGTGTCTGGGATCGGCCCCAGAGTGGTCCATTGTATATTACCCATAACACAAACGTAACTTGCTTAATTTGGGGATATACAATGCGTGTCTGCCGATAATTATTTATTTATTTAGTATGTGTTTTATTTTTCAACTAGTTTCTGCCCGCAAATTCGTCCGCCCGATTTTGAAACATTCTTAATTGGTCTTAGCGTGATGATATATAGCCTATAGCCTTCCTCGATAAATGGGCTATCTAACACTGGAAGAATTTTTCAAATCAGACACGTAGCTCCTGAGATTAACGCGTCCAAACAAACAAACTCTTCAGCTTTATATATTAGTATAAGACGTACAGTGGATTGTATTCCTGAGCAGGGTAGTTAAATTTCAAAAAATCTAATGATACCACTTTATTTTTTATCAAAATCGGCCCGAGCCTCCTTCGAGAATTTTTCACTATTTCTTATAGTTTCGGATTTGGCCAAGGTGGCCCATTTGAAAAATTCTGCATATATATAATTCTTCTGTACTTATGTTTGTCACTGAATTCTTCCTAAACTACCGGACCGATTTTGATGAAATTTTTTGTGTGTGTTTGAGAGAGACCAGGCATGATTTAGATCCACAATTAGATCCGGATCCAGAACTACCCGCTTGAAGGCTATAAATCATCACGTTAAAACTAATAAGAGCGGAGCACCAATTAATGATGTTCAAAATCCGGGGATTTAACTTACTTTTTTTAACTTTTCCACACGGACGAAATCGCGGACAAAAACTAGTCTACATATAAACACTTTAGAATCGTTATGTAATTGAAATTTTCTGTCCTTTTTTCCAGCGTGGTGCCAACAGCGAAAAGAAAACGCGAGTCGTCCTTCGCGATACTCACGGACACCCCCGTAGCGTCCAGACCGAGCAGCCCAAGGTCCCTGCCTGTATATATACAAAGAGAGAAGATATCTCCCTTCAGAGGTAATCTAAAATATTTCATTAATAAATTCAACCCTTCCTCCACCTTCCCTTTGAGAAGAATTCAGGTGCATTTCCCATAGAAATTTCCATATTTTCCTGGATAAGTTTTTTTTTATTTATTTTTTATTTGGGGGGCTAACAGCTATAATTAATAATAATAACTAGAAATAAGCTAGATTACGAGAATCTATTAATAAGCCTCCATAGATAACAGTAAAAGAATAAAAAAAATGAAAATTAAACAAAGAAACAATAAAAAAAATGTGCATAGATATAAGGTACTTAAACTGATAAATCCGAATAAGTTTGAATAGGACTTGACCAACTTTGCGCTAAACAATGCTACAGTGTAGCATTGTTTAGCGCAAGTAATTGCGCACCCTATTAGTAAATAGGGCTATGTTAAATCGAGCGTTAAATCCCGGTTGCGTTCGGAGCGTTCACTCCGACGCCCAGGGTCCGCTTTCCTAATTTTTTCTACTCCACTCGTGCGGTTTCAGCATCCCCCGTTTTGAGACCATTGGTACGCGTGTCGTCCTTCACAACGTCTAGCCACATAATTAGCCGATCGCCGTAAGACGCGGCCGTGCCAGCGTAAGCAACACTCTTGCAGTTTGTCTGCTATGTCACGGACATGAAGACTGCCACGAATGCCGGAGTTCCTACACGGTCTTTCCGCGTCACTCCACACATCCAACGCAGCATATTCATCTCCGTGACACGCAGTTCTTGCTTGTGTCGCTCAATACAGGCTACGCTTCACTGCCATACAAAACGACAGGTCTAATAATGGATTTATAGACATCTACTTTTAATTTAACCGGCATTTTGGGGTCACAAATGACACGTGTCACCTCACGCCACTTCAATCGCTGCTGCGATACGGGCCTTGACGTCGTGGTCGATATTCCCGGACGCACCAAGCAGAGATGCCAAGTAATCTTCCAACTTACTTATTAAATTCATTTGTTGTTCTGATACAAAACGAATTACGTCGGTAAACTGTTTATACTATTTTATTTTTGTAAATTTATATAATGCATTTTGATGTTAAATCTAATTCTGTCTTCATTCATTATCTCCAGTCGCTTAAACTTTTAACAACAAGAAATGTCGTAATTCTCACACATTTCTATTTATAATATAAACCATATGTGAGCACACAATTTTCTCTTAAATCAGAGAGAGAGAGAGACACACACACAAATTGGTCGATATAACCGAAATCGGTTTCTGCAAAGACTGTATTAAAGTTTGTAACAAAACGATTCATAATCACCTATGTTATGAATGTGACATTAGCTGCTTACCAAATTTAATGATACACATATCCTCGTCAGTGAAAAAGTAAAAAACCTAGGAGTCATATTTGATGGGGAGCTATCTTGGCGACCCCACATAACCGAATTGAGTCGACGTCTCTTACTCTCTTCGAAATCCCTAGGATGTTGAAAATCTATGTAAATGTATGTACTGTGTATATATTTATTTAAAAATAAAATATAATCTAAATAACTGCATATTGTTATAATGTTCATGTAAACTGTTTTATTCCTGCCACGGGTTGTCTGGAAGAGATCGCTTGTAGCGATAAGCTATCTATCTATTTAACATACAAATAGGAAAACTTATACATCTTAATATATACATATATAAATTACGTGTCACATTGTTTGTCCGCGATGGACTCCTAAAGTGCTTAACCGATTTTTATGAAATTTGCACACCGTGTGCAGTTGGGTCCAACTTGAAAGATAGGATACTTTTTATACCATCGGAACCGGTAGGTGGCGCTGAGATCGGCTTCTAAAATCCTTCTAACCACCGGAAGCGATTTTAGTGATTTTGTTTTTCTGTGTTTGAGTAGGTCCCCAAATGATTAAAATCCATAATTGGAACCGGTAGGTGGCGCTAGGATCGGGTCCTAGATTTTATTTTTTCAGAGCAGGATAACGTCTGCCGGGGCCGCTAGTATTACTACAAGTTGAAGGGCTATACTACATAGGATATCAAAACGCGTTCTATTACTATTAAGATGTCCTATATTGTAAAATTATTTGTACGCTAATAGCTTGTTTATTAAGAAAGGTCATAAATTTTGTCTCTTTGGTCCACAGGGCGAGGCTTCAGGGAAGAAACATCCCGGCACACCCCCAAAACCTCTGCAACCAACTCCAGAAGCAATTCACCACCTCGAAGAAGAACGCACTCGCTACCGCGGATCGACAAAATGGCAACAGCCACATTACCCCCTCCCATCCAACTAATCGCTCCGAACTCACCTCGCAACTTCTTAAAAGAAAATATTGAAGAGGTGAGAGAATTAAGTGAACTTAACAGAGAGAAGCACGAAGCAGAAGCTGAAAAGAAAAGATTAGAAGAGGAAGAAGCTTTGCTTAAAGAAATGGGGTTATTAGACAAGAAACCTAAAAGTCGAGCTGCGTCTAGGTCGACTTCTAGAAGTAATTCTCCTAATAAAATTAATTTAAGATCAAGATCAAACTCTCCCTCAGCAATATTGCGTTTTGAAAACATTTCCTCTGGAAGTAGGGATTTTATAAATGGAGAAAATATGAAACCTGTGACCCATAAATCCAGATTACAATCTGTATCAAGGTCACAACCTCAATCTAATGATTCATCTCCGAAACACTCTAAAATACCTAAAAGACAGAGCTCGGTATCGCCTAGTAGGGGTAGATTAGACTCGAAATCGAAGTCCAGTGAAAGTTTAAACAAGACTCAAAGACTTATATCAAATAGTAATAGCAATATACACGAAACGATCAAAATTGGAAGTCAGGTTCACGACAAAAGAGGGATGAGTAAAAGTACACAGCACTTGGATATCTCGCCAGGTCATATTATGGGCAAACCTCCAATTTCTCCTGGAAGAGGCCCTCCACCTGTAAATAAGACAATAAGTACAAAACGACTTTCTCCAATTGTAGGTACACCGAATAAAAATCCAACAGATGAGATACCTTCACCTAAAACCGCCAAACCTATTCCAGCTGCTAGGAAAAACGTTAAATCAACAGGAAACACACCTGCTACGTCTAGATTGAATTCTAAACCTGCTAGCAGAGACCCCAGCCCGGAAAAACGAAAGGGCTCTGTTGCTAACACATCTAAAACTCCAAATGCTGCAAGTAGAACATCAAGTATGAAATCTAAACCTACAGTTCCTAATAAAACAGATCCTAAAACACCTATAAAAAGAACTAATAGTGTGAAAAGCTTAACTAGAACACCTAGTACTAAAACATTGAATGAAAAGCCTCCCTTGTTGAAAAATGCGAATAGTAGAAAAGATCTAACAGAAAAAATTCCAGCTTTTACAAAAATTACTGAAGTTGGCAAAAAGAGTACTTATAAAGATATTAGAAAGCCCATTAAAGGTCGTGAACCTGTAATCCCAAAAAAAGGTAAAGCGAAAAAAGACGACGCGCCTAAAAAGGATACAAACGATACAAATGAAGAAAAGAAGCAAGACGACGAAGCGCAATACGACATATCGAACTTACCAACCCAATTAGTTTTAATGTCAAAGAAAAATATAGTATCAATGGCGGCAGCAGCAATAACGTCACAGCCTTTAGAAATTGTAGCAAAAGTTACAAGTCAATTGCCAGTTGCTTTTGAAAAAGCTAGAGAAAAGGGGATTTTTGAACGATTAAACTCTAGAGACTCTCTTGCACCCAAAGAGGACGAAAAGGATAAAGATAAGGAAAACGGCAAAGATAAAGAACAGGAGAAAATGAAATCGAAAGAACCGCCAAAAGTGGAAACTAAAGAAATTCCCAAAGAAAAAGAAATAAAAGAAATTAATGAGATAAAAGAAGAAAAAGAGCATGCTAAACCTCAAAAACCAAATCTTGATCGTACACTATTTATTGAGGACAATATCAAATTGCGACCGTTACAGCCCCCATACAATAATCCATATGTGGAAAGAGTAAAACAAAAAATAGATAACATATTAAAAGAACCAGAAGTTTCTACAGAAAATATCCTTACAGCATCAGCAAAATCTAGAGAAGCGAAGTTCAAAGCAGAGGAAGAAAAGTCTAAAGAAGACGTTAAAGAAATTAAAGAAGTCATCGCTGACAAAGAAGAAGCTACAACAAAAATAGAAGTCAAAGATAATACTGTGAAAGAAAATGACAAAGTAACTTCTGAAATCCGATCAGAGGCTACTAAAATTGTAAATAGCATAATCACTCCAGTTGAAGAGCCAAAAGATTTAACAGAACAACCACTTTCAAAAATAGCGGAAGAGAAGAAAGAATCAAAGAAAGAGATCGAGCCCATTGTGACGGTAGTTAACGAGAAGAAGAAAATAGGTACGCCAGAAGTGGTTGAGAAGAATGAAACAGTTATTGGCGAACCTGAAGTAGAAGTGCAAAGTTCAAACGTCTCTACTCCTGCAGTTGACAAGATAGTGCTGCATACTAAAGCTGCGGAGGGGAGCGGGTCGGATAAATCTACACAAAGCAACGGCGGGTGAGTAATTTAATTAAACATTGATCTTTAAGAAACTTTTTTACACTACCTATGATCAAAAGGCTGGTCCATATTTCGCCCAAGCAATAAGCATTACTATACCACGTGTCAATGCAGCTAGCCTTCTGGGCATGCTTCCTGCTGGCAGGGATCTGCTGCAGAATCTACATTACAATTGTATTTTCTATATATAACAGAAATCCACGTATATAGTGACTCATCACGATATCTGAGGAACTATAATACCTATAGACTTGAAATTTGACGTTGACCTTCCTTTCGTCAAGTAGACGTCAGCTAAGAACGGATTTTACGACACGCGAAGCGGGCGGGTATCAGTTTATAATAAAACGTTTTAACGGTTTTTAGCACGGTGATTTATTTTCTACTATTCCGACGTTGCGAGAATGGTGTGCGAGGCTATGGAACGGTTGGTTATGAAAACTGTTAAAACTCAAACCCAACAGAAACCAACTGCCAGGCCTTAAGACACTGTGAGCTCTTTCTGCATGCACCGGAACAGAAACCAACATGATTTGTTACAACTTGTTTTAAAATTTTCTTTTTATACACATTTTCTCTTGTCACAGTGTTTGTAAAACTCGTCCGAAATAGCTTGACCGATTTTTATGAAATGATTTGTGTATATTCTTTAGGTCTGAGAATAGGTTGTAAACTATTTTTATATCCCTAAGTGATAAGGGTGACCTACCCCAAAAAATGTAAAAGTAAATTTTTTGGAGATATTTTTATTTATTATTATTATTTGGCATTAAAAAATACATACAACCCTTAATTTTCACCTTTCTACCATCAATCCCCTTTTATTAATAGCAATATTAGTACCTACTGTAATAATCTCTAACTCTCAGTGGTCGATAACTAATCAATTATGAATCAAACAGCCGGGGACTGACCGTTTGATTGAGTGTGCGATTTAAAAAAAAACGGACCAGTGGCGCCAACTGTGCCAATAACAGTGTGTTACGAGCAACGTCCTCCACTAGGCGATTGTCATTTAGGTATTCTTTTGTTATGATATTCCTTCTTGTTCAGCGCTGTCTCCTGCCAGTCATAGGTATGAAAATCGCGTAGATAAGCCACTACGTCACTCCACCGATATCTGGGCCGACCAACTGGTCGCCGTACCGTTGTTCTGCCCAGATAGGCTCTTTTCACCGTCCGATCCTCCCCCATTTCATGTAGGTGGCCAAGCCAGCGCAAGCGATATGCCTTGCTCTCGCCTATTATATTGGGCTCATCCAACAGTTCTTCCATTTCGGCATTTTTTCGGATCCACTAGTTGCCATCGCTTTCCCATGTCGGATCCAGGACACCAACAGCTTGTTCTCCTCCTTAAGTATTAGGGTCCAAGACTTACATCCGTACATCAATATTGGACGTATAACAGTTTTGTATGTACGTATCTTGGTCTTACGGCTAAGAAGCTTGGATACCAACACCTTATGAAGCGCCGCGGTACAACGTAGGGTATTTTGAATACGAATATCTATGTCTTCCTCGCGGGTGTTAGTGCCTGTTAGAGTACAGCCCAGGTATTTGTGGAGTGAAGTATTATCATTTCGGAGGCCAGGACTTATTTTGGATCGTTGAGTCGCAGCAGTTAGTTAGTTTTCTATGATATCAATATGGATAATAGTATACAGTAAGTTGTGGTAGCGTAATGGATAGCGCACGCGTCCCTAACTCAAAGGGCGTGGGTCCGACCCTGGCCGGTACGCATGCACCACTTAGGCAGTTTTCTGACCTAATGTGCATATTGTTACAATTACCACGTGTTAACAACGGTGAATGCATGTGAATGTATGCTGTCCGTTCCCCTATAGTCGGAGGCCTGATCCCAACAGTGGGACGTTTATGGGCTCTTATTAGATACTAGCTGACCCGTGCCTCAGAATAAATAAAAAAACTTATTATTAACCACAATCAAATATACCCTACGTCACTCAGGAATAATGTAGCTTTCACTGGTGAAAGAATTTTCAAAATCGGTTTAGTAGATCCAGAGATTACCCCCTACAACGACACAAACCTTACCTCTTAATAATATTAGTATAGATATATTTCCGCAAAGCTCCCCAATTCATATGACTGTCCGCCGTCTCTTCCCAGCACAATAGTTTGGTGTTACATTTAATCACGTGCCGCTTAAGCACATCTTTGTACACACAATAATATATACAATTTCATAAACCTTTCAAGAAAGTGTTATTATCTAAATCCCTCTAGAGACCCGCTTACTTTTACCAAGTCCCTAAGGCTACGATGATTGGAATGTGAATTGATTTCATTCTCCATCCGCGTGCGTAATACGATGACATATAAGGATTTTGTGAAATTGTCACTGTTGAAGAACAATGGTAAGAGTGTTCAATGCCCAATAACTAATATAATTTTGGAAAGTAACAGATATAACTAACTCCGGTGTGTCTTGTCCTCTGAAACGCGAACACGCCACCTGTTGCGGTCCTGTGCGATTTTTTGCCAGTTATGGGCTTGAAGCTCACACAGGTCAACCTCAAATCTATCCCTTCACCGGTACTTGGGGCGACCGAACGGACGTCGCCCATCCGATCGTCTCAAATAGGTCCTCTTTGCGCTTCGATTTTATCTCATCCGTTCCACGTGACCGAGCCAACGGAGGCGGTAAGATTTTATGTCTCCTATTAAGTTAGGCTCGGCCACGAGATTTTCAATTTCGACGTTGGTTCGGACCCTCCAGTTGCCATCGTCATTGACAGATGACAGATGTAAAGTTCATCTATAATATCGTAATAAATATGTACAATTACTTATCATTGCATATGTCATCTACATTAAAATGTACCAGGCTTAAAAGGAGATGATACATTATTGAAGAACATTTCAATCACAAATCTGCAAGTGCAATTGCAGCCTTTTATATTTTCTGTCTAATATTTTATTTTGTCAAACTTGTTTTTATTTTATTAAGAGCAACGAACAATTACACCACTATAAGAGATTAAATCTTATCTTATATACTATAATATGTGCTAATCTCAGAAACTACTGATCTGATTTGAAAAATTATTTCAGTGTTTGATAGCCATTTATCGAGGAAGGCTATAGGCTATATATTGTTACGTACGAGCGGGGGTACGCACTTATGGATTGGAAGAAAACACCAGTTTTTAATTTAAAACCTTTTATTGACTTACTCAGCCGCACGTAGTGCCTCTCTACAGGGTTGCCCCTATACGCACGTCCAATGATGCACAGTCCCGACGATAAGTTATCACACCCTCAATACCGTCGCCGATATTGCGCGGACCACCTCCAATATTATCGCCTGTAGCTCGCTTCCGGTTCCTCTCTCGAACTACGCTACACACCTCCTTCGCGTATCTGTCCACCAAACTTGTCACTAAATTCACCACTTAATTCGTCTCCGTCCTCTATTAACCTTCTCTAATAACTCTTTAGTATCGCACTTGTCGTTTCACCGTCTTGGACTGAACTCAACTTTTAAACTGCCCGGTAGGCGCGCCTTAAGCTGCTTATATACCCTGAAGAATTTTTTAGAACCCCTCTATCTATCTCTGTCTCTTCCTTCCCGAACCTTCTGTTCGGGAACTTTTGTTTATACATCTATCCCTTTCTAACATCTATCTATCTCTTTCTTTCGGTCATCGTCTATCCCTTTCTAACATCTATCTATCTCTTTCTTTCGTTTATCGTCTATCTCTTTATAAATATATCCGTCCTTGTCTTTTCCTTCCAGAAATTTCTGGTTCTTTCTAAAAGTTCTAAAACTGATTTACGCTGCTGGGCAGTTCCACCCTCGGTCGCCATAATATCATCACGGTAAGACCAATAGGAGCGGAGCAGCAATGAAAAATGTTTCAAAATCGGGGGGTTTTGAAAACAAATTCTACGCGGACGACGTCGCGGGCACAGCTAGTAAAAATGTAAACTATTGTAGCGCAACCAGCGATGTTGCCCACAACTATAATAAAGAAAGGAATAAACCCGTCTGGTCGGATATGAATGGTTACTTAGCCGTCAAAAACCCTGATTCTCTATTAGACCTGATGCCGCCTCCCAAATCCTAGTGAACCAAGCAGAAAAAATGAACGCTTACCGTCACTGGAGTTGTGTAAGGAATAATGCAGGATTTCGGCCGGATTCGCGCGGGTTTTACACAACCACTACACTGGATGTCCGGGACACAGTTGGCACTTTCGGGAGCGGTTTAAGGGCACAATGCAGTAGTTTTCCGACGTTTTTATACTATTTATCGGCGCAACGCCCTCTGGTAAAAACTGGTCGAATGAAGGTGGAGTAGGAAATGCTTTCCGGGAATGTGCCGGGATGTCATAACAGAATAAACCTGTCTGTCAGTCAGTCAGTTATCCAGAAAATTACAATTTGATTTTATAAGATTTGGTGGTCTTTGGTCGTTGGAGTACTTGCCTAATAGCTGTTAGTGCATGATGAGCAACAGGTACATCCATTGACAAATCTAAAAATTTCTTTTTGTACAGAGAAGGGCTTAGAAAAAATATCTCAGCTTCTGTATAGTATTCATTATAACGTTTCATTATGCTGTTAATTGGGGCACATTAGGACGCATTGTTATGTAGTGTACAAGGTCCTTACAATGAATTTAAAAAGAGAAAAAGAAGTATGGGGCCAATTCGGACAAGAAAATTTCAAAAATACTTTTATTAGAGGTTTCATCCGTCTCCTAGAGCATCGTGTAAAAACCACTGAACGGATCTGAGTGAAACTCGACAAAGAGATAACTTTCGTCTTTTCCGTGAGATAGATTTGATGACTTTGTTCTTAATTGTGTTGAAATGGTCTATGATCATGAAGAAGAACCAAGGACGTTCAAAGATGCGATGAAGTCTGTTGATAAAAATAGATGGCGCAATGCTATGGATGATGAAATAAGTTCCTTAAAAGATAATTATACTTGGGACTTAATACCATTGCCCAAACGACGCAAAGCCATTTCAACTAAATGGGTTTACAAGATAAAACGAAATTCGAATGGAAATATCGACAAGTATAAAGCCAGACTTGTAGCTGTTGGTTATTCTCAAAAGAAAGGGATTGACTATGAGAAAACATTTAGCCCAGTCGCAAAAATGAGCTCAATCAGGACGCTCATAAGTATTGCTGCTCGAGATAACATGATCCTTGCGCAATTTGATGTATCTACCGCATTTCTTTATGGAAGATTAAAGGAAGAAATTTACGTCAAACAGCCAGAAGGATATACCGATGGGACTAGCAAGGTATGCAAATTGAAACGCAGTTTATATGGACTTAAACAAGCACCGCTGTGTTGGAACAATTGCATAAAAGGCTATCTTTTAGAAGAAGGGTTCAAACCTGGAGAAGACCCTTGCTTATTTATGAAAAAAGGCGAAGACAGGCTACTTCTAGCCCTATATATTGACGATGGCATGATTGCTGGGACGTCACAGGCACTAATCGATATTTTTCTCGAGAATTTACACAGGCGATTTAAAATAAAAGCCCAAAGTAACATGGAACCTATTACTTCCTGGGACTTGAAATAGTGAAAGAGGAAGATTGTATCAAAATACATCAAAGTAGGTACACCAAGAGAGTACTCGAAAAATTCTGTATGCAGAATAGTAAGGCTGCTGCTACACCTATACTCAAAGATTCATATACCTAGAAAAAGGCGCTACGATCGTGTTTTTTGGTGCCGCCGTTGAAGTTCATAAGCAACGCCAACGAAGTTGTGCTAGTACTACTACTAGTTATTATCAGATTTAATCTGTATATACTTGCAATTAGATATATTTGTATTTATATACTTAATTTATGTGACTGTCTGTCATTAAACTGAACTAAAATAAATATTATCTATACATACATACAGTTGAAGTGTCTGTTTGTAATGTCAAAATAACAGCTTTTGCTAAATGCACATGGATATATATACGATATATAATATAAAATAAAACATTTTTTTTACATTTTTGGCTGCCTGTCCGGATGTTTCGATTGATCTCTGGAATGGATGCACCAATTTTGACGGCACTTTCACTGGCAGTTAACTGATGTTGTTATGAGTAACTTAGGCAACTTTTTTAGGGTTATGCGAAAAAACTTTCACACGGGCGAGTTCGCGGAGCTTTTGAGAGAAACAGAAAAAGTAGTGACAAACACGGGCGGACGGACATTACGATATCACAAGGTTTCCTAATGTACCAAAATGACTACAACGTAAAAATTTCAAAGAACGAGACGATCTCTTATAAGCTTCTCCATGTGTTGTTATTGAAGAAGCGCGCCGTATATTGGCCAAGGTCCACCCCCAAACATCGAGGGTCCGGTCAGCTGAATGTATTGAACGGCGTGGCGTGACCGCAGCATATTTGCATACTACGAGATTCAGGGCTGTCCAAAATATATTTTCGAATGTTTCGAGTCAACGAAACAAGTTTGTCGTTTGCTTTTATTGCAGGAATTCAGCAGACAGGCAGAGGGCCCATTTTATGGAGAGCAGTTACCATCGCCTGTGGATGGACATTGGCAACACCAAAGGTGCTACAAATGCGCTGCTGCTCTCTTAAGGGAGACTGGAACCTTGTCACCAATGCCGGAGGACAATTCAAGGTTATGGCGACATACTTTAGACCAGGGGTGGTAGCCATCCAGCGGGCAAATGCCCTACTACCTAGCTGTGGGTTGTTTTGTCGCCTCTTACGACATCTAGAACATACCGCCGTAGTACCTATGAGTTGTATTTCAGCAACAGTTGCCAGGTTCTAGTTTCTCCTTCAATGTCGGCAGCACCTTTGGTATTGCTAAAGTTCATAGGCGATGATAACCACTTTCCATCACAGTTGGGCTGTCAGCCTGTCAGCTGTGCTTCAGCAATAAAAGAAGGTTCTTTAAGAATCCTATTGTGAGGAGTTAGCGGGACTTGATTTAAAATCCTTCACAGTCCAAGCAGTTCGTCTTTGGAACGCGCTGCCTGTTGGTATCAAGCTAGCCAAATCACTGGCCATTTTCAATAGACTTGTGAAGGATTATCATAGCTCAAATAGCTCAAATCAAAGATTCATCATGCAGCAGTCATTGTCATATTTTTCTAGTTTTATATTTATTTATGCGAGTGTATTTTATAATATTTTATTTACATATATCGTATTAGTATAACATTTATAATCTTATTAATGTATGTATATTATATCATGTATGTATTTATAAGATATACATATTTATAAGATACTGATTCTGTAGTGAGAATAATTCAACATACCTCTGTTCTTATCAAATTTTTTGTCCATCCAAAGGTTGTCTGGAAGAAATCGCTAATAGCGATAAAACCGCCTATTGTATTGTAAAATTTTGTTTGTGGTAACTGAATCTTTAAAACACAATAAAGCATATTCATTCATTCATTCAATGCCGTTAATTATTATAGAGTTTATTAAAACTCTACTCTAAACACGTATTACACAGGTACAAATATAACCGAACAAAACAATTCCAAACGTAATGCAAAAGGTTGTAATTCAATAATACGCGCAAATTCCGTCACTATTACATTCCTGAGTGTACACACTTCACGCCTAGATCTTAGTTTTCGCTAAACTGACCCCTCTCTCAATCAGGCCGTGGTTTTATACTTCACAAATGCAAATGTGCCCGCCCGGCAACGTCGATACAGTTTCCTAGAATTAGCTTGAACTTGTAATCCGCAACACCTGGCTAATGATGCTCCTGAGCGAGGACAATAGGCTGCTCTCCACAATAACTAGAAATGTATGCCAATAAATAAGTGAACAAAAGAAGACGATCATAAAAGGATTACAATTAGTTCAAATGACGAAAGGTAATAAAATGTGCTTCTACAAATCTGTACGTGGAATTTGTCTTTGTCGGGGCCTAAGTTGTAACACTATAAACTTACTTTAAAGAGTTACCAACTTATTCATACTGAGTCAGAGTAAGTTTGTAGGCTTCTATAACTTAAAGAAGTCTACTAAACCCAAAATTATATATACCTGCTTCTGGTTATATATAAATGTAAAATTTAAAAACTTCGTTTAAAAAAACCGACTTCAAAAACTAAAAAACTAAAATGTATAAAATAACTTATTTCTAAAGCTATTATTATTAATATATATTATCTAAAACATCTTGAAGTCGGTGCAAAGTAAAACATAAAAAACATCTTAAAGTCGGTGCTTAGTAATTTTCAAAATATAGTAATTTTTATGTTTTGCTTTGCACCGACTTCAAGATGTTTTAGATAATATATATTAATAATAATAGCTTTAGAAATAAGTTATTTTATACATTTTAGTTTTTTAGTTTTTGAAGTCGGTTTTTTTAAACGAAGTTTTTAAATTTTATTTGTTACTTTTTAGTGTCTAGCTATGTATGGGTGGACCTACGAATGGTGCCGCGCTTCTTAAAAATATAGGTCCCAAGAACCGGGAACAAAAAAATGTTCGTAAAATGAAAACTACTGGGCCAAACTATGTCAAATTTTTAGGGGACCACATGGCAGCTATTCCGCGTCGAACAAAAAAAGAATCACGTAAATCGAATCATAAATCTCAGAGTAATCGGTGTACATATGGAACGGAGTGAAAATTATTTTCATGAAAAATGTTCATAAAATGAAAACTACTGGGCCAAACTATGTCAAATTTTTAGGGGACCACATGGCAGCTATTCTGCGTCGAACAAAAAAAGAGTCACGTAAATCGGATCATAAATGACGGAGTAATGGGCGAACATATGGAACGGAGTGAAAATTATTTCCATGAAAAATGTCCATAAAATGAAAACTACTGGGCCAAACTATGTAAAATTTTTAGGGGACCAATTGGAAGCTATTCCGCGTCGAACAAAAAAAGAATCACGTAAATCGGATCATAAATGACGGAGTAATCGGCGAACATACATAAAAAAAAAGCAACAAAAAAAAAAAAGATCCCGACGAATTGAGAACCTCCTCCTTTTTTGGAAGTCGGTTAAAAATGTGTATCCACGTTTTTGGAATTTCAACCGCTAAGGGGATTAAAAAGGTGTAGAAAGTTTGCTCAAACTATGTCTATAATTATACTTATGTATAACTATACTTATGTATAATTATTCTGTATATATTATGATATGTTTATATAGTAAAGATCTTTTTTTATTTATTTCATAAATTTTGAATGTTTTGTATTATTTATTGTCTACTTACTACCGCCACTGTCAAAAGGTGTATGCGTTCCGGCTAGGCCTCGAATCTGTGCGCTTTTAACTAGGGACGCGTGCGCTAGCCATTATGCTACCATTTAACTTTGCTATAATAATATTGTTACATACCGACAAAGGTAAACGAACACCTGCCTGTCGTAAAGCGCAGTTTATTACCTCCCCGCATTTAGGAATTCTTTTATTTGCTTTGTGTTTAGAATTTGTAATTAAGAAAAAACATCTATTGTTAATTTACTTGTTTTATGGCCGTCATTAGCGTCGAACTAATCCTTGTTGTTATTGTATTGCGTCGAAAATTGCCAGGTGTGGATCGGTGCATAATAAAGCAATGGCCCAAGGATTACGATACGAGCAAGTCATAGATTCGATGAGCGATATAGTGACGGACTTTGCGCGTGTTATTGAATCGTGCAGTTTTTACTAGTAGGGTCTAGTTATATTTTTACTTATGTTATACGTGTTTGTATAGTTCAATTAAACTCTGTAGTGATTCCAACGGCATTTTAATTTAAGTCCTGTGTAACTCGTAACAATATAAAAAATTAAACATTTTAGGGACCAAATTTGCCATTGTCCTTCACACATATGCGGCCATACTATCTTCATTACACCGACGTAATAACGGGACCGAGGTCACGCCATTTTTCATTTACCAAGAAAACTTCTAGCGTAATATTGATCTAATTTCCGTTGCGTTAAATTATATTAGATTAAACTTCGGCAACCCTACCCAAGTGCGATGCGGTACGATGTTTCGGCAGTTAAAATCTGACCTAAAAAGTTTGCCCTATAAGTTAACCGCTTTTACACACTAGTAATGATTCTTAATTTAATTTAAGAGGCGACAAAACAACCTACAGCCAGCTGGTATTTGCTCGTCTGTATGGCTGACATTCCGGATCTTTTTTTTGTTAACTCAGGGGGAATGTCTTTTCTTGTGACACACACACGGGTCTTGGATACAGGGAGAGACCAAAAACGCCGCCTAGTGCCGCGAGCTTTGTGTGCGTGTGGGTCTCTTGCATCAAACGGCAAACGGGATCTCCTCCATTAAAGTAGGAGGCCGAACAAACTACCCACTAAACCTACCTGGTTCCATATGAGAGCTTATATTTAGAATGCCTGGGATATATAACGTAGTTAAACTCTTCTGACACCCTAGTGCGCCGATTTGGTACGAAGCCCCGGGAAGCAGGGCCGTACCACTTCATACATTACAGATTCCACCGATACCTCCGTAAACAGTGGCCATCTACCACGGATAATGAGAAACATTCCTCGTCTAGCGTAGGCCGCCTTAACAACCTTGAGTTGTGTTCCGGCATTAGTGGCCAGATTCCAGTCTTTCTTTAGAGAGCGTCCGCACTTTAGTAGCACCATCGGATGGGCTGTCTGCCTGTCTGATATACTCATGCAATTAGAAAATAATAACTTTTATAACCAATCGTCATTTGTAGAACGTAGGATTTCTTAAAAATGCGAACATGGCAAAGACATACAGCCTTTCTATTGGAAAGTGATTACCGTGGCCTATAGACGGCCTTGAATACCACGGCAAAGGATGGATAACGAAGGGGATGAGATAGGAGCAGGAAGAAGGAGACCATCGGAACTCTCACTCATCGCATGATTCAAAATTAGTTCAAGGCAGTTTCACGTCGATATTCTGTGACAGTGTGGTGTCACACAGATCGAGCCGGCCCCAAAAGCTAATCAAATAATAATTCCAGCTTCCATGTCAGGCAGGCCTTCCAAAGCTTGCGCCACATATCCACTATATATGTGTGCCCGAACCCTTTGGACATCAAATTTACTCGTATTTACTTTTAATATAAACTCACATCTTGTAATGTATAAAATGCTTGTCACATATAATGTTAACAAATATAAATGTATTTATTTATATTATTTTGCATATACGTATATATATTATTATTATATTTATATATGTATTAAATTTATAAATTAATGTAAGTATATTTATTTAAATTATACAGTCCTATCATTTTTCTGCTCCACCCACATCGCCAGATTAGTTAAGAATTTCTTTTAAGCTAGGTTGCCTGGAAGAGATCGCTTTTAGCGATAAGGCCGCCTGTTGTTTTGCCAAGAAGTAATGCATTTTGTTTTGGCATTTGTTTGTTTTGGTGAGCACTAAAGTGTTGTCTACCTATCTAACATCTTTTATATACACACTGGTATAACGTAATGATTCGTAATTAAAAAACTTTGATAGTCGATTGTTGTTTGCTGAAAATAGTCCTCCAAAGTTTGCGACACCTATCTGGTATATGTGCCGAGTCCTTAGGCAACGTTAGACTTTTTCGAATTTATTTTTAATATTAGCTAAACGTTTTTATACACGCCCTAATGTACAGAATTAATTCTTAATTTAAAAACTGATAGTCAATTGACATCTCCTGGTGACGTTTACTAACATTACCTAAGTTTATGCTACATAACTTTAATAAGGCCGGCAGCGCGTTGGTGACATCTCTGATGTTGCAAACGTCCTGCGACGGTAGCCGCTTACCATTAGATAGGCCGTCAGTATGTCTAAAACTAACTAACTCCGTTGGCCCAGCGACCCAAAGTGAGTCTTGGCCTCCGAAACGAGAGCACGCCATTTCCCTCTGTCCTGCGCAGTGTCTTGCCAATTGTGGGCTTGTAGTGCTGTCAGGTCAGCTTCCACTCTATCTTTCCAGCGATACTTGGGACGCCCAACCGGGCGCCGACCGATTGGTCGCCCCAAGTATGCTTTCTTCACTCCCCGATCCTCTTCCATCCACTCTACATGAACAAGCCAGCGGAAACAGTGATATTTTGTCTCCCCAATTATGTTAGGCTCGGCCATGAGGTCTTCTATTTCGGAGTTCGTTCGAACCCTCCAGCTGCCATCTTCTTTTATTGTTGGGCCCAAGATTTTTCGGAGAACCTTCCGCTGTGTGACCAACAATTGGTCACAGAGCGGCCACACGTCAGTCTGTCTGCTATAGCTATATATATATATATATATATATATATATATATACTCCAGTTATTAAAAAATACGTGTGTGTCTCGGAAGGCCCAACAGAGGTGATAACTTAAACTAATATGTTGAACTATTTAATATTGAAATTGGTTAACTTAAGAAAAGCTTAGGTTATTACTTAAATTGTATGTATATCAATTAATATGATAATGTAAGGAGAGCTTATTTATAAATTAGATTTTTTATTGATTATTAAATATATTTTATTCTTAGTTACAATTCTTGAATATGTACATTAGAATTTTGTGTATGTACATTATTAGTATCATTATTTAATCTAATCACAGAAATACGCTTACCGCTGCCCTATGCGTGAGATAAAGGCAAGCCAGACAGACAGGCGCCGTAACGCGTTACGTAACGAAGCGGTTTACCCTCCCATAAGAAGTTATCACTTCAAAATCTTTCATATAAATCAAATAAATATTCAAACTTAAAATATTGTACCGAGTTAAACGACCTAATAACTTGGACCAAAAATGACTTCGAATAATCGAGTGCCTTTCGAATCGATTTGTTTGTCTTCCAAAGCCGTTTTTAATGCACCTGTCAATTTTTATACTCAACAAAAGCGTCAATGTATACGAAAATATCGAAGTGGCAATGAATCGTAAATTATTTTTCTTTTAATAAGTAATGCTTCGCATGCTTTAAATTTTGTCCTTCTAAAATGAAATAATTAGAGTAACAGAAAGGTTAGTTTGATTACCATT
The DNA here is from genome assembly GCA_949752895.1 of Dendrolimus pini. Classification (NCBI taxonomy): domain Eukaryota; kingdom Metazoa; phylum Arthropoda; class Insecta; order Lepidoptera; family Lasiocampidae; genus Dendrolimus; species Dendrolimus pini. Next base: position 11,444,963 of record OX457150.1, read on the forward strand.
TTACTTCGCGACTGTTGTGGTGATAAATTAAAATTAAGTGCGTTTACCAGCAGATTGGTTAGATCTTATTCATTCTTAAATAAAATAATTATTAAAGTGAAACTTCTTGAGAACCGTTGTGATTTGAAAAACGATGAAACGAAAAAGCGACACTAAAAAGAGATAAACACATAAATCTATAAGACTAAGCCTGCGAGAGAATGAGATACGAGTTTTATATTATGCAGCATTAATTAGAGTAGCAACAAGACCGGTGATTAAACATAAGTCCAATTTGGACCGAAATAAACCTGATAATAATATTTTTTAGACTAAAACAGTGAAAAATTGAAAATAATACTTAAGAAGTTTATTTTTAATTATAATTTATGTTGACGGATTGTGCGTGCTCTTCACACACGTACAATTAAACCATACTAAAAACAACATTTAAAAATGTACGTATAACTTAAAATCACATAGTGAGATTCTATATTATATTTAATTGAAATTAAAATGTTTTTAAGGCTTCTGTAATTATTTGGTTTTTATTGAATAATTAAAAAAAATCAAAATCCATTTACAAAACCCTGTTAACCTTTAATCATTCAAATATGCTACAGTTACAGCTTACAGTTGTTTAAGAAATAATTAATGTAAGAACGAGACAACCATAGTATAAAAACAAACTGAATCAATAACTAAATATGAAAATAATCGGTTATAAAATAATTCAAAACCGTAATTAAAAATCTGTCGTCACATTTGAATGTGAATAAATTAAACAAACCGTGCTAAGCCAAAATTAAATACGAAGAAGAAATAAAACAAATGATTTTAAAAATAGAACACTTTTTCGGAATCAAAGGACGAATGGCGATTATAATATGTCGATATAACACCTCGTAAGTTGATGTTCTATATTTAAAAATATAAAAAGAAGAGAACACAATTTAAACTTTTTGACGCGCCTTTTTATAGTGTTGCCCCTTTATTGGAATCTGGAATAAAGCTTGGAGAATTCTGGACAGTCTCACGTGAGGATGAAAAGTTTGACGATCAGAATGAGCAGTTGGAAAATGCAGAATCTGCGCAACACGAAGAGCTATCTTATGTGGAAAATGATTCAATACTTGAAATAGAATTGGAGCAATATGACGAAGAAAACAATTCTACACATTCGTATGTTTATTACTATTTTTAGCAAAGTGTATAGAGTTTATTAGAAAGGCGTCAAAGATATTACTTTAGAGCAGTTAGAAGTTTTAATAACTTTCTTCTGTAAATTTTGAATCATTTGGAATCAGGGGCGGATTTAGACCTTTGCTGCCTGTAGCCTATTCAATATTTGCCGCCCCTATCACCCTCTACAAATCGATATCCTAGTTCACAATCATATTAATTAGCAATAAAATTGTATAATAAAACTACGTTTTAATGGTTTTAAGCGCGGTAATATTTTTTTTATTCCGACGTTTCGGCCACTTTTCAATGACCGTGACACGGAAGACAAAGATGTCAAGTATTATATGTTAAATAATTAAAAAGAACAAATTAGCGGTAGGCTAAATAAAAATTAATAATACTCATTGACACTTGACATCAATCACGATCACGGCTACTGAAACGTAGCCGAAACGTCGGACTAATAAGATTTAAATAAATTACCGCACTTAAAAGCATTAAAACGTAGTTTTATTATGTATACGTTGCGAAAAGTTAAGAAAATATTAAATGTTTGTGCTTACCGTAGTGCTACTCAAATTATAGAAAAATTTGCCTAATTGGTGAAACAATGATTTTTTTTAATTATAGCTCCAACACTTCGGCATTGATTTTGCCAACTTGAAAGGTAAAAAGTCGGTTTACTGATGATAGTTGAACGTGACAACGTCATAAGAAAATACTGATAGAATGGTTTCATTTTTCAAAAGAAAATTTTAATTTTATTTGTTTGATAGGTATTTTGTATGGATATAGAGAAGGAGGTAAATGGAAATCACAATTGAATTGATCAAGTTACATTTATTTGTACGCATAAATACAATTATGTCAATTACGCTGCCGAACGCGGGGGCCGATTGTGCCTCTTTGTCGCTCGTTCCGCGCTCTCGCTTGCACTTCAGGCCTTAAATGGAACGCCTCAGAGAGAGGTAACGCCGCATGAGTCATGTTTTTTCGTGCGTGCAGCCGGCTCCATCGAATTATAAGACGTTGTCACGTCAAAAACACAGGTGCTAACCTCAGTGCGATTTTAGCCACTGAATTTTGTTCGGTGATTTATATGCCTTTTGCGAATCTGCACTAACTACATTACACATATATATTATTGAGCATTAAAAATTTACAAAGGACATTTACAAAAATACTATGTACTGTATGTTAGTAGGAAATTTACATATAGGGAAACGGATTTTTTTTGACAATTATTAATTGTTTGTGTGGAGTCCACGGATCAGGTCTTATTAGATGCACACTGTGGATGTCTTGGTTTAGTTTGTAAGACAAAAAAGTTTTTGGCCCCAAATTTGCCGCCTCTTCAAAATCTGCCGCCCTAGGTTCCAGCCTAATCAGCTTATTGGTAAATCCGCCACTGCTTCAAATAATAATACATGTTTTAAATAATAAAATGTCATGTGGGATTTAGTAGCTTTACAGATTAGCGTTTCGTGCTATACCAAATAACTGGTCATAAGGTTGGGTGTTGATTTTCTATAAATTTACCATAATTATTATTATTCATAATAGTTTGTGATTCATAATTGGAATTTTTGGTGGTGACATTGCGAACGATGTGGAGTTAGGCACTTTAGTCAAATGCGACTTATTTATAGCGTAAGCTACGTTAGTGTTTGTACATACGTTATCTGTCAATATATCGAGGCTTTACCGCCATTTTATCCTAAGCGACATTTGGACCTAGGTTATATTTTTTGTTGCAAGAGGTATTTTAAACTGTTATTATATTTAAAAATTTCAGTTTTACTTAGATTAGACCCTACCAAATCAAAAACTGAAAGTCTGACAACAATATAATAGTTTGAAACAACTTTTACAACAAAAAATATACTTATGTCTAAATGTCGCTTGCGATAAAATGGCGGTGATATAACGTCATTAACAAAAACAATATCGCGTCATAGACAATGCATTAAACCCATCGCTACATCTATGTGAAACGGTCAACCACTATAACATTATCCCAGTGGAGAAGTAGCATGTCACTTCACTTCACTTTTTAAAGCTTGTGGCTCCAACGCACTTAGCATTGATTTTGCCAATATCAGAGTAAAAGCGACAGGTGATTATTAAAAAGCAAATAAAAGGTTAAGAGACAAAAGAGGACGGGATAATTTTGAACGGTGCTCGATTTCTGAAAACCTGAGGACAAAATAAACCATAATGTTAAACTGAACCCAAACCTTACTTAGTAATGTTATAATTAGTGATTGATTTTAATAATTTAGTGTAGGTTATACTGAGAATAAAGTTAGTGTAGTGTAGTAAAGGGAGGTTTAGTCAGAGTTATAGATAGATATTATTTAGGGTCAAAGTATGTATATATGTATATAAGTAGAAGTAGCATGTCAATAAAGCATTTATAATTTCTGCTACATTCCATTTGACATGTGTCAAAAAGGTTTACGTATTTATTTTTTAAATCAGTTTAATTAATCGTATTTAGAATAACAAAACGCGAATAGAATGTCTCTTAACTTTCCTTTGTGTGAGCCCTCATTAAGTTAACACGCGACGCGACACGTAATTCTTTGCACTCGATAGTACAACCCTTAAGAAATTGGTAGGAGCCTTAGTCCGACCCCGCGCGGCGCCCGCCTCGCCCGCCTAAGCAAATGGCGCGAATTTATTTTACTTCTTCTAAACGACTTAGGCATTACGCCTTTGTGTCATTGTCACGTAAAAAATAACATCTTTTTAATCTCCGCATAGTGCTTCCAAGTGTTACCGATTTATTTTTAATCGATTAAATTTAGCGTTTTATTTAATTATGAAGAAAAATAATAACATGATACATAATAGGACTGTTTATATATTGCCAAATGAGTTGCTACCAAAGCGGTACGACAATGACGTTGGGTAAAATTACATTTTTCTAAATAAATATATATAAACAAAGTTCTGTTTTTTTGTTTCGTGTTCACGAGCTTGCTTATAAACAGAATTTCCATCTGAAATTGATATACATATATTTATGTTAGATTATTAATAAAGACTTCAAGATTAGACGCAAAATATTTCGTAGGATACGGCACAAAAGTTTACAGAAACAAAATCGCTTGGTATGCTTTCTAGTTTAAGTTATTCAACTTACGCATTTAACATTATTAACATTATTCAAATAACAAACATTATGTCTGCTTATATTTATTTTCAAATTTACTTATTTTAGATATCCAGGCCAATCTACATTACAAAGGTAATGTGTATCTTTTTCGAAATTTGCATGTTTCTCACTTGTTTACCAACATTTACGATACAATAAATTTTGAAATAATGTCTACATAAAAGAGCGGACTTGCAATAATCTTATTTTTGAAAGTACTCGGCAATTCGTGGATCACACGATGTTTTCTCGTTGACCACGCGAGGTTCACTGGTTGTCAACGCGGTGTCCACTCGGGGATGGCAGTGGTTGTCAAGTGTCGGGTGGCTCTAATAAGCTGTGGCCCCTAATCAGTCAATTTATCAAATACCGGCCATATTTGATAAATCAGCCGTTTCGGCGGCGGAAACAGCTTAATCACTGAAGTGGCATAAATATATAATCATCAGTAAGTATTATTTTTATTGCAAGAGTTCAACAGCATGACAGGCAGACGGCCCACTTGATGAAAAGGGGTTACCATCGCCTATGGACATTTGCAATACCAAAGATGCTACAAATGCGCTGCTGCTCTCTTAAGGGAGGCTGGAACCTGGCCACTCATGCCCGAACACAACTCAAGGTTATGGCGGCATACCCTAAACCAGGGGTGGTAGCCATCCATTCGGGCCAACACCCTACCACCTGGCTGTGTTGTATTCTGTCACCGTTCCTGCACGGAGAGTTATTAATTAATTAATTAGTCCGTGAGGTCCTGATGCCATGAGCCTCTAAGAAGAGCTATCAAATGACTTACCAACTCTTCAAGAGATCAGAAGGCTGGTCCATCCAATCCAGCGAGAAAACATGGCCAGCCTTCTAGGCACCTTACCCATAGAAAACGATGACCTAGGTTCAGTAATCTACTTACAGTCATGAATATTATTTTTTGGTGTGTTAATTGAATAAATCCATGTCATTGCATATCCAAATCATGCTAATCCACCCTAATTTTGAAACTTAAGCAACCATGTGAATCATTATTAATCCAACAGGTTTCCACAAAGTACCAGCACTACGCCAAAACCACCAGCTAGGACCAAGAGAGATCCAAAAGAGAAACGCCAGTCTGATGCAGAACCCACTCCTGAGCCAAAAGAGCAGGTAGACGAGAGCAAACCTCAAAACATCTGCCAAAGACTCGTGGGCAAATGCAAGACGTGCTGTTCTGGTGGTGCGAAAGAAGATGAAGACAGAATTGGGGAAGAGAAAAAAGGAGTGGTGAATAGTCTTAATTGCTGCAAGAAAGGAAATGAAAGAGAGGAAGAGATCGAAAGAGCTGCTAGTAAAGTGAGAGATTTTTTAGATATTAAGGTTCCCTAGCCATTATAACAATTAGCCCTTATACAATAGTCTATCCGCCTGTCACACAATTAGAGTTGTGTAGCTCGCGAATGAGTCATAAGAAGAAATGTATCTTTCATTTGCTCAGTTAGTAAATATACACAAAATATACAGCTCACATACTCAATCGGCTCACTGGCTCAGACAGCTCAGTTGTCAACATAGAGCATAATGTCGTCAATAGTACAAATGTCTATGTGCTTTTAAAATTAAAGTAGAGAATACCTAAGCATATACTTATATACGATAATACTTTCTGTTTCTATAAAGCAGTAAAACCTATTGCATAATCATATCGTCCGTGAACTTCTGAGATCTTCTAGCTACTCCAAACAAAATTTTACAAGAGGGACGTAAAACCAAATTATTAATTTATTGATGGCTAAGATTGCATCAAAATAAAATTATGCGCAAAAATGCTAGTTAGGGGGTATCGCAAGCGCACGAACGATATTTATTTCCTTTAAAATAAGTTTTTTTTTTTTTTGCTCAAGTGGAAATATGAATTAAAATTTCACCATTTGGGTAACAACACGACTCGCTCGAGCTCTTTTGGCTCTTGAGAGAGCTAGAGTGATAGATGGCACATTGTTCCGATTTTTATTCTATTATGTGTGTCCGTTTTCTATTGAACCAAATGATATAAACAGCTAAAGGAGTGATACAGTTCTTCAAAGCGAAAGAGCTGTATCTCTCTTTTCGTTTTAGTGAGCTGTTTTACACAAGTCTACAGATTACCTTTTATACGCACTTAACCAATTCTTTTTGCTTATACACAAAATGAACCGTGACGCTATGCCATGTGAATGTTTAATTGCTACGCCATATAAAATTATCACAGTTCGTTCTAACAATTACAACCATGAGAATTTGAATTAACTACGGTAAGTCATGAAAACACTTGCAAATAGGGTTTTTATTTTACTTGGAGAGTAAACGTTAAAACTTTATAGAAACGAAAATAGTATAATATTGTAACCAAACTAACTATACTAAATATAATATAGTGGGTAGTTTAAAATATATCCATCAAGAACTGCGAATCACAACTACCCACAGAGTAAGTAATCAGTGCGTTGTCAATTGTCTTGTAAAAAACATAAAATGGTGTTGTTGTTTTTTTGCCACAATGACAGGCAAAGGTACAGAATATATACATCCTTTTCTGATGTGTTAAGGCAGCATTCCTGTTGGGCTCACAACAACCCCGATTTTTCCCGTTTGCTTGCGGGTGCAGAAGTTACAATTATTAACTCAAGTGGAATGGATTATGGAGCGTTGATGTCATTAATACACAAATGACATAATTTGGAGTATGGTTGATCTGATAATTGCGTCTTTGTCAACGTTATCGTTAGAGAGAATAAATGCTCTGTGATCAACGCATACTTCAACCCACCTCTTGACATTAGTGACATTTACGTAGCGACCATAGCGACCGTGGTCGCTTTGTGAAATGGCGTAAGGAGCATTTTGAGAGTTGTGAGCTACTAGAGGAACGCGCCTTAAGTCATGAGTATAACTCAGCTAAATTGTGATAAATATGTGTCGTCAAATGTGGCCTTTCGAGTTTTTACAAGAACTCCGTCATTTGGCGTCAGTTGAAGACCTACAATTTCGCTAAACTCTTTAGACTTAAGTTAAGGCTATATGGGGCAAGTTTCTTTACCTAATATTGTGGCTAATACTACTACTACCCTATGCTTTACTTGAAATAGGCTAAGCTACTTATTTCTAAATTAAATAAAAAAAATGTTAGTGAGTAAGACTTAATAAAAAAATATTTCTAGGCGAGCGTAGAGTTCGAGAATGAAGTGAAACGGAAAAGAAAGATGCGCGACATTTTGTGCGGGTGTTGCGGACGGGGCCGGCGCGTTGCGGACGCATCGCAGACGCAGCAAACGGAGCCGATGTCGCCGATGTCGACTGGCGAGACTGGCTGTTGCGGACGAAGGCAGCAGATGCGACGGCGGGACAGTATACTAAGTGATCGGCCGCCGTCAAGGTAAGTGCAGTACGCGCAAAATTTATTATAACATAAGTCCAGCAGACAGGCAGACGGCCCACCTGATGGAAAGTGGTTACCATCGCCTATAGACATTTGCAACACTAAAAGTGCTACAAATGCGCTACTGGTCTCTAAAGGAGACTGGAACCCGGCCACAGAACAGGTGAGCAGTACTCCACATGCGGTCTGATTTGCGCTTTGTAAAGCGCAAGTCGTTGCCGCGGAGTGAGGCTCTGCTTGGAACGGTTTAGCACAGCAAGCTTTCTACAGGCAAGTTTGGCCTTGCCTTTCAACCTGGAAGTTTTAGATAATACTGAAATTGCACGTCGTTCCTTGTGTCGACTCTAAGAATCTGCCTAACAATGAGATGATTTTAAAGAATTTATAGTAAGTAATATGTGTGCGCATCCCTATTTGTAATCTTTCTTGGTTCCTGCATGGACTTAATTTTTGAAAGGGTCTTTACGAGCAAGTCTTACTTCCTTCCTTCCGAGCCATTGTTATAGCCCGTAGTCTTAACCAATATATATTAAAAATAAATTTTAATCTTTAATTATAAATAATACGAAGAAAGACTTGACTAAATACTTAAAATTAAAATAAATTAATATGAAGTGTGTAGCAAATCGCTGCCAGAGGGAAGCGTGCCCAGAAGGCTGGCTGCATTGCCACGCTGTATGGCAATGCTGATTCGTTGAGTGAAATGCGAACCAGCCTTCTGATCACAGGTGGTATCAAAGAGTTTCTTGCAAATTTCTTTTCCACTGATCTTGAGTTTCAATTCCAATCGGCACAAATATGCAACCCCTTCCTAGGGTTCCATATTTGCGCCGTTTGAGATCTTCAGCTGTTGAAACAGCGTTGCCAGCCCCCGACTTAGTCACTAGAAGATGTGATGCCGCCAGAGTGTCAACACAAGCGGCCTTCCCATCTTCCAAGGAATACGTGACATTCCATCTGGCCTCTTGCCATCGTCGCGCACCAAGCCATTTGGCTCTAGGATGGCTGGTACGCCGAAGCTGACAAGAGCTCGGCGGATGATGTCATTGAGGTTGGCATGGCCAGATCTTCGGCGAACACTATGTAAACATGATAATCCATGGTGTCCCTACGGATCCACCGTAGTTTATATTATACTATTGTTACATGCCGTCAAAGAAATGTGCACACCTGCCTGTCGTAAAAATGCAGTCTATTACCTTTCTTGCATTTGGAGTTTTTTTGTTTACTTCGTGTTTAAAATTTGCAATTAAGAAAAACATCCTAATGTTATCGTACTTGTTTTAAGGCCGTCATTAGTGTCGAACTAATCCTTGATGTGATTGCATTGCGGCGAAGCTTGCCAGATTTGCGGATTAACTCAGTGAACGCGGTCCTTTGTCGGTATTATACAGTTTAGTATAAAACAATGCCCGAACGGAGGGGTGGGAAAATCAAGCGACGACTACGATACGAGTAATAAGTACATTCGATAAGCGATATAGTGAGGGACTTTGCGCGTGTTATTGAATCGTGCAGATTGTACTGGCTGTGTCCAGTCATATTTGTGCCTGTTTTATACGTGTTTGTACAGTTCTAATAAACTCTATAGTAACTTCAACGGCATTTTAATTCGAGCCCTGTGTAGCTTGTAACAATATTAATCTTAAGTTTCGCTTTTCAGTTGCTGCAACAACCGGCTGTGCACGTGGCTGCGAGGCATGTGCCGACGCAGCTCCGACCACTCGTCAAGCAGACGAACAAGCATGTTCTCCAAAAACAAGAGCTTATCGCCTACGATGCCGCCGCCTGAGGTAAGTGGAAAGACAAGATACTCTACAAACTCTTTTTCAACACTGAGATAGTCCAAATCATCGTTTCTTATGTTTTACTTGAAAACGACTTCAAGATGTAGGATAAAATAATTATTTTTTGTTTTGTAACCGACTTCAAAAAGGAGGAGGTTTTTTTATGTATGTACACCGATTACGATCCGATTTACGTGATTCTTTTTTAGTTGGAAGCGGAATAGTTGCCATTTGGTCCCTTAAAAATTTAACATACTTTGGCCCAGTAGATTTTTGTATTCCCTTTTTTTTATGAAAATTTTTGTTTACGTGAAAGACAGACTTGACTAGCGTCTTATACGCGTGTATAAGCTCGTTTTTGAGAGTTCCCGTTTCTTGGGGCCTATATTTTTTAAGGCGCGCGGCACCTTTCGTACACCAACCCATAACTAGACACTAAGGCTGGTGTGCACCAACATTTAACCGACGGTTAAAATAAAATAATCGCTGTTTATGCATACATTTTGATCGATTATTTTATTTTAACCACCGGTTAAATGTCGGTGCACACCAGACTAAAAAGTAACCAAAAAAGAACTTCGTTTAAAAAACCGACTTTGAAGACTAGTACCAGACCAAACAGTAACCAAAAAGAACAACAATTTAAAAAAATAAAGATGTTTTACTTGACACCGACTTCAAGATGTTGTAGAAAAAGAAGTCGATTAAGTGTTTATTTTTTAGTTTTTATTATTAAGTTAAATAACTTGTTTGGTACTTTTTAGTTTTTGAAGTCGGTTTTTTTAGTGAAGTTTTTTTAGTTGCTCTTTAAGTCGCTTTTTTATATTGAGCGTGGTCCCACACGCACTTAACTGGTTTGTAACTTATTTAATGACACGTCATCTTGTGTAAAAAATAATTCATTCTGACATTTTCACCATCGTATGATATTTCTGTCTGAAACCACTCTGAAGCAACATTTGACCTTTGGAGTGGTCAAACTTTACCCACGCTACTTAAATCCCGATATTGTAATTCAAATGACTCGACACACGCGACACAATTGACTCACTTGTTGGCTTGTGTAAAAGATATGACAGTTCCATATCCATTGTTGTTATTTCACATGTAATGGACAAAGCATTGATCTTTTAGGTCGAAAAAATAAAACTTCGTTTAAAAAAACCGACTTCAAAAACTAAAAAACTAAAATGTATAAAATAACTTATTTCTAAAGCTATTATTATTAATATATATTATCTAAGACATCTTAAAGTCGGTGCTTAGTAATTTTCAAAATATAGTAATTTTTATGTTTTACTTTGCACCGACTTCAAGATGTTTTAGATAATATATATTAATAATAATAGCTTTAGAAATAAGTTATTTTATACATTTTAGTTTTTTAGTTTTTGAAGTCGGTTTTTTTTAACGAAGTTTTATTTTTTATTTGTTACTTTTTAGTGTCTAGCTATGTATGGGTGGAACTACGAATGGTGCCGCGCTTCTTAAAAAATATAGGTTCCAAGAACCGGGAATAAAAAAATGTACGTAAAATGAAAACTACTGGGCCAAACTATGTCAAATTTTTAGGGGACCACGTGGCAGCTATTCCGCGTCGAACAAAAAAAGAATCACGTAAATGAAATTATAAATCTCAGAGTAATCGGTGTACATATGGAACGGAGTGAAAGTTATTTTCATGAAAAATGTTCATAAAATGAAAACTACTGGGCCAAACTATGTAAAATTTTTAGGGGACCAATTAGAAGCTATTCCGCGTCGAACAAAAAAAGAATCACGTAAATCGGATCATAAATCACGGAGTAATCGGCGAACATACATAAAAAAAGCAACAAAAAAAAAATCCCGACGAATTGAGAACCTCCTCCTTTTTTCAAAGTCGGTTAAAAAAACAAAATTTGCTTTATCGAGTTTAACGTGTAGTAGGGGAGGCCAAGCGGCGATTTTGGGATTTACTCGAGCATGGCAGAATAACATAAGGGGAGAAACCTTGCACCCTATTTTGTAAGCCCACCATATATTAATCCTTCATACAGGTTGGGGGTATTTTTTATGCTTCAAATTATTTTTCAAACCGTCAGATTAAGGAAACCCCTCCACATAATTGTCAGATTATGGGTCAGCACGACAAGGACAACAAGCTGAACCGTCTGTACATTAATCTGACGCGCTCGAGTAAGTACTCGAGTTCGACTCAATGTAACTTTTTTGCATTTTCAAAAATCGGCCATGGCTTTTGGTTACTTTCAAACCGTCAGTCTTTTGGATAGGAGTTCCTTTAGGGTTTACTAAACATCCCATTTGAATATCTGACACGCTTGAGTATTTCTGTGTCACTCTTTTTTTAAAACACCTGTACACGCTCCCCCCACCAGTGAAAGGGCATACATCATATAACCTTTTTTCTTTTTAGCATCTAATCTTCACAATCCAACAGGTCCCCGCGACGCTCGAGTGACTCCACATTTAGCATCTTGGGCTCACCTAATAGTGGTAGAGACATGCTGGAATCACTATGGACGCGTTCCATATTAATCTCACAACGCCCAAAATGCTTCGTCAGCCGTTCCACGTGGCGACCACGGTCGTGGCGAAAACGTCATTATTTTCGATCACACAGCGCTCACAACATCCTATGCCTAGAGCTGAATCGAAATGGGCGTTGACAACGGAGCATTAATTCTCTCTACCGATTGACATTGAAAAAAGCGCGATTTTCAAATTAGCCAATGACATTTGTCTATTTTTATTTTTTTTACGGTCTTCAAAACTGAACACATTCAGACAACAACATGCTTAAATACATTAGAAATATAATATTTTGTAATTTTTAGAATGTGATCTTTTATATGAAGACACAACTTCCCTTATTATCTACAATTTACAGCACTAAAATTGATACAAATACAAATCCTAATAAGCCGGTGAGGACGCTTACATACATATTACATGTGCGTGCGCCCGCACTCAGCATAAAATCATATTATAATTATATATAAAAAATACAATGATATAACAATGAAAAGAATTTTTTTTGTTAAATGTTACTGAGAACTCAAACGATTTTGTTAAAAAAAAACGTATTTAGTCGTTAATGACATCAACGCTCCATAATCCGTTCCACTAGAGTTTATGATTGTAATTCCAATAAGCAAGTGGATACCAAGAGGAATGTAACCTATGTTGGTTACAGTAGTTAGGTCGGACACGATTGGTGTGATACCAGTTACCATGCGAACACAAAAATGCCACGCTTAAGACTTAAGTTGTCAGATCTCCGGTTTTCGACCGCACAGTCCGGTTTTATTTACGTTTGTCCGGTTAAGAAAATCTTGGTAAACCGGACAAAAGATTGTCTAGTTTTAAAGCGAATTCGGTCATTATATAGCGAACTCTGAAAAATATAGAGAGTATTCTTAAAAACGGTGTATTAACGTATTAAATGTTCTTCTGTTTACATACAGATTTTATATAATGTTTAAATATTTAAGTTGTCAAACATTAACACTGTTGCATAGGATGGGCTCTTAATTTAATGTGTCATGTAATAAATCAAACTGAGAAACACATACATCAAGTATTTGGAGTCAAGGACCTCCCATGTTTCATGACTAACAATCTTATAATTATATGATCGTGATAATGTCAGAACATTACGTTTATATTTCTGTGGAACTCTGCATATATTTAAATTTGAACTAATGACTATTTGGTACTACTTGTATTATAATTTTTTTTTATTTTTATTGAATGCAATAGGTAATAAAGGTAGAGAGTAGCCGAAAAAACTTAGTCTACCGCCACTACCAAATCAAGTTTAGTAACTGTTAATGGATGAGAAGCGGTCCAACATGGAGGCAACCGATGTGTGAAACCTGCCAAACCGCCTTGGTTAAACCTACCAGGCATGGCTTGGAAACCGATAAAAACAGTCGAACCGGTCATAGCCTAATTACTTAGGAACTTTTCATCAAACAACCGGTTTTTACTAACAAAAATACGTTAAATACGTTTTCTTAGAATAAACCGAATTAAAACGGTTTTTGCCGCATACCTTCAAAAGGTAGCCATGTGGTATAACAAGTTTTCAGTCACATACAAATACATGTCGAGTGAGATAGAATGATACTACCTCTTCTGGCAAAAATAAGCCGGTTAAATCAGGTTTACATTCCACGAAAGCGTGAGCGCACATCATTTCTTCGCTCCCGCCAAAGGAAGACGCGTCGGCGCCGGAGGGCCAGCATGGACCTTCGGCCACCGAAATGGGGACGCGGTGTGTTCCGCGCGACCACCTCTCCTCCCATGGAGCGAATTACATACCGCCCCATGCACAGAGAGCTTGATGATGCCGGAGGATACAAGAAATTCCACAAGAGAGTCGAGGTCATATACCCATAGCCCTGGTATATGCTGAAGGATGGAACACCAAGAGGTTTTGGTGGGTATCCCTATCTGGGGAGTAGCAATAGCATGGCACGAGTTCTGACTGGGCATACTAGTGCCACCCCCGATCTGGCGAATCCCACACACGGGTGGGGAACTATTCACCCCAGGTTCTGCCCTTGTCGCGGCTTATGGTCTCCAATCGGATTTCCCCTGGTCAAAGAAAACTCTGGTCAAAAAGTGGAATACAAAAGATTTATATTCCACTCTATTCACGTTTTACACTTCGAACGAAATATTTGACGAAACCGGTTATAACCATTTAAAACTGCTTAATTTGAAACCGCTACCAAGCCTTAGTGAGTAAACGAAAACCGGTTTTAACCAATTAAAACTGGTTAAAATTAAACCCGTACCAAGCCAACTAAAGCAGGTAAACTATTCGTTCCCGTTTTTTGGTGGGGGATGGACGATATTCCCGCCACGATAAACATGAAGGGTTAGTGACTTTCTCACATCAATTACATCGGTGTGTAAGTTTTATTCATGCCAGCGATACTATATATTTATACTAAACACTAGCTTCTGCCCGCGACTTCGTCCACGTGGAATAGTTAAAAAAAGTAAGTTAAAAAAAACACCGAGTTTGAAACATTCTTCATTGGTGCTCCGCTCCTATTGGTCTTAGCGTGATGATCTTCCTCGATAAATGGGCTATCTAACACTGAAAGAATTTTTCAAATCAGACCAATAGTTCCGGAGATTAGCGCGTTCAAGCAAACAAACAAACAAACTCTTCAGCTTTATATATTACTATAAGATTATCTTACCAAAAATAATCAAGTCAAACACGCAATAAGAAGCTTACATTTTCTGTTCTTCTTTAATATTTAACTAATGAAAGCAAATTTCAGATTTCTGTTGCGAACGTTTTATAAATATAGTAGTTATTTAATACCGTTTATTTTAGTTTGCGTGTAAAGTGTGCCGACATGAATATAATTATTTTTTTTATAAATATTATGTCTCGGTTGCTTAAGGCGGTTATACACGCTACGGTTCAGCCAGGTCTGCCTGTGCTGAGGACTGGAAAGGAACACCGGAGTGTGTATAAGCGGCCATACATGACAAGTTCCAGCGCTGTGGCATGTATGACTGAATTGGTAGTGTAGGTACCAATGGTGCGGAGGGAAATTCGACTAGGGTAAGCCGGTGAAAAATAATACCGTAAGGTGCAAGCGCTGAGTACAACGTTGTTGAAAGAGCGAACAACAACAATAACAATACCGACTTCACTCCGATAACCAAAAAATAAATATTGTTACGAGTTGCAGGACTCGAATTAAAATGCCGTTGGAATTATTATAGAGTTTATTAGAACTATACAAACACGTATAACACAGGTACAAATATAACCGTCCGTCACTTAAATAGATTACTGAATGTACACAAGTCTTGCTTCGCTTGTGGTTACCGCTCGACTGCCTCATCTCTCCATTGGAGCATTGCTTTATACTGCACAGATGCAATATGTCCGCCCGGCCGCGGGGACCGAACGTCCTAGAATCGCACCGGCTAACGAGTGCCATAAAAGATTACAATACACAATGGGCTGTTTTTCTAATCACACATTTTTAACACAAAGTATACAAAGAAGTCCAAATGCCGATAAGGTAATAAAATGTGTTTCTACAGGGCTGCAGGTGTGAATTTGTCTTTGTCGGCACCTAGGTCGTAACAATATTTAATCGACTTCTTTCTACAACATCTAGAAGACGGTGTCAAGTAAAACATAAATCTATATATATAAAACAATGTAGTGTTAGTTAAACCATTTATAACTCAAGAACGGCTGGACCAACTTTTATGATTTTTGTGTTTTTGGAATTGGCTTCGTCCGGAATAGGATAATAAGTAGTAAAATATGACATTCATAAATAAAAAGATCTATTATATAAAAATCAATTGCTGTTCGTTACTCTCGCTACAACTCGAGAACGGCTGGACTGATTTGGTTAATTTTGGTTTTGAATCATTTGTGGAAGTCCAGGGAAGGTTTAAAAGGTGAGTAAATATGAAAACAAATACTTGGAATATAGTAAAAACAACAATTTTGCTTTCCCTTAGAAACTATTCCTTCCTGTCAAACATTTGATGTTCGTCCCGTCGTTTAGAAATCAATTAAATTTAAAAGTCGTTCAGAAAACAACTAAATTTAAAAGTGAAGTTTTTTTCAAGTTTTTGGTTTTGAATGTCTAACGTTTCATGTTCGTCCCGTCGTTCAAAAATCAACGTTTTTTATTTATTGATTCTGAATCGGTACGAAGTTTGTCAGCTAGTATACTATATTTTGTAAATTTACTTGGCACCGACTTCTAGATGTAGAAAGAAGTTAAGGTTAAATATTTATTTTTTGATTTCTAGTGTGAAATTGTTTTTGATTTTTTATTGACCTTCTTAATACATTCCACGTTTAAACTTGCAGTCTTATTACTTTAAACTTAGTCTAAGTTTATAGTATTCTTTAAGAAACATATAAAAGCCTTAAAAAATAGTCTAACTCAATATGAATAAGACCATATTTTTTTATTTTAAAACCGCTTCATCTATTATATTTGTAAAGAAACAATAAAAGCTTTTAATTTATTTTATACAAAAAGCTCTTTAAAATTGTAATCTATATAGGTCAGTGGAACCAAGGTCAATTTTACGTTACAATGGGTTGAATTGAAATTAATATCGCTACCAAACAATAGTTGTTTTACTAAATGGTATTGAACGATGACATTAAACATTTTTACTTCAGTTAGTGCTTGTGAGTAGTGACGACAACAACCTAGTTTTTAAAAATATAAATAGCTTCTATGTGAGAACAAAGCGTAAAGCCTAGACTTACGTTTGTGTTAGTTATCTTGCGAGTGAAGTCCTTATAATCGTTCGAGCTCATGCCGAATTCATTATCTTGGTTACATCTCTAACATTTTCTTAAGTTTTGCAACCAGTACACATATTAAAACTACTTGTAAACAGTTTCAAGCACGGTATTTTCCGGCGATTTTGACGACATAATCATAGCAGAATTGGGCCCCTGGCTGGTTCGTATTTCGCCCGCCGAACTAGCATTGGTACACAGGGTGGCAATGTAGCCATCCTTCTGGGCACGCTCCCCATTGTCAGTGTGTATAACTTAGTAAATTTGTTTCTTAAGTTGATATTGTTGTAAACATTGTATTCGATTAATATTATAATGTCAATATACGCGCCATCGCCTCAACCGTCTCGGAAATCGAAAGCCATGATAGCAGCGGACTTTTTAAAACGGGATACTGATTTAAATGACGACGACACAGAGGTAATTATTCTAAGTGAAATTTGGGAATCTTAAATGCTTGGGCTCCATTTTGGCTAATGAGAGTTATAGACTGCCAAATTCGTGTTATTACTGCTGGAGACTTTGTTCCGCTAAAAGTTTTTCCGTTAAAGATTAATTAAGTTGCAACATATCTTTACTTGTTTGTATGTCTTTCGAAACTACGGGCCATGAAAATGGCCCACACATTTGGAGAGCTTCCGTGGGGCCATGGGAAGGCCAACACGTAGAGGCTCCTTGACAAATTTAATGTAAATGAGGCGTGACACTGACCGGCAATTATCCCTCTCTACACCTTTTAATAATGCACTCAAGCCAGTGTAGGACTATTGTGGAAAATGAGAACAAAAAGTACCGGTTTATCGGGGAAAACTGCTAGTATTACTAGGGGTCTGGGAATATGGGGACTATGGCGTCTGCCCGTCGCAATGTTCGGGGAACACGGAAAAATGGGCAGACGGTGACTCACCACTCCCTGCCAGGGCCCCTAAAAATGCCATGAAGACTGGGGCAACACGGATGTGAGTGGCTAAGGGGTGTAAGGGGCTACAAGTTCACCGAAGCTACTTTTGACATGATGCCATTTATCACTTCCAGCCCTGGAGCTTGAGTCTTAGCTTTAGCGATCTCCACTCCGTGCCGGCTGGTTAAGGCAAGCACGGAGGCGGGGCCTTGCCTTGGCCCCCGAAGTCAGGCACGAGGTGTCGCTACTCACCTAAGGCTTCGCCACAAAGCCCACCTGCGGGTTTTACTTCTTTATTATTATGTACATTGTGTATTGTATATCATGCTTTTTTTTTCAAGTACTTTGAACTACTAGAAGGTTTAACAAAGTAATTTATATAAATAATTACTGAAAGAATAGTCATCGCATTGGTCCCATTCGGTGCGGTCTTCTAGAAAATCTTTCGTCGTATAATAATTAGCCTTTTCGCACAAGCGTTGCTTTTCTATTTTTTACTTGTTTACTGTCAGTAAACAAGTAACTGTTTTGAACGTTTTCTCTATTCCATTTATTAAATTATTTTGATATCTGCTTTTATAATTTACGTCTCTAAGGGAAAAGTCACAACGCTGCGATGCGACGTCGCACCGCAGTAATCTAGTGTTGCACAACGAATCGTGGAATATTCCCATACAGTGCCACATCGTACAGATTTGATGACAATTAAAAATAGCTGCATTGAGTACTTATTCTTTGTTTTTACTTTGTGTATCTTAACGCAATAAGAAGTAAGATAGGTCTAGTGCCAGTCATGTTTCATCACAATGCTAACTGAAATGGTGGTCAACGTCTACTACTCTACTCGAATGATGGAAAATTTTGCGCTGCGTCATCGTATCGCGTTGCGGTGTGAAGTCGTTTTTACACAAGAGTCTTCTTGCGTTCCCTTACTAGAATAAGGGTGTTAGAGTAAGGGTTTAGAGAGAAAGCTCTTTACTCTGGCTCTTTCTCCCTTGCTTTACTCATCGGGCTACAATCCTACGGTAATGGATGTATGAAGTCGCTGGACCTATTTCCATATCTATGGTTTCACAGCGGCTCTCCTTGGTCTCTCTGCGACTTTCAGTGGCCTTCGCGGACTTGGTCGTTTTTGCAACGCGTCATTCCACCGAAGCGTTACTCTGCTTAAACTTTGTAATCCAAAATTTTGAAAAAGAAAGGGGAGGCTCTAGAACTTCAAAAATATTTCAACATTTCATCAACGACAATAAATGATTTGAACAATATCCATGGGTTTTGATATAGGTCATTTTTTTTTTTTTGTTTGAGGCGAGGAAAAATGCTGACCGATTTACGCACTCTCAGGGCCGTCACTAGGAAACGGCGCGCATCCATCGGGGGCGATAACGCTAGCAATAGTATGCTTTGTTTGCGCTTCGTCCGCGATGGCTTGACACTGAGGAGTGTGGAAGACTCAGAGCGATGCCGCACGGGCGAGCAACCTCAATACCCACTAAAAAACCTCTCCTCCCGTCGACCCTGCGCTTTGTTGTGAAGGAAAGACTGAGATATAGAACATAGTTACGCAACAGTCGATCCAGCGCAATAAAGTGCCTGGAGTGTGCCCTGGGAGAACACACCCCACTTCGAAACGGGGGGTGAATCCCTTGCGTTGCCTAGTAGCAAGGGGCCCCTCGTACCGGAACCTAACTCAGGGAGGGAAGTAATGCGCGTACCTGCCTCTCCGGGTGCTAGCTGAAGGCCGGCGACCTCGGGTGGAGACATTAGCACGCGCTGCAGGACTTCGCTCCCTATCCCTTTCTGCGGCCTCTTTTAGAGACATTACCGCCTCACAGAAAGAGACCGCAGACTCCCAGCGGTCGTCGCTGTGCAACATGGCCGTTACCAAGTCGCCAAGCGATCGGACGGCTCCTACGTGTGTCTCGAGCTCGAAACGCTGAGGCGTCCATGCAGCGCACTCAACAAGCGTGTGTGCGCCGCATTGGCGGCAGTCCGGGGAAGGCAAGCAGCCCACAATGCGAAACAGATACTGGTCGAAACAACCGTGTCCGGTCAGTATCTGAGTCGTCCTGAAGGTCAGGGTTCCGCTAGTACGGGTCACCCATCTCTCCAGCTGCGGCCTGATTGCATCCACCGTATAGCCGCCGGCCACAGGGTGTTCGAGGTCACGAGACCAGGCGACGAGGCAGGAGGCGGTTTCCCGCTTCCTGACCGTCTCTAATTCGACTTGACAGAAGGTCAGTCCTCTAGCTAGGGCATCCTGCTGGGCGCGACGAACTCTGGACAGGACGTCTGCCTGGAGAGGCCAGGGCAGCTCGCCTGCCAAGAGAGTCGCCGCCGACCACGACACTGTGCGGTACCCCCGTATGGTCCTCACGGCCAGAACCCGCTGCGCGCGGTGCAGCAGGGTTCGGTTGTGGCGGTGAAGCGCATCGGACCAGACGGGCGCACCGTAGAGTCCCATACTCCTCAGGATGCCGGAATAAAGCTTCCGCGTCGCACCCCCCGGCCCCCCCACGTTAGGGAGAAGCCTGGAGAGTGCGCCCG
This sequence comes from Dendrolimus pini, assembly GCA_949752895.1. NCBI lineage: Eukaryota > Metazoa > Arthropoda > Insecta > Lepidoptera > Lasiocampidae > Dendrolimus > Dendrolimus pini. The sequence goes on from OX457150.1 coordinate 11,465,237, forward strand.
CGGAATTCACAAGTTTGGGAACTAGCTGCTCAAAGTGCGCTTTGAACAGCCATTTCCCGTCCAGAACTAGCCCAAGATATTTCATCGTGGGCCCTACTCTGATCGCCACCCCCTGAACTGTAACGGACAAGTCCGGGGGAGGATTCCGGAATTTCCTATGGAACATGACGGCCTCCGTTTTCGCGGGGGAGACCTTCAAGCCCAGCCTAGCTATTCGATCTACGACGATCGCCAACCCGTCGTTGGCGACGTCCACGGATTCCGCAAAAGACGCGGCGCGTGCCGTGAGTAGGGTGTCGTCCGCAAAGCAGATCAGCCCTACTCCGGGCCGGACCGTCACCCGAAGGATCCAGTCATAGCCTACGTTCCAAAGGATAGGCCCAAGGACCGATCCCTGTGGAACGCCGCACGCGACACGTCGCCGACCTAACACGTGGTTGGCGGACTCACCGCCCTCCCAAAGGATGTGCCGATCTCGCAGGTACTCGCCCAACAGCCTCGTGAGGTACGGGGGGACTCCGTGCGCGCGGAGCCCCTCCCTGATCGTCTCATGAGGGAGGCTGTTAAAGGCGTTCGCTATGTCTAGCGACACTGCAAGAACGACGTCCTTTGCTTGGACGGCTTCGTCCGTCAACGTTCGCAGCGTCTCGAAGGCGTCCATCGTGGAGCGCCTCCGCCGAAACCCGAACTGCGTATCTGATAGCCCCGGCTCCACAGTGCCTAGATGCTTCACAAGCCGCTCCGCCAAGATCTTCTCGAAGACCTTGGCGACCTCGTTCAGCAGCACTATGGGCCTGTAGGCGGACGGATCGTTGGGAGGCCGACCTCCCTTGGGAATTAGGCACAAACGCCCCTCTTTCCATTGCGACGGGAACCTACCTGCGCGAATACAGGCTTCGAAGAGGTCCCGCAGCTGGCTGCGTAGGTGTTTTGCAGCCAGGAAGAGGAGTCGACCTGGAACCCCGTCGGGTCCCGGTGCCGTCTTCCTGCCCCGGAGCCGGTCCAGGGCGACGTCTAGCTCCCCCTCGGAGATGGAGAGAGGCTCCTCGTCCGTGGGGGTGTCGGGAATGGGTGGACCCATACTGGGGGGAGTGAAGATCCCCGGTTCCGGGAAGAGCCCATCGATAACCGACCGGAGCACCTCGGGTTCGAGCGTTTCCGTGACCGTGGATGTGCAAGGCCGCAACTTGTTGCGGGCCCCACGGTACGGGCGCCCCCAAGGGTCCCGATCGAGCGTCTCGAGGAGCTCGGCCCGAGCCCGGGCTTTCGATCGCAATATTGCAATCGAAAGGGCCTTTCTGGCCTCTCTAAACTCGCCCACGAGTCCATTTTCCGCGACGAAGTCCGGAGGACGGCGCGCCCTGCAGCGTTTGAGCCTGTGGCTGATGATGCGAACTGCCTTTCGCATCTCGCCCAGCTCCTCGGTCCACCAATGGACCGATTGCTTGCACGGAGGCTGCCGCTTGGAGACGCGTGGCATCGCAGCGTCGCAAACCCTCGTCAGGGTCTTGCGCATGTGCTCTGCCTGCGTATCCAGATTCGCGAAGTCGGCTGGGTAGGCCCAGCTTTCCGAGAGTGCCCGCTCCTCGGCCTGCTCCGGATCGAGCTTGGTAAGGGCCCAACGCGGGAGGAGAGGGGGGCGACGGTGAACAGGGCTCGGACCGGAGGAGGGGGTCGTGAGCTCAAATCTGATGTACCGATGATCAGAGAGCGACTCCACCTCCTCCAGCACCCTCCATCCGGTCACTCTGCGGGCGGCCGCATGAGTGGCGAATGACAGGTCGATGATCGATCCACCCCGCGCGCGCACGCAGGTCTGGACCGACCCCTGGTTCAGTATGGTCAGGCCGGTTTTGATATAGGTCATATGACAACAACAGTCGACGTTTTCATCATCATTCTACACGTGATCGCACAACCCTTCGCTATATGTGAACTGGCAAGCATTTATTCCCTATTTATCTATAGTGATATGTTAATAAATTTCCAGGATAACCGCAAAAAGTTGGACACGTCGTTGGTGGAACACACGAGCGTAATGCGCGGGGCCATTCCGGTGCTGCCCATCGCGTTGGCATACATCTGCATGATGTGCAACATCCTTGTACCAGGATTAGGTAAAAATGAATACATCATTATTACAAAAGAAATAACTAGTATGAAAATTTTATGTATAAGGAAAAATAGATAAAGAAATCCACCAAGATACAGGTGAGCTGGGTAACACTGGGAAGCCTAAGTCCAATCTTCTCGCCCATGCCTGAAGATACAACTTTTGACCCACGTCCTTGTCATTACGTTTTGCAGTCCATAAATAACACTTTTATCTTCAGAGAGCTTCTAGATTAATGAGTTTAAATGTATTTCAAGGTACGATATTCAGCGGAATGTTTTGCCTGTGCTTCGGAATACCAAGATTTGGGGTGCACGATGGTGCCAAGCATCGAATAGGTAAGCTATAACGTAATCACTTAAATCAAAGATATTGAAAACCCAGCAATCAAACGAGGTAAAGTTATTACAGTCCTCTAGATGTTTTCCTGCACCGTTAGAGCGTAGTAATTAGAATTGTAGCAGCGAGAAGTAGAGGTTAAATAATACTTCAGATGGCAGAGTATTTACTGTCGAGTGTTGATGTGAACTGAACTTATTTATTTTGGAAACGGTAAACTTACGTTCAAATATTAACAAGTCGTACTGCAATGTATAGCACAGTGTGTGAGCGGGACGGATGATGTGCGAGCGAGGTAGAACAACTATTAATATGTGCGCTCCCGCGTTGCGCTAGCCAGTAGTGCGTTGTCCGCTGCGATGCGTAGACGTATGCAGCTCCCATAGAATCATGCATCTGTCACAGGGAGATAATAAAAACGGAGACTTGTTTAAATCCTGGTATATTGATCGATTCACGGAAGATGTTAAATTAACAACTACCTATCTGTTCAGATACGGAGTTAAAATAAAAACTCCTGTTGCATGTTGTAAGAGATGATAAAACGACCCTCGACCAGGTGGTTGAACAATGCCTGGTCTGCATGACTACCAGCCACCCTGGTATCCTTGCGCAGGTCACGGTTACGGCAGCATATTAGAAGCACCTTTGGTATTGCAAATGTCCGCGAGTCTTTAAGTGTAACATAAATAAATGTCTGTTTTTCTAGGTTCGTTTGTGATCAACTTATTGGTTGGTTGCGGTCAACTATTCACGGTTTTGTTCTGCCTCGTTGGTTGGGGATGGTCTATCTGGTGGGGAGTAATCATGGTCAAGATAGCAAGTGAGTATATGACATCCATCCATAATTTTATAAATGCAAAAGTAACTCCATCAGTCTGTTTGCCTGTGATGCTTTCATATATATATATATATATATATATATATATATATATATATATATATATATGTGTGTATATATATATATGTATATATACGTATATATGTGTATATATATGTATATATACGTATATATGTGTATATATATATATATATATATATATATAGTCTCAATACCAGGAATGGACTTAGGACTTTATATCCCGGAAATTGGAATAATTTTCAGGATAAAATCGAATTAATTTTCCAGGGTGTGAATAGCGCCTAGATGAGGTCAATGCAATCTGACCCGTGTGAAAGCTTGTTCTCAAAATAAACTAAGGTTTAGGGAAATCCCTAATTATAATTTTGGACCCAAGTCTTGGACAGTGTCAAACGGTCTTCCGTACAGTTGAAAAACAAAATAAGCACTATCATATTATATGGTATTTAAGAGTTTTACTTTGTACTTATAGCTGAATACGTCTATAGATTTGTGGTCATAGCAAGTCCGCTTTATACTATCGATGCGTTCTCAGAACCCCACATAATTCTTCATTACTTTAGACTTATAGTATGAACAGAACTTAAATGCGTCCGCGATGTTACCAGGCATCATAACACAGTACACTGTTATAAGGTTTACAGAGGGAACTGAGAGGCGAGTGTTGCGTCCTCACTGAGCCGCTATCCGGACTTGTATGTCATCTCTTTCACACAACACGCCGTAGGGTGTAATAACGTTAACGCTCGACTCGACCCGCGCATACTTACGGAACTAACTTCACTCGAAGCGCATTTAAATTTTGTGCGTACCACAAGTAAAGTTAGTGCAATTTTGTACCAAAATCATGAATACATATATGAATATGTAACCCCCCCACCGCAAGCAGTTGCTAATATAATTCAGTAGCATACACATTTGTTTTACTAGTAACCACAGTCATCTAATGGAAGATATTAAAGTACCATTAGTAATAACCGTAAAGAGGCGAGAGAGAGAGAGAGAGACAGAAAGTGATTTAAGGCGAGTCAAATACATATTCTTTTTTATCAGGAAAATTCAGAAAATTGAAGGCTGAAGCTGCAGCTGCAGAACCTGAAGCGCCTCCGGTCACAACCAACAACCACACAAGAGCGTAACATTAAACACTAATTAACCAATCCAAGACCAATTAAAACATTTATTAATACCTACTAAAATAATTATGTCAAGTTATAAGTGAATGTGTATTGAATTCATGAACTTGAGTAATTTTCAAAACAAAATTTATATGACGAAATTTTTACCGCCATTTTTGTAGGTAGTTTTTAGGAGCATTACTTTAATCTCGAAAAAGTCAAAAAATCTTCTAATGTAGGGTTTTTATATCTGACTATCCATTTTTATCTTACCGTTGGTACAAAATTGTCAGTACTTGTACGAAGTTTGCGTCAAATTTTAAACAGTAGTAAGGCAAATAAACGGAGGGTAGTAAGACATCGGAACCGATTGTAAGCAGAGCTTTATATTACATGTAAGGTCATTTACTTCGTTTTGAAAATTACTCGCGAAAAATTGTAATACCTTGTTTACATTAAACCCACTCCTACAGCAGTGAGCAGAAAAGTGACTAGGAAAGTGAGCATGGGCATGTTCAACGTAATTGTGTTTACATGCTCACTTGCCTCGCCAAGTACTAATTACTGTTGTGGACGTGAACGAGGGCTAAAATTACAATTTTTGATTACTAAATTTTGTAATTGACAAAAGTAAAAATTTTAATAACAGTCGTTGTCTTCACGACTAACTTTTATAAAGTATTAAATAGATTATAATCTTAGGCTTAGTTATATTGTACACTTCCAATTTTTCAATTGTTGTAAATACTAATACATTTATTTTAAGTATATAATGTAAAAAATATAACAAATAATATATTAATAATATCTTACATAAGTATAAAATTATGAATCAAAAATCCTATATAGTAATTGGAAATTAGAAAAAGCTATATATAAATATATTGTAAAAAATAACATCTGCTGGCCAGAAATTTTCAAGAATAATAGTGATTTCTCCAATATATGTATATTCTTAAAATCAACTATTATGTTCTGCAATGCAATCAATAATTATGACTTCATTATCTAGGATAATATTTCAAAATCTTTAAAGACAAACTGTTACTAGTCTTCTATTTTGCAAGAATTGCGTTACAAATGCCGTAAGCTATAGAATCAGTTTTTCAGTTTTCGCATTATTAAGGTTCTGTTGTCTTCCATAATCATAGATTTCGCCAAGGCTACACTGTTAGTTTGACTTGAACAATAAACAAAAGGTATATACGCGGGTGTGTGTCAAATACATGTAGTGTGTGTAATGTTTTTTTTATTGGTGTAAAATATATTTATGCATATTAAAAAAAATGCATTCTGCATTCCTTCTCTATATAAACTATATGTGTGCGAAATTTCATACTCCTACGTCCACGCCATTTTCGTAAAAAGGGGTACACTAAGTTTTTGCAATGTCTTTGCTTAATGTATTAATATCTAATTTCAAGGTTTAGTTAAAATTCATTTTACCATGGCAGTAAGGGAGCAGACTGCCAAATCAACTAAGATACTTTTATAAACTTACAGAATGTCGCAGCTTTATAGATTTATAATTTTCTTAAGTTTTCGCGACTTGTATACGTAATAAAACTACGTACTCATAGATCATCATATGTCATAAGTAGGCAAGACAAGACAAGTAAAAGAAATCAAATGGCGCATTAATTATTGTTTGAAAAATAATTAAAATCAGTTTGTAACAGTGAGAGGTGAAGTTAAATAATACTTCAGATTTCAGAGAGTAGTATTCACTGTCGAGTGGTCATGACCATGACAACTGTAGTGAACTCATTTACTTTGGAAACGGTAATCTTACGTACAAATATTAACAAGTCGTACAGATAGTACAATACATAGCACGATGTGTGAGCGGACCGGATATCCAAGCGAGATAGACCAATTATTAATTAGGGCGCCTCCGCGTTGTGGTAGCCACTAGCCAGTAGCCAGTTCTCCGTTGTCCGCTACGATGACTGGATGTATCCTCCCATAATTTCAATCATGATATTTAACTTAGTTATTTAGACATAAAAACAAGCATAACAAGAAAAATATTGAGTAAGAATATTATTATTTCTTTTAATAATAATATTTTTTATAGTTATAGTTTGATATTTTTGTTTAGTAACGGTTTGCTTGAAAGGTAAGATTTTAATTAACTGAATGAACAATGTACATGGTATTAAGAGCCCCAAAGTGATTTAAGTAGATATATTAATTATAGTTCGTGGCAAACTTGTCGCTGCTTTAATCAGACCAAGATCACAACGCTGCGGTGAGACCACAGCAGCGGAAAAAAATCATTATAGACGGCATCATATGAATAGACGAATAACATATTATTTTCAGTACTCAACTATAACTTTAACTTATGACTATTAGCACCGCAACGTTGTGGCCTCGCCCTTAGTAACGGACAGATATAGGAAACTATAACTGTTTTATTTAATTTTTTGAATACAATTTTAATTCAAGTTTAGATACTAAAGTAGAATATGTTTCAAAATAATTATTATAAAACATTTTCTACTTTAATATATAAGTTTGATGTTCCTTAAATTTTGTTAAGACGTTTAAACAATATTAAATATAGTTTAATTGATTGCAAAACAGCGTTTGTGATGTATATACAAAAATTATATTCTAAGAAAAAATAATGCTTACTTAGATATTATCCGCAAGAGTTAACTTGAGACCTGAGCGGAATGCACGCACCCCTCCCGACCCCCGCCTTCTTACCGCTCTCGCCATCGACGCATCAGTACCTCGCGCTTTTTTTTTTTTTTTTTTGAGGCGAGGAAAAATGCTGACCGATTTACGCACTCTCAGGGCCGTCACTAGGAAACGGCGCGCATCCACCGGGGGCGATAACGCTAGCAATAGTATGCTTTGTTTGATCAGTACCTCGCGCTTACGTCATCCGAGCGAAGCCTCAGGTTAACTCTTGCGGGTTATATTGTACTATTCTAAAGCTAATCTGAAGAAGCGATAAAGTTTGGCATGGACTTTGTCAAATAAAATATTAAGTGGATTTATTAAGCATGGTTTCCATTGACGATACGATATTGTTTTCAATAAAATACTTTATTGTCGTGCATTTTATTGCGATCAAGTTATTATTTGGACCTACTTACTCCTTTCACTGAGAAGGAGAAGGAACGGGCATGACTACGGGTTTGTCCACCGCATATACTACCAGTTTCAGAAACTAGGGCCAAGGGCCGAACAGACCTAGGGCTCAATTCTGCTCTTTCAAATATCGTGGCATTGTGAAGATATTCAAATGACAATTCTATTGCGGTAGTGTCAAAAATTCATCCATAATATTTTCTCGATATCGTCACGGCAGAATAATAGTATAAAAATTGAAAAGGTATCGAAAATTTCGCATTTATTGCGCGAGTTATCGGTTTGGCAGCTGCTTTATTTACGCGGTCATTCACAGATTCAGTAATGACGTACCTGGCAATATCACAAACCCAATCTAATTTTTCTTTAATTGTAACACTAAAAATTACACTATCCTAAATAAATCGTAACTTAAAAATATATATACAATAGTAAAACATTAAAACCCGTCCAGCTCCACCAGACCACTGTACATGCCACGGGCACGCTGGAATTAATAGAAGACCGAAATCAGGCAAACCGAATGAGACCAGTGTCCGGTGATTTTCACGAGTTAATAGCGTGTCACTCTATTAATATTTATAAACGAAAACCTTGAAGTAAATGTTTCAAATTTTTGGTAGCTTTTCAATATTAATTTTGGTAAATTACCGGGCACTGCGAGTGGCGTTAGCCGAATAATACCTGTCTGCGATGAGCAGAACCTCCTCATTCATTAAAACCTCATTTCATTATTTCATAATATTGTTAAAAATCACTCATGTCACTCGCCTTACATACGTCTAACCATCAACAACAAATATTAATTGTATAAAATCTAAAACCAAATAAAGCCTTATAAAACCATAAATATATAATTAAAATCGTAGCAGATCTTTAAATTTAATATAACCACAAAACAATACCATTTTTTCTATTATTATTTAGCCGAAACGATTTCGAAATATTGTGGATTTCGAAGAATATGAAGTTTTTACACTATCGCAATAAAAACGTTTTGCATATTTATGCATCGCTATGATATTTGAATTAGTAGAATTGGGTGGGGCCCAATGATCACGTACCCATATCGAGGGCTTCATAACAAATGGGCGTACAGACAAAAGTGCAGTTTTACACAAGAGACAAAGTTGTGAATAAAACCAATCTAGTTAATTGAATGAGTCTAAAATTTGGATTACCCTTCTTTTTAGGTACACTTGCATTCTGGTATGACTTTCTAATAGTAACATGCACAGTTTTTAGTAAACAACAAAAATATGTCATTTTTGCGTATACGACTATATGTTATGAAGACCTTGAATTATGCTCTTAACAAATACTCGACAGGGGCGCCCTCTGGCATTCCTCTGTGTAATATTTATAACATACTACAAGTCTTGAATGTTTATTGCATGCCTCAGATCTTTCAACTCGTATACTAATTTTCATCAAAATAGGTTAATAGACAAAACCGTAAAAGGTACACAAACAACTCTATTTCACATTCATATATTTAATAATATTTTAACATGGTTCTTCCAGTACAACATATAATTTAATAGAAATTAATTATGAAACCATAAGTTAATATATCATTAAGTTAGAATTATTTTATTTTGTAATTAATGTTACAATAGGTGCTTGTACAATGAGTAAAACAAAATAAACAGTTTAATATGATTGTGTTTTTATTATAATATGGTAGATGACAGGCAAATCATTTGAGACATTTATCATCTTACGTCTCTGTCTTACATTTTGTATAAGTGTACAAAATTATTACCTACCTCATATTTTTGTGCTAGTAAAAGTATGCACACACACACACACACACACATCATATTATTGAAACTTTTTAGAATGCATTTTTAAATTTATACGTAATATTTTTTCTTTGTTTTTTTGGTTATCACTTGTAAGAGAAAATTTGTAAAGGCAAGTCAATATAATATATTACGAAGCGAATTAAATTATTTATAGTTTAGATTTCGCTATATATACGAATAATAAAATAAACCGCAACACATATAATTATATGTATGTTTATATATGTAAGTCGTAGTAGGTACAGTTTTCTGACCTAATGTGCATGTTAGTACAAATACCACGTGCTAAAAACGGTGAAGGAAAACATCGTGATGCAACCTGCACATCGAGATAACCGATGTGTCAAACCTGCCAAGCCGCCTTGGACAAGCGTGGTGGGTGTACTGTCCATTCCTCCCTATAATGGAAGGCCTTAGCCCAGCAGTGGGACATTTATGGGCTGTTATTATCATTATTATATATAATGTATTATGTATACATGACAAAAAATCTGAAACAATGTTTGTTTATATATAATAGAACGTGCGTTCAAATACAATGTCACCATCATAAATTTAAAATATAACAAATAAGTAATTTTAATTAATGTTTAAATTAAAATATCATTTTATTTTATTTCTATTGCAAAAAAGCCTTCACTAATTAGTACCTCTGCATTGCACCCTGTAGACGGTATTAAACGTAAAAGATGCTCTTTTTCGGGGTATGACGATAAGAGAACTCTCCAAGAAGCTAGTTACAAACATGATCCAACCGATGTGCAATATATAATTATACCTGATAACTCATTTTCTTGCTAATTCCTGCTCGTGGTAATTGTAACAATGTGCACACTAGAACAGAAAACTGTAAGTAGTGCATGCTTTCCGTTCAGGATTCAAACCCGCGTCAATGGAGACGAGTTCGTTAACCACGACTTCTTAATGAAAATATGGATTATTATGAAACAAGTTCAATTTGGCATCTCCTTGGATTACTAGCTGCGCCCGCGGTCTCACGCGCGTGGTAATGGAAATTCCTTATATTTTGGATGATTCAGGCTATATCTTTATAAATTAAAGCCTGTGTTATTCTGATGTGTAAGATTATTGTAAATTTCATCAGAATCCATTCTTACAAATTAAACAACTTTTCATATAGCAATCCATGTTTGCGAATCAAAACATATAAACATATTGTTTCAACATTTATGTCTTTTCCGGTAGACATGTAAAACTTTTTTTATTACTTTTTTTATTGCACGGGTTCAGCAGATAGGCAGACGGTCCACTTGATGGAAAGCGGTTACCATCGCCTATGGACATTTGCAACACCAAAGCTGCTACAAATACGCTGCTGCCCTGTTAAGGGAGACTGGAACCTGGTCACTAATGCCGGAACACAATACAAGGTTGTTATGGCGGCATACTCTAGACCAGGGGTGGTAGCCGTCCAGTCGGGCAAATACTCTACCACACCCATAAACTACATACAACGTGCCCACAAATCATTCTTGGGGCAAGAAAGAAGACGGAAGGAGAAGGACGACGGTGGCAAGATGGCGGTTAATTATATGCAAACAAACTCCAACAGAATAAATAAAACAAAATTCATTACAATATCACTTTATTACCGTCCATATTTACTATCTAATATTACAATAAATAGGCATAATTACAACGTAATACAAACGACTATGGCGTGATCTTAAATATACCATTTCCACTCCACTACTATGAGACTACAATGTTAATTATAACACAAATTTTATAACATAATGACGCGAAATTTTGGAACCATTTGTCAAAACACTTTCGGCCTTACTTATAATAATCTCGTTAAGAAACGATTAAGCATCTCTTAATCATAGTAAGAGAATCAGAATCAGACCCTAATCAATGAATATCTTTTTCTTCACTTATAAACGTGTATTACCTGTTGTTTACCGAAGAGGAACACAGATAAACCAAGTTTGTGCTACAAATGCGCTGCTGCTCTCTTAAGGGAGACTGGAACCAGGTCACTAATGTCGGAATACAACTCAAGGTTGTTATGGCGACATACTGTAGACCAGGGGTGGTAGCCATCCAGTCGGGCAAATGCCCTACCACCTGGCAAAACGTGTTTGCTCAAATTTGGTATATGAGGCCAACCATACATGGCCTGGCATGGTTTATGGCCTTTCTATAAAGACAGGTGGCACCGTGGCAGCACCAGTCCGTTGTTACTTCTCAATCTCAAACAATTGAAAATTTCTATGATGGTAAGAGCGGACTGATGGTGCAACCTGTGTCAGAAAAGTGTAACGAGCCTCTACCATTAATAGAAGGACCGAGTCTCGCACTCACTAAGTGAAGTCAGCTGACTGACACACAGGATACAGGATGCCGACCGTAACTGCTCAATACCTATCCCTACTATAATATTATAAATGTGAATGTAAGTTTGTTTGTTACGCTTTCACGCGAATACCACACAACCGATCATCATGAAACTTTGTACACATATTCTTGGAGGTATTAGAAGTAACATAGGATACTTTTGATCCAGAAAAATTAAAGAGTTCCCGCGGGATAGTTAAAAGAACTTTCCACGCGGACGAAGTTGCGGGCAGAAGCTAGTATTGTACGGCGCAGTCTTCCGCGGCTAATTTAACGGCCATCAAGTCTAGCATGAAGTATAATAAATTATATAGCAATATGATTAAACATCGACGAAGCCTAATAATAGAATATATTCATGTAATACGCATTATAGCCTTATTCCCTTATACAAGATCGTTTTTACTTGATTATTCTAAATTCAAGTTAAAATAATAACAATCTTCTAACTTCACCTTGGTGGAAAGAAGACTTCATTGTTTTCTATATGATTTAAATCCCTAGTAATATTATAAATGTGAATGTAAGTTTGTTTGTTACGCTTTCACGCGAAAACTACAGAACCGATCATCATGAAACTTTGTACACATATTCTTGGAGCTATTAGAAGTAACATAGTATACTTTTTATGACAAAAAATCCACGCGGACGACTTCGCGGGCAGAAGCTAGTTTATTATAAGAAAGAAAGCAAAATTTATTTGAAGAAATAGCGACGTAATTACATTCTTTATATATTATTATGCACAGAGCATAATTTGAGAATTTTTACGCCGCATTATCAGAAAACAAGGTATGCGCTCAGCATATTGCCGTGCCGGAATTATATCCGACCCAACGCTGACTTTCAGTGCAAACCTTCCTTTTGGCGTAAGACCAAAACGAACCAATTTTGTTAAACTAACTAATAAATAGCCAGACACACATTGTATAATATCCCCAAGTTATGATTGTATTATAGATAATATATGACTGTCCCCTCTGAGACCGATCCTAGACAGCCAGACCATAGTAAACCACGCATAGTAAAGAAATTTACCATTCTAAGAACTCGGAGCCTCTGTGCTGCAATGAGTTAAGCCGGCAAAGGCTTAGCCCATCAAACCACAGAGGTAGTCGAATTAAATGAAATACTATACTAAAGACAAGCGGTTAAACGAGTCATGATTTTGAAAAAAATTAAAATCATTTATTTCTTACAAGCATGGAGATACAAGATGTTCATGTACTAAAATTACGTTTTAACGGTTTTAAACGCGGTATTTTCTTTTATTATGTGTACTAATCGCGAGAACAAATGCCATGTTCATATAAGTTTTGCGTGTTACATATTTCACCTTAAAAGCATACAAGTTCTTTCTTCGTTTTTTTTATAATTAAATGACCAAATCATTTCATACATTATTTATCATGTATGTAGGAATTTTAAGAATGTTCGATGTGTAACGGAACGCAAGTGATTGAATGAATGAAATGAATGGTGAAGATTTGATTTAATTGAATGAACGGGAAGTTGTTTTTAAGGTGTTTTTTCTAAGGCTTATTAAGAAGATTAAAATATTTATTATTCGAAGATCTGTTTTATTCAAAGGGAGCCAATTTTTATCAACACGCCCTCACGTGTATGCATTATTCATATTAAATTTAAAATAATCAAGTAAATGTATTAAATCTAATTATATATACAATAACCGATCCAATGAAAAGCGGTATTTGATAGGTATCATGTAAAAATTGCACATTAGTAAGAATGAATACAATATTAGAAATACATTTAGCACCTGCCGAATACAAGTTTAATACTTTGTTCGTTTATGTAATTAAAATATTTAATGCCCAGAGAAAGTTTTACAATGATTGAGACACGATATCTACGTAGGTATATACGTTTACAGACCAACTGTAGATACACACTCTGTAAATTTATGATATTTTAAATTAAGATACAGAAATATTAAAATGTCAACTGCATAAACTATATATTGGGTTAGTTTTATATTTTATTTTAGATTTTTCTTAATAAAATATAAAACTCATTAAAACTACGTTTCAAGGATAATGAGCGCGGCGTTTTTTAAATTTTTATTTCGACGTTTCGGCTACTTTTCAATAGCCGTGATCACGGAAGACATCTCGATCGGATGACACTTTGTATTCCAAAATGAAAAAAATCAATATTTTATTTAGAATAAAAACTAAAAACAAATATTAAAATCCCAATAAATTTGCATATGCAATGAAATTGTCCTTTCAACATTTTTCTATCTTACGTCAGACGACCATAAATAAACAGAGAATTTATAGACCAAACGTTATTGAACAAAAAATATGAAATATATTACAGAAGATCTAATACAAAAAAAATATTTTTTGCATTTTAATAGCAAGATTTTACTTAACTTGCTTTATTTATTAGTTTAACTTTAAAATCCAAAAATGAGAAAATGTAAGTTTTTGCCGATAATGACTAAAGTAAATACAGAACTACCTAATATATCAAATATTATATATTAAAATGATATCCCGTTAAAATCAATTTTATTGCTAGAAACAAAGACAATTTAATCACTGAATTATTAAAATATATAACTATTTATGTAAAAAAATAGGAAAGTCCACGCCAAACATCGCCTAAGATTCTAACAATAGACCGTTTTTAAAATTAAAATATTATACAGTCAAGTTTATTTCGAACAGTTAAAAAGTTTGGCGCAGACTAACTGCATTATAATACCCGGCACGATTCTTGAGCAGTCACTTTCGTCTATGCAGTGAAAATTGGAGACATTGTCCCTTTCAAGTGAAGAGAAAACAGCATATGTACTATCGGTATGTAGATAAATCGGTTGACGGCCCACCTGATGGAAAGCGGTTACCATCGTCTACGGACATTTGCAACACTACCAATGTCCTGCCGCTCTCTAAAGGAAGATTGGAACCTGGCCACTAATGCCGAAACGCAACTTAAGGTTGCTATGGCAGCATACTCTAAACCAGGGTGGTAGCCATCCAGACGGACCAATAGCCTACCAATTGACTGTGATTGTATTGTCACCTATTACGCCTGGCCGCAGGAAATTGTATTCTTTCTCCGTTCCTGAACGTATAGTATCCGCCGACCACTCAAGATCCGTGCCGGAAATTACAACATTGTTAAAAATTGGAGAGGCAAGATTCATTGTTGGTTTATATATTTTATTATAGAAAATAAATAATTAAAAACTAATATTTACAAACAAACTACAATAACTACCTTTTATAAAAATTATATCTACATACAAATAATAATATAAACACGTTATTCTGGTATTACACTGAAGAGGTTTGTTCTGACGTGGAAGAGACCTAATAACGACAGTGGCCCGACGAAAAACTCCTAAATCCCACAGTAAGATGGCTCTACATTCTTCTCTCAGTCTTTAACGTTTTATCATTTAAAAGCAGTAACTTTAAACCCGTGCAAATTCTAAATAAACGGTGCAATAACTTAACTTCAGGACATTGAACTCAATACAATAATACTGTATAGATATGCCCAAATTGCTTATTTTCAACTTAAATACTACGAGTCTATGAGTTCAGTGAATCTTTAAACCTTACTCTTGCTGCTAGCAACTAATAAAGTCAAAAAGGTGGCTACCAGTGGCGCCATCTAGGCATGTTGGATTGAGGAGCTTTACACATTTTTACTGGGCACTCATCACTATTAGTGTTTTTCTCCCTCGTTGTTCCAATCAATTAATTAAGATAATTTAAATATAGTAGTCCGAAATTACAAAAGTATAAAGCTGGCCGCACACCAGATCGATACAAAGCATCACTTTGCCACAAACACAAAAACTAATTTATGGGGTTTGCCACAATTATGTCCGAATAAAGACATTATCTAGTGTACGAACTCACTACAAGTTTCCCAAAATAAAATATTCTAATAATAATAATAAAAAATAAACATTCGAAGGAATCAAAACGAGTGCTTCCTTATTATGGCATATTGTACTTACAGTATCACTAAAGACCGAAAAAGAAAACTGGAAATCACATTGTAAGAACCGGAGCTGGCAAAAAGGCAGACGACCCAGCTGATGGAAAGGGGGCTATCCATAAATTACGTCACACGTTAACGGGAGGGTGACGAAGTGTGACCCTGTGTGACAAGCGTCCTAAATTTCGTGACGTCACGAAACGAAACGAACGGCGTGAAACACGATTAGCTCGAGACGTTTTCCGTCGATATTCTGTAAGAGCGTGGTGTCTCACACCGGACGAGCCGACCCTAAGAGCAAAAATAAAAAGAATACTGTTGGGGTTATATATACCCGGCTACCAGCTAACTAAAAGCAGTCATACTATATAGCAAGGTCTATACACCAAAAATTTCAAGGAACTAATCAATGCGGTTTCCAGTTTCTATATAATTCTGCGTAGTTAAGATGATTCGTAAAAAAAACTTAAATAGCTAATATTAAAATATGACTCTTTGGTAAAACCAAAATATACCAAAAACTAAAAAAACCTAAGTTTTAAAATTAAATTAATATATTAACTAATTAGTTTTCGATATCTACAACTTAAAGACTCATTATCGTTTCATACAACAAATTAAAAATATTTGGATTTCATTTTTCAAAAATAAACAATCGATTTTTTTAAATATTTTATACTAATCAAATAAATAAAACCAAATAATAAAATATTAGGAAACAATATTGAGTATTATTAAAATTACATATTTAACACTAGATTTACCGTTGGTTTGTATATTTTAGCACGACCTTACACCGGTAAGTTTTGCTCGCGTAAGCCTCTAAGGCGTAGCGTACACTACAATTATTTATACCGGACTCATCTTTTCACAGCTGAGTGCATTATTGATAAATATTATTGCGTCTAAGCCTATAAGAGAGCAAAACGTAAAATGTAGGCCAGGTTTAATATTTTTTATGTTAAAATGATGAGTAAACTAGTAAATGATCCACTCACCACCTCTAGTGGACAACTACTATCCATTACTTTGGCTTAAAACTTGTGAAAGTTTCACTAGTAAGATGAATCAATGATCGAATGAGGTAATAAGTCCTCACTAAGTGAAGGAGCGAGTGTGTCAATGAGCGAGTGAGTGAATGAGCGCATGAATGAATGAGCGCATGAGTGAATGAGCGAGTGAGCTAAGGAGCGAGTGAGCGACTGAGCGAGTGTGTCAATGAGCGAGTGAGTCAATGAGTGAATTAATGGGTACAAAAATCTTGTCAAATCAGTTTATTTAATAAAATAGATTTAACTAAATTTGCGTTAAATGTAAAGATAATGGTTTTGGTAAGTACCTAAAATAACTAATAAGTACATGTATTGAATAAAATATAAGTATAAAAAATAGACTTCAATAAAAAATAGTATACAGTCCATAAATCTAGTGTTAAATAATACGAATATACAATCTTAATCAAAAATGTATCTGTCAGACAGACAGTGTCAAAGAAAAGCTTACTTCAGACCGTTGTCATCGTCTTGAACGTAGCTACAGTCGAAACAATATTTTAAATAAGAAATTGTAAGCCTACGATATAGTTTGGCTGGGATACAGTCCAATTTTGACATCACAAGAGCGCAACTGCGAAAAAGCTTCAATTTGGTTGGTACTACTGAACGTGAAGCCTAGTACAGACTGAGTAGGATAACCTATACCATTATTGTCACCCAGTCAACATATTTTAAAAATGCAATATTATCATTATTATAATGGGGATTGTTAATTTTTTTTCAATCTGGCTATTTGAAAAACCATTTCGAGGAATATTGTCCCTAATCATTTCTGTCTAGTTAAAATTCCAAAAAACGTACGATTTTCTTCTATTTTGTAAGAAATGCGTTTGACCTTTATTTGACTTTACTAAATCCAATCAGGTGGGCCGTCTGCCTGTTTGCCTACTTCATGTGTAAAAAAACATCTAGCTGTACATTATTTGATTTAAGTTATGTAACATGGATTTTCCCTAAAGACCACTATAAAAAAGTTAACGATAACTATAGAAAATAATAATGGTTGAACACGAAAAATTATAAGCCTAGCGACAAAATACACAAAAATGATCCCGATACGTAATGAGTAATGACAGTGATATTTAAATAAGTAGCACAGATTACTATGATTAGATATAGATAAAACTTGCTTTTATTATTTTTGTTTTCTAGGCAAAGAAATCAATGTAAACTTGTGCCTTATGACGTCATCGCAGAAATAACTTTAAATTCGAATTATAAAAAAACTAACGCTTAAAATAGAAAAATATTCAAATTAGTATCTTAAAATACCCTATTTTACGTAATAAAAATATAAAATCAGAGGGTAATTTTTTGTGAACAATCCCCATTGATGGCTACAAATTAAATAATATATTAAGACTTCTTCTTATAGTTTTGAACAAAATAATACGGTGCCAAATATTGTAGTACTGTAGTGCCAACAGTAATATAGTTTCTCTTATATCTTACTATTTTTTTCTTTACCTTACCATTAGCAGAAAATTGATATTACTTCTATGTCAAATTTAAACTAATAGTAAGTCTAATGACTAAATAGTAAAGCATGGGACTGGAAGCGAGTATTATAGGTGACTACATTTGTTTTTTAATGTGAACCAGCCAAGCTTTTGGGAAGGGATATGAGGAATGGTATAGAGGGGAGGAAGAAGTGGGCCATTCAGAAACAAATCACGCGTTAGCCGTCATTTTATCGCGGTATAATGTCCCTTACATTTGGACATATTTTTAATTATTATCATGTTTTAAAATTAAATAAAATAGTTTTATAAAAATCAATATACTAGTTTAAAATACCTTTTGCAACAAAAAACATAACTTATGTCAAAATGTCGCTTACGATAAAATGGCGGTGATAGCTCGATATCGATAGTCATTTAAAAATCTCAGCCCACACTAGGCTTTAGTACGTAAATGTGTATTCTAAAGAGGTATTAAGAAAAAAGTAAATTGTCAATGTCAAAATTTAAAAAACTAAACTATGATAATGTCACATATTACCCAAAGAAACATGTCAATCTACGGAATCGTAGTAGTTTAAAAAAATGCATTTCTATGCACTTGGTAAAGACGCGCCATAACTTATGACCAGTTTTGACCAGCCACATATGGCAACACAATAGGTTTTCCTCATGTAAAATAACTTATTGCGCTGCCTTCTGCAACCAGTCTGGAGAGGCCATAAAGTTATGGCGTACTATTGTCATTGTTAGATTGAAATGAAGCTACTTGTTTGTCGCGCAATACTGTACTTAATCTATTGTAGGATACAGTTGTTTTTCCTCTGTATTTCCACTTGGGACAGATTCCGCTCTATCTCATCGTCGTCTGCTATCCTGTAGGGTAAAATCAATTTTATAAGTTACATGTACAGTTATTTCTAAAATAATGATATAAAATAAATACAGTGTAAACTCTTTATAACGACACTGAAAGGACGGTGCAATTTATGGCGTTATAGAGAGTTGTCGTTAAATGGAGATAACTCTGTTATTTTTATCTGACGTCTTTTGCTGATTTTACGATATTGATGCATCTTGGTGATAAAGAAAGTACTTAGATATTTTAGAAATTTCGGTATGAGTGATGCCGACAGTCGAATTTAATACGGGCTAGGATAATAAAACGAAACGTATACGGCTAATTTTGGCAACTTAAAAGGTACTTTTTATTACTTAATCGTTGTCGTTAAATCGAGTGACGTTACATGGAGTTTATACTGTATCTAGGTATATATCTATTTGTAATATAATATGAATCTATATAAGTCCTAGATGTGTCGAGTTTATATAATTAATGTAAAAAATTGAATCAGCAGAGTCCGAAAAAACAATTTTTTGATTATTTTTTTTCAAAAATTATTCTATCATGTGAATATTCTTCGTGGATGCATAAATCGTACACAAGCATATTTAATAAGAAGACCGACTGTTTATTAAAAGTTAATTTCGCAAAGAAAAACGTCGAGATGGCCCGCCGTTAATAAATTATATCTCGTATTGTACTTACGCTCTCTCCTGTTCGTCCATTTCCTGCACGAGCCTGTCACGTTCGTTGACGGCCGACAACAACTCCTGAAAAAGACACAAACGCTACAACCACTAGTGTTGTTGTGAACACGCCTTCACGTGACATTGATTACGAACATCCTATTGTGACTAACAGAATCCATTTTGAGATATGGCATCATATTTTGGGGGAATTCATGAATGAAGGGCAAAAACGCTGTATAAGATCTATATTTAAACTCCAAAATACGAAAAGCTGCAGGCAATATTTGATAGATTATAAGATTTTAACACTTCCCTGCATATATATTTATGATGTTTGTTTATTTGTTAGAAATGATCCTCATTTTTTCCCAAGCATAGGCCAAACTATAAAACGCGATCGACGGGATAACAACAGGCTTTGCATACATAGTAGTAAAACTACACTGATGCACAAAAGTGTATTATGTATGGCACCAGTAATATACAATAATTTACCTGACAGTATAAAGAAACAAAAATCCGTATTATTATTCCAGAAATGTTTGATAGCGAAGTGCTACTACAAAATCGAGGATTATTTAATTAATTAATGCTTTGCGTGACATTTAATATTAACTCATTTGTTTAATTATTATAGTAATTATTTCAATAATGATAATGTAAATAGACTCGATTGAGATTTAGTTATAAGATATGAAAATTGCACGCCTAATAAGGCAAAATGTATTGAGACAATTACCACAAAACAAACACGTATGTTACACATACATTTCTAGCGATAAATTATTATTTTATTCTATTCTACGCTGGTAAATAGAATCGACTCGGAAAGTACAAGTCGATCGCTGACCATGTGAAAACATACAGTGATAAATTGGTCCACGAAACGTGACGTAACAGGCAGCGTTGACAGGACATGATTTTAAAATAAGTTTGTCAGAGTAACATGACATTTTGTACTGAACCACTACAATGTACCAGTTCATGTGAGGCAAGGAGATGTGTACCGTAGCAGTACATTTGAAGCGATGAGGCCGACGAGGCAGTGAGCGTCATCCCTTCATTTGTCTCGTTCAAAACTAGTTCGGAAATGTTCGTTAAGAATCGGACGTGCTCGGCCTCGGTCACCTCACTTTACTAACAGTCGTACTATGACATTGTCGTGTTGTCCCTCTTTTCTTGTCAATATCCGTAGAGGCGTTATTGTTCCGTTCCTCCTCTTACTTTCCAAATTTTAGGCGTATCAGTAAAAATGTATTTTGTACGAGACTGCTTCGATATATATATATATTATAATTTACTAATTCCTCCCCAAAACATACTTCCAATCTTGACCAACCCCAACCAACCTAACCTAAAAGAGTAAAATTATTTTGTGTTTATTAGATATAAGTGAGAATATATAAAAATAAAATAAAAATAAATAAAGAAAATAAAAATAAAAAAGATACTATGCGGACATATCTTGATCGTCTGCGGTTAAACGGAAAAAAAAAATACTAATTCCTCGCATTATCCATCTGAACCATATCATCACCGAAATCTATTGTAGGTTTTGTAGTTATAGGGTTCAGAATTTCATTATTTTTAAGGTTACATTAGCATTTCTTGTGTTTAGCTATAACTGAAATTTATTTATATGTATTGCATAGCTATGAATAAATGAATTTTATTTCAAATAAAGATATGCTTTTGACCTGCAATAGGAGCCTCTCCCTCCTCTTCTGCCCCGGGGTCTTCCTCCACTCGTCGACTCCTAGGGAGAGCCTCAGCTCCCGCGCCAGCAGCTCGCAGCGACGACTCAGGTCCTCCTCTTGCTCACTGGTAGCAAAGTATAATTATTGAATGAGTGAATGAATGAATAAATTTATCAGAATGAATGAACGAGAAAGTCCATTGTTTGTTGCAGTTGCAAGCTCAGAACTATTATATGCTACTAGGAACTGTGAGAACTTCCTCTAGATGCCTCTCATCTCGCCCCCAGTTCAGTTCTGTGTTAGCATTAACCTGTAAAACGGAATCACCACAAATTTGTTGCCGAACTGTCACACACGGCTCATTGAAAAGTCCCACAAATTTGTGGACAAATTCAGATAATTAAAACGTTGAACTGATGCTTTCTCCCTCTAACTACATAGAATTTGTATTAGAGTAAAAGAGACGATATAATTCTCTTGGTTTTGGCGCGGCATTTTTGATGGCAGCTGGCAGCTAATAGACAAAAAAAATGAAATTTAGCCCTTATAGAAGGTTAAGTACATCATCACCATTTATCGACTTGAATATAAAAGTTGTTTAGAAATATCGTTAAATCGCTTTTTTAATTTTTTTCTCATGCCGCAGCTAACTGTGAAAATCCTCTAACTTCACTACAGTAAAGTAAAAGTCAGTAAAGTCTACTACTACAGTAAACTCTTCCTAATTTCATCCAATACAGCCAATAGTTTTAGAGAAAGTGTGACGTCTGAAGACGGACAATCCCAATAAGTGACAACGGTTTGAGACCAATATTATTATTATATTTTATTATTGGATATTATCTATATATTTTAAGTTTTTTTACGTAGTATAATTTTTTATGATAGTTTTATAATTTAAGTCTATTTCAGAGCATATATTTTAATAATTTAAATTTACTTAATAAATAGTTGAATTTAATAAAAAAAAGGACAGACAAACCGATGAACATGAGATAATTATAAAGATTTCAATTGAGCCATTAACTTAGGACTCCTGAAAAAAATCACTCACAGGATGTTTAATTGCATCTGCCTGCGTAGTAGCGCGTTCTTCTTGTTCACCAAGTTGAACCACTGCGACATCAGCCTGGCTTCCTCCTGTGAAATATAAATCATACCATATAAAATATGGAAACCATCTTCAAAATTCTTAAGGTTTTTAATGACTTGTAAGTATAGGATTTACGATTCGAAAAATTTATCTTAATCAGACACGAATATATTCTAATTAATAGAATCTGTTTCAAAATTTCTAATATTTGTAACCACAAGAGTGTGTACAAGAAAACGAATGAATGAATGAATTATCAAATCAAATCATTTAATTATTGAATGAAATGAATGGAAATGAAATAAAGACTGAAATGGAGACTCAGCTGAGTTGAGAATGTTGAGATCGAAGATGTTAATTGAATGGAAGTAAGAAACGAACTGAAAAGTTGAGAGGAAGATTGCAATGCGAGTAAATAACATTGTATGAAAGACAGATTGTATGAAAGGTGATTTGTGGTGTGACAGGTGACGTATTTCAGAACACAGGATTACGGAAGGAAACGACATACACAATGAAACAAAAGGCTGGCAGATGTTGTCGTAAGATCTTATCCGTGCACAAACGGAAAGAGAATACAATTTCCTGCGTTGGGGCGACCTGTCGTAACAGGCGACATAACAACCCACAGCCGGGTGGTAGAGTATTTGCCCGTCTGGATAGCTACCACCCCTGATCTAGAGTATGTCGACATAACAATCTTGAGTTATGTTCCGGGATTAGAGGCCAAGTTTCAGTCCCCCTTTAGAGAGTGGCAGTATATTGGTCGCTCCTTAGGTGTTACAAATGCCCATAGACGATGGTAACCGCTTTCCGTCAGGTGAAACGTCTGCCCGATTGCTGAACGAATGCAATAAATATATTTAAAAAAAATGTTTGATTTTCCCCATAGCTTTCGATATCCAATCATAGAAATTACTACAAACTACATATTATCCTAGAAAATGCAAAAAAATATACTATATTATAAGTAATTCGTAACTTTTCTAAGAGTCGTTAGGTATAGGACCCATGTTTGCAAAGCTACTTTTTTATAAGTTATATAGGCTACGGAATGTATGAGAAAGCATCTATTGCGTAGACAATAGACATCTATCACTAACTAAAAGTAGTCATAAAGATTGACACTACATCTACTAAAATACAGTCTATGGTACTCCTCTGTATTAAAATCAAAGTATTAATTTCTATCCATACAGTTTTGTAAATTATAATTTTAAATAATGAACTACTACCGGATCTCTCGGTACTTCTATGCAACTAAGGATAAATCTTCGCCGTTTTTTCTGGAAACAAAAATCTTTGCCTTTAATAATAATGTTACAAGTGTGGCCAGTTTAATAGCATCTTTTATTATGTACGTACATCGATTACTTTGAGATTTATGATTCGATTTACGTGATTCTTGCTTAGTTTGATGCGGAATAGTTGCCATTTGGTCCCCTAAAAATTTAACATAGTTTGGTCCATAGTTCGTTTTATGGACATTTTCCATTCCCGTTTCTTGAAACCTATATTTTTTTAAGCGCGCGGCACGTTCGTAGGCCTACCCATAGCTAGCTAAAAAAAACTTCATTTACATAAACCGACTTCAAAAACAAAAAAGTACGAAACAGCTTAATATAGATTTTTGACTAAGAATTATTTAGCTTATTAAGAGACAAAATTTCCTACATCTTGAAGTCGGTGCCGAGCAAACGATAAGTATTACCATATACACTCTTATAACAACAAAATGTTGCAAAATATTGTATTTTTTATGGTTTACTTGACTTCAAGATGTAGATTTTTTTATATTAATTTGTTTATGACCTTTTTCTAATTACAAAGATTTTAAGGAATCTCACTCCGCCGTATTGTTTTGCGTAAAGATGGCATTCAAGGAATTTTCTTTGTTGGCTCACCATTGATCGCATCACGTTTTCTTAAAACTCGTGCTGTTTCATTTAATTTTCGTCATAATATCACTGATTAAGGTTCAATATTGTCACCAACAAGGCACTTGAATCGGAAAGATTTTTAAGAAGATATATAAGATTGAAAAATAACCTAGTTGCGGGTAATGATGCTCGCGAATCGATGCGGAGGTTTCACCCTGTTGTTCTTTACGAGTGTAGTACACTTACAAGCCAATAGATAGCGCTGTGCAGCAGTGAAGTAGTGCCTAACGGTATACCACTGCAGTGAGAGGTAAAAAAAAAGGTACTTATACTCACGGGAGTGACAGTGAGGCGGCAAACATCAAATCCTTTCATGTTTGCCGCCTCACCCTTTGATAATCGCCGTATAAACAAAAGATAGCGCTGTCCAATAATTGAAGTCGCAAACGATTCCCGAAACTTACAAAGAATATATTCAAATTTGCAATTATAATAGACGACCCTAGGCCAGGGGTCGGCAACCTGCGGCTCGCGAGCCACATACATATATATATATATATATATATATATATATATATATATATATTAAGTGATCAGCAAAATCAAAGGATTTATTTTAATTCCAATTCCAGTGAATTTCTAAAAAAAGTAAATAATTATATCGCTTTTTCTAATACTTGGGTGTGATTGTGGTATTTATTATTCTAAGTTATTTAGAGTTAACCTCAGTTTTTGATTGTATTTAACCAATTTAAAGAAGTATAACTTCTAACGCGTGTACATAAGTACACACACACTTTTTGTTTATTTAATTTAATAATAATTAATTATCTAATAATGTCACATGCACATTATCTATTTATTGTGAAAAACACTACTTATATATGAATAAATCTTAGACCATTTAACCGGTTGGTTGAATGGTCTAAGGAATAAATAGATTTGTTTGTTTTATCAAAAAACTTAAATTATGCAAGTAATATTGTATTGTTTGCAAGAAAAAAATTGTGGCTCTTTAAAAACTTTTAAACTTCTCAAATTGTAATTTTTGACTCTTCCGACTGAAAAGGTTGCCGACCCCTGCCCTAGGCCTGCGAGGCACAGCAAAAGCTCCCTTCGAGACGGAGGAGCATTCCATCTCGCTCTACACCCATTCGGGACATCTCTACAGAAACAAGTTCCACCGGAGATCATTTTTGACAGTTACGAGGAGATATTGGTAAACATGCATTTTATCCGTGCAGGAACGGAGTAAGAATACAATTTCCTGCGGCCGGGCGGCCTGTCGTAAGAGGCGACAAAACAACCCACAGCTAGGTGGTAGGGTATTTGCTCGACTGGATGGCGACCACCCCTGGTCTAGAGTATGCCACCATAACAACCTTGAGTTGTGTTCCGGCATAAGGGATCAGGTTCCAGTATACGTTAAGAGAGCAGCAGCGCATTTGTACCGCCTTTGATGTTGCAAATGTCCATAGGCGATGGTAACCGCTTTCCATTAAGTGGGCCGTCTGCCTGTCTGCTGATCTCCTGACATTTATAAAAAAACATGAACTCCGTACCTCGGTGTTGTCGGCGGACTCCATGACCCTCCGCAGCTGCTTCTCCAAGGCGGCAGCCTTCTCGTCGATGGCCTTCTGCTCCTTCTCCAAGGCCTCCATTTCACTCTGGATATATGAACCAGTCTCCCTGCCCTGCGTTTTTTTGGGATTTTATTTATGACAATTAATGCGTTGTCATTCGATTTTTATTTAAGTAATTTTTTCCTAGCCGACAATTGCATCTGTATAATTTTGAAAAAAAACATGCATATTGAACAATAAGTTCAGTTGTTAAAGATATCTCTAAAGGAATGACAAACAGCATAGTAAAGCTTTTTTATATCATAAGGCACATCTATATAATACATTGTTTTTCCTTAGAATATCATTTTGATACAGCAATCAATTACATTCAAAATAGAAAACATCATACATAAGTAAAATTTTATATGAAATTTTTTGTTGTTAAAAAAATGTATAGTCATCGGCACAGTGTTATTGTTAGTTTTATTAATAATTATTTGTTTTACTGATTAAATATTACATAAGTAGAATTAGAATTATTAATTATCGTTATTTATTTAACAAAATTGGTTTTAGTCTTACGCCAAAAGGAACGTTTGCACTGAAAATCAGCGTTGTGTCGGATATAATTCCGGCACGGCAATATGATGAGCGCAAACCTTGTTTGCTGAAAATGCGGCGTACAAATTCTCAAAACATGTTTTTATATTTAAGATACATGTCAACAATGTATGTACGTCGCTATTTCTTCAAATAAAGTTTTTCTTTCTTCCTTTCATCCTATTTATGTGACCTTTTTTGTCAACCCTACTGACCATCATAAATGAGGCTAACGGTACATGTATATCTGAAATGATTGTTTGTTTGTGGATATATAACTTGACATCGCAATACTCACGTCGTCCGGCTTGTCCTTGTCCGGCGTCAGCCTGTCCACCAGCGCCGAGAACGAATGCAGAGGAGAGCGCCTCAGCTCATCGCCGTTCAAGGAGCCGCTCTTTATACTCTTCGTGTCCTCACTTTGGCGGTCGTCTGATGAACAAATATTTTTGTTCATTTCTCGCCAGGACATGCCCGCGACTTCTTCCACGCTTGACTTGAAATTCCGAAATTCCCGGGACACAAAGCAACGCAACTATCGTTTTAGTGAAAACTTTGTCGGAATAGGCTAATTTTTATGCACCCGGATAACTACAAACCGCTCCCATGAAAATTCTTGCAACATTCCCGGGATAAAAAATATCACACATTTTATCACATAAAAATTGCTATTATAATGAAAAAATCACATTGTTTTTTTTTTTTTATTGTTTTTCCTGACCAATTCAAATTATTCGCTGAAAAATTCCCGGGAGATTCCTTAGGCAAAAGTAGCGCAGATTTTAAAGAATTTGTTGTCGATCATCGAAATCAGCTCAGTAGTTTTTACGTGAATCGCGAACAATCTCAATCGATAGAATTTAGTGCTGATCTTTTCCATTTTGTAATAAAAAAATATATAACGCTTTTTTTCAATTACAATTACCAAGTCCCAGTCTCGTGTCGTCGGCGTCAATACAGAACCTGGTAACTACATTTTGTTTTCGTCAATAATTTGACGGAACAATAATAGTACTTTAGTACCTGATCGGTCTGGACTGACGGAGCTCTTCCTGGAGCCAGGACTTGAGGGTATGGAGTCCGTGCGCGCCAGCAGCGCGTCCAGCTGCTCCACGCCGCCGGCTAACGCAACATTTTCATATATAAATATCTGAAGGTAAATCTTCAAATACCTTGCTAACTGCATTGAACATGTTATTAAAGGTAGTCCTCGTTTTTCACCACCTTTCAAGGGCTGAATTTCCAAACACGTCGATATAATTGTACATTTATTTCTAACCACATATTTGAAAATTATAGATTTTCGTACAAACTTTCACCCCCTTAGGTGGAAGGGAAGGATTTTTGAAATTGTAGCAAAATTCAAAAATTCTTCATGTCATTATATATGTATCTTTTTATCTTCAAATTTCTGTAAGTCAGAACTTCTCGTTCCCATGGAACTCTTCTATTAAAAAACAAAACAATGTAAAGAAAACATGTGCGTCTCGGGACGCCCGACAGAAGTGATAACTTGCGTGCGAGAAAGGGAAACCAGACAGGCTGGCGGAGTAACGCGTTACGTAACGAAGCGGTTTACCCTCCCATAAGAAGTTATCACTTCAACAATCAAATCAATCCATTATCTACTTTACGAGTTTTACGGACACAAACAAACGGAAGCCAATTTTTTATATATAAAGACCAATCTTACCGGCAGCTATCTCCTCCATGAGCGAGTGTTTGCTGATGATCTCAACGGTCCCCCCTCTGGGAGTGCGGGAAGGTGATAGAGGGGAAGTAGGGCTAAAAACAAGAAAACAAAACAATTCACAATTGGGATTGTTCACTTTTTTTCAATCTAGCTATTTCAAAAACCATTTCGAGGAATAGTGTCCCTAATCATTTCTGTCTAGTTAAAATTCCAAAAAACGTACGATCTTCTTGTATTTCGTAAGAAATGCGTTTGACCTTTATTTGACCTTACTAAATCCAATCAGGTGGGTCGTCTGCCTGTTTGCCTGCTTCAGGTGTAAAATAAAATCTAGATGTACATTATTTGATTTAAATTCTGTAACATGGATTTTCCCTAAAGACCACGAAAATAATAATGGTTAAACACGAAAAATTATAAGCCTAGCGACAAAAAACACTAAAACGATCACGATACGTAATGAGTAATGACAGCGACATTTAATTAGTAGCACAGATTACTACTATGATTATATATAGATAAAACTTACTTTTATTATTTTTGTTTTCTAGGCAAAGAAATCAATGTAAGCTTGTCCCTTATGACGTCATCGGAGAAATAATTTTTAAATCGAATTATTAAAAAACTAACACTTAAAATACAAAAATATACAAATTAGTATCTTAAAATACCTTATTTTACGTAATAAAAATATAAAATCAGAGGGTAATTTTTTGTGTACAATCCCCATTAATCATTCCTCCCCATGTTCCGAAATTTAGCATACCAGGAACCAAACCCGGAGACTTTGCGTTCCAGTGAGCTCACCTGACTAAGGTTTAGTCCACTCAACCACAGAGGCAGTCTCATCAACGATCAACAATTCACCACTTTTATGAATGAGTCACACTACAACACTATGAATCAAACCTTAAATTAAAATCGAAGCAGCTGTCATTTTAGTCCAGGTAATTACAAATCAAGGTATAGAACAGTTTTCTTGCCCATAGCAGGTTTATAAAATACTCCCGTCTACCGTCAAAAGCCTACCTGACGATGCCAGCTCGCGCGTCCGCGATCAGCTTTCTCGCTCGCTCCCGTAACATCGCCTGTCTGTCCTCTTCTGTCATTGGCTGCGGACATCCAGACATAAATCATTTCAAAACTAAAGTACAGTACGCAGCGTGGAGAAATTATAATGTAATGATGTGCAAATCCTAAAATCTTAATTTTTTTAAACAGAATTTACTCCAAAAAGGGCATGTTACCCTCATCCGAAAATACATAAAAAATTACTTATGATTAAGGCTCCAACAAGAGCTCGATACAGGCGCCAATCTTGTAAAGATTATCTCTAAACAACCTTTCATCCTGGTTTCGAGCACATTCCACGAGAACGTGGTAAGCGACTTCCACTTGGGTGTGAAGGTTTTACCCACCAAGTACCCAAATACGGGTTGGATATTTTGTACAAAAAGTATTCGGGTCAAGAATCATAACTATAGACGGGGAAAATTGGGCGCTATTTCTTCAAAAAATTAACTACACTCATTGAAAATTGTCATCATTAACAGCGAACGTAAGAGTGACCAAGTATTTAGTTAATTAACTAAAATTTTATATTAGAGTCATACCTTTTTAGGACTCAAATCTCCATTCTTCAATCCGTTAACGGGTTCCTTGCCCTCCTCCTTTGAATTTTGTTTTCTTATTCTCTCTTTCTCTCTCGCCTCGCGTTTCGTAGCTTCGAGCAGCTGTCTCGCTCTCTCTTTTAGCTCGTCGTGACGTGATAGCAATTGCTTTGTTTTCAACCGATTATATTGAAATACGTCAAGTCATTTCATTTGGGTTTTTTTTTTTGTTGTAAATATATCATTAAAAATGTACAATAGACATTAACAAAATACATCAAACCCAAACGATCACGTCACATATCGAGCCAATCATAACCGAGCGCGTTTCGTGCCAGCCAATCAGAGCGCATGAAGGAATACGTTCGTCCAATGGCAGCGAAGCGTCACGACATAATTATCCAATAGCAAGCGTTCGTAACACAGCGTCGTCCAATCAAGCGATGGGGTTTCACACGTGGTTTTTTATTTCAAGCGATGTTTCGATGATAAATGGAATGGAAAGAAATGATTTGCTTTTTTAATGTATTCACACATGTATTTTAAAGTTCTAGCAAAAATATTAAATATCTGTCACTAGGGGTGTGCGAATAATTCGATTTTTTCCCGAAATATTATATTATTTGCAAATTTTAGAGTATTTAAAACATTGCATGTGTAACCTTTTTCTTATAGACTTTTTTCAAACGGAAATTAATAATTATAAAAACCATAATGAATTCAAAAGATCTCTTGCCAATATTAGTATCTAGCTTTTATATGTTACTGACAGAAATGAACATATATTGGAATTGAGCAATTGTTTTCTCCGGGTAATTGATTTTTAATCAAAAAGTATATTATTCGTAAGTAGAATATTTTGATACACGTTGTAATGGAATTCAAATTGGAAACAATAGAAAATCCAGTGATATTTCGATAATTCGCGAATTATTCGAAATATTTCAAATTATTCGATTCTTTTCGAACTATTCGAGGAATTTAGAATAATTCGAAAGTTCGAATTTCGAATCGAATATGACTACTTGTTCGAAGGACATTCGCACACCCCTATCTATCACTAAACTCTACTTGTTTCGTACAAATTACTAAGGTCCGTACATATAACCTATGCTCAGACGACACCTGAGACAATAATAATTATGTCCAAATCAATCAAAACTTTAAGAACAATAAAGAAGCCTACTTACAATAACTCAATACGAATATGACCGTGAGACTCTAGTTTATAAGAAAAAGGGCTATAACAGACGGAAAGACGTACATCAGTATTTTGTGAAGGTTTCGTGCGACTTAAATCACTAGGGAATAGCCTGGTGTAGTTCATATTGAACAATGTATTACGTGGATCAATAAGTCCCGGGACTAACCAAGAAAAACACATTTTTTTGGCAAAATTCCACTTTATTCATCAACATAGTCTCCTTCGAGAGCAACATAATCAGTCCAGCCCTTCTCTAACATTTCAATACCTTTCTTGTAGAATGATTCATCTTTGGCCTCGAAATAAGCATTCGTTTCTGCGATGACTCCTTCGTTGGAATAGAATCTCTTTCCTTAGAGCATTTTTTGAGGTCTACAAACAGGTAGTAGTCGCTGGGGGCCAGATCCGGTGAATATGGTGGTGCGGAAGCAATTCGAAGCCTAATTGTTAGCTCCAAACAGCGCTCGGAATCAACGAAACGTTGTCGTTCTTGATCCGCCGTGAGCAAACGCGGCACCCGCTTTGACAAAAAATTCCTCATAGACAAATATTCATGCAAAATAGACTGCCATAAAAAATACACTGCCTTATGATATATTTAAGATGTCAGCTATCTCACGCAATTTTAATTTACGATTCTCAAAAACGATTTGGCGGAGTTTTTTGATGGTTTCCGTTTGAACCACCTCATTTGGCCGGCCGTAGCGGTAAGCCTCTTCAGTGTCTGTACGACCACGTTTAAACTCAGCATACCACCGACAAATCGTTGATTCGATGGAGCAGAGTTCCCGTAACACTTTTCAAGTCATTGTTGAGCTTGCATTGTGGTTTTTTTTCATCAAAAAGCAATGATAAATCAAGACACGAAATTGTTTCGAATCCATTGTTTTGGATATATCAAGACTAGCGTCACTTAAATCACTTTAACTCGTGGACTAAACACCAGAATGTCATCAAATTTTGACAGATATCTTTTGAAGGTTGATATTCATGAAAAATCATACGGAACTTTTATTGGCAACGCCATCCATGTGTTAGTCCCGGGACTTATTGATCCACGTGTTACTTTAGGAACCAGTTCCCTACACTGTACTAAAAGAAACGTTACACATTAGCAAGTGTAAAAGGTTTATTAGTTCACTCTGTGAGCAATCCGGCAGACTTGTGTACTTTATGAATGATAAACTATAACGGTCTCATTAATTAACTTAACTCATATTCAATTGGAGTAAGTTTGAAGGATTCTTTATTGTTTTTTACAGAAGTCTTTAAAGTTACTCTAACTCAATATGAATAATATTGTTATAAACTGCGATTCGATTGATAAAGACATCATCGACGTGGTAGGGCCATGCTGACATCACTTTCTTGAGTACAAGTTCTTAGGGCCGGCTGGATCGGTGTGTCACCACACTCTCACAGAATATCGGCGTCAAAAGGTTAGCCTTAAGCTAATCGGTGTTTCGTGCAATGAGTGAGAGTTCCGATGATCCACTCCCCCTTCCCCTAACCATCCCTTATATACTCTTATCTGATCTATCTATCTCATCCCCCTCCCCCCCCCCACCCCTTCCTAAGCGCTGACAACGCGTTGGCTTTAATTCCCTTTAATACCCTTGGTGTTCTAACGCCTATATGCGACGGTAACCACTTTTCATGAGCTGGGCAGTCTGCCCGTTCACCAGCCACGCAATACAAAAATAAAAAAGAAGATCAAAAAGTTCTATGGAACGAATAGTACTATTAAGGCGAGCTAGTTCAATGACCGAATAGTTCTATTAAGGTGAGCTAGTTCAATGACCGAATAGTTCTATTAAGGTGAGCTAGTTCAATGACCGAATAGTTCTATTAAGGTGAGCTAGTTCAATGACCGAATAGTTCTATTAAGGTGAACTAGTTCAATGACCGAATAGTACTAGAAAAGAGCTTTCACTTGGGTAACTGGATACGCACAAGACTATAGTCCGGCCGCTCTAAGAATACGTTTGCGTTTTGTACTAAACCAATTTAGTTTAAAGTAAACGTATCGTGAATTGTTCGTTATTACAATGTTATCCAACCATATGTTCAAGAAGTCGGAACGCATTCTTAGAGCTGAAGGAACATACATACATGTATGTATGTATTTTTGTTTTATAATTTGGATAGATTATTATCATCTCATGTGCATTTGTGCAAAAACTACATACGCCTTAATTTCTTAGTAACATTTCCTTGAGCTAACTTTTTATATTCCAATTTATTTTACTGAGCAAAGCTTTTAAGAAAAGTGCTATGATGAGTTTTATGAATATTAATTAGTTAAAAATTCTTTTAATTCTCGAAAACAAATCAATATTGTTTTAATCAAACTTTACGCAAACAGCATGAAAAACTTCACTCTATGAATACTGCGAAATCAACATGACGCTTCACAAAAATCTTTATCGAAACTAAATCATTTAATTCAAACTGAACTCTGATCATTATCTAACACTAAATCACACAATAAACACTATGAACAATAACTATAAGCCCCACAAACAGACAAACAAACTTACCGGTGTCGGTTTCGGTAGTTCCGGTGTGGTAGGTTTGGTTTGGTTGTCGACGGGCAGGTCCGGTTGCAACAACGGGTCCGTGGTCGCCGGCTCTATTGTCGCTGGTTTTGTTTCTTGTTTTGTTGAAATACAAAAAATTACATTCAATACATAAAAAACAGAGCAATCCTATATTTGTGTGAACATTATACACTAACATTAAAAACTGACATCTGACATTTGTCAGATCGACATTTGACATAAGCAAATGTCAGATTGACATTTGAAGTAACTGCAAGATTGTTGTATAATCAATTTACTTTATTTCGAATCACGTTAAATTTTGATTATAATATATTTATATATAAAAACTAGTTGTCCCGGCAGACGTCGTCCTGCCCGGAATAGCTTCAATAGATATTTAACAAATAAAAAATAGGGGTTGACCGTAGAGGGTTGAAAAATTAGGGTTTTATGTATTGTTTAATGCTGTATCATAAAAAAATAAAAGAAAATAAAAATATCTAAAAATTAAAAAATAAATGTAGTTGTGGACTACCCTTAACATTTAGGGGGATGAAAAATAGATGTTGTCCGATTCTCACACCTACCCCATATGCACACAAAACACACCACTTTAACCTACTTCCTCTCCATAAAGAGGGTTTTAAGTTTTGCAACTCTTCTATAATGGAGGCGATTAATTTTATAAAATGTACCTGTGTCACTAATAAGATTGTTCTGTTGGACAGGCTGTTCGTTCTGCAGCTCCTGCTGTTCCTCCTCGTCGTCAGATCCAAAGGGGTCTGTCAGCTCTTTGCGCGTCATCAGCTTCTCCGGACGAGCTGGTGGAGGCTGGAAAATAGTAACAAATTATTGGAGGGCTCCACTGGAAAATCGAGAACAGACGTGCAGGAACAGTAAAAGAATGCAATTTCCTGAGTTAAGGCGACCTGTTGTAAGAGGCGACAAAACAACCTATAGCCAGGTGGTAGGGTATTTGCCCAACTGGATGGCTACCATCCCTGGTTTAGAATTTGCCATTATAACAACCTTGTGCTGTGTTCCAGCATTAGTGACCAGGCTCCACCCTTAAGAGAGCAGCAGCGCATTTGGTGTTGCAAATGTCCATAGGCGATGGTAAACGCTTTCCATCAAGTGAGCCGTCTGTCTGTCTGCTGAACTCATGCAATCAAATAAAATAATGGCTAAATAAAATAGTACTGCTAGTATTCATTGACACTTGACATCTTTGTCTTCCGTGATCACGGTAACTAAAAAGTGGCCGATACGTCCGGAATAACAAAAATCAAATAAATTACCGCGCTTTAAACCGTTAACACGTAGTTTTATTATACAATTAAGTAATTTTGCTTTTAGTGGTAATGGCATATAGTAAAGATTTCATGCTCTGCACTATCTCACACTACTCAAACCATGTCCCACTCTATACCACGCTGTCATGCACTACCCCCACACTATCCCACACAACCCCATACTATTTCATACTAAACTCTCCCGCTTTTTTACTTTTTTATTGCAGGAGTTCAGCAGACAGGCAGACTGCCCACTTGATGGAAAGCGGTTACCATCACCTATGGACATTTGCAACACCAAAGGTGCTACTAATGCGCTGCTGCTCTCTTAAGGGAGACTGGTACCTGGTCACTAATGCCGGAACACAATTCAAGGTTGTTATGGCGGCATACTCTAGACCAGGGGTGGTAGCCATACAAACGGAAAAATGCCCTACCGCCTGGCTGTGGGTTATTTGACAATCATTAAGCCCTTCTCAAAAACCACTGTTTAGCTGTTGTTTAAAATCCCATCCACCAGCTACCTTAATCTTCTGCCTCTCATTCTGTCATTCTACAACTCACCTCGCTCCCTATGATGGACTCCGCGAACCACTTGGCCGAGGGCTTCTCCTGGACCCTGGCCGGGGACAGCATCTTGCCGAGCAACGTCTTCGACTGATGGAGGAACAGGTCCCGGACGTCCTTCTTGGCTGTGGGGGAACTCGGCTTGTCGGGACTCTGCCGCTCCTGGGAGTTCCTGGACTCCTGAGACTCCTGAGACCTGTGAATTCAAATACTAGATTTAATTGACTTAATATAGAAATGGTACAAAGAAAGAAATTACAAACATGGACGGAAAATAACTGGAGAACTTAATCCCTATCAGTTATTTTGACAGAAGTGTTTTCTTAAGTTTACTACTACTATTACATAATTAAAATACGTTTGAACGGTTTTAAGCGCGGCATTTTATACAATTTTCATTTTGACGTTTAGTAACTTAGATAAGGCTCCCTTAGAGTAAATAATAACCATAAACAAGAATTTAATAACTAAAATGAACAAGTTGAGGGTAGACTAAATAATAACTTTAACATTATTCATTGACACTTGATATTTTTTCTTTTATGATCACCATCATCATCATTCATCCCCATATACAGATGACAGATAACTACTTGTGTGCTTGCATTGTCGAAAATTATACAACATGTCTGAAGTGCACGTCGTGTTCTTACATTTTTAAAGTGAGTTAAAATAAAACTAATAGATATTGTTACGACCGAGGTGCCGACAAAGGCAAATTCACACCTGCAGCCCTATACAAACACATTTATTACCTTTTCGGCATTTGGACTTCATTTGTTTACTTTGTGTTTAAAATTTGTGATTAGAAAAACAGCCCATCTTTTATGGTAGTCATTAGCCAGGTGTGGTTCTAAGAAATTCGGTCCATGCGTTCGGGCAGACATATTTCATCGGTGCAGTATAAAGCAATGCCCCAATGCAGATCGGCAGTCGAGCGATAACCAGCCGCGAGGCAAGACTTGTGGACTGGTTGTGTTCTATTTGTACCTGTGTAATACGTGTTTGTATAGTTCTAATAAATTGTATAGTAATTCTATCACACAGCATAGTTGGCCAGCCAACTATACTGTGCGATATGTGACCGGGAATTTAAAACTAAATTCGGTCTGGCCAGCCACATTAGGGCCCACAGGCGGCGAAATAATGACATTTGAGGGGTCGCCGTTACCGAAATCGGTAAGGAGGACTATATACATAGTAATTCTAACGGCATTTTGATTCGAGTCCTGCAACTCGTAACAATATATATTTTTTTTACTAAATAAGAGGTACAAGTTCAAACCATAAGAAATAAAATAAGTTTCAGACATAAAAAGGTTAAAAAAGATAGGGAACACGTACACAGGTCTGGGTCTGTCCGCCATATTCTTGGACCTTCTGGTGGCGACCTCCCTGCTGAAGAGTTCTCTGGGCAGGGTTCCGTCGGTG
Organism: Dendrolimus pini; assembly: GCA_949752895.1. NCBI lineage: Eukaryota > Metazoa > Arthropoda > Insecta > Lepidoptera > Lasiocampidae > Dendrolimus > Dendrolimus pini. The sequence continues at coordinate 11,502,150 of OX457150.1, forward strand.
TCGTGCCTTCCCACGAGGTACGAGGACTCAGTCTCGTCGTTGCCCAGCTGTTCCACTTGCAGCTCGCCACCGGTGAAGTGGGCGCGCAGTTGGAACAGATAGGTCATTATCTAGAAAAATCATTTCAAACAGATAGGTCACTAATCTAGAAAAAGAATTAAGATAGATAGATCACAATCTGGAAAAACCAGTTCGAACAAGTTGGCCATAAACTGAAAAAACCTGTTCGAACAAGTAGGCCATAATCTGGAAAAACCAGTTGGAACCAATTGGTCATAATCTGGAAAAACCAGTTGGAACCAATAGGTCATAATCTGGATAAATCAGTTGGAACAAGTAGGTCATAATCTGGAAACAGCAATTAGAACAAATAGGTCATAATCTGGAAACAGCAATTAGAACAAATAGGTCATAATCTAGAAATATCAGTTGGAACAAATAGGTCATAATCTGGAAACATCAGTTGGAACAAATAGGTCATAATCTGGAAAAACCAGTTGGAACAAATAGGTCATAATCTAGAAACATCAGTTGGAACAAAAAGCTCATAATCTGGAGACATCAGTTGGAACAAATAGGTCATAATCTGGAAACAGGAATTAGAACAAATAGGTCATAATCTGGAAAAACCAGTTGGAACAAATAGGTCATAATCTAGAAACATCAGTTGGAACAAATAGGTCATAATCTTCACATAGGCTCTGGCTATGCTTTTATTAGTTCGTCATAGTATGAAGCAATATAAGTAGGGCTGTAAGAAATTGTTTGTAAAATATTTTCAGTTGTTTAAAGACTACATTTACAAGAGAAATAAAATTACATTAAAATAATATTAAAACTAAATACCTGAAATAGCACAAATGACCATAGTTATTTGTGCTAATTTAGGATTTAGCTTTTATTGTATAACATAGCCAGCACATACACAGGTTAAATTTTTCAACTGGGCCTTCAGGGCCAAATCATAAACTAACTATATAGCCAAAAATTCTTAAATGAGTCTCGAAGTCTATTTTAATGAAAACTAAAGTGGTATCATTAGATTTTTGAAAAATAATTTTACCCTACGCAGGAATAAAATATGCTATAATTTTTTTTTAAACCTTATAATCACACCAGTAAATAGAGTAACCTATATATAAGGATAAATTTTTGTAAATGGATTTCATATACTCGTAGTTTGAAAAATTCACCCATGTATAGCAGCGACTGCCTAACCAGAGCTAGCTATAAAAGCACAAGAGCATCGTCCTCACCGCCAGTCTGTCGGGGGTCGGCCTCGAGCACACGTCGGCCGCCGTCAGCACCTGCGAGATGCCGAGCTTCGCGCTCGCCTCCAGCGCCGTGCGGAGGTTGTTCTCCGCGTCGTCCGGCTGCAGCCCGGAGAAGTCACTGCCAACGTCTCATGTATTAACTCACTAAAATCTGTGTAAATGGTGATTATATCTAAAGCCATATAATGAATTATGTAAAGAATAAAAATTTGAATTACTCTGCTTTATTTTATAAGTAAATATATGTAATATAGAAACAGTATACATAGTAAATATAACATAATATATAAGTATAAACAATATAAGTAGTATATTTACGATAACCCAACACATCCTACCCATACCAAACCAATCCATCACAGCCAACCAATCTCCAACACACCACAACAACTACATTACATCCCAACCAGACCCAACCATGTCCAAAATATCCGGTACAGACACCCCCATACCTCCACCAACCTTTTACCCAACACGTCATATAAATCATACAAATTAGGAACAATAGAATTAGTAGTAGAACAATTGTAAACATTTAGAAATATTAAAGAAATAGAAGAATAAAAGAAAATAAAAACCCTGTCTTGACCAATGACAGGGAAGCCCGGTAAAAAAAAGCCATACATTTTTGAAGTGATAACTTCTTATAGGAAGGTAAAAACCGCTTGGTTTCGTAACGCATAACGGCGCCATTCTGTCTGGCTTCTCTTTCCCTCACGCATGCGGCGGCGGTAGGTAGGCTCCTCCTCTCTCACTCTAACCCACGCGCTATATACATTTAATTTAAGTAATAACTTAAGCTTTTCTCAAGTTAAACAATTTCAATATTAAATAGTTCAACTTGATTAGTTTAAGTTATCACTTCTGTCGGACGTCCCGACAAAACAACCCACAGCCAGGTGGTAGGGCATTTGTCCGACTGGATGGCTACCATCCCTGGGCCCAGTCTCCCTTAAGAGAGCGGCAGCGCATTTGTAGCACCTTTGTTGTTGATGGGCCGTCTGCCTGTCTGCTGAACTCCTGGCATAACAAAAAATGAAGAAAGAGAGAGCCAAACTCACATGAGATCAGGCCTGAACCGGTGTATAATGGCGCAGAAGGCCAGGCCGGAACGGAAGCTCGTGGTTAGGTTGGTCACACGACACGACTTGTTCTCCCTAGTCACAGACTGACACCATTCTAGAAGATCTTGCACCTAGGAACAAAACGAAATTAAAAAACACAGCACAGCACAGCATTTGACAAGCAGGGCGAACTCTAGTATATTACTAGATAAATACAATCAAATTTTGGTTGAGAGTTGAAAATATGATATTGTTACAAGTTAGCGGGACTCGAATTAAAATGCCGTTAGAATTATTATAGAGTTTATTAGAACTATACAAACACACATAACACAGGCACAAAACAGGTATAACCTAACACAACAAAACCAAACGTAAGGCACAAGGTCGTAATTCAATAAAAGGCGCAAAGTCCGTCACTATTAAATTCCCGAATGTACACACGTCACGCCCGTATCGTAGTCGAAGCTCAACTGCCCCCTCTCTCCATCAGGCCGTCGTTTTATACTTCACAAATGCAAAATAATCCGTAACACCTGGCTAATGATGCTAATGAGCGAGGACAATAAGCTATTCTCCACAATAATTAGACACGTATGCCAATAAATAAGTGAACAAAAGAAGACAATCATAAAAGGATTATTTTAATTAATTGTTTAATTCAAATGCCGACAGGTAATAAAATGTGCTTCTTCGATCTGTACGTCTTTGTCAGGGCCTAAGTTGTAACAATATTCGTTTATCTTTATCAAATCTCAATACGGGTAAAACTTACCGGTGTTTTGTCGTGGTCAAACTTCCCGGGGAAGAGTCTCTCCATGTCTGCAGTGGGAGTCTTCTCACTGTCTTCTTCTTTCTCGTTGTCATTCTTGTCCAACAGACTGGTTGTGAGGGTGGTCTTCAGCTCCAGAGGTCTCAGGTTCCTAAGGGCCACGGTCTTGGGTTTGAACACCACACTCTTCAAGTTATCGACTTTGGGTTCAAATTCAGCGGTCACTTTGACCGGGGTGGAGGTAAATTTCGGCGGTTCAGCCTTCGTCACCAGTTTGGTTAAGTTATTTAACATCTCTGCGCGTGGTTTTGGTGTTAATGAGTCTGAAAATAATAAAAAATCACACAGACTTTATAAGAGTTTAGCAGTGCTTACAATTGGCATAAGTCGTGGTAAAAGGTGTGGGTTCGAATCCTGGCCGGAACGCTTGCATCACTTAGGTCGTTTTCTGACCTACGTATACTGTCAAATTTGCCAGGTGGTAGGGTATTTACCCGACTGGCTGGCTACCACCTCTGGTCTAAGTATGTCACCACAACAACCATGAGTTGTGTTCCGGCATTAGTGACCAGGTTCCAGTCTCCCTTAAAATAGCAGCAGCGCATTTGTAGCACCTTCGGTGTTGCAATACCAACCCCCTTTTCTAATAGCGATAGTAGTACTGTAATAATGTTCAACTCTCTGTGGTCGATAACTGATCAATTATCTATCGATAAGTCATTCCCGTCAGGCGTCCATCGGTGTGTGTGTTCTTACCAGGCAAACAGCATAGAGTAGGGATGAGAACAATAAGTTTTATTCAACTATCAAAATATTCACCAAAAACATTTTTTTATAGCAAAACAACGTTTGCCGGGTCAGCTAGTACTTATATACATACAGCTATTAGCTGTATACGTCTTGTCGTCACAGCGGACAACGCACTACTGGCTAGCGCAAGGCGCGAGCGCACATATTAACAGTTGCTCTATCTCGCTCGCACATCATCCGTCACCCTCACACATTGTGCTATATATTGTACTAGCTATACGACTTGTTCATGTTTGTACTTAAGGTTACCGTTTTCAAACTAAATGAGTTCACTTCAGTTGACTTCAGCACTCGACAATGAATACTACTCTCTGAAGTATTATTTAACTTTTACCTTCTGTCGCTACATACTATTGTTACATAGCGACAAAGAAATGCACACAATGGTTTATTATCCTTCCCGCATTTGGAATTATTTTGTTTACTTTGTGTTTAAAATTTGCAATTAGACAATAGCCTATTGTTATTGTTTTCGACTTTGTTAGCCGTTCGCAAGAATAATTAACCAGGTGTGCAAATTACGTCTTCTTGGAAAAACTCAGTACACGCACTTGATATAGTTTACTATAAAACAATGCCCGAACGGAGGGGTGCTTTGCGCGTGTTATTGGATCGTGCCGTTTATACTAGTAGTGTCTAGTTCTATTTGAACCTGTGTTATATGTGTTTGCATAGTTATAATAAGTTTTATACATTCTACTTAAGGCTAGACACGTGACTCGCGCCTGCGCGCTACGTACCGCTGTCGTCCTCGGCGGCGGCGCCGTGAGGGGGGAGGGGCGCGTGCGCGGGCGCGGAGGGGACGCGGGGCGCGTTGGTGGGGGTGGCGGGGGCGCGCGGGGCGTTGGTGGGGGTGGCGGGCGAGGGGGGCGCGGTGGGGGTCTTCGCGTCGAACGCCAGCGACTGCACGCTGTTGGGCGTCGCCGCCATGTCGCTGTTGGTCAGGCTCTGGGTCATCTCCTCCATCTGCTGCCGGAGGTCCAGCATCTGCAATTTTTACAGTAAATATATATTGTATGAATTTGTCAATATCTTTATACATATAAATTAGGTGTCCTCTAAACAAAACTAAAGTGTGGCGTACTGTGCTAACTTATTAAAGAACACATCAACAAAGTGTCTTCCCCTTAATAGAGACAATAAGAAAAGTGCTAATGGACACTTTCCTAGTTAAATACTTTTAGTCAATTTAGTTTATATTTAAATTACTTATTAGTCTTTTTAGATTCAATTGTAATATTGATGTGGTATTTTTTAAATACAACATTTAAGAAAGAAAAAAAAAAGAAAATATAAATTAGGTTCCAAAAAGTTTCTGCATTTGTAAAAGAGTACAGTCAGCACATAAATTAATAAACCAATACTTTTTATATATTTTTGTAGGCAGGTACTTAATATGAAAGTAATAATATTAAACATGATTTTTAAACTAAATTGTTCGTCCCTTTACTGAAGAATGACATTGGCTTTCTGATAGCACCTTTCCGATGGAAGTCAATGACATTCATACAGATAATCATGATACTGCTCGGATTGCTATTGCACTCATTTTCGACATATTTATACAAATTATACAAAATTTCTTTAGTTTGGGAAATCAAAAGCTTGCATCGACCACTTTTCAATATCAGAACCATTTTTAATTACCACATTTAATATCAAATAACAACAATTTGCAACAAATACACTGAACAGTAAATAACAAGAATGAACAACAAATAAAATCAATTAATTATCAAACTAAAACCAAGCAGTCAGACCTCAAAACAATTAGCCATGTAAATAATAATTATTATTTTTTTAATGTACATGGCGGAATAGTATTTGTTATTATAAAGTTATCATATGACGGTAGTTATTATAATTGTTTTTATGATCCTGGCAACACTATGAAGTAATTGCTATTTTAGCAATGATGTAATATTATTGTTTTGTAGGGTAGTTCTCGTAGTATTTTAGTATAAAAGGCGGTGTGGCGTGTAGAGGGGATTCATTGCTTACTGTGCGGTGAGAATGGTCACACCAAAGGCTGAACAATAAAGGGGAAACCCTGCCCAAATAGTTCATATTTGGTATATTTAGTACTTTCTTAGCCAAGTATCTGCAAGGCTGTTACCCTAGTACAGGCAGTCTTACACGGACAGTCTACGAGTCTACAACCGACGGTCTACAGCCGTCATTATACGTTCATCGGTTTAACAGAGCGGAAGCTCTTTTGAACAAAAGAGCAAAAAACAAAACAACAACAAACAACACAACAAACAAAACAAAACAACACAACAAACAAAACAAAACAACAAACAACACAACACAACAAAACAACAACAACAAACAAAACAACAAACAACAAACAAAACAACAACAACAAACAACAAAAGAGAGTTCGATAAGCAGTATTCTTTGATGGCATACTGCTGCTCGACACCTGACAAGCGTGGAGACAGCTCTTGGAGTTGTCCTAATACTTCGTGTATTATTGTGCTGTATTTAATATTGTAATTTTAATAATTCTAGTGTAATAAACTTTGAGATTATTATTGTATTATACTTCGAGTGTGATTCGCTTCCGGCGGGAGTGAATCCGACATACATATATTTACTTCTTCAAAATATAACGAACCACTTTTTGCTGACTGTACAACAAATTTTAAATTTCAAGTTTAGAATCCTGTAAATATACAAATACTACATACAAACGCAAAAACTTCTCGAAGCTAATTTACATATAACACCGGCATACAAATAATAAAAAATGCCTTGTACTTTTGATCAGACCAGTTATTCTTATGTATTTCGATGAGCTCAATTCTAATCTGGGGTCAGTTTGGTCCCAAGTTGTGAGGGGAAAACTGACCCCAGATTCAGTCTCTTGGTACATCTTGATGTATACAATCAAGTACATTTTTAGTTTTTGTGCGTCAATGCAATTTATATAGAACCTTTAGATTCCGTTTTTAAATACGTGATTTCCACTTTCTTCTTCACTCAATTTGGAAAAAAGCAATCACAAAATATTAAAAATAATTTCAAATGAAACTTTGTTCAATTGACTATGTTAAAGCATAGAATTACCTGTCTCGTGGAATTATCGGACAACGTGTAATCATCTTCGTCCAAGTCCTCTAAGACCGCGATGTCAGAGTTATTGTTCACAGACAACAGGGACGCCAAGGACTGCATGTCTTCGTCTCTGTTAAAAAAAAACAAAAGTGTATAAATTAATATTAAATTAAGGTGTGTTACGGCATGAATACCAAAAGATGGTACACACCGGTTCAGCCGGGCATGAACCAGTACGCTCGCGCCGGTGTGTACGCGCAATATCATAAATTGCCTTTGACAAACGCTCATTATCTACGGCCACCCGCCAATATTGGAAATTCACGACGGAACGACTACCCATTATTGTACGCGCAACTAAAAATTATTGTAAATCGCAAAATATTAAAATATACGCATATTTCGAGCAAAAGGTGCTTCATTGAAGACTTCCTACGCTACAAGGTGTTACGGGAAATATTTACTCTCATAACTTATTGAGAATTAAATTAATAAAGTTGGAAAACGTGTTTAAAGTTGATTTTCACTTGTGACCATAAACAATAATGTCACATTTTACCAAATAGTTGAGATTTTATTTGGTATGTTCTTTCTTTTGTTGTTGTTGAAAAAACTGCTTTATTTTTTTAATACAAGTGTAAAGCAAAACATTATAGTCCCTTTAGATTCCCCAAAAATAGCCTTTTGCTAGTAAAAAAAGTTATTAGATAAACAATACAGTAATACTGTTTTATCGACATGTTCGACTCACGTGACCTGTGCCTTCCTCAGCAATATACAGTATAAAATGCCTCGTTAACCTGCTATATACACTGATTATTGCTTAATAATATTGACCAACTATATTGCCAGCGCTCAGTTGTAGCAAGATACAAATAATAAATTCTGGTAATTGCTACGCAATATTGTCTACATTGCGTAGCAATATCGTCTACATCGCGTAGCAATATCGTCTACATTACGTAGCAATTTCTCTACAGACCGTTACCAAAAAATTTGTACAAAACTAGCCCGTTTATCTGCGCCTTTACGTAACATATATGACAGGCACCCAAGATTATGTATAGTGATCATTTGTCACGTGACAAACTATTATATCTCATATCACTTATCGACAATACGTCGAAGCTGTTTTATCGACACTTGAGTGTGCTACTTTATCGACTCACGTGGCCTGTCCCTCCCGCAGCAGCACGCAGTGCAGCGTGAGGTGGATGGCCGCGGCGCGGACCTTGTGCGTCGCGGGCTCCAGCGCCACCACCAGGGGCCGCTGCGAGGGCTCCAGGCTGGCGTACTTGCGCATGTTCAACGAACAGACGGCCAAACGGCGACGCTTGCCTGTTATCGATACCTAAACATAAAAGACACATCAATAAACTTAATAAATCAACCAGACGAACACTTATTCTATATCTCCAAACTAAACAGGTTACTCTAATTCAAATTGAAAAGTTTTTATTTAAAATAAGTTCCACTGGAGAACACTTTTTGAAGGTCATACATATAGGTCAAAATTTAATTTTACTTCCTAGTCTATGTACACCGCTTCGCAGCGTGTTATTGCTGTTAAGGAGAAGAAGCGGCAACAAACTCCCCAGCAACACGTCTAGCTAAAAAATTTTTTGCTTTATATCTTTCTCTTATTCTATTTATATCTCAAGTTTCAGACAGAAGTATGTTACAGAATGACTTTTGAAGAATTAATGGAGTTGTAGCAGACAGAGACACAATAAAAGTAAAGAAAAATATTACCGTAGTTATAATAAAGACATGACGTACTATTTTTTTTTTGTTTTGCTGCGACATATCTCCATAAATCTCCATACTCTTGAATAATATTCCATACAGGAACGGAAAAAGAACACAACTTCCTGCGTTGGGGCGGCCTGTCGTAAGAGGCGACAAAACAACCCACAGCCAGGTGGTAGGGTATTGCCCATCTGGATGGCTACCACCATACCGTCATAACAATCTTGAGTTGTGTTCCGGCATTAGTGGCCACAGCCGAGTCTCCCTTAAGAGAGCGACAGCGTATTTGTGACGTCTTGGTGTTGCAAATGTCCATAGGCGATGGGAACCGCTTTCCATCAGGTGGACCACCTGCCTGTCTGCTGAACTCATGCAATAAAAAAAAGACTCACATCCTCCAAAACGAAGGTCCAATCCTTGTCCTCCAGCTCGTTCGTCCTCGAATCTTTGAACAAGGTCACAGCGACTGTGTGGTTCTCGGGCATCGTGTATATCACTGAACCTCTAAAAACAGAAAGATTAAGCCGGATTTACATTTTCATTGAGTTTGATTTACATTTTCATTAAGCTTGATTTACATTTTCATTGAGCTTGATTTACATTTTCATTGAGCTTGATTTACATTTTCATTGAGCTTGATTTACATTTGCATTAAGCTTGATTTACATTTGCATTAAGCTTGATTTACATTTTCATTGAGCTTGATTTACAATTGCATTAAGCCTTATTCACTTATATTAATTAAATAGGTTACTTGCAAATAAGTCTTTATAGTTCTTTGGAAAATGAGACAGTTTTAAATATGTTTATGAAACTGCCCTATAGATGCTTTTTTTAAATCTTTATTCACATAAATCCTTATAGATTCTGAGGTTTACAATAAACTTGTTATGTGTTTGAAGCCATATTTATGTTTGCAAGAGTTAAACAGTTAACTTGCGAATAAGTCTAAATGAGAGTTTCAGAAATCTTTTTGAAACCGCCTAGTCGATCCTATGGTTTACAATATAGTTTGTTCTGTGTTTAAAGCCTGATTTACATTTGCATCAAGTTAAATAGTTAACTTGCAGACCCTATCATCATTTGGGCAAACATCTACTTAGTCGACAACTTATTACTTAATTGGGAAATTCATGTCCAAATTATGACAAAGACTCAACTCACCATTTTGGCAAGTTAAGTAACAACTTAATGAACCTGTCTCCCTAAATGGAGTTTGCTATCTCGCTCGCGCAACCCCACATTATTGAACATATAAATTGACGGACTTTACTTACGAAAAATATCTATATTACGCATATTATTATGCACTTACTTCAATGGGTCTTTCAAGGAAGGCTCCCACTCTTGTGGCTCTGTGATGACTCGCCGTGATCTTCTCGTCCACACCACGCTCAATTTGTTGGGTTTCCTAAACGTTTTTTTATTTTATAGAATGCATAAAAGAACCAAATTCACAAATATAAGTGAAAAATGAAATTAATGTATTTATCTCAAAATAGAATCTTACAGATTACTTGAAGTATTGAGTCTACCACCAATTCCAAAGCCATTTTAGTTGCTGTCAAAGAAGAAGAATTCTGGGAATAGCAGAAACGAGTCTTTCAAATACATCTAATATTTATAATAGAATAGTTTTTTGGGGAATGACGAACTTGCATTTCTTTGAACTTTCATTCACGATCAAAGGACCGCAATTGGAAAATTGCGGTAATATCTTTAGATAGGTACAGCCATGCTGGAATCATTATCTCTATTACAGCTCTTAGGGCCGGTTTAATTGGTGTGATACCACACTATCACAGAATATCAGCGTGAAACTGTTAGGCTTATGCTGATCGTGTTTCGTTCGATAAGTGAGAGTTTCGATGGCCCACTTCCCCCACCACCTATTTCATCCACCTCTTCCATTCCTATATCGCATACTTTCTATCCCATTCCTTCTGTCTGATGCCTCCATCTCATCCCCCTACCCCATCCTCCATATCCCATCCTAAAGGCTGGCAACGCGTTGGCTTCGTCCCTGGTGTTGCAGATGTGTATAGGCGGTGGTAACAACTCTCCATGAGCTGATCTGTCTGCCTGTTTGTTAGCTACGCAATAAAATAACACTTACTTGGCTTGAGGGTATACTCTTTATGTCTAAGTCCCGATTATTATTACATAGATCATACCATTTGGGCGATGCCTCGAGGTCCACGCGATGGTAAGACGCTGTGTACTGGAACTTCGCAGCTCGTTTGTTCACGCGCTGAAGGCGCTTCCACACCGACGCCATGTTGGATCAAACACCTGAAATATAAATAGCCTTTTTTAGCTTATCACAAATATATCCTTACAAACATTATAAATGACATGTGACAATGTGAGTTTCATTGTATGTAACTTTTTCACGCCTTGGCTGCGCAACAGATCAGAAATTATTCATACAGTAACGTAGAAGGAACACAATTTTCTGCGGGCGGGCAGCCGGTCGAAAAAGACGACCAAACAACCCCCAGCCCGAGGGTAGGGTCTTTGTTCGTCTGGATTGCTACCACCTGTGGTCTAGAGTATGCCGGTATAACAACCTTGAGTTGTGTTCCGGCATAGGCGACCAGGTCCCAGACTCTCTTTAAAGAGAGGCAGCATATTGGTAACACCTTTGGGGTTACAAATGTGCGTAGGCGATGGTAACCGCTTCTCATCAGGTGGGCCGTCTGCTTATCTGCTCAAAACATGCAATAAAAAAAGATCGGCATGAAACTTTGCATATGCGTTATCCTTTTTTAACGCGAGCGGAACCGCGAGCAAAAGCTAATGATATTATAACAATGTGAAAATTAATTATTTAAATCTCGCACCTCACTACCAATTAAATAAAAACAGATTAGCATATACTCACAAACAAATGTGCTGTCTGCGATTTAATGTGGATCCAGTGGGCGTGGATTTATCTGCTGGGCGACATTATCGTATACACACTGAAACAGAAGCAAATTATAATATTAATTATGTTAATATACAATTGATATATTTATCGCCGGCTCTATCCTGCAGCTTTATCTACGTTATTGACGAGTATACATATTGCCAAACCTGGACTGACGGTTATGACGATTGTATATGCGCTGTTTTTGCCAAATTGGCAACGGAAGCCCTAATAAATGGGCTATCTAAATATAAGAAGATTTTTGAAACTGTCTAGTAGATCTTCTGAGATTTACTTATTTATTTAATTTGTTTGGGAAACATACAATAATTAATATTCTCAAATATCAAACACAAAATTAATACATATATCAATCAAGTTTCAAAAGTTCAAAATAAAAATTGGCCCGAACAGTTAATTTAAAAAAAATACAATTATACGAAAATTACATAAAATGTCTATTTAATTTACATTAGGCCAATATTGAACAAAATAAAATAAAAAAGTCACCTCAATAATTACTGATAAAATAGAGATACAAAAAAGGAAATAAAAATATGTTTTGATTATACGATGAAGCTTGTTCTGTATTTGGAGCCTGATTTACATTTGTATTAAGCCTGATTTACATTTACATTCTGCCTCATTTACATTTGCATCAGTTATGTAGACACACGCAAGCTCACACGCGCACAATATCGCCTGCAAAAGTTGCTAAACAGAAGTAAGTTATAAATAAAGGGTCTTTCAACAAGGACGGGTCGATGTTGAAATTAAATAAAACAAGCTGTTTGTGAGATATTAAAGAAATATTTTTTTTATTTGGAAGGCCCATTTATGCCATTATATATGAAATATGACATCGTGTAAATGTCCACCGCGGCTTCGAACGGTGGCACGGATCCGAGAGGTCCAATTTTCAATTACTCTACTGCATAGATCCGGCTGAATCTGAGCGATGGCCTGTGTTATGTTGACTTTCAGGGCATCGATTGATTGCGGATTATTGCCATAAACCTGCGACTTAAGAAAACCCCACAAGAAAAAGTCTAGCGGGGTCAAATCGCACGATCTTGGTGGCCAATTGACGTCACCTCTGCGAGAGATAACCCTACCCTCGAACCGTTAATGCAGAATGTCCATTGTGTCGCTCGCTGTGTGGCACGTAGCGCCGTCTTGTTGGAACCACAAGTTGTCCACCTCCATATCGTTCAATTCAGGCCAAAAGAAATTGAAAATCTTTGATCTGTAGCGTTCGCCGTTGACATTAATGGCCTCGCCATCATCGTTTTCGAAGAAGTACGGACCAATGACGCCGCCGGACCCAAATCCGCACCAAACAGTAACTTTTTGTGGATGCATTACCACCTGGTGAACCTCATGTGGGTTGTGGTCGTCCCATATACGGCAATTTTGCTTATTAACAAATCATTCATCCAAAAATGTGCCTCGTCGCTAAAGATGATTTTTCGACCAAAATCGGGGTCCTCTTTTAAACGTTCTGTAGCCCAGTCAGCGAACAAACGGTGTTGTCTATGGTCATTCACTTTGAGCTCCTGGGTCAGTTGGATCTTGTACGGGTGTAGGCCCAAGTCCCGACGCAAAATTCGCCAAGTTGAAGTCTGCGAAAGGCCGAGTTCTTGTGCACGGCGAGAAATCGACTGCCTCGGAGTCTCCTGCACACTCTCACGGACAGCAGCGATGTTCTCGACCGATCTGGCGTTCCTTTGATGTAAGGGTGTTGCTTGGTTGTTTACCGAACCAGTCGTCTCAAATTTGGTCACCAAACGTTGGAGAGTCGACTTTGAAGGGCCACCGCGTCTGCCGTAAAATTGACGTAATGCGCGCAACGTTTGCACTAACGAACACTCATTTTGATAATAAAGTTTTATCATTTGTACGTGCTCATCAATCGTGTAACTTGCCATGGAGATTTGGCATCAGCAACTGAAGAAATAACAACGGATTTGACAGATGCCGCCAAAATAACATGGCCGCCACAAACTGTCAACATCGACCCGCCCTATTTGAAAGACCCTTTATATACAGAATCATTTAAACTACAATAGTAGTGCCATCTAAACTTTGTTTGCGTTGCCATGACGACATGTTTGTTATAGTAAATTGCAACAGCGCGGCGGCTACATTATTCTATCCCAGGGAAACGGACGTTCTGTGTCAGGATAAAAAGCACTTATCCTATATATATAGTGTTACGAGTCGCGAGACTCGAATTAAAATGCCGTTGAAATTAGTATAGAATTTATTAGAACTACGTATAACACAGGCACAAATATAACCGAACACAACAAGTCCAAACGTAATGCAGAAGGTCGTAATTCAATAACACGCGCAAAGTCCATCACTTGTTAGATTTCCGATTGTAGTACACACGTCTCGCTTCGCTCGCCATTGTCTTATACTGCAGAAATGCAACATGTCCGCCCGGCAACGTGGACCGATTTTCCCAGAAACAGTTTTTACTTTAAAATCCGTAACACCTAGCTAATGATTACAATACAACAATAGGCCGTATGCCAATAAGTAAACAAAAGAAGAGGACCATAAAAGAATTTCAATGTTATTAATTTGCTATATAAATGTGCTTTGTTTCAGATACGCAGGTGGATTTTGTTTATGTCGGGACCTGAGTTGTAACAATAGTTTAACTGGGATATAATTATGTAATTTATCTCGGTGTAGTGTCATTTAACAACGTTCAGTAGTTTTCAAGTGATGTTCTATCTAACAGACAGGCAAAAAATTTATAAGTTGCATTTTTTGATATCACCTTGTCCGAATTATCTCCCTTGTTGTTACAAGCTTTTATTTAACTTGCAACGGATGTATGTACGTAAGTTCAAGTGGAATCTTGCAAGTTAAATTGACCAACTTCCCGGTTTCCGATAGAGCTGAAATTTTGCACGCATATGTATATCGCGTGACAATGCAATGATATGGTACCATGGAGCTGATCTGATGATGGAGTCGGAAGGTGGCCATGAACTCCTGTACTAAACAAGATAGACTTGTCGTGTTTGGGCTCGTTTTACTTGTCTTGGCTACCACTTTGCTACTACATCATATCCAGGATCGCAAAAGCATGTATATAAAAACCTTTTTAAAAAAGCTTATTTTTTATCTCGCGTCGCGGGTAATGTCTAGTTTTATTTATATAAGTGCATTCGTATGTTTGTTTAATACGTATAAGTGTTAAAACAAGTCAAGAGCTAATAGTACGGTGACATCATCAGGATCTCGTGTTTGGATGCATCCTAACAAGTGGGTGTGAAGACCAGTGGTTAGTCATTTCACAGTTATGGAATCATTACGACGACCTTGGTTATTTTTATTGTTTTATCCGATACTTGATGTACTCCGCGACTTGAACTATTTATAGCCGGATCCCATATCTTAACGAGCGTTTATTGTCTTGCTTTCAGTTAAAAATTGACACATAAGCGCCTTACAAATAATGTCAAAATTCAATCGATGGTAAGGCAAGTGAACGAATACTAGAATAAAGGAACCGGCCATTAATGCGCATCTTAAATACAGCGTTAATATTAGAAAAAAAGAAAATAATATATTTCTAAAAGCGACACACAAGACAAATAGTAACATGATATATACAAAAATTGTATGCCGCAGGTAGTGCAGTGTACTTCAGGCAGTATATTACCTGTTTATATTGTTACAAGTTGGGCCACCTGCATACCTGTAGACAAAGCACATTTATTACCTGCCGCGGCGTTTGAGCTAATAACATTGAAACTGATTTATGACAATCTTCTTTTGTTTACTTTGCGTTTAAAATTTGTAATTAGAAAACAGCCTATTGTGTATTGTACTCGTTTATGGCCATTCTCAGGCATAATTACGCAGGTGTGCGGATTACGATTTCGGGGAAATTGCGTCGACGCTTGCCAGGTAGACCGATTGCATCGGTGCATTGAAAAGCAATGGCCCAATGAAGAGATGGTCAGTCAAAACCATTATACAAGCGAGGCAAGACGTGTGTACATTTTAGTGACGGACTTTGCGCGTGTTATTGAATTGTGCATTACATTTGGACTTATTGCGTTCGGTTATATTTGTACCTGTGTTATACGTGTTTGTATAGTTCTAATAATTTATATAGTAGCATTTTAATTCGAGTGCCGTACTCGTAACAATATAGTTATAATACCACATTAAAATTCGTTTCTTACCAGAAAGTTGAACAGATGGTCAGAAAGCAGAAATTCTAAACATTTTTTTATAGGCTTAGAGTAATCTAGACTAGATGAAATACATTGAACACATGCTTGTGGTTTACGTAAGACGTTTCGGATTGCAAGTGGCCGACAAATGTTTGAGTTTAACGATATATTTTAAACATCTTGGATAGTGTCTAGTTGTTTATACATCTATTTTATTATACAAGCCGTGGTAGCTTAATGGTAAGAGCACGCGTCCCGAACTCGAAGAGCGCGTGTTTGAATTCTGACCGCATAGGCTTTTCTGACCTAATATGTATATTGTTACAATTACCACGTGCTAACAACGGTGAAGGAAAATATCGTGATGCAACCTGCACATCGAGATAACCAATGTGTCAAACCTGCCAAGCCGCCTTGGACGTGCGTGGAGGTTAAACATTTTTTTATTGCAGGAGTCCAGCAGTCGGGCAGACGGCCCACTTGATGGAAAGCGGTTACCATCGCCTATGGACATTTGCAACAACAAAGGTGCTACAAATGCGCTGCTGCTCTCTTAAGGGAGACTGGAACCTGGTCACTAATGCCGGAACACAACTCAAGGGTGGTCGCCATGCAGTCGGGCAAATACCTTACAACCTAGCTGTGGGTTCTTTTGTCGCCTGTTAGAACAGACCGCCCGGCCGCAGGAAATTATATTCTTTCTCCGTTCCTGCACGGATAAACTGTCTGTTCCCGTATAATGGGAGACCCGAGCCCAGCAGTGGGACGTTACAAAAAACTTTAACGGACAGGTGGCAAAACGAATCGCAACAAAATTTTAACTTGAAGTTTTACGGGCAGGTTTTTAAATTGGAGAAGTTCATTAACAATCTGCCCGTTAAACGTCAAGTTCAAATATTGTTGCGATTCCTTTTGCACCTTGTCCGTTGTATTTTCATTTCTACTCATCAGCGAGCTGACTATGACCAGCTAGATACAGGTAACGAGTTTCTAGTTTGTACGTGCGTACTGTGTGCGCCTCGAGCGTCCTATGATTCGCGGCAAAAACCTACAATCATCGGCTCGCTGCGAGCCCTATTACATGATTTTTAGTTAGAATAACGTGCAACGGATACACTTACAAAATGAGTACGGGATTGCCATCAAGTCGCTGTGAGTACGCCGCTTACCGTACTTACCGTAACGGCTTGCAGGTGAGTACCCGTGTCAACACCTCACGTCTCATTCAAATATTGAGATAAGGTGAAAGAAAAGAGAAACACAAAGTATACCAGAATAGAAAAGTTAGGAAGAAAATAAAATTTTTGTCATCAAATGATAGAGATACATCTAGTTTGATAGTCATATAGATAACCCGCCCATTTCGCTGCTCTCATCCTATAAAGAACATCGCCCAGTTCGGAAGTAGGCCGGGCTAGGTCACTAGACCTCTCAGGGTAAGGCCAACATGCGAACGCGAGCGTATAGCGAAGTGGCTGTATAAAGAATACATAACGTTGCTAGCTTGTTGGATATTGTTACAACCTATAGTAGAATTATTTTGTGCGTGCAGTTTGGGTCATAAATCAAACTCGGCCTCAGCCCGGCTAAGGCGGTGAGCATGTTGCGCGGGCGCGCAACGCCATTATCGATAAAAACTCATACTTATCAAAAAAAGATTATCATTCTTATAAAAATCATTATTATCTTTTTTACTGTTAATTTTAAACTTAGATATAAATATTTATATTTGTTTTTAATATAACTTGTTACATTCTTAACTTTTGTACTTATAGTTTTTTAATACATAGATACCTAATTAATAATTTATTTTAAATCATTATTATTCTTATTTTAATACATACATTGTTTTATCAAAAAAATTTCTTTCATTTTTATCACTAACCCACAAAATGACAAAACCAAATACACTATCGATAACGCTTATCGACAACAACAGTGCGCAATCACTATGCCCGCCCATAAGGCCCGTGAGTGGAAGAGAGAGCGAAATACTCCGATTATTTATGACTCAAACTGCACGGACAAAATAATTCTACTATAGGCGCCGACAAATATAAATTCACACCTGCATATCTGTAAAAACACATTTTACTACCTGTCGGCATTTGAACTAATTGTAATTCTTTTATGATCTTCTTTTGTTTATTTATTTATTGACATGCGTTTACTAACTATTGTAGAAAACATTCCATTGTTTTATTGTACTCGTTTATGGCCGTTGCAGTCGTATCATTAGCCAGATGTTACGGATTAGGTCGACTACAATACAGGCACATTTGTATTTGTGAGGTATAAAACCAGGGCCTGATGGAGAGAGGAGGCAGTCGAATGAGAACCACGATCGAAGCGAGACGTGTGTACTACAATCGGTAATCTATTAGTGACGGACCTTGCGCGCTTTATTGAATTACGACATTCTTCATTACGTTTGGATTTGTTGTCTTCGATTATATTTGTACCTGTGTTATACGCGTTTGTATAGTTCTAATAAACTGTATAATAATTCCAACGGCATTTTAATTCGAGTCTCGCGACTCGTAACAATATGTTGAAGAATGTCAAATCTTGCAAGTAACACTACCCTTTAGAGAGCGGCAGCACATTGGTACCTTTGGTGTTACAAATATCCATAGGCAATGGTAACCGCTTTCCATCAGGTTGGCCGACTGCCTCTAATGTCTAATGAACTCATGCAATAAAAAATCTTTAAACGCATGAAATAAAATTATTGGCAATTTTAATTTAATAGTAATTATGTTGATTAGTGATTAGGATGAATTGTAGAAGAAAGAAAGATGAATATATTAGGAATATAATAACTAGGGTACTTTCTGTGTATTAGATATTTAAAAAAAACGAAATAAAAAAAAGTAATAAATAACAAGAAACCAGTAAAAGTAAACAAGGATAATGATGATTTTATTTTAGTAAATGCTGTATTTAGTACATAGTCATCTCATTTTTATGACAAATGATAAGTAAAATAAGACAACTCAATATTCATATACTCTAAGGTAGACCAAAAAATGATGGATGGATTGTGTGAAGGATGATATGTGGTGTGACAGAAGATGTATGTCAGAGGGAGACCCCAAATGGGATATGGTGAAAGAAAAGAGAGATGGGTAATTGCACATTGAACTAATTACAATTTAAGACTGATCTGTTTATCAATGTACAAACATTTAATAAGCAGATGCATTTAATAAATAAAAAAACAAGCTCTTTCGTCAGAGGTGGATACTTTAAAAAAGCAATTGACTTGACTTATTTGGAGTAAAAGCGCTTTGCAATTCACAACGTAGAATACACGTGAGTCAACGTGAGTGGTACCCGCTACACTATCCGCTCCCGCTTTTAACTGAACCTCATCCTTAGCCCAACCTTTGCGTGACTCTATTTTACTATTGGACAAAGGTCACTCACAAATATCTAACATTTGTGGGGTCAACTGGCTGCGATTTGGTCTGAGCTTCAACTATAATGAAACAATAAAACTAGTTGTATGGATGTTTGAGAGCCCTAATATTAGGGACCCTTTTTATAATCCCTTGTTGCCCTTGTACGCATTCTTATAGCTTGACGAACTTTTTCGCTTGTGTAAGTTCATCTATACTCATATACAATCTTACAGTGAGAATCGCCAAAGACCTTGTGAAATGGAGAAAGAAAAGTAGGAAAACAGGCCGCGCCGGGGAAATGTAGTACCAAGGTTCTTAATAAGTATTAAAATTTATTATATATTTATTGCGTGGTCTTCTTTCTCCAGAACTCTTCCCCGTGGGAGAAAGGAGAAAGAAGGTTGGGAGAGCTTTCTATATATCCCGGGTTTGATTCAGCGGGCAACTGCGGGCCTGTGGTTGGGCTTTATACGGAATGTTGCTTTACCGGCTTGGCCTCTCAGCGGCTTCCGATGGTCATCTCGGGCTTCCCGTTGGCCATCTTTGGCATGTGCTTGTTTCATATATGCTGGGCTAGATTGTCGGTTTTAATCCTTCCATATTTTTAGGCCGCGCTGTCGCACTGGTTGGAGTACGTCCCCCGTAGAGATAGCGGAGAATAATTCAATGACTTGAAAGTTTTCTTCCAGCAAACCTATGAGTCTAGGAAGAATGGGACAAGCAAAAGGCAGGGTTGTGTACACTAAGATATTTTACGATTCAACTATGTAACATCTATACATATAATAAAATTGTAGAGCTCAAATTTATGTACGATGAAAAAAAATGCTAAAAACCGAGTCAGAGGGATGTAAGAAGTGCAATATAACTAATTTAGATTTCTTTTCAATTTTTTTGTTTCTCTGTTTGTCTGTCTGTTTGTACCGGCTAATCTCTGAAACGACTGGACTGATTTACATAAAATTTTGTATGGTGGTAGCTTATATCCCTGGTCAACATATAGGATACTTTTGATCCCGAAAAATTAAAGAGTTCCCGTGGGATAGTTAAAAACCTTTAATTACTTAAACAGCTTATAACAGACTGAATGTAATTTCTCTGCAACGTAACATAATAGAAGCGGAGATTTTGACAGGGTGTGGTGTCGGTGAGAGAGTTTTATCTTACATATATATAATATATAAATAATATATATAAAGCTGATAAGTTACTTTCTTTGTTTGTTTGCTTGAACGCGCTAATCTCAGGAACTTCTGGTCTGATTTGAAATTTTTTCAGTGTTAGATAGGCCATTTATCGAGTAAGGTTATAGGAAGTAGAAGTTATATTTCATCACGCTAAGAGCAATAGGAGCTGGGCACTAATGAAGAATGTATCAAAATCAAGTTGTTTTTAACTTACTTTTTTTAAACTATTTCGCGCGAACGAAGTTGCGGGCCGAAACTAGTATAATATAAACACATAAATAAAAGATAAAAACAGTTTCTTCTGTGAAGGTGACATCATTGCTTGGTACTAACGGAAAACCAGCTCGGTTGTTATCAACCAGCATTTACTGAGTTAGGGCCTGTTTAGAGTTGCCTTTGGCTTTAGTCAACCTCTTTATGTACAATTTCCATTTCAAATAACTCTAGATAAACATTTTTCTTTCTTCAATGAATAATTTTTAAAGTTATTTCTTAGATTACTACCTATTCTATGTACACATTTCGCATAGGAGGTTCTGTTTTAAGGACATCGAGCGATAAATATCGTCTTTATATACCGTGATAATGAATGAATATAAAAAATAAAACTTCGTTTAAAAAAACCGACTCCAAAAACTAAAATGTATAAAATAACTTATTTCTAAAGCTATTATTATTAATATATATTATCTAAGACATCTTAAAGTCGGTGCTTAGTAATTTTCAAAATATAGTAATTTTTATGTTTTACTTTGCACCGACTTCAAGATGTTTTAGATAGATAGATATTTTCTTAAGTTTTCGCGACTTGTACACATAATAAAACTACGTTTTAACGCGCTTAAAACCGTTAAAACGTAGTTTTATTATTTCATACATTTTAGTTTTTTAGTTTTTGAAGTCGGTTTTTTTAAACGAAGTTGTATTTTTTATTTGTTACTTTTTAGTGTCTAGCTATGTATGGGAGGACCTACGAATGGTGCCGCGCTTCTTAACAAATATAGGTTCCAAGAACCGGGTACAAAAAAATGTACGTAAAATGAAAACTACTGGCCAAACTATGTCAAATTTTTAGGGGACCACATGGCAGCTATTCCGCGTCGAACAAAAGAAGAATCACGTAAATCGGATCATAAATCACGGAGTAATCGGTGTACATATGGAACGAAGTGAAAATTATTTCCATTAAAAATGTTCATAAAATGAAAACTACTGGGCCAAACTATGTAAAATTTTTAGGGGACCAATTAGAAGCTATTCCGCGTCGAACAAAAAAGAATCACGTAAATCGGATCATAAATCACGGAGTAATCGGTGCACATATGGAACGAAGTGAAAATTATTTCCATGAAAAATGTTCATAAAATGAAAACTACTGGACCAAACTATGTAAAAATTTTTAGGGGACCAATTGGAAGCTATTCCACGTCGATAAAAAAAGAATCACGTAAATCGGATCATAAATCACGGAGTAATCGGCGAACATACATTTTAAAAAAAAGATCCCGACTAATTGAGAACCTCCTCCTTTTTTCAAAGTCGGTTAAAAATATTCAACAAATAGTGATCAGATGCTGAATAATACAATGTGCCACACAATAAAGTTCAATAGAGTTCAGTGTTCGCCAAAAAAACCTTCCCACATAGAGAGAGACACACGTCTACTTCCTTATTTACTGATCGCTTGTAACCAATTAACATTCGCCGGTGTTGCCCGTTACCGGGTCACTATCGGGCTTACGACCTCCCTCGTTTAATTACAGGGTTGGCACATCATTATCTTTATCCTAACTAATATTATATATGCGAATGTGGGTTTGTTCGTTACATTTTTTCAGGTAAAATCTTTGCCAAATAGGACGGTATGGCTGATACATCCATAATACTGTTACGAGTCTCGAATTAAAATGCCGTTAGTATTACTACAGAATTTACTAGAACTATACAAACAGATATAACACAGTTACGAATATAACTGGACACAACCAGTACAAACTGCACGATTCAATAACACGCGCCAAGTCCATCACTATATAGCTTATCGAATGTCCACGTCTTGTCCTGCTTGTGCCTATCGCTAGACTGCCTCACCCCTCCGTTCGGGCATTGTTTTATACTAAACCATACAATATGTCTTGACACAATGCTCGACCGCATAACAATAGAATCTAAAAATCACACCTGGTTAATGGCTATCATAAACGATTACAATACACAATAGGATGTTCACAAAGTAAACAAAAAAGTCCAAATGCCGAAAGGTAATAAACTACAGGTGTGCATTTACTTTTGTCGGCTTGTAACAATATTCATTTTAATTGTTTAAAATAAATATTTGATCGTGTTACTATTTAATAAGGGGCCTTCCTCAAATGACGTCACAAGAATTTTGTTGTAGTTTAGTACCTATCAAAATAGTACTGGCTATGTAAATATATAATACTAGCTGCGCCCCGCGGGATGGAAGATCGTTACATTTTGGATAATTCACAACACTACATCTTTATGAATTATAGCCTATGTGTTATTCTGATGTGTAAGCTATATTATTGTAAAGTTTCATCAAAATCCATTCAGTACTTTTTGAGTGAAAGAATAACAAACATACATACATTCTTACAAACTTTCCGTTTATAACATGTGTAGGATATAGAAGAGTAGATGATGTCACATTTAAAAATTAACAGCTTTAACATGATTTTTATGGCCGATGTAGCACACGAGCCCTGGAGTGGAAACCGCGTCTCGGTACACGTAGTGTCAGTCCCTCCCGCCCGATGGTTTGAGGATCTGCGTAATCCCGCCGGTGGGCGCTGGATGAGGAAGGCCAAGGACCGGGATATGTTGAGCCGACTTAGAGAGGCCTATGCCCAGCAGTAGTCTGCAATACTTTTCAATATTTTTACCGCCCACTTGATAGAAAATATTACCGTCGCCTTAAACGCGTTGCCAGTATCTAGGATAGGATAGAGGGGAAGAGTGGAGCCACCCAAACTATCATTCCGTATGAAACAGAATTAATATAACATACTTCTTTATTTCATCTTTAAGTACACAGTGAAACGTAAAACTAGTAACAACATTAACAAAGAGAGAACTGTACAAACACGTATAAAACAGGCACAAATATGGTTGTACACAGTCAGTAGAAACTGCACGATTCAATAACACGCGGAAAGTCCGTCACTATATCGCTAATCGAAAGTACTACACACGTCTTGCTAGTATCGTAATCGTCGCTTGATTGCCCCACCCCTCCGTTCGGGGATTGTTTTATACTAAACTGTATAATACCGACAAAAGGGCCGCTTTCACTGAGTTAATCCCCTCATCTGGCAAGCTTGGACACAATGCAATAAAAACAGGGATTAGTCCGACACTAATGACGGCCATAAAATAAGTACAATAACAATACGATGTTTTTAAATTTTAAACACGAAGTAAACAAAAGAACTCCGAATGCAGGAAAGGCAATAAACTGCGTTTTACGACAGCCAGGTGTGCGTTCTTTGTCGGTATGTAACACTATGATATATCCAGGATACAAAATAAGGAAACTCCGTTGCGTGGCAGCCCTGTATAATTGTTGTGACGACATGGCCTGATAGTGCGAAACGTTCAGAGGTCTGACTTAATTGACTGACTCATTGTGTAAAGGTCGCGGGTGCAGGGTTAATATTACTGGTCGACGGTATCATTATGCTGCCACGCCACATCATTATTCGTTACCGAAAATTCTAATCTATGTCTACTCGCTCGAATGGCTTCCTATCCGTCTTTGCCGGAATGCTTATCTTTTTTGTTATTGCAAGAGTTCAGCAGAGACGGCCCACTTGATGGAAGCAGTTACCATCGCCTATGGACATTTGCACACCAAAGGTGCTACAAATGCTAGTGCTAGTTTCCCTTAAGAGACCAGCAGTCTCTTAAACTGGAATCTGGTCACTAATGCCGGAACACAACTCAAGGTTGTTATGGCGACATACTTTAGACCAGTGGTAAGCAACCAGTAGGGCAAATGCCCTACCACCTGGCTGTGGGTTGTTTTGTCGCCTCTTACGACAGCCCGCCCGGCTGCAGGAAATTGTATTCTTTCTCCTTCCTGCACGGATAAAATCCCTTTGGTATAATGTACTCTTTAGCCCAAAAACGCGCCCTCCTATTTGAAGAAACGCTTTGAGTTATGTCAAGAAAGTAGTAAAAGGCTCTTAAGATCATCAACAAATCTGCGACTAGTGACGCCAAAACATTCTACTCAATTTTGTCAGAAATCTTTTACTGTGCAGGCTGTCAGGTTGTGGAATGCATTACCAATGAGCATCAAGAAGTGCAAAGTCACTTACATCTTTTAATAAACTCAAAAATCACTATCTAAATTTGTAAACAGTAATTTATGTATGTGTATGTAACCCTACATATATTTGTATATAAATATGTATGTGTATTTTTATTTACTATTAATATATGTATATATGATTGTATATATTTTAAACTACGCACACTGAATACCAACCCACTACTAGAAATATGGAATTATCTTCAGAAGGCTGTCTGGAAGAAATCGCTGTTAGTGATAAAACCGCCGATTGTACTCGGTGTGTTGTTAACTCATGTGTATTGGTTTCTTATGAACAATAAAGACTAGTGGTCGCCCCGGGATCGAAATTCGACCATAATTAATTTAGGTTTGAACATTATAAAGGTTCTATACTATACTTCTATAATCACAGATTTCGTCAAGGCTACACTGTTCATTTGACTTTAATAATAAACAAAGAGTACATATGCATGTGTGTGTCAAATACATGTAGTGTGTGTAATGTTTTTTTAAAGATTTAATTATTTTTTATTTGCATAATTTTAGAAAAATATTAGCATTCATACTCCTCTGTCTGCGACTTCATACTCCTCTGTCTAACGCAATTTTCATAAAAAGGAGTACAAAGTTTTTACTTCACGTATTATTATTATATAATGATGTTCTACCAGTGTGGTGCAGGGTGGAAATTCGGCTAGGGTAAGCCGGTTGAAAAAACATAACGTATGATACATAAGCGCCAACTACACCGCTACCCACTACCAGCATACCAAAAAGCAAGTAGTCAGTGTAGCTAAATAAAATATGAGCTAATTAAAAGTGTGTAACTTGCGATGTATTTTCTTATTACGATTTGTATTTTTAAGTTTGCAATATTACCCGCAATTTTGAAACAAAAGCTGGTGCCCGATCGGTTTATGAGTTGCTATTGCATCCAATACGTGTTAAAAGCCACCGAGAGTAAGATAGAGTAATACAGTAATAAAATAATTTGCCTGAACAACAAACGTAAATACCAATAAACTCATGGCGCTTTCGATCTTTTGATCGCTAGATCGCAGACCATAGTAAGTTACGGAGAAAATTCATTTCAGAAATTTACCATGCCATATTGATATGTCAATAAATAGCATCACATTGGCTATGCCCCATGGAGTACAGTGATTCGACTATTCCCTAACCACTCAAGATCAACTGATCAAGTTACGCATAAAATTCTTTCTTAACTTGCTGACACTGTCAATACAAGTATATATATGTATATATTTTTTAAAGCGTAAAACCTCCATGTACATATGTTATTTATAAAACAGCAAAAGCAAAGAAGTATTTTCCTTGTTAATATTTTCCATATAAATAGTTACAATTAAAGTCCCTGAACAAGTTTGATAACCAACTCAGTTATAAATATACATAAATCACCATTGATTGCCGTAAAGTACTGGTATAAAATACAAAAACAATATTAGCATAATACCTAAATGATAAAAAACTTCACAGCATTGTTCAGGGACCCAAAGTAAGCCACAAGTTAAATTAAATATCTGTAAATATATTAAGTTTTTAGAATTAAATAATGTTTATTTATAAGTGAAGTTAGTATAACCCAGTTGTTGTGTTGTTCCCAGGTTCACAGATATTAAATTCGGAAAGGAAATCCACCAAATTTGTTAACTTTGAAGCTGTTATTGCCTATATAATTACATGACTTGACATTGAACAAATCAGCAGTGTTGAAGCCAAATCACCCAAGAATATAAGATAATGGATTAAGTTCTCTTTCATCTTGAATAGAATTTTTTTTACAAGTGCATTGTTTAGCTGATGAGTCAAATTAACTTTTTTATAACATATTGTTTGCAAAAAATGTAGTTAGTTTAGTTTGCAAAATAAATCATGTTTATGAATTACTATGTGAACACTACTTGGCATATACTATGGCTGATTACCGAGGGGGGCAGGGGGGATTCCCACACTTTCCCACAGAAGATAATGACCTAGGCTTGATATCCCACTGATAATTTTAAGACATAAGAACATGTAGAATACAATATAACTAATTTAAATGAGTTAGTTTAGTTAAAGTTTTTTATTGCATTAGTAAAAAATTTAAAATGACACAAAAGTTTTCAGCAAAAAAAGTTAAGGGCTGTATGAATTTAGTAAGGATATTGAGAAATAATATGCTGGTCAACAATGGTGAAAAATACATGTATAATTGGTTACTAAGTAGACAGAAAAGTCAAACTCCTATCTAACAGAATATATTTAAAAATAAATATGAAAGAGTTCATAACAGTAATTTTAAATCAACCTAGCTCTAGAGGCAAGAATACTTTTTTTTGATAACTCAGGATTATATTTCATACCTATCTGGGCCATTCGGGGGAAAGGCCAAATGCAGAAGTGCCTCAATAGATGTGTATGGGACTCTGGGCTAATCATTCCCACTACACCACTAAACTTAAACTTGCGCCCCATTGTTGCCTTTTGTGTGGATGCCACCAGATCTAGTATAAAGGCACAGTGAATGTCTAAGATACTGTCAAGATAACATTAACTGAACCTTTAGGTATATACTATTCTTTTATAGTATTATATGTAACCTTTGTTCACAATAATAAATAAAGCTAAAACCCCTAAAAATTTGGTCTAAGCCCAGAAGTACAACTTTTATAGGCAGATATTATTACTACAATTTTGGTAAATCTATAAATGTCTGATGCATGACTTTAAAGTAGTGGGGTGGTGGAATGGGGAGTGGAGGAGGCATACGTAACCCTTCCTACCACAACCCCTATGGTTATAACCCCTTAGGTTATGGTTAGGAGATCTTAATTATTTTTTAAAAACATAACTTCACTTATTTATACACTAATATTGCAATTATCAAGTTTAACAATCCTTTTTAAGTCAAAATTAAATATGAAGAATATATTATAAATCATGTATAAAAAATAAATAGTAAATGGTTATATTTAGTAGTAGTAACTCATTAAATTATAGTTACCTAAATAATATACAAACCAAACAAAGTTATAAAGAATAATAATTAAAACTGTATCTTAAATAGATTTTGTCTACTACCTTGAGTCGTACTCCTTATTTCTAAGATTTTTTGTGTGACAGATTTTTATTTCAGCCTTTTAGAAAAAAAACTAAATCAACCTTTTTATACAAAGAAAACACTATTTATCCCACCCTTAAATACACATAAAACAGACACTAAACACAGCAAGACAAACAAACAAACTTGCTATAAGACATGCGCGTTCGATCTAAAAATAACATATCAAAAAGCCAATCAGGAGAAGCCCTACACTTCACGAATTAAGCGATTCTGATGTCCAAGTTGAAAGAACCATGATATCATCGATAGGTTACCTATTTAGTAGTGCTAGGAAGGTAAACATTACAAAAAGCAGGTTTTCTCGTCCAAAATGCATAATACTCACAGATTAATGTGTCCGACCCTATATATTATACAAATAAGGCCATTTATCCTGCCCACATTTATAATTAGTCACTAACACAGGAGCAGTAGATTACTAATTTGACTTCAAAATACAAAAACTACAATCCATTCACAAGACACTTTTTAAGGATTAATTTTCAATTTTTCACAAGAAAAGACTGAAAGCCTGCACATTTTGACGTTTGACTATTTTTTTTTAAATTTGATTTGCGGTGTCACCAGATATAAATTAGGAATCCGATACCCGTTCAGTTCATCAGATAAATCCACTGACAAATTTTTAAGGGAAGCTAAAATTGTTGTATTTTTTATGCACGTATTAATATTTAAATACGTAAAAATACTAAATCTTCTTACTTTTTAAAACATCAGTTCATAAACCCTAAATTGTGGATCTATCTATAAGGGTAGTATATAAGGGTTTATTCATTGTAAACATTTAGAATAAAGTTGCTGCTCTTCGTCGACACAACAATATATAATTTTCCCACGAACCTATGTGACACCTCAATATTTTCGAATTCGGTTACCTAATTTTAACGTTCTGTGCGCAAATGACAAACATAATTATTTGCCTTTGGTCAATTTTGCGGCAGTCTTCGTTATTCTTGTAATCACACTCGCTTGGCCTATTCTAAGGCGCAAACCAAGTGTCAATTTTACTTTAATCAGTTTTTATAATAGATCACTTTGGAGTCATATTTTTGTACATTCCATTTGATAACCAAATTAGAAAATCCTTGTAACTTGTACAAGAATTCGGTAGTTGACAATTTTTGAGAAACAGGTTTATTTTGAGCCTTATTGTCTATTTAAGCCAAAATATTAATATTTCAGCAAAAAAACAACTTTAACATATTTAATTTAGCAATTTTATAAATATTTTGACATTTCGTCACAAAAACGCGCCAAGCTGTCATAGCGTCTCGCATGACGTCACAGCGTGCAAAACAAACATCTGTTTCGTTGAAGTGTTATCTGAAAAGTCATTGATAACTTGTTTTGCACGCTATGACGTCACGCGCTCTGATCGGCGTTTATTGTCACGTGGCTAATGGCGGCAATATAAAAATTTTATTTCTCAAAAATATCCCTTAATATTTAAGTTAAAACAATTTATTTCTGTCATATTTAGATCGTAATCTACGATATATATTAAAAACAGCCTATATTTTTCAAACTGTCATGTACCATATTTCTTGTTTGACATTGTGTGGATCAAGAAAATTTATTTGGTCCAAACTATTTATTAAGTAAACGTTGAATTTTACTCATTTGCTTTTGATATTTTATCAATTAGCATTTTTTTTATTCTACTTAATAATTTTCTAAATCTTACATTGAGGGTGTAATTGTGCCAAAATCGCAAAATAAGTTAACAGACCAGGTAAATCTGGTCACCCTATTAATATGTTTTTGCCAGCTGCCTGACTGCCACTCTGGGCTGTCATCTGTGGTTTTTAATTGTTTTTATATTTTACGGTTTGGTAATGAAGTGTTTTATAAAGTAAATGTGAATTTTTGATGATTTAAGTAAGCAATAATCAATCTATATATCAATATTTTAGGTCATCTTTTATTACATTTCATCATCATCAAAAACGTAAATCTGCCCCCCTTTCATTTTACAATTAGGGATAACATACGTACTAGTATCCATAGTAATTTGTGGGGATATCTGTACATCGTTCTTACAAGTAACGACTTTACGATATTATTATTTACTGAAATCTTTATATTTTGGATAATTCATACTATATTTTTATAAATTATATCCTATTTATTATATTATATTATATATTGTAAAGTTTTACCAAAATACATTAATCATTTTTTTAATATCGATATCACATATATATCTAATTTTAGAAACGCGGAAGTTTGTAAAAAGGTATGGATGTATGTTTGTTACTATTTCACGCAAAAAGTATTAAATACACTTTATTAATTCGAACAGAAATAAAACATTGAACATTTGCAAACGTAAACATTATAGTTATATACTTATGTAAGACTCTTAACACTTCGTGCATTTTTTTAGCCGATTTTAAAATGGAGGAGGTTCTTAATTCATCATGTATTATCCCCGCAAATTGCTAATACGCTGGAACCTTGTCAAATTAACATTTACGTGACGTCATCCGCAACTCGATATGTACGCGTACTCGCCGGCCTGTGATGCTAACAGTACTGAGTGTTCGGCTACGGTTACGTCACCAAAATGGTGGCCCGGCGCAATAGCAATTTGCGGGGATAATAACTATTTTTTATGTATGTGCAGCCACCACTTTTTTGTTTCATAACCGAGTTTGGTAATTCTAATTAAAATTGGTTATGAAACAAAAAGTTACCTAAAACACAAGCGTGTTTTATTAGGGATATACCTACAACTTGAGTATTCGTCCGCTGATTATTAAATAAAATCTTTGTATCAAAAAGAAACCGACTTCAAGAGTAACTAAAATATTATAAAATATTATATTAATATTATAATGTTATGATATAGTATGGTAATATAGTATACTATAATAATATAATAACGTAATTTAATGTTTTACTTGGCGCCGACTTCAAGATGTAGAAAATATATATTTTTGCCTTTTAGTTACTCTTTTCTCAGTTTCTTTTTTGTTAGAAATGTTGTATTTTATAATCAGCAGACAAACACATTGTAAGTATATCCCAATAAAGCACACGTGTATAATTAGGAGAACACGAAAGAAAAAAAAGAGAATAGAGTAATCTGATTACTCATATTTCAGTACTGATTACTAATCAATACATGAAATATCGCTCATAAATAACGATATAGTTGAATATTATTAAACTAAACATTCATATAAAAATCGGTACTTCAAAATATGAATGTGTCGTGCCATCCCTATTTATAATGGAAAATAGTTGAAAATCTGTAAGATGTCAAATGTTAAAAATATGAATTGAATCTTGTTTTATAATATTAAATGTTTGGAGGAGGTTAATTGTTTAATATTTAACGTTGAAACTGTGTCTGATTGTATATAAATTAATTAATGTATCTGTTAACAAAAAAATCATTCTACCGGTAGAGGTTATGAAATATATTATTTAATATATTTTGGATCGAAAACTTATTTATTTGGTAATGAAATACTGATCAAAAACGATAATTATCGTTAAAATGTCGAGAATATTACATAATCGAATGAGGTAAGTTAACAGAAAACATTAATAATTTTCATTTTGTAGTCTCTTAGTGGTTTCTGTCAGCCTGGTAGTCCTATTTCGCGCTTATTTTCCACGATGTTCTAAGGATCTTACGTGAACATGTTCTCTATTGCTATTATATCTCCAGATTACTTACTGATTGGAAACTTTGACCTCAAAAATTCCATTGCATATTATCATTTCATAATGTGTATATATATTACAGAAGTATTGTATTTTTACAATTATTTTGTATTATTACAAATTATTTAACTTCTTAGATTATTAACTGTTTTTAAATGTGTATATACAATACACAATTTATCATCATACATTTGCATTGGTTTATAAACTTACTGTATTTAGCCATCAGGTTGTAAATGAATATGCACTATGAGCCAATGAAAGTAAGAAGATGCCTACCTATTCACTTGTAATATGGATACCTATTAAAAACAGACTCCAACAAATATTCCACTCTTCGTCAGTGTGCACCAGAAAATATCCTACAAGAACCATATATTTTTCCAAGATTAAAGTGGCCATCAGTCATAGAGGGAAAATAAATATTGAATTTGCATATAGGGAGTCACTAATTATTTATACTGACTGACTTATAGAGAGTTCAGATTTCAAGCAACGGAGGTTTTGGGGTTGAAGGGAAGGAAATACAAATTTTGCTCAAGTTTGGGAGTTTTTCAATTTGTGAGGTTCTATTGTATTGTAAAATTTTCTTCTTTTTATTCCAAAATACTCATAGCTGCTATATAACAATGAGAGTGTCTAAGTGTTTGTCTGTATATCCCAAATTTCTATATACATTTTATTTTCGCAGATCAACATTAAAACGATCCTCTTGGCCGATTGACAAGCGTGCTGTAGCGTTCTCAATATGGACTGGTCGCAGCATGCTCCTTCACAAGCCGTTAGACTCCTCTCTGATACAGAGACGAAGATATGGCATGCTGGTTGCAAGGGCTGTCAGGAGTATACTTAAGATACGGTACTTAGTACTTGGTGGTGCTGTGGGAGGAGGGATGACTTTAAATAAGGTATGTATATTTTGAAGATAGGTCACATAAACAGCACCTCAAATAAAAGTCATACAGGCTTTTCTCGAGATACATCAAGATTTTTTTTGGGATTCCTCAAAGATAAATTAAATATTTCCATCAAAAGCAATCAATCCATCACACTTGTTTTTGATTGTTAGTCAATAGTTCGGCAGCGTTTGTTTGTTAGTGTTCGAGTTTTTCAAAATTAATATCTGCCATGGCGACTAAATCAGACAGTAATAATTAATTTAAAAAAATTATTGTTATTGTTCATTAAAGTAAAAGAGCTCAATTAAAATTTAATCATGTCAAAAAAAGTCTCCTGTATGGATTACAATGTATTAATAAAGTACAGATTATAAACTACAATCTAAGAAGCTGGAGGGTAGTCGGCGCTCTTTGCTGAATGGTCGCTGACTACGAGAGTGGTCGGATAGTCGGTATTACTGACAAGTCGCAGACTAGTTGGCACATCTCATATTTATGATTTCATAAATATCTCAAAAATAAACTACAAATTATGTGAAGTATTTTATAGATATTTATAAGAACAAAGTATGTTTTAGGCAACAAATGCACAATTATTTATGTATAAACAGTCCTTACAAAACATAGCCCCTGATTTTTATATGAAAATGTATGAAAAAATGTCTAGATCTATATAGTCTCGATTTATATTGCATGTTTTGAGTACCTAATATGTGGTAAGTATCAAGTAAGAAAGTTTTGTGTGCCAAGATTGTACAGATCTATTGTCTTTCACTACCTTTATGGCAAACAGTTGTCATAATATTTATATATGAGAAGCACATTATCACAGAGTTCCTGGTAAGTTGGGGATTATGACATAATATGTCATAACAAGGGGGACATTCATGTGATGACATCATAAACAAGTTATGGAATTATGATGTGGATATATTTATCTCATGTATGACTCAAAACTAAACTTGTTAGGATTTTATGGAGTGAAGGTTTAGTTAAGTTTAGTACATTGATATTTAAATTGTACAGCCCTATCTTTTTTCTGCTCCACCTAGTCACCAGATTAGTTAGAATAACTTTTAAGCTAGGTTGCCTGGAAGAGATCGCTTTTAGCAATAAGGCTGCCAGTTGTTTTACCAAGAAGTATTATAATTATTCATTCTGTTCAATTTGGTGAGCAATATAGTGTCATCTATCTATCTATGCATTGATGGCATTCTTAGATGGAGTATAGACATAGGGTACATTTATTTATTATTAACAGATGCAAAAAAATTAATATAGGTTTATAAGGCTAACGCGGGAGTGAAGCAGAGCGTGTGGTTATTTTTTTTATAACCACTCAAAATTCACTTTATATCATAAATAATAAATAAATGCACCCTAGAACTATAATGCACCCATGGTCTTCTTCATTTTTGTTGTATTCTGTTAACGGAAACTGCATTAATTCTTTGAAAGAGAATTGTATAATCTACTTATATAATTATTTTAAAAAAGTGACATAAGAAACAGAATGAAATAAAAGTGTTTTAGAGTCTGCAATATAAAAGAAGTCCCAAAGAAAATAAAAGAACTAAAAATAAACAGCTCATCTATTTGATAAAATTTTGTTCCTAAAGTAGCCAAGAAATAAATAGCTTAAATTATGGAATATTTTGTATTTATTATTCACTAATTACTTACATTGATTTACGGGTTAGCAAATAATTACTACGGTTAGATTAAGTAGGCGACTGCAGCGCCGCGTCTGTGGGAATCCTTTGGTGGCGCAGACTCTAGCTACAAATGTTGCTGGGGAGTTTCTGGCCACCTCTTGTTAAACAGCAGTAACACGTTTTTTGAAAACTATTCAATTTAGAAAAATAAATACACACAGAATATTATTTTGTACCTTGCTCCTCTAAGAATTAAAAAGTCGTAAATGTTAAACTATGTGTAGAAAATCTGTATGTAAAATTGATTTTAAATTAAAGTTGAATTAAACAGTCCATTGAGTAATTTTAAGATATGGAATAATAGCGAAACACAGGTTGGCAAAGCTATTATCAGATAATACAAGAGTCTACTCTGTCTACAAACATTTATTCTGATGGTGCTTCTTTTACTAGAATGTGGATGTAATAACTATGTACATTTGATTGTAAGATTATACAATAATTGGTCATCCTAAAACGCAACTATATATACATACGACCAAAGCTGAAGTGAAAATCAGTATCCAACCGAAGTTGAAATTAGACTGACTAGTTGCTCCATCTGCATGCTGTTATATTCGAGCGCTGAGGGAACGAGCCGTGTAGTGGGGCATTACAAACTACCCTCTAATATTATCTACTCAGTAATACAATTCATTAAAAATAATATAATAATTGAACAATAATATTTTGTGGGGAGTATTCCTTAGAATTGCACGAGCTGATTGCTCCATCGCCATTTTACCATGGGACAACCAGACGCACCGGTTTGCGCCACCGTTACATAGTGGTAGTGGAAACACCACCAGGCAAAACCAAGCGTTTCGCTTCATCTTTTCTGGTGCGCACTGCCTAATAATGGAATAATTTGCCAGTCTGTTTTTCCTGACAAATACAATCTTGAAGTCTTCAAGTCAGGAGTGAATAGGTATCTTCTAGGTAAGCGTGCTCCATCCTAGACTGCGTCATCACTCAACATCAGGTGAGACAGTGGTCAAACGCAAACCTATACTTTCATATAAAAAAAAGAAAAAATAATAATTTATTTTATAATTCCATAATCAAATGACAAAAATTGTGGAAATACATTGTGCTGAATGCAATTGCGGGATTTTTAACTCTGCATTGACATGAAACAATATTCAACAATCCAACTTAATTTCTAGAAATATGCGGAGTGGAAGGACGGCCTGCCAGACATGGGCTGGGTGAATGACCTTCTACCTGACAATGAGCAATGGGACCGTTTCACGACTACCCTCATTTCTGCAAAGGAGAAGATCGGTGATCAGATGCAAATTGGTAAGGAATTATAATTAAAAAAAATACTTTAAAATATAATGTCAGTTTACACGTACATTAATCATCTGTTGACTGGTAAACTTTTAACGATCATTAACAAACTCTTATTTTTAATACTATAGTAATATTTTTTAATGAAATTAATTTTTTTGTAAAATATATAATTGTTACTTATTAAATAACGGTCGCCCGGTGGTCGAAATTCGACCATAAATAATTTAAATTAATATTGAACATTATTAAGGTTCTGATGTTAAAGATTATACTTTTATCTTCACAAATATCGCAAAGATATGCGTGTGTCAAATACATGGTAGTGTGTGTAATGTTTATTGATTTAATGTTTTTTTTTGCATAATTTAAATTTGGATTTCATTCTGCACTCCTCTATATAAACTATTAGTGTGCGAAATTTCATACTCCTCCGTCTGTGGAATTTTCGTTAAAAGGGGTACAAAGTACCTCATGTTTTAATATAATGATTATTGTTTATTTTATTTTAGTGTGTTAATTGTAAATAAATTTACATGCCTAGTTCTATGAAAAGAAACTAAGCTTTACTTACGCATTGTAAAAATTATAAAACTCTGAGAGAAAGTTATTTGTGCTTGAGGGATTTGTTTTATCAGAGTTTATGTTGGTTAATCAAGAAATTTATATGTGTGATTTTAAATGTTCATGATGAAACCTGCATTTCTAGATAATCCATGAGTCAATTCCCGCTTGGACAAACGTGGCAGGTATACTGTCCGTTCCCCTAAAATAGGCTCGATCCCAGCCGTGTGACGTTATTGTTTATTTTTTTATAGCAGGAGTTCAGCAGACAGGCAGACGGCCCACTTGATGGAAAGTGGTTACTTAGGTTTGCGGACTTTAAATCGAGACTGGAACCTGGTCACTAATGCCGGAACACAACTCAAGGTTGTTATGGCGGCATACTCTAGACCAAGGTGGTGGTAGCCATCCAGTCGGACAAATACCTGGCCTTATTTAATGTAATACAATTACCTGCGGCCGGGCGGCCTGTCGTGAGAGGCGGCAAAACAACCCACAGCCAGGTGGTAGGGCATTTGCCCGACTGGATAGCCACCACCCCTGGTCTAAAGTATGCCGCCATAACAATCTCGAGTTTTGTTCCGGCATTAGTGACCAGGTTCCAGTCTCGCTTAAGAGAGCAGCAGCGCATTTGTAGCACTTTTGGTGTTGCGAATGTCCATAGGCGATGGTGACCGCTTTCCATCAAGTGGACCGTCTGCCCGTCTGCCGAGCTCCTGCGATAAAAATGGAAATGATGCGGCCAATGAGGTTGGCAGATACAGTAGAGTGTGTGGCTAGGTGTGCCCCTGACGCTGTCGGCAGATCCGCGGCTGCGCGAGGCGGGGCTGTTGCGCGCGGCCGAGCTGCGCGACTGGCTGGCGCAGCGCTACGAGGACGCCGTCGCGGCCGCCGCGGCCGCCAACCACCACTCCACTGGTGAGACCACCGCATTCCGCCCCTATTGGCCTCAGCGTGATGATATATAGCCTATAGCCTTCCTCGGTAAATGGGCCATCTAACACTGAAAGATTTTTTCACATCGGACCAGTAGTTCCTGATATTACTAGAGTTTTCTCGGTAGCTACGTCGCGCGAAATACCCTAGGCTCTATGTTACGTACCGTGAAAAGGGGGGAATTGGGACACTTTTTAAGTTCGACATTGAGTTTTATCGTTTTTTTTGGAGTTATAGTAATAAAACGGAGATCATAATGGTTCCGATAGTTTACATTTTCATTTCTAATGCATTATAAGATATAGTTTATTAAAGAATAATCATAAAAAGTTACAAAAACTCACTTGTCCCTCACTGTTCGCTAGAGCTAATACTTTCATACTATAGGCAGGTACCTACAATACAAATTTCACACAATTTTGAAGTACGTTTTTTTTAAAATACTTATGACAGGATGACTGAGTGTTACCAGATTATACAAACAATAACAACAATTATATATATATATATATATATATATATATATATATATATATATATATAAACCTGCAATACTTGAGTATTAAAAATTAATTAATATTAATAACCCTTTAATGTTAACAACCTTGATGGTATTATAGACACGAAACCTTTGCCTCCGTTTATTTCACCACACCATCGCCCCTTCCATTCGTTCATCCGCGACCCACAACATGTACTCCCAACTGTAATATTGTAATTAATTGATTATAATAATTATAGGTATATTTGAATAAATCGTTTTATTCCCAGAGGTTATGGGCTGCCCCATAATACATTTTGCATAAATAACAAATCAAAATTGCACATTGCCATATGTGCATTGCAACATGAATAACTTGAATATTGAAAAGCTGCTTGGCAGAGAGAATTACAACACTTCAATTCTTTTTATTCCCACAATACTCACAGAAGCATCCCCGAAGGTGGTGAACAACTTGCAAAGCAGACCGGCGCCCGCGCAGAACCACGCCCCACCTGACGAGACCACTTCTTACGGTCAGTACTTGGGCACCTGTTACTTACACGGTGAACGATGAAATGTAAAATTCATTTGAATGAACGTGCCTTCACGCGTTCCACAGAGAAACGCGTCCACGCTCTCCAAGAGGAAGTGTTGGCTTTGCAGGCGCGATACCAGAGGGAGCTGCAGAGGCTGGAACAGGAGAACAGGGAGCTGAGGCAGCAGAACATGCTGCTCAAACAGGGCAGGCAGCCGGCGCCGAGGAAGATGAAGGTAACCTATTCCTAGTAGTAGTGATGGTAGTAGTAGTAGTAGTGGTGGTGGTAGTAGTAGTAGTGGTGGTGGTAGTAGTAGTAGTGGTGGTGGTAGTAGTAGTGGTGGTGGTGGTAGTAGTGGTGGTGGTAGTAGTAGTAGTGGTGGTGGTGGTAGTAGTAGTAGTGGTGGTGGTAGTAGTAGTAGTAGTGGTGGTAGTAGTAGTAGTGGTGGTGGTGGTAGTAGTAGTGGTGGTGGTGGTAGTAGTAGTGGTGGTGGTGGTAGTATTAGTAGTGGTGGTGGTAGTATTTTTTTTATTTTTATTGCAGGAGTTCAGCAGACAGGCAGACGGCCCACTTGATGGAAAGCGGTTACTATCGCCTATGGACATTTGCAACACCAAAGGTGCTACAAATGCGCTGCTGCTCTCTTAAGGGAGACTGGAACCTGGTCACTAATGCCGGAACACAACTCAAGGCTGTTGTGGCGACATACTTTAGCCCAGGGATGGTAGCCATCCAGTCGGGCAAATGTCCTACCACCTGGCTGTGGGTTGTTTTGTCGCCTCTTACGACAGGCCGCCCGGCCGCAGGAAATTGTATTCTTTCTCCGTTCCTGCACAGATGAAAATGATGTAGTAGTAGTAGTTTTGAAACATTTATAAAATTCTAAACATGCAGTGTCTGTTCATTGAATCTATTAAATAGAAACAACTGCAATAGACTATATAAACAACGGAGAACATGACGCAATTTTTGTTTAGATTTCTTATCTGTTTGTTCGAGATTCACGTAAAAACTACTGGGCCGATTTCGATGCGGTTTTCGCTGATCGACGGCAAATTCTTATCAAATCTGCCCTACTTTTTATCCCGGGAATCCCGCGGAAATTTTCCCGGGAGCGGCTTGTAGTGGTTCGGGTGCATAAAAATTATCTTATTCCGACATATATTTTAATGTTTGGTAGACAAATTGGCAAACGGACCACCTGGTGATAGGTGGCTACCGTCGCCCATGGACATCTGCAACACTAGGGAACCCGATGAGTTTTCAGTCGGTATATCCTAGTTCACAATATAATTGTTAGCAATGCAATTTATTACGTGTGCGTATTATACATAGTGGCCGGAGCGGTGAAGTTTAAATGTAAAATTTATTTTATATACAGCGGTGGTCATATAATTAAGAACGCTGATTTAAAGTGAAGATTTTTTTCAAACTAAGACGCAAAACTAATTGCATGCATTTTTTTTATTTCTCTCGATATCGTAAAACTTTTCCATAATACCGCTGTATTCATTGATACAGATATTCATTGATATGATTAACTAAAAATAAATAGGCAACCTTTTTACACTACTTTTAAACATAGTATTCCTATTTACTGGCTGGTCACGTAATTAAGAACGCTAAATAGTTTGTACCTTCTGTGAATCTGTGGTTCGAAGTAAAGAGAAAGGTTTCAAATACACAGGTGGGAATTTAAGAGAGCTGTACGACGTTTTTTTAGAAGAATGAAACTCTATTTCTCTCGCGAAATGTCAAAAATTAATAGAGTCAATGCGTCGCCGGTGTAAAGCAGTAATCAAAAGCCGCGGATATGCTATTAACTATTAATTTTAGTTAAAAATGTATTAAATTGCTTTTTAAATTTATCGTGCTACATGTTACTGTCATTTTTAAATGTGAGTGTCAAACAAAACGATTCCCGAGCAGTTTAATAAATCGTTCTTAATTATTTGTCCAGCTTCAGTACTATTTACATATATATATATATATATATATATATATATATATATATATATATATATATACTTTGGTAAAATAAATAAAATGTGAAAAAAGATTGTTAGCGATTTTATTCTTTATTCCTAAGCCACGTTGCTCTATTAATGTGGCTATTTTATAACATAACTAGTTGCTACTCAGAAGGTACACATCTCTTTGTATGACACGATTTAAATAAAAAAAACTTCTAGAACTTCAAATCGTTCTCAATTATATGACCACAACTGTATATATTATTATTATTTATATGTTATTATGTGTGACATTAATTTTGTGATTTTTATGTTGTGTTGTGTACCTTAAGAATAACTTATATAATTATTATTTTTCTAATTTTAATACTAAACTTATACTAATGTAAAGTGTATCTGATACATGCTGGTGTTGTGAGGAAGTGCATGTGCAGTGTGTGCCTTATGACTATATCTATATATATTATCTTAACTAGTGCCATGTGTGTTGTTTTTTTCTTTCTGTGCCTAGGTTATTAATTTTTAGGCTCTTTGTATATTAATATTAAAGTGATGAAAGTATTCTATGTCCATATTTGGTACGGTTAAAACGGTTTAGTGCAAGCGTAACATACAGATTACTTTTGCATTGACAATATTATTATGGATGTTTAATAAAAGCTATGCTTTTTGGGCTAGTACAGTGATAAAGCATGTCTGCCTTCCAGCGGTCCCTCATCGACATGTACTCGGCGGTGTTGGACGAGTTGTCGGGCTGGGATGCTGGGGAGACCGACCGGCTGCCCAGGGTGGTGGTGGTAGGAGACCAGTCTGCGGGCAAGACCTCCGTCCTGGAGATGATCGCGCAGGCCAGGATATTCCCCAGGGGAGCTGGCGAGATGTGCACCAGGTAACAAATTTGATAGGATAGTTGTGATGTAGAGTATGTTTCAAAGGTCATATTGTTACAACCTAGGCGCCGAAAAACAAATTCACACGTGCATATCTGTAAAAACACATTTTATTACCTGTCGGCATTTGAACTAATTGTAATTCTTTTATGATCGTCTTCCTTTGTTTACTTATTTATTGGCATGCGTTTACAAATTATTCTAGACAACGGTCCATTCTCTTATTGTACTCGTTTATGGCCGTCGCGGTCGAATCATTAGCCAGGTGTTACGGATTACGTCTACTACAATACGGACACATTTGTATTTGTGAGCTATGAAACGACGGCCTGATGGAGAGATGGCAGTGAAGCTATGATTACGATACGAGCGTGATGTGTGTACATTCGGGAATCTAATAGTGACGGACTTGCGCGTTTTATTGAATTACGACCTTCTGCATTACGTTTGGATTTGCTGCTTTTGGTTATATGTGTACCTGCGTTATACATGTTTGTATAGTTCTAATAAACTCTATAATAATTCCAACGGCATTTTAGTTCGAGTCCCGCTAAACTCGTAACAATATATAAGTTTAACTGAGTGTTCAAGTGCTCCTGTCTTATATTGAAGACCTGATACCAGCTTCAGATGCAAACCTCAAATTACTGCATCGTAACGTTTATCATATATCAAAACAAGATAATTTTTTCTTTCATACAAATCCTATATAAAAGAGTGAGACAACAACAATAAATCGTTTCGTTTTAAATTCAAGTACAAATTTGTGCTATACGGGTAGTCACTAAATTTAGAGCGCGACACTGAGTCTTAAATAGTACACATTTGTACTATTTAATACTAACTTTGGTACATATCTCAAGACCAAAAAGGTAGCCAGTTCACTGGGTTTGTTTGCTCTCGACAAAAAATTGGAACTAAATTTATTCCATTAATATTGGTCTTATTTGTTTATTCTCTAACATTAACCTGCTTTAAGGGCCAAATTTTTCCGCGATCATAATTGCCGCGCCAAAACCAAGAAAATTATATCGTTTCTTTTGTTCTAACACAAATTTACGTAGTTAGAGGGAGAAAGCATCAGATTCAACGTTCATTTCAATTATCTGTATTTGACCAATTTGTGGGACTTCCCAATGAGCCGTGTGTGACATTCGGCAACAAAGTGGTGGTTCCGTCTTCTTACAAGTTAATCTACTTTCTAATATGGTACACTAGTGATGCCACGAATATTCGGCTGTTATTCGGCATACTGCCGAATACTTCCTACCAGATGGCAGGGTATTTGCCTCTCCGGACGGCTACCACCCCTGGTCTAGAGTATGCCTCCATAACAACCTTGATCTGTGTTCCGGCGTCAGTGGCAGGTTCCAGTTTCTCCTTCCAGGCTGGCAGCACATTGACAGCACCTCTGGTATTGCTAATGTCCATAGGCGACGGTCACCACTTTCCATCACAGTTATTTTTCTTCAAAGTAGAACTTGTTTATTTTCCAATCGATTACTTGCGATTTATTTACGTTTACTGTCGATGTGACTCACAGAACATCACTATGACGTCAACCACAACAATAAAGTACGACAATTATGTCAATTGTTTCATGTGGGTTTTACTGTCAAAAAATATGTAACTAGATAGACGTGCAAACGTCAAAAGTAAAATAACATTAGGAAACAGTATAGTATATTTTAGGTATGGTCCGTTTGCAGGGCTCCAGTGAAAGTGACCTTGTCCGAGGGGCCCTACCACGTGGCGCAGTTCCGAGACTCGGGCAGGGAGTTTGACCTTAACAAGGAGTCCGATCTTGCTGATCTGAGGAAGTATGGTTCTTTGTTAATCGACTTTTAGAAATATCTTTAAGCAAAAGCCATGATATGACAAATTGTAATTCACTAGACACTTGAGACTTTCAACATAAATAAATTATTCTTTGTTAAAAACAAAAGCATCAACAATGAGAACATAATTATCTTACAATACTAAAAACTCATAGTTGAACTTGTTCCCGTCATAAACTCATAGTATGACTTGTTCCCGTCATAAACTCATAATTGAACTTGTTCCCGTCATAAACTCATAGTTTGTCTTGTTCCCATTATAACCACATAGTTTAACTTGTTCCCGTCATAAACTCATAGTTTGACTTGTTCCCATTATAAACACATAGTTTGACTTGTTCCCGTCATAAACTTATAGTTTGACTTGTTCCCGTCATAAACTTATAGTTTGATTTGTTCCCGTCATAAACACATAGTTTAACTTGTTCCCATTTTAAACACATAGTTTAACTTCTTCCCGTCATAAACATATAGTTTGACTTGTTCCCGTCATAAACACATAGTTTAACTTGTTCCCATTATAAACACATAGTTTAACTTGTTCCCGTCATAAACTCATAGTTTAATTTGTTCCCGTCATAAACTCATAGTTTAACTTGTTCCCCTTATAAACACATAGTTTCACTTGTTCCCGTCATAAACTCATAGTTTAATTTGTTCCCGTCATGAATTCATAGTTACTTGTTTCCACCAAAACGCTCATGGATTATCTTGTTCTCGTCATAAACTCATAATAATTGTCTTGTAGGGAAGTCGAGCTGCGCATGCGCAACAGCGTCCGCGGCGGGCGCACGGTCTCCACAGAGGTGATCTCGATGTCCGTGAAGGGGCCCGGACTCCATCGGATGGTGCTCGTCGACCTGCCCGGGGTCATATCGGTGAGTCGGATGATGGATTAGATGGTTTCACACATTTATCATCGTATATATTGAACAGTACTTAAATAATATTGTAATCAGATTAAATTTAT
The DNA here is from genome assembly GCA_949752895.1 of Dendrolimus pini. Classification (NCBI taxonomy): domain Eukaryota; kingdom Metazoa; phylum Arthropoda; class Insecta; order Lepidoptera; family Lasiocampidae; genus Dendrolimus; species Dendrolimus pini. Next base: position 11,545,783 of record OX457150.1, read on the forward strand.
GGTGAATGATAAATAAATTCACTTAATCAATATATCTTCAAAAATGTGGTATTGCCCGAGTGAGATAGCGAACTTTATTTACATAGTCCCTTAATCAGCATGGTGGCATTGCAGAGATATTTCTTAAAATTGTCATCGTAACAATGGTAATAGTAATATATTTTTCAAAACTGTGTATAGACTAGTCGTGTATGTGTATTTCATCATGTTATTGACTATTATTATTTTTTAGCAAAAAATTAAAGTAGAAGTTGTTGTATGTTTATTTCAGACCCAAACCGTTGACATGGCGTCGGACACCCGTGAAGCCATCAAACATATGACCAAGCAGTACATGGACAACCCGAACGCTATTATATTATGCATACAGGTATGATTTCGTACATATTATCCCAGGAAATCCCAGATAATAACTTGCAATATCGATTTTAATTAATTGTTGTCATACATATTAAATATAAGTTGTAATTATTTTCTGTATTTTAAACTTAATTTAATATTTATTTCTGATAATTTGGCTACATTGTAGTACTTGTATAATAAAGATATTTGTAAAAAAATAAAATAGTCATTTAAATGTATATTTTCAAAATTATGTACATTCGTCATTGTACTGCAATGTTCAAGATATAGGCACACTTTTCTCATGAAGACGGATATCCCGAGTTTGATTCCCAGTAATGTAAATCTCAAAACTGACATCCAATAGAGATGTATTGTTAACTTATATACAATGTGTATGTTGGTCTACTGGTTTTTTTGGCCAGGATGGTTCAGTGGACGCTGAACGTAGCAACGTGACCGATCTGGTGGCCTCTTGCGACCCTCAAGGCAAAAGGACCATCTTCGTGCTCACGAAGGTCGACCTGGCTGAGGAGAACCTCGCTAATCCTAACAGGGTGAGTATAGTTCTTCTATAAAAGAGACTACATGGTGTGGTCCTTCGAGCCGGATAGAAAGTTCTCACTAGCTTCAATATCTTAAAATTTTCAGATCCGTCGTATTTTGGAAGGGAAATTGTTCCCGATGAAAGCTTTGGGCTATTATGCCGTGGTGACCGGCCGCAGTCGGAAGGATGACTCCATCCAGAACATAAGGGACTATGAGGAGAGGTTTTTCAGGTCCTCGAAGTTGTTTAAGTGAGTGACAATAAAAATTGCTTTATTTCCTTATTATACCTAACACGCGTGTATTCGTAAAATTATAGTGTTTGCGGGAATAGGAGAGCATTGGTTAGAAACTAACAATATCACACAGTGAGGCATGCAGTGAAAAGGCTCTTAATACTTGAGAAATGGAATATTTTGGGTCTTATTGAAATATGGGCGGGTTATTGAAATAATTGGTCGCTAATATAAATTTTGAAAAAATTCATATGAAAAATCAGGCAATAATTCATTTGAAAAATTGAGGTAATATTACATAATAAAAGAGCTAGGCTAAATTTCATATGAAAAAATTAGGCAAAATTTCATATGAAAAATTGAGGCAGTATATCATATGAAAAAATTAAGCAACATATACAGATATAAAAAAATAGGAATTGTTCCACTAAAAAAAAACTTTAGAGGTGTCAAGGGACACCCGGATGGAACGAAGTTCCTTTCGATTAATTAGCGACGGAATTGTATTATTTTTTTAAAGTTATAATAATATATTTTTATTATTAACAAATATAATGTAATAAATAATCGTCGCGTCACCACACTGTTCAATGCGAAATAGAGAGACGAAACGAAAATAACTGGCTTGCTTTCTATGAGAAACTCGCGCACGCCGCACGGCTTACAATTGCAAAAAGTGTCGTTACAACTTTTGGTCTTAATTTTTTCCGCCTGGCCCCCTTTCGCAACGCGCGATAAGGAACTTCGTTCCAAAAACTAAGCAGTATTATTACATAATTTGGTGTAAGTTTGAGCGAAATAGGAATAGTCGAGGGATTGGTCTGTTCGTCAGGGATGGGCTGGTGACGCCGTCGCAGGTGACGACGCGCAACCTGTCGCTGGCGGTGGCGGAGTGCTTCTGGCGCATGGTGCGCGCCTCCGTGGAGCAGCAGGCCGACGCCTTCAAGGCGCTGCGCTTCAACCTCGAGACCGAGTGGAAGAACACCTTCCCCAGGTGGGTGCCCCATAGCCGACGGTGGCCGCTTTCCATCAGGTGGACCTTTATTTACTTGCTTCAGACAATTAAAAAAACACATACGAAATTTCAGCAAAATCGATGTCTTGATTATTGTCTGAAAGTGTAGCAAATTATTTGGAATTTATGATACAGTCGCCTCTCGATAATTTGACACTCACGGGACTAGAGAAAAATTTGAAATTACCATGAGTTCAAAATAAAAGGAGTGTATAACCAAGAGCGAGGGCAGAAAATAATCAAGTGAAGTTTGAACAAAATTCGGGATGTATTTAAACATTTATAATTATTTACAAATGTTTATTTTGAAAACAAGTCCATAATTTACTATTGTGAGAGCGAATTTAGTCTATCGTTCTCCAACGAATTTTCGATAGTGGTGCGAGCTGAGAAGAAATTACTTGTTTCGGTTCTGAGGCCTCTAAGGGTATAGAAGAATAAGATAGTACTTCAAATTATTGAGAGTAGGGAAACCCGGACTTCAATTTATTGCAAGATACTACTCTTTCAAATGATTTAAAAACTACTAAAAATATTGGTATACTTAAAAATGAACTGAGATATTTTTTGACCCAAAAATTCAATAGCCAATACATGCAAGATAAATTATTACTAGCTTCTGCCCGCGACTTCGTTCGCGTGGTGCGGTTTTTGAAGTATCCCACGGGAGCTCTTTAATTTTTCGGGATCAAAAGTATCCTATATGTTGACCAGGGATATAAGCTATCACCATGTGAAATTTCATCTAAACCGGTCCAGTCGTTTCGTAGATTAGCCGGTAAACAGACAAACAAACAGAGAAACAAAAAATAGGAAAAAAAATCTAAATTAGTTTTATTTCACTTCTTACATCCCCTTGACTCGGTTTTTAGCATTTTCTTTAATTGTACAGAAATTTGACTTCTACAATTATATTATTATATTATGATATGATATGATGATTATGATATTGTCTGTGAAATATCGAGTTTTTTTTATTATGAGTTTATGGATAAATTTTAATAGATCTATTAGTAAAACTCCATAAATCTGAGAGAGATTTTTGATGTGACACGACAAACTAATACAATAATATGATTTCGCCCTAAGCCAAACTTCATAGAGAAATATAAAAATAATGTTTGGACTAAACTATGTTGGTTTTTAAAGAGTTTTTAATTACTATTTGCATGCCTGACATGGCAAAGACTTGTCATCTAATGTTTTTATTTACCATGTTTTTGCGCAAATAATTAAAAAAAAACCGTTATTTTTATCGAGTATTTTTCAAGGGACTGGGATTTTTTTTCAAATTATCGCGAGTCGACTGTATTACGTTGTGTGGGTGTGCGGTGACCTCAGGCAGAGGGAGTTGGACCGCGACGAGCTGTTCGAGCGCGCGCGCGCCGAGCTGCTGGACCAGTCGGCGGAGCTGTCGGCGGTGCCGCCCCCCAGCTGGGAGCTGCGGCTGCAGGCCGAGCTGTGGCAGCTGGCCCAGCAACGCGTCTTCCAGGGGATCTATCTGCCCGCCGCCAACTCGGCACACGACGATGTCGGTGAGGCCGTTTGTCGTCATCCCGCTTACACGATGCATTTTTAAAGACGTATTCGTCGGTTGAAAATTGTCTCAAGTTATGTTTTCGGTCAACTTGAAAAATGTAATTTGCGATACCTATAATGGGCTATTATCATCTTTTTTGAGGTCCTAGAGGACCATTAAAAAATCGAAACTTCGTAAATTTTAGAGTGGCCTAAAAATCAATCGAAAATTGGTTTGCGGTGTATCATAGATTTTAATAATAACAAAAGCCAATAGACACCCCACTGCTTAGTTTGAGCCTCTTTATTATATTGTTATGTGCGAGCGGGGGTACGCACTTATGGATTGGAAGAAAACACCAGTTTTTGACTAAGAGCTTTTATTGACTTACACAGCCGCACGCAGTACCTCTCTGCAGGGTTGCCCCTATACGCACGACCAACGATGCACAGTCCCGACGATAAGTGGTCACACCCTCAATACCGTCGCCGATATTGCGTAGACCACCTCCGATATTTCGCGTGTAGCTCGCTTCTGGTTCCTCTCTCGAACTACGCTACACACCTCCTTCACGTATCTGTCCACTAAACTTGCCACTAAATTCATCAATTAATTCGTCTCTGTCTTCTATTAACCTTCTCTTCCAACTCTTTAGTATCGCACTTGTCGCTTCACCATCTTGGACTCAACTCAACTCTAAACTGCCCGGTAGGCGGTCCTTACGCTGTTTATATACCCGGAAAAATTTTCTAGAACCCGTCTATCTATCTCTGTCTCTTCCTTCCCGAACCTTCTGTTCGGGAACTTTCGTTTATACATCTATCCCTTTCTAACATCTATCTATCTCTGTCTTTCGTTCATCGTCTATCCTTTTCTAAATATATCCGATGTCTTTTCCTTCTAGATTGTTCTAGTTTTTTCCAAAAGTTCTAAAACTAACTAGATGGTTCCACCATCATTCGCCGCAATATGATTTACTTTTTTTCCATGGGGATAGGCAAAAACGATGAATCTCGACTTGCTGTAATTTAAATACACACTGTTCTGTGTGCTCGTAGTGACAGACATTTGGCTGATTAGAAACATTAGACCTAAACATAAGATTACGCAGTATCAACAGATAAAATATTAAATAAACAATATTTATAATTCTTACATTAATTTACAGTTTATGCAAAAATTTTATGCGCTTCAAGTGAAATCAGTTCCGTGAGTTTGCGTAGATCCAGTCAGATGTTAAAGTTTATTACACCTTCCGATGTGTTGTGCGAAAGAGATGGCATGTGAGTCCGGACAGCAGCCGAAGAGAGAGCAACACCCTCCCTTCTCAGCTCAGTGTGTGAACCTTATGTTATGTGCTGTGCAATGACGCGTACGAACTTCAGGAACGCATGCAAGTATTACTCGTGCTGCATGTATGTACTAGTGTGCCCTGACCCTGACCCTGACCAATTCCTAAATAAATAACCTCTCAATCCTTTTCCTTCCCAAGCATTATTAGTCCCGCGTCAAATGAAATTGAAGCAGACTGACGGTGGAAGCACTACCTCGGCCACGATTTGGCTGGACCCGTACGACATTGACTTCAGTAAGATTTTATACATAATATGAGATGTAGAAACACTCTTGTTTTTTTAAAGTATGTAGATAATAACATGTAAAACTTTAGGCTGGTATACCTAGACATTTAATCTACGTTTAGAATAAAATAATCTTTGTTTAGCCATATAGTTTTAGTGATTATTTTCTATCACGTCTATGCACAGTGGTCTTAGTTAATCATCTTTACAAATAAATGAAATTCAAGTATCTGTTTGTGGCGACGCAATCAGGCAATCTCCGTGGGCAGGGGATTATGTGCTCGATATATGGCCATCCCTTATTCCCCAATTAAGAACTGGTGTCCGGAGGATATTGAAACTTGCTCTTACCTCGCAGTCAGCCACCAGCCCACGACAGCGCTGGTTCAGGGGCTCTGATACACAAAGGTGGCAAGGTTCTTCAACACGAGCATCGGAGTATGCTATATTGGTGGAGGCGAATCTCCTAGAAACTAACTAGAGGCGTGTGGTTATAATGGCGGGTGCGGTCCTACTGCGCGTGCGTTGTGGTAGCGTGGCGTTTGTAGACAACAATAAAAAAATAAAAAAGGAAAAATATACCAGAAAAAATTATTAGTTCTGTAAAACTATACTATGCTCATACAGATAGAGCTGTAAATATTTTAAAGTTTTTCATGAATAGTTCAATTTTCGTGTTTTTAAAGCTTAAATATTTTAGTACTAGCTTCTGCCCACGACTTCGTCCGCGTGGTATAGTTTAAAAACAAACCCCGATTTTGAAATATTCTTCATTGGTGCTCCGCCCCCTATTGGTCTTAGCGTGATGATATATAGCCTACAGCCTTCCTTGAAAAATGGTCTATCCAAAACTGAAAGAATTTTTCAAATCAGACCAGTAGTTCCTGAGATTAGCGAGTTTAAGTAAACAAACAAACTCTTCAGCTTTATATATATATCTTAATATATATAAATTACGTGTCACGTTGTATGTCCGCGATGGACTCCTAAACTACTTAACCGATTTTAATTAAATTTGCACACCGTGTCCAGTTTGATCCAAGTTGAAAGATAGGATACTTTTAAACCGTTGGAACCTGTAGGTGGCGCTGAGATCGGGTTCTAGAATTCTCCTAACCACCGGGAGCGACTTTGGTGATTGTGTTTTTCTGTGTTTGAGTGGGTCCCCGGATGATTAAAATCCATAATTGGAACCGGTAGGTGGCGCTAGGTTCGGGTCCTAGATTTTATTTTTTCAGAGCAGATCAACGTTACCGGGGCCGCTAGTTAGTATATAAGATTTTGAAATGTGACGTCACGATATTTAGGACCCCTCCCCCCATTAAGAATGCCCCCCTACACGTATCATTCGTAGACAAGTTCAACACGTCCGTGGACATAAAGCTGCGCGAGTGGGCCGAGGGGGAGCTGCCGGCGCACTCCATCAGGGCCGGCCGGGAGGCCCTCAGGGCGGAGTTCACGGAGCTGATGTCGAGGGCCCGCGACTCGGACCCCGTCTACGACTCCCTCAAGAAGGAGGCCGTCGAGGAGGCCTTGAGGAGGCACACCTGGGAGGAACGCGCTCAGGACGTGAGTATAGCTCTAGGTTCAGTCAAATGCTGATGGAAAAATTTGTCTATATATATATAATAAGATTTTTTTAAACAGGCTTTTTAGTACAAGCTTTTGAGGTCCTGGATATCGCGGGCTTCAAGCCAGAGAGGGGCGTATAAGCCAACTTTTCAGGAGATATAAAAAACTTGAGAGGTGTCAAGGGACACCGGGATGGAACGAAGTTCTTACAATAGCTTACTATAGCAAAAAGTGTCGTGACAACTTTTCGTAAGAATTTTTTCCATCTAGCCCCCTTTCACAACGCGCGAAACGTATTAGCAAGTTTATATTTAATACATATATCATCATGAGGTTTTCTTTGAAGTTTAACATGCAGTTTGGCATGCTATAGTAATCCATTATCTTGCCAAATTCTAAACACACTTATAAACAATACATTCAACCTTAACACATGGTTCTTAAGATCTAACACACTAGCAAAACTAATTTGCAATCTGCAAGTTTAAGTGTAATAGTAAATGAGTAAGTTTGAATCCTATTTACTTCAATATAAGAAACAATTTAAAAATCGAATCACATCCTGCAATTCGACTCTTGAAACAAATTTAACTTTAAAAAATGTTAATAAGTTTTTTTTTCAATGTATGTCTATAACTGAAAAAAATTGCAAAAGTACTTTCTTGATTACGTGAAATGCTCTTTTTTTAATTAACCTACTATTAAGAAAAAAACAGAGGTGGTGTATCGATAAAAATATAAATGATAGAAGAAATAAAAAAAAACGCGTTTTTTTATACGCCCGTCTGGCTTGAAGCCCGCGATATCATGTAGCAGCAGAGTGTTAGCCAAGACAAGTAAAACGAGCCCAAACACGACGGTTCTATCTTGTTTAGTACAGGAGTTCCTATGGCCACCTTCCGGCTCCATCATCAGATCAGCTCCATGGTACCATAGCATTGCATTGCCACGCGATATACATATGCGTGCAAAATATCGGAAACCGGGAAGTTGGTCAAATTTAACTTGCAAGATTCCACCCGAACTTACATACATACATATACATAGGTACATCCATTGTTATTTAAATAAAAGCCGGTAAAAATAGTGGTTAGTAGTAGAAGGGTGAGAATTTTGAGTTGTATGTATTTTTTTATACCGAATCATAAAAATCAAAATGAAAAAAATTCAAGTAAGTAAATAAAAGATATTTAAAAATGGGTCACCCTTATTATTTAGGGCTATGAAAAATAGATGTTGGCCAATTCTCAGACCTACCCGATATGCACACAAAATTTCATACAAATTGGTTCTGCTGTTTCGAAAGAGTATGATAACAGCCACCGCGACACGAGAACTTTATATATTAAAATATTGTTATGTGTCGCATTTTTAGAAATAAATACTTTCTTATATTGTTGTGATCAGGTCCTCCGTGTACTGCAATTGAACGCCCTCCAGGACAGGTGCGTGAGTTCGCGCGCCGACTGGGACTCCGCCGTCTCGCTCATGGACTCCGCCCTGAAGGAGAGGCTGGACCTCACCCAGAGGGAGATCAAAGAGCTCACAGGTAGGATTTATAATGTCTGCCCATACACTTTCCTCTGCTGGGTTAGGGCCTCACCTTCTTGCAGGAAAAGAACAAAATACCTGGAAAATGTCTGAGGGTGACATTGGGCACCATCGATTATCTAGATGCATGGTTTTCATCTTGATGTTTCGCCTTCGCCTTCAGGATATTGTAATAAGATATCCTTGCAGGAACGGATGCCATAAGAGGCAATAAACAAAGAAAGAAAGAAAAGATTTATTGTCGTTAATGTATGTACACACAGAAAACAGAATACGCGTTATAAAAAGTTGTACAGATAAATCAAAAATATACAAGTAGTTAACCAAACACACAAAACATAAGTATACATAACATTGACGCCAATGAGGCTGGAACTCAGCAGTATGCTGCCACAAGGGCTGACGCAGCGCTGATTTTCAGTTCCAGCCTCTATACAAAGAAAACAATGACCCAAACAAAATAATAATTTAACTTTATACAGAAGTATATTAACAGAAATTTACATATATATAATAAACCATACATGAACTTTACGTTGAACTAAACTAATAACTTATAACATAATATAATAATAAAGAATATAAAAAGCATGTAGTATAACAGCCACGTAAGGCAAGTACATACTTGTTTTTAAAAAACATAAATATACCTACTGTTGTGTTGTTATAAACGAATAGAATAAAGATTTAAGTTATATCTTAACTAAAAATATTCAAGAGAGGTAACTAGTAATATATTTATATATAAAAAACTAATTAGATTTATATATATAGAAATTATATGCATAAACTTATTACAATATTTAATATTGTGATAAAAGTATTATACTCAATGTTTTTTTTTTAAGTATTAAAAAAAATATATTGAAACGAATTATAAGTGTACATAATACTTATTAATAAATACTTTAAAATATGTATAAGAAAATAAATATTTCATGACAACGTAATGGTCGTCTATTTGCTTTTTAGTTACCATGTATGCGTTAAAAGAGAACAGTATACAAAACATCTTATATTTTATATCTTATGCCCAACAAACTTTTAACATTAACACTAGTTTAAAAAGTATAGGCACAGTGGCCAATATTGTCACTTTCCATGTCGCACTCTGAGCACAGGATCGCCTGGCTTGCGCCTGGCGAGTACGCGGCCATGCCTTGTCCAAATGTGTCCCACCCCGCGCGCCAAGTAGAACAACTGGCTGTTTGTTCTGGTTAACCTATATCCCCAGGTCATTGGTGTTAGCCGTACGCTGGGCACGTAATGCACGTGCATTACGCAGTACCGCGTCTCTTGTATCACTTCTCAGCAGGCGAACTACGAAGACCCGTGGTCGCTGTGCTTTCATGACTTCCTCAGAGTACGCTGACGATGTCCCGTTCCTCTATATGTACACCCAGCTTTGCAGCTACTAGTGTCACCAGTTGCTTAGGATTTTCAGCCTTTTCTTCGGGAACATTTCTGATCACTAAATCATTTTGAAAATTGCCTTGTTCTTGTTCATTAAAATCTTCCTTAAGCTGTTTTATCACCCTATCGTAATCAACAGGTTCCTCCATTTGCATGACACGATTCTCCAAAGCTTCCAGACCTTCCAAGCGTGTATTGTATGACTGCACCATAATTTTCAGATCTGACATTTCTTTACGGAAGTCTAAATAGTCCTTCCATGATATGTCTAATCGTAAAATCTTTGGTATCGTCACACCCAAGCTTAATGTGAACTTTTGGGCTGTTGCCAGTCGAGCTACCGTCCTCCTGCTCTTCTATATTTTGTACGATTGTCGCTCGGTCGTGTAAAGAAGTATCATTGTTATCTCTCTTTTCGCATACAAGGCAACGCCATGTTGAAGCTATTCTTCCTTTAGCTGAGAGCCTAACAAACAATCTGTGATACGATAATCCGCATTTGGCACACTTGACGCACTCTGCTGGCGACATAAATTTACGAAAGCAACCACACCTTTGCGTAGGCATTTTTATAAAGTTGTTTAAATTTAAAATATAATAATTTTTAACACTTTATTCGACGTAATACACTGCACTGATTATTATACACTAAAAAGTTATTAGTATTAATAATTTATTTCTTTTTAAAACATTAAAAACACGGAGCAATTGTTTGGATCTCAATATTTCGAACTACCTTCCAATAAAACAACCCACAGCCAGGTGTTAGGGTATTTGACCGACTGGATGGGCTACCACCCTTGATCTAGAGATGCCGCCATAACAACCGACCTACCTACCTTAGCTTGTAGCCATTTTGGTGTTACAAAAGTTCATGTCTGCTGAACCCATGCAAGTAAAGAAAAAAAAATCAAACTATTGTCGATATACTATTGCACAGCAAATATAGAATCAGTCATTCATACGCGTGTATATTGTTGTGCCACTTCGCACACCCATGTGCTACTTCTATTCCAGTAAAAAAAATGTATTCGTTTGATTTGACATGTGTCAATTATTGACTCAAATGTGTCATGTTAGGTCCAGGAATGAAGGAGCGCTGGCTATTCTGGCAGTCCAGCACCGAGGAGCAGCAGCGTCGGGCCGAGGTGAAGTCGGAGCTGGAGAGGCTGGGCTCCGCGCGCCCCAACCTCATGTACGAGGAGGTGGTCGCCGTGAGGGACAACCTCCGCCGGAAGGGCATCGAGGTGGACAACGAGTACATCAGGGAGACCTGGAAGCCTATCTATCTCAAGTTAGCTCTCATAAGGAATTATCTATGAAAAATAACGTATTTCAAAATGGAATCTCGCAGATTACTTATTGTTAAGTCATGAGTATACCACGGCACTTACTCAGATACACGCACTTCACAAACCCACTCACACACATACACAGTTACTCACTTACAAGCACACACACACAATCAATCACTTATAAACACACATAGTCTTTCACACGCTCAGTCACTCATATATTTCGACCACGCGCATTCATGTTACAAACGCCAAAGATTGTTGCGGCTTTCCGTCTGATATTTATGTTTGTTTCATTACCTTTCGTACTGTTTTCTCGAGAATGTGTTGAAAACCGTTGTTATGACACACGTGCGGCTGTTGGTTTTTCCAAAAGCAGCTTACTGCGCTAGTGTCATATGTAATTATTTTTCAGGAACTTCCTGTCTGGTGCGCAGACGCGTGCTCGCGATTGCCGGAAAAGCTTCTACTTGTACAGCCAGCAGAATGGAAATGGGGTAAGTTCTCGTATAATTATAATAATATCTGTCCATAGGCTAGAACTACTTGAATTAATTTACATACAGCTGTATAAACTGCAGTTGGATTTTCTCAAAAAAATGTCTTTTTTTTACTGTGTCAAAATATACAATAAACTAGAGTAGTTCGCGAACGAGAGGTGAGAATGAGTTAGTATCCTTTATTAAACTTATGTCTCATTCACTCAGTAATTTAATAACTTAACTTCTATCGGCTCAGTTACCGACCCAGAGTACAAAGTCATCAATATTTACTGAGAAAATAGATCTTAATGACTATAACAATAAAGTTGAAAATACTTGAGCACATGCATTCAAATATAATTTTATCTTTTATTGATAAAAATTAACTGGAAACCTAAAATTGAGCAATTCGAGTCACAACACGAACCACTCTAGCTTTTTCGGCTCTTGAAAAAGCTAGAACGGGACGTGTCGTTCCGATTTCTACTCTATGCCTATAGATGCGATACAGTTGTTATAAGCAAAAGAGCTGTGTATTTTTGTTCTTTTCAGTGAACCGTTTAGCACAAGTGTAATAAAGAGTATTATTGTATTTGATAGAAGGAGTGTTGCGAGGTGGTGATGTTCTGGCGCGTGCAGCAGACGCTGCGCACGACCGCCAACGCGCTGCGGCAGCAGATCGGGAACAGGGAGGCCGCCAGGCTCGACAGGGAGCTCCGGGAGGTGCTCGACGAGGTACCCCCAAGCACATTATACAGGCACAACACACACACACACACACACACTGCACACATATATCCATACATCGCACACGCATACATAACATATATACACATACACAACACACACACACATACATACACACGTATACGAAATATACACAATGCACACACACATATATATATATATATATATATATATATATATATATATATATATGTCGGAGGGAAGCTATGAATTGGATGGATTGTTTTTGGATGTATAACGCACAATATCATTTGTTTACATTTTAATTACTTCTAAAATTCTTAATTTAATTTAATTTGTTAAATGTTTCTATAACTTAAAGATCGTTCTAACCTAATAAAAGTTATGAATATTGTAATTTAATAAACGACCAATCAGAGCAGAGCATATGGCTCCGAGCGGGGTCAGACGCCCTCTATACTTGGGTAGTATCTACTTCGGTAGACGGAGGAGTTTTTGCGGCGCATTCGGTTGGTGGCAACAGGTCGAGTTGGACCATTGAGAATTTTAAAGAAAGTATCGAAGTTGGAAGTATGAGCGGTGCCCTGAACCCGCTGCTCGGTCTAAACTATGTCGAAATGCTGTTCAAATCTTAATTAAAAGTGTATAAGCCGTGGCCATCGTGTGTTATGCTCGCATTTTACCCTGATGACGCCCACTAAACATGCAACCAATAAAGAAGATATCACGAGAGCGAGGCCTTCTCCGACACACATATATATATATATATATATATATATATATATATGCATACTCAACATACATACACATACACACGCAATGCACAACATACACGCACATACACAAATACATATTATCAGGTTCGCTTCCCGTAGAGGCGGGCAATGATCATAAATTGACACCTGCTGGCACAGTTTTATTTACACTTAGACAAGACTTCCTCCAAAATACATTATTTAATTTAAAAAAAACAATTTTACACCAAATCAGTCTAACGTTGAATTTTGAAATGAATTAAACTGACACTGAACCATCACACATGGCGACTTGTTTTTAATTGGGATGATTTTATATATATCATATGTGAAGGAAGTTCCACTCCTTTTATTCCAGATGGCAGCTGATCCAGAACTTAAGAAGAAATTACTATCCGGAAGGAGAGTGGACCTCGCTGAGGAATTGAGTGAGTTTAAATATTTTTTTTGCATCAATCGATGCACTCACTACTTAGACTCGGAGAGCTTAAAGAACTATTGACTTTGGGACCAATTAAAAATTGTTAAAACAAAATATCATGTCTTATCAAAAGTCGTTGAATTTGTGAAACGATATTCCTTCACAGAAATTGATATTTATAAAGTATGCTATACCTTCGTGTAACAATAACAGGTTTGTTTGTTTTTGAAAGAATTAAGTTTTCGATAATCTAATGATACTGCTTTAGTTGTTATTTAAATCAGCCTTGAAACGTTTGAATTTTTAACCGACTTCCAAAAGGAGAAGGTTCTCAACTTGGTCTGTATTTTTTTTGTGTATGTACACCAATTACCCTGCGATTTATGATCCGATTTACGTGATTCTTTTTTAGTTCGATGCGGAATAGTTGCCATTTGGTCCCCTAAAAATTTAATATACTAATATAATATATAATTGGCACAGTAGTTTTCATTTTATGATTTTTTTCCGTTCCCGTTTTTTGAGACCTATATTTTTTGAGGCGCGCGGCACCTTTCGTAGGCCTGCCCATAGCTAAACACTAAAAAGTAACAAATAAAAAAAAACTTCGTTTAATAAAACCGACTTCAAAAACTAAAAAGTATAAAATAACTTACTTCTAAAGTTATTTTTAATTATAATATCTTATTTTTAATATATATTATGTAAAACATCTTGAAGTCGGTGCAAAGTAAAACATAAAAAATATTATATTTTGAAAATTACTAAGCACCGACTTTAAGATAATATATATTAAAAATAAGATATTATAATTAAAAATAGCTTTAGAAATAAGTTATTTTATACTTTTTAGTTTTTGAAGTCGGTTTTTAAACGAAGTTTTATTTTATTTTATTATACTAATTTCATACTTGACCATCCACCCAGGCATACTTTGAAAATTCACTCATGTTTTTATCATAAGTCATATGAGGCTTATTGGGGTTCTTAAAAACCAAAAGTTATCAAACGGGGTGTCTGTAATAGAATATCAACTTGAATAGGTTCTACTTGACCCCCCCCCCCCTCCCCTCCCATATTCAATTAATAAATTGACAAAAATGTTTCATATTGCAGAGAGAGTGCGACAAGTGCAAGAGAAGTTAGAAGAATTCATAGAAGCGTTGAACAAAGAGAAGTAAATTTAAATTGTATATACTAGATGGCTTTTTAAAGCATATTTTATGTATTTATAAACGTTTTAAATATAGGATGGTAGTATGTATCTATAGAATATAGTGCGGTTTCTATATCTCAAGCCAGAATTGGATGGTTCAATCGTGTCTTTCATTTTGGGACAGAAATAGGGAAAATAAAAAATTAAAATAGTACATACATACTAGTGGCGTGAACTTGATACAACTCTATTTTCCATAGCTTACCTTTAAGAAACTAGCGAAGCGACTAGAAGGTCGAAAGGGTCATGAATTTATTGGCGCTTACGTTTTTTATTCGTGCAAATATTATTATTGGATTACTACTATATCTCACGCTCGGTGGCGTTCCACACGTATATGATGAAATAGTGACTCATAACCCGATCGGGCACCGGCTTTTTTTAAAATTGAAATAATAAATTGTAATTTAAAAAAAACACGAGCAACAGCGATGTAGGTGGCGCTTGCATCATAGGATATGCTTTTTCAAGCAGCCGAATCCCCCGCCTGTTAACCTATTTATGTAACTTTTTTGTCAACCCTAGTGACCATCGACGCGTGACGTCATGAGGTTATCGACAAACCTTCTGCGCACAGGTAGCAAAATAGTAAACGAACTTTTTCATAGTGACTTTTTTATAATAATATCGTGTTTTACTGCTTTAAAAAGCAGTTAAGAACATCACTTGATAAAATAACTTAATAAGTTTGTTTTATTTTAGATTATTTTTGCCCTATTTCTACCGAAATTGAAAGACAGAAGTGAGCCCGTGCAGTTCCACTTAACTATCTGTTTCTACCTTACTAGGGGGCCATCCACAAATTAACGAACTGCATACTTTTTCGACGCCCCTCCCCCCCCCCTCCTTGTCACAACTGCTCACATTAATGAGACTCCTCCCTCCCTAGTGTGACGTCACATGACTTGTAATTTTACATCAAGAAATTATTAAATTAAAACAGCAGTTCCATTATAAGCTTAGATATATTAGATTTAGAAATTTGACGTCATAAAATTTAGGACCCTTGTCACACAGCGTCTTGCAGTGTCACACTTCGTCAAGCCTTAATGTGTGACGTAATTTATTAATGGCCCCCTAGTAAGTGACAAAAACTTGACATTACTTGTATAGTTTTGGTTAAATTTTAACCAAAATAGTGAGGCAGTTGTATGTATAGTAAGATACAGGAACCGGTTTTATGTCTTTTGTATAATATGCTATGTTAATTTTCAAAATTACTTATATGAAAAAGAATATTTAAAAGAAAAGAGCCTAATTTCATGAAATAATTTTTGATATGACAAACTATACCTTGATTACCTTGTTCTTTTCTCGTTATAGGAAAACTGGCCTATCCTAGCAGAATGTGGTTGTTGATGGATAGTTACGTTACTAACTTCAGATCAGTGATCACTACAATTTGAATAAACAGCTTTATATTGTTTTTATTGCACTTACTTTTTCAATGTCAATGTCAAAATTGTCTCTGCCATTTTTCACTTGTAGCTAGCTAACCAATTTATTTAAAAAGAAAAAAGTAAAGTTTTTCTGTAGGGCCAGTTACAACTACAACATTTCTTACGAGATAATTTTTTTTAGTTATGTATTTTGGTGGTTAATTCAAACAACTTTTTACTTTAATATCTAATTTTTTAGGTTGACTAAGGGTCGCTTTTTCAATCGTCAGATAAAAGTTGTCAGGTTCATTCTATAGAATAACATTGTCTAGCAGCGGGAAGTAGGGGTTAAATGATACTTCAGATGGCAGAGAGTAGTATTCACGGTCGAGTGCTGATGTCAACTGATTTATTTATTTTGGGAACGGTAACCTTAAGTACAAATATTAACGAGTCGTACACCTAGCACAATGTGTGAGCGGGACGGATTGTGTGCGAGCGAGATAGAGCAACTATTAGTATCTACGCTCCCGCGTTGCGCGTGCCAGTAGTTCGTTGTCCGCTGCGATGACTTGACGTATGCAGCTCCCATAGTCTCGTGATTAAAAAAATCTGCCCTTAGTCATTCAAAAATCATTAGTATACTTGCTAAAATTGTGTGTACCATAATAATAATTTAAGAAAAAAAGAATGTATACTGCAAATATTTTACGGTTCACTTCCGTCTTTCAATTTGGATGAAGCAACCAAAGTGATCCATGTAAACATAAAATTAATCTCGTAAGAAAAGACAAGTTATATCTAACACCCCTTCACCACTAGTCTGTTTTATAATTTGATTGAATCTATATTTTTAGAACTATAGAGGCTATAGGAAAATATTTAGTTACATTTTCAAAATGGAATTACATCATACATTTTTTACACTTTTTTTGGTTAATTATGATCTATACACGTGCGCTACAGGTGTCATGAATTTTTCTAAATGCACTCTCGATTTATCGATATTTTATTTAAATTTGGTTCTTATTCGATTCTTTTTCGATTAACGAATAGATGTCGTTATACAATCGGGAACTGATTTGTTTTTTTTGGAATTTATGGTTTGGCATCTAGGCCTCCATACGGAAATTCATTTATTTATTTAGGTTTATGGCTTGGCAGCTAGGCCTTTAAGCCAGATCTTAGTTTACAATATAATTTCTTCATTTTCTTAAGCCTATGTGTAGCACAGCTGAACTGTAGGTAACCAGCTAGTGCCATTCGACGGAGTTCTTGTGGCAACTTAAAAGGCCACATTTGACTATACAGTTCACATTTCTCACAAAACACACAACTACTACTCAAAAACTATCTATATCCTACAATTATTGTTCGTTTTAGAGAAATTTTACACATTTTTAGAAAATAAAACTGCACAGCACAACATCTCCTTTTAGTTCCCGCCAAAAACTCCACGGAAACTAATTTTATTTTTATAATATTTATGGCTTGGCAACTAGGCCTTTAAGCCAGACGGAAACTAATTCACGTTGTAAAATAATTAGAGATGAGAGAGGGTAGCTATTGTAGAAACCAGTCGAAATGTCATCTGCAAAATAGCCATGGCTAAGCTGTCCATCAACTCGCCAGCTGGCTAATGGCTGTTAAATAAAACCCTACAATTGATATGTTTATAGCTTAGCTGTCAGCCAGTTAGCAAGTCATTCACCCATTAGCTGGTTTTTAGTCGTCTGTTAAATCACCATAAGCCGAATAGTTGTTTAATAGCTTATTTCATGAAATTTCGGTTGGTTACTCATCACTAAAAATAGTATCAGCCTATGATTAAATATCTAGAAACCAAGCCATAAAATCCAATAAAAAATGATTAAATATATGACTTTTATTAACTTTTATAATAGTTTATCTTTATATTAACTTTATAACAGTCTTATTCGCTGTACTTATACAAAATACTGAAATTATCGCACCTTGTACAAATATTCCTTCTTTAGAAGTAGTAGAGAAAATTTCTAAAGAAGAGGTAGAGTGATTAGGCCGAAAGGAGATATTTTGTTAAATATTTAAACAAATTTCGCTCGGCTCTATTTAAACACGAGACCATTGTCACATGTGTTGATTGATTTTTTATGCATTTGCTTATTTATTCTGTGCGATTTATAGAATCTAAAGTTTACTGTCTGCCTTATGTATAGACATTGCCAAACTTTATGGCCTGGCCACCGATCCATTAAAAGAAAAGAAACTCAGGTTTTAAATTTATGTTACGTGATGCATGGTGTTATAAGACTCTTCATAAGAATATTTTCGTATTTCGGCTCTTAGTTATTTTTTAATTTTATATCGACGGCATCAGGTTGCGTGGGTTATTAGTCACTGTAACGCAAAAGCTGGTTCCATTCCGAATATTGTAAATTTTGTAAACGAACATACCGTTATTTAGTATGGTCCGGGTATTTGGCATCAGCCCCGGAGTAGTCCTTTCCAAATCCACGGCCCAGTACCTAGCTGAGCTCGGGGGTATTCAATGTGTTTGTGCGCCGAATATTTGAACAAACATTTGACCGTTGACATCATCACACGATCATTTTGTACTTGTTGTTCCGTAAGAAAGTTAATGGGTGTAACACATAACTGTTATTATTTCAATGTTTATCTAGAATCAATTAAAATATTTAAAAACCAAGTTCAACGTAATCTCTAATTAAAATATAAGAATAAGGGAACACAATAAGAATATTTTAATTTAAATGATGCGATTATTTTCTAAATAGCGGAATTTTATTGTGTGTCACAACACTAGTTTGTAATAGTCTATGATTTATTTTTGGCTTAAAAGCTAACATGCCAAGCCGTAAACTCAAAAAATAAATATCCTGTTATATTTTATCTGTGTCTAAAATTAAATCGAATACTTTTGTATTTCATTAAGATAGATTGAAAGTCGTATGTTAATCATTATTTTAAACACATAAAACAACATCAGCCTGAAAATTAAATTAGTATTTATAAAACGGACTGATATTATGTGAAAATGCATTTTTCTGAGATAGTCATCTGTCGTCAAAAGCGGTCATTAAGTTTGGCGCAAGCTCTATTAAGGTGATTAGAATAAGAATGGTTTTGTGAAAATCGTTAAATTGAGTACATGTATATATTGTGTAGGCGGCTGCACTTGTGTAATATGATGTATTATTTTGTTGTTAGTTTAACAGCTTGATCTAAGATATCTTATAATAAAACGTTAACTTAAAAATTATTGTTTTATTTTGTACTCTTACGTCGTTTTTGAGTAGCTCTGTTTTTGGTAGCGTGTGCCAAGCAGATTTCCATACATCACCTTCAATTAATTACCTTACTTACCATTGGTAGAAAATTGACATTAACTAGATGAAGTTTGTCCTATAGTTTGTTGGAAAGGGAATCAAATATTAAAATAATGAAAGACAAAGATTTCAGTATTAGTGTATAATTTCTGAATAAAAGTTTTGTTTAAAATATTCTAGTTAAAAGAGCAACCTCTTTTGTTGTAAACACAGCTATAAAAATTATAATATATAGTACCTGGCGTTACTAGTGGCTAAAGCACCCAAGTTTCATTCCAATAACGTAGGTTCGAATCCTGTCTGGGAAGCACTCACGACTAGGTCAGTTTTCAGATAAGGTAAATATTGTTAGAACGCGGTACACGAATGGTGAAGAATATTCTGATAAATATTATACATCAAACAGTATGTATAAAACTCGCTAGTCCGTTTCGGACAAATATGATGAGTGCTGATTTTTGTTATTCCATAGTGAAGTTGCAATCAATAAATGCAATAAACTTATCAATGGATTGATTCAAAATGCCTTGGAGCCAAATCCATAAACTATCCTCAAAATTAAAACCGACCAACCTAATGTCATGTCAATATAATGTCAACGGTCAGGCAATAAATATCTATTATCTCTTCTAATAATTAATTTAAAAAATTAAAATAAATATTTCTAAAATGGAGAT
Source organism: Dendrolimus pini (assembly GCA_949752895.1). Lineage (NCBI taxonomy): Eukaryota > Metazoa > Arthropoda > Insecta > Lepidoptera > Lasiocampidae > Dendrolimus > Dendrolimus pini. The sequence goes on from OX457150.1 coordinate 11,565,819, forward strand.
ACAAGAGGATATATTGCTTCCAGCTTTAAAATTTATAACCTGTAATACTGATAACATTTGTAGGTTATGTTTTGACTCGATTGAACAAGAACCAGTTTTAATGGAAGATATTATCAATTTGCAAAAACCTTATATCGAAGAAAGTATTACATTAACTGATATATTCTTAGCTTTGGACGTAAGTACACCTCCATGTTAATTTACTGTGATGCGGACGTCCGTCTCTATCACTTACAAGAGTAATCAAACTAACTGATTATAATTTTACCATAAATGCATTGTAATTAGATTATACTTTGCACAATAAATTGTAAATAATGTACAATTCATATTACATTTGATCAATGTCACTTCTACAGCATAGTATATTAATTTTCTTTTTAAAAATCATAACTCCACAATGCACAAAACTATTTGCAGTCCTCAAATATTTTGTTTAGAATATGAATCAAACCCACAGACATCCATATGAGGTTGATGGTATAGTTATCTCGCCAACTATGCCATTAATTTATCTTCTTTTTAATTTATACTTCCAGATTTCCACAGAATCCTGCTTGCCGCAGCTACTCTGCATAAACTGTGCTAATATGACAATTAATTCATATCTGTTCAAGAAACTATGCCAATACTCAAATGAGAAATGGGTTGAAGCCATCAACAAATTTGGTGATAACTTAAAACAATTTGATTCCATCGGATCAAATATAGAAACAGTATTTTTAATGATAAATAGAAAAGAAAACCTCATATTAACAAGTAGAAAGCAATATCCATTAAAAGACAAAAAAGCAGCACTCTCAAAAATCAAGACAATTCTAAGGAGTAGAACTACATACAAAAAAGTCAAACAGAAAAATTGTAACATCTGTGACGAATGTGGTGAGCAATTTACTTCAAACTGCAATCTGATCAAACATATGCACATTCATAGTAAAACTAGATACAACTGCCCTGATTGCCCTAAAATATTTGCATCACAACTTCAGTTGACTGAGCATGCAGAAAGATTACATTATCCAAAGAAAATTCAATGTGCAAAATGTGCAAAAATGTTTAGCACTGAACGTATGCTCAATTATCACAATAAATTACACCACATTGCAGCTGTTTGTAAACTTTGCTTGCTACAATTTCCATCTAAAAAGCTTCTGAGGGCTCATCTAGACACACACGAAGCACAGAAGTGTGTGCATTGTAACAAAATGTTTAAGAACAAATATACTTATAAGTTTCATTTAGAAATATGTGGACATGAAGGTATGAAGACACCAAATTTTTACTGTGATATATGTAATAAAGGTTATGTGAGGAAAAATGGTTTACGTACACATTTGAAAACTGAGCACGGGTTTGGCAGTGTATTGTCATGTAACTGGTGTGGAAAAAAGTATGATGCTATAAGCCGATTACGTAACCACATAGTAAAGCATACTAGAGAACGTAATTTCCATTGTGATCAATGTGGTAACAAATTTGTCACACATGCAGCACTAGTGTATCATATACGTTTACACACAGGGGAAAAACCATTTAAATGTAAACATTGCAATGAGAGTTTCTTGTCAGCTTCTAGAAGGATGGAACATATGAAGAGGAAGCATTTAAGTCCTACAAAGCAGTGTCCTGTTTGCAATGTTATGTTCGTAACAGGTCATCAATTGCGGAAACATGTTCTTAGGCATTATGATCCAAAAAGTAAACTATATGTACCTGAAGCTATAAATACAGTATCAATAGAAAATTCACAGACAAAATATGATGAAAGATTATGCAATGACATCTAGTTTAATAAGACAAGAGATCAGTGCAATCAAACTTAGAACTACAGAAGCTTAAACAAATTGTCCAAAACCTTGGAACTCTGTTATGATAGTTTATCTTGCATTTCACAAGAGTTAAGGTTTTGAACAAACATTCAAGAAATGCTGGGTTGATATGGTAAGGGATATTGAAGACTGGGATTTAATTTATCATATAGAAAATTTTATTTATTTCATTACAGTTATCCTATTTTATTATTGAAGACCAGAGTGGAAAAGGTAAACTTAGAAAACAGGTAACAATATTCTCTAATTATAATTTTACCTGTTGTTTACGTTTCCATCATTTGCTATTTGTAAAACCAAGCTTTGCATCGTTTTAAGGTCTGATATAGTTTGTATGTACATTATACAGTTTTATTCTCATCCCTTCATCTTCTATTGTTTTTACACTATTCCTATCTACTATGGAATCTAGACTATTATAAAAGATTCTATCTCCAATCTGCATGTATAGACTGCATAAGGAATCAAATAATCATATTATGTATTATATTAGTATTCTGGTCACTTGTAGTGATCTTTATTTAGTGTCAAATCTTTAATAAATCTGTCTTTATTGATGTAATTTTTTTATTAGACATTATCCTATCCAGTGGGAGCTATCCCATTTTCTGGGATAAAAGTGTTCCACAATGACAACCTATAAAATTATAATAAAAAATGTATTAAACTTTGGAACAAACAGAATTACAAGTGTATGAGTGGTGTGTACATTAAATAAATCCATAAATAATTGGATATATAAATATTACACAATACATATACCTAAAATAAACAAACAATAACACATATTAACAATATGTATGTTCTAATATATACATTATTAATAATATTAATATTCATAATAATAAGAAAATTTACAAGCAATTAGGAATTAAAATTAAATATTTATTATAGTGTGAGATAATATTCTCGTACCAAGTTTTTAAATTTTTACTTTCCCAACTTATATTTTCGGGCAATGAATGCCACAGACAGCTAGCCTGCACAGCGTAAGATTTGATGTAGAATGTGTGCAGGTATTATTTAGGTAAGATCATGCGAAGAGGGCAAATTAAGGATGTGAGATGTATGGAGGTAATTGAAACCTTCTTTAAGATAGGAAGGTGTGGAAGGAATAAACAGTATGCTGTACCGTGGATGGAGAGTTGTTAAAATATTTTAAAGAAAAGCTCAACAGGTAATCTTTAAGCAAAGAAAACCTTACGAATTGGTTTTATTATCAAATAAATTGTTACCATTAACAAAAGTTACCTGTTATCATTGATATTTATTATACATATCGATTATAATAATTTAAAACAATATTAAGCCATTATTTGATCATCTTGATTTTGGTTTAGTCTAATCCTCATATTGTCCCCTCCAGGAATATTTGCAGGCATTATAGTTCTGGGGGCAAATAATTTGCTAGTTGGATCGTGATGCTTTTGCATGTGCATTCTCAAAAAAGTTGGTGTTACAAATTTTCTAGGACAAACTTCGCACATCAAGGTTGGACCTACATGTTTAAATTTTATATGTTCAGCTCTGGCTGATGCATTCACAAATCTTTGATCACACAAATGGCAACTATATGGTCTTTCTCCTGTATGACGTCTAGTGTGGTATAACAAAGCTTCTTTTGACCCGAATTTTCCATTGCATCTATCACATGCATAGTTCTTTGCTCCTGTATGCTTTACCATATGGACTTTCAGATAACTTGGTGCAGTAAACTTTTTATTGCAATATTCGCAAACATGAGGCTTTGCATTACCATGTACAAATCTTTCATGAACACGTAATCCTGAAGATGTACTATATCTTTTACCGCACAATTTACATACATAATTTCTAACAAGGTTACTTCTTATTGGATGCTTCACCAATTTGTCCTCTAAACATAATTCAATGTGTTTTAAATATGATGATTTGGTTGCATATGATTTTCCGCATTTCTCACAAGTGCTTTTGACACTGTGTTTCTTTTCATGATTTTTTAATTTTTGTAAGCCTTTGATGGATTTACCGCATATTTTGCATATATGAGTAGAATGAAGATTCAGTTTATGTTTTTTTAAGCTATCTTCTGTACAATAATAGTCATTACAATGATCACAATCATACATTTGTATACTTTCATTGTGAACTATTTGTTCCATTTCATGTTCAAATGTTTCTAAGCATTTTTCACATGTGAAAAGAGAGTGGTAAGTTATGTTATGCATCTTGAAATGAATGATATCATCAAAAAGTTCATTACACTCTAAACATATCTTAACTTTTTGTACCAAGTCTTTCTGTGTTTTTTCAGCTTCATTTTTCACCAAAATAATTTTGCTTTCTTCAGAACCAACTATAACAAACATATTTTGTTTGATTGAAGTGTCAATATCCACATTGAGAGCTCCAGAAACATTATCAAAAACACTGTGAAGTAATTTGGTTGCATTATTACATTTCTCAATAAACTTGAAAGCCTGTATGGCTTGATCAGCACAGTCTGTACATACACCATCTATGCCTGAAATTTCTTGGCTAATCTGAAACATAAAATTTAAGTATTTTTATGCAAATGGTCAAAAGATAAGCATTGCAAAGATCACCATACAATTTAATGCTTTTAATTGACAGCCTCTGTGGTTGAGTGGGCTAAGCCTTTGCCAGCTTTCTTCACTTAGTATCTGCAGGGATTCAGTGTTCGGTTTCTGACATTTCAGAAACTAATTTCCTCTGTTATTTACTATGGTCTGAGTGTCTGGGATCGACCCCAGAGTATTCCACATCACTCACTTAATTTGGGGATATAAAATGTGTTCGCCTGCTGGTTATTATTAATAATTCATTATAAAGATAACACTTGTGAGTATGGCCACCAGTTCAATAGACTGCACTAAATGATGCTTATATAATAAATACAATAAACTCAAACTACAAAAAAGTTATTTCTGAGATTTACCAGATTTATACTATCGAATTGAGCATTGAACCCGGTACCCCCTGAGGTGTACCGAGTGAGCTATCGCTCCCACTGTTGGCCGTCATTATGAACAGAACAGTGTTTGTATCCGAGCTTAACCCATTTCAAGAAAACTTACCTCGTCACCAAATAACCTGCTTAAAACGTCTGCCAGCGATTTAAATAGCATATTGTCCTCATCGATAGGCAAATTGTCATCAAATCGGACGAACTTTTCACAAATCTCCCTCAAACATAACCTACAGTGGCTATAGAATTTTTCATTCACAACACTGGATAACAGGTTTTGTAAACATAAATCATCAACCATTTTCAGTATTTAGAACTTCAAAGGTATTGTGTTAAATTTGTATTCGTTCCAAATTAATACGCGCCTTTTTCGTTCGAAAATTATATCTGTCTTACTATGTTCCATTCAGGATGAAAAGAAATATGGACGAAATAAAATGGCGGATGTGGGTGGCGTGAATCAAGAACGACAACTACAACTAGAAGTTCCCTTTATTATTCCTTAAAAATATTAAGTTGCAAATTAAACTACTCCAAAACATCGTCGAAATTAAATTCTAACTCTCAATACCAATTTTTGCTCCAGAATTTAATATAGGTTACTTTAAAAGCTATTCAAATGGCTACAAAGTCTTTTGAATTAGTTTTCTCAACCTTTTTAAATTTATTGTAGACGTTAAAACCTAAATTTATCCAAGTTATTGTATGGTTTTGAGATACTGACATTATGAGAATTATCTTTTGGTATAACAAAACAGAAAAACAATCAAATTACATATGGCATTTAACATCATTTATTTTAAATATGATAAATGGCAATAACGGCAGCGGATATGACATTCCGAGTTTTTGGCGGGAACTGAAAGGAGACGTTGTGCTGTGCAGTTTTATTTTCTAAAGATGTGTATAATTACTCTAAAATGAACAATAGTTGCAGGATATTGATAGTTTTTGAGTAGAAATTATGTGTTTTTGTGAGAAATGTGAACTGTATAGTCAGATGTGATCTTTCGAGTTTTCACAAGAACTCCATTGAATGGCGTCGGTTGTAGCCTGCAATACAACTCCGCTACTATACGAAGACCTATTAATTAACATGTTTCCGACTGAAAGACTTTGATTCTATGGTCATGAATAAATAATAATAAAATAAAAAAAATGACATTCCGGCAACTTATCGTTTTCGTCAGCTGGTAACTGACAGCTGTAGACAAAACAAAAAGCGGAGATTAGTTGAAGACGATTTAAGATCTAAAACTAAAAATTATAACTGAATTGTATAATTAACTTACACATCAAGTATAATTTTGCCATGGCTGATTTAAAAACATTAATATTAAAACTGATATACAAGACGGAAGATAATTTTTGCTTTTTATGTTTGAAAAATTATAATCAAGATATGCTGATCAATTTTGTTGACGAAATTGAATTAAGTAACGCGAAGAGTTTAAGTATTATAGATTTAGTAGCTTGTGTTTTGGGTGAAGAGGTGTGTACAATTTTATACTACACTAATACTTTTTGTTTCTTCTTATGGTCCATCCATTATGGTCCATGGTCTTGGGGTATATATTTTTTGGATGCTGCGTTGATATCCGGTGCATGAATAATTAGTGGTGATTTGAGTTAAGATAAGAAGTTCACTTACTTTGTATTTATAGCCACTAAACTTGTTAATCTCTGGACCATAGAGGTTGCAGAACCCATTCCACCCCCACTAAAAATTCTTGTCTTGTTTATAGTTAAAGCATGTTTTTCATTTTTAATATTGCCATACATAGTATGTATGTGTCATTCATTCAATTTTAGAGATTCGGATCAATACTGACCTGTTGACAAAATGATCCGGATCGTGCGACCCGTTCAATCGAACGATTGGTTCACTAAAGGATTCGGCACTCGATTGTCGTCTCAGTATGCAAACTAGCTCACGAACCAAGGAACCAAGCCGCTTGGTTCCTTGGTTCGTGAGCTACATGCGTACTTTCTAAGTACATACAACCAAGGAGGTCGTATTTATATATATATATACGAGTATATTATGCGGGTAATAGAAAAAAAAATCACAAATAGTTGAAAACTATTATTAATAAAAGCTGGAAAAGTTAAAAGATAACTATTTTAAGATAATAGGTAAATATTCTAATAGGTAGTTCTGAAAATAAAATCTCACTCAGTAGGTATCTTTTAGGTAGAATCTTCCTTACATTAATAATAGTCTTAGGAATAAAGTTTAGTATTGAATAATAGTATAAAGGAACTATTATAATACGATTGTTTTGTTTACGTGAGATCGAAACAATTCAAATAAGTCATGCGACAACAAACAACTAACCGAGACGCGGCAACCCGAAATGACCCGAATGACTGTCGTATGCTTCTCTTCTTCTGATTCGTAGGTTTTGTTAAACGAATTTGAACGAATCGATCTAGTGAACGACTCATATTTTCCGAAGTGACCCTATCGTTCGCGCGGATCTTGAGACCTGGGTCGTTTGATTCGTTCGCAAACGAACGACACATATGTAATACATAGACATTGTGGTAATGTTCGTCAGTGGGTCCATACATCTCTCATTATTTCTGTGTTTAAATAGTTACAATGACAACAAATCAGTCAGTAAAGCTAAGACACCATTGAATTCTGTCTTTGAATTGTAGCTGGTGTTAGATACCGTTTAAAAAAAAGTTAAAAAAAAGGAGTGGTGCATGAACTTACCCCATTGATGGACTTTGCTACCTTGACTTTACAGTTTTTTTCTCATACTTTGTCTTCTTTATAAATTCTTTTTTATAGAAAATTATATATATTATATATTGCTTTTAAATATTTTTGTATTACAAAACAAATTCTTTTAAAAGCTCATTTTATTTCAGTTTAAACAAACTATATGTTTATTACATTGGATTTGCAGCAATTGTACAAGATCTTTAGTTTCATGTTACAATTTTATCGAGGCATGTCAAGAAAACTCAAAGAAAATTCATGAGATTGTGAAAAATATCAATAATTTTTTTAAGAAAAAGAATCATGATTTAGATTGTAACCCAACATATATTAACATAGTCACAGAGGGCAGTAATATTGATTATAATCTGAGTAATACATACTGCCAAGTCTTACAAACATTTAATAACTCAAGTGAAGATATATCAAAATATGATATTAATCAAGAAAGTGTGCAAGGTGTAGAATCCAGCATAAAAAATATTAAAAATCGTAAACCAATCAAAGCAAATGACTTGAGATGTAAAGACGATAAATCGAGGTATAAGTGTAAGATATGTCTACAAACTTACTCAAGAGGCCAAAATCTCATGAAACATTACTACCGTGCACATGCTCCAAAGAAATACAAATGTAATGTATGTCAAAAGAAATATGGTACATTGTTAATGCTAAAAGACCACATTAATACTAGTCACAGTAAGGCAGTTTGTAGTCATTGTGGTAAAGTATACAACAATAAACTGTCTTTGAAGAATCATGAAAAAAGTCACATAGTAAGGCATATATGTCCTCATTGCAGTAAGATTTACAAAACAAATATATCCTTCAAACGGCATGTTGAAACATTATGTGGTAAAAATAACAAATTGAATGTAGAGGAGAAATTTAAATGTGATCATTGTGGCAAACAGTACGTACAGAAATCTGCATTACGAGTGCATATACAGTTTGAACATGGCAACTGGAAAAGTTATGTTTGCGAATGGTGTAATAAGAAATGTAATTCAATAAGCAAATGGAAGGAACACATTGTAACCCATACAAAGGAAAAGAACTTTGGTTGCGAAATTTGTGGTGGTACATTTGTAACCAAAAAATCATTGTTGTATCACACGAGGACTCATACAGGAGAAAAACCATATAAATGTAGTTATTGTGACAAAAGCTTTCTGTCTGCTTCGAGGAGATCTACTCATATTAAATATCATCATAAGCCAGCAATAGAAGAGTGTGATGTGTGTAATAAAAAGTTTAAAGGTAAAACTTATATGTTAAAACACAGAAAGAGGCATTTTGATCCAAATAGTCGATTACATAGTGGTATTGAATAATCCAAAATGTTTGTATTTTTTCTACATGAAAATATAGCCTGAAACATCATCCATCCATACCATTAAATCCAGAATATAATTGCAGTATAGTCATTAATATTCATCTATAATCTCATAAAGGGTATGTTCCCAAAATTCATTATCACCAGTTTTAAAGAATGGCCCATAATCCTAGAATTGTACCCATGCGTAATCTGACGCTTGAAATGGGTCATTAAAATAAAACAGTATAATATTGTTGTGTGCGGGACTCGAATTAAAAAAAATGCTGTTGGAATTACTATAGAATTTATTAGAACTATACAAACACATATAAAACAGGTACAAATATAACTGGACACAACCAGCACAAACTGGACGATTCAATAACACGTGCAAAGACCGGCACTATATAGCTCATTGAATGTACACAAATCTTGTTCGTATCGTTATTGTCGCTTGACTACTTCACCCCTCCGTTCGAGCATTGTTTTATACTAAACTATACAATACAACACTCGACCGCGTGGATTGAATTTTCCAAGAAAACGTAAGCCGCACACCTGAGGCCATAAACGAGTAAGTTATGTGAGATGGCCGTCGGAGGGAGTTTTAAAAAACCCAAATATAATTATTACACTTTAATTTAAATTAATACATACAATTATAACTTAATGCTAATTGATCACGATGATCAGGTATTACAGCTTGCTACCGCGATTGGAGCCGGTCTGTCCCGTTCGTCGGTCCGCAGGGTGGCTCCGAGGCTTCGGAGGAATTTCTCTACACAGCACTTTCCCACGTGTGTGCATGAGTCACCCACAGGTGGCTTGCATGAGGTATTTTCCTTGAAATTGCTGTGAGAATCAACAGGCTTGCCTCATATGTGTGGAAAACCGTAGGGTTACCACACATAACACCTCCCCCCGTAGATGAGCAACTATTTGATGATGTTAAGGGCAAATGTTGCGGCTTTTCTCTCTTGCAGGGAGGAACTGGAACCATGTGGTGAAGAATAATTTGTCCCATGCGGTGGTTCAGCTTCGGTCGTCTTCCTTGCTGGTTGCCTATGATAGTAGCCGTAAAGGATTGCGACTGCAACGCCTATCAGGAGTCCATAAACGGGAATGGTGGTGTGGTATATGCTTGTCCAATCCTGTGGTTCTAGTTGTACAGGAGTTTCCATTAAAACTTGATGCTGGATGTTGTGTAGTTTGCCTAGGTCGATGCTAGTTAGGTTGAAATTCGATAGAGATTTGGCAGGTTCAATGGTCGTATTGGGAGCTATTATTATTTCTACAGGATATCCACGTATTTTGTCGTCTATGTTAATAATTGTGAATTCTGGTGTTCTTATTTTACAGTTTCGTGGAATTGTGGCTAAGTAGCTGCCTTTTAGAATTTGGTATTTTTCTTGTATGCACGACAATTCAACCTTTGTTGCTTTTGGGAATGAGATAATATAGTTCTTACTGTCCAGTTCTAATAGAGCTTCTTTCAGCATGGAAACGGTGATTGTGTGGCACGTCTCATCTATTTCTTGTTTTAAGATTAAATGAAAGCTGCAGTCTCGTTTGCTTCGAGTTTGATGGCTAATTTTCGGCTGGCAGATGTACCAAACATCTATCTTCGGGCATTCTGCCTCCATATAGATAAATTCCTGGGAATTGGCTGCTATGTAAGGAAAGGGTGGTATGATAACTTTGGAAATTTTGTTTGGAACAGGACATAACCTATATAGGTCGTAGGTTGGTGGGGACATGATTGGAACTTTAAGTGCAATTACTATTCTATGATCCACGTAGTAGGATCCTAAACTAATTAAGTCATAATAGTATCTTATATCTACATTTAGAATATGCTCTAAACCATATAGGGTTTTTAATTTGTTTAACATATTATTTAAATCTCTAATTGATACTACCGAATGGTGCATTGAGTTTGTGCGACTAAAGGCTAATAAGTTTTCTAACCTAATTATCTCGTTCGATAAGTCCAAGACGTTATCCCTAACTATATTAAACAGGCCAGACAGCTGAGTGAACCTTATTATACGCTCTGTGGTTATATTAGTGTTATTATAGACAAGATGAATTATTTTTTCTAGTTTATGTTGGTTAATGTTAAGATTTTGTAACACTTCTGAATGTTGGAGTGTCATGTTTTTGAAAAGACTTATATGATTGTTAAAATTTATGGTCAGCTCGTGCTCATTTTTAAGTAATGTATTGATAGCATTTTCGTATCTCAGGGCATCGTTGTTGTCAAGGTTTCCTGAAATGCTTTTTATGAGGGTGCCCAATGGGTCAATAAGACCGCGTTTCATACGTCTCGGTTCAAATGTCTGCAGTTGTAGTGTGATTTTATCTATTTTATGAAATAGATTTAAGGCTTGTGTTTTCAATGTCTGAAAATGATTACTCGGTATCTTGTTAAGTACTGCCGTAAGTTGTGATTTCAGTAATTCTATTTGTCGATGAATGTTGCCAAGATCGATGTCTTGTAAAAAGGTGTGATAGTGAGATATGACTTTGGTTCTGTCTAATTTAAAGGGTAGTAGTCCTGGTCCGTCGGTGAGGTCTTCAAGTCTGATGTCTTGATTGTCAATTTGAGCTTGAATTACTATCAAAGTCGTCAGGAGGTTTAGGATCCTGTAACAAACCGCGAGGGTTAGTCTTTTTTTGTCGTTTTAATGTATTTTTAGCGACTCGACCTCGTTTTTTACTAGTGTAAATATGGATTGGCAAATTTGTGATTACTTTGTCGTGGGTGTAGCGGGGTGCTAGTTTTTGACGTTGCGCGGCGGGGTTTTTAATATATACGTCTTGATTTTCCCTATAATCAAGTCTTGGTTCTCTATGTAAATTCTGGCGTGCCATGATAGCTTCGCGTTGCGCAACGGAGGAGTCGTGTATAATTTCATAAACTGTTTTCATTTTATCATGATGTTCTTGCAGGTATTTTTGTAGTAATCGTTCTGTTAGATTTAAGTCAGTCGGATCCCTAGGGTCAAAGTGTCCTGAAATTACATCAAATGGTCGACATTTTATTAGACTGTGAATAGAACTATTGTATGCAATGAGAGCGTATGGAACCAAGTTTTGGATTGATTCACTCTGGTGTTGTAATTTTAGTAGTCGTAAATGTTCTAAAAGCGTATTGTGGAAACGCTCTATAATGCCATTCTCATTCGGAGCGTGAGCTGCTGTAGTATGATGAAGAATTTTATGTAACCTTAAGAATTCAGAAACCACTTGATTTGTAAATTCAGTTCCTTGATCGGTAGTTAAAGTAAGTGGAAAACCATGATGTGTGCTGAATTGTAGGAGGGCATTTATAATTTTAGGGGCCGTACAGTCTGTCATACGGTAAGCTTGAGCATATTTTGAGAAGGAGTCAACAATAGTTAAGTACTTCTCTTGCTCAATGGTTAATACGTCAGCATGTATGATTTCAAATGGTTTATTCGGAGGTGGGACTATTCTGAATTCTGGACGTACTGGATTACGATCGTACTTAGCACATCCACATATTTCACATTCATTTATAAATTTAGTTACATCGGATTTTATTTTGGGCCAAAAATATGTTTCAGATAATGCTAGGTATGTTTCATTAATGCCGCGGTGATTTGTTTTTCCTGTATGATATTTGCGGATAGTGTCTTGTTGAATTAAGTAGTCGGACACATTTTGGATATTCTTTTTGACTAATAATAATTTCATTGACGAGCTACGGAATGTCCTTTGTATAATCGGTACAACTTTGTACATCTTTTCGAGGGGTTGTATTAAAATCGCAGTACGAATTTTAGGATCTACGTATCTTTTAATTATGTCTATTATATCTGATTCGAGACACTCTTCCGATGCAACGGTGGAGATTTGGAGGTAATTATCAAAGGGCTTCGTAACGAGTGGCTTTGATTTGGTAGAACGATTTTTGATATTGATGATAATTTGTTTGCGATATATGTTAAGAGGATTTTCACTGATTGGTATGTCTAAAATGGGTTGTTCCTTACTTGTGTGTATTGTATCGGAGTGCGTTGAATTGGAACTAGGCAAAGCTCGAAGACTGGGTGCAGTGTCAGTGGAAGAATTACTTATTATAGGTCTGTCATCTGGAGCTGTCAGCGTTCTTTCGCTTGAGCGCGATGAGGAACTAGAGCTGATGTTGACTACCACCGATTCTAACTCTTCATTGTGGAGTTCAATACGAGACAAGGCATCGGCATTTGTGTTATTTCTGCCTTTTTTATAAATAATGGTATAATTATATTCAGCCAATCGTAATCTCCATCTGGTGAGACGCGAATTTGGCTCTTTCGAATTTATAAACCATTGCAAGGGTTTGTGATCGGTTATAATTTTAAATTTCCTGCCAAAAAGATAAGGTCTAAAATATTTTACTGCCCATACTATCGCTAAAAGCTCTTTTTCATAAGTGGAATAGTTTATTTCACTCTCGTTCAGAGTCCTAGAAGCATAAGCTATTGGTCTATCGGAACCCACAATTCCTTGTGATAATATGGCTCCTACGGCTATATTCGATGCGTCTGTTGTTAGAATGAATTCTTTAGAAAAATCAGGGTATTGCAGGATCGGGTCATTTGTCAAGAGTGTTTTACAGTGCTCAAAACATTCAATATATTCTGGTGTGAGATTAATTTTTGCTCCTTTTTTTAGGCATGAAGTCAATGGTTTTGTTATACGGGCGAAGTCTGGGATAAATCTTCGGTAATAACCTAACAATCCTAAAAATCCTTTTATTTGTTTTGCGGTTTTTGGAATAGGGTATTTTGTAATTGCGGAAATCTTATCTGGGTTTGGCTTTACTCCGTCAGGTGTTATAATATGCCCTAAGTATGGAGTTTCACGATGTAAGAATTCTGACTTGTCCATTTGAATTTTGAAATTAGAGTTTCTGAGCCTATCGAAAATTTTCTTTAGGTTTATCATATGTTCCTGCAAAGATGTTGAAAACACTAAAATATCATCTTGGTACACTATACAAATTACATGTTGTAAGCCTCTGAGAACATTGTCCATCACCCTTTGAAAAGTTGATGGACTGTTCTTTAGACCCATAGGCATGCGTAAAAATTCAAAATGACCGTGACCATCAGCTACACTAAATCCGGTTTTATGTATGTCGGCGGGATCCATTTCGACTTGATAGAAACCGCTTGCCAAGTCCAGGGTGGTAAAGTACTGGCATTTTCCTAACTTGTCTAGTATGTCTGTTACATTGGGAATGGGATATTTGTCATCTATTGTTTTGTCATTTAATTTCCGAAAGTCCACGACAAGTCGCCATTTAACTTTGCCTGACGCATCGGCTTTTTTGGGTACGATCCATATAGGTGCACTCCATGCCGAAGTTGAAGGTCTTATAATGTTTTGTTGTAGCATTTTTTGAATTTGCAATTTTACTTCTTCTCTATGAATATAAGGGTATCTGTAGGTTTTACTGTGGACAGGTATTTCGTCGGTTGTTCTAATTTGATGTTTAATTTGATTAGTAAAGGTCAATGGTTCATTTTCTAAGTAAAATATATCGGAATATTCTTTACACAACGCGTATAAGTTAGCGTGTTCTTCAGCATTTAGGTGATTGGTACGTAAGCGCGATAAAACTTCTTGAGATCGCGTAGGTTTATTCGACATGGAATAGTTACTGGGTTTTTTGCACATGGTTTGTTCATTAAATATGTTAGCAGTCAATGGTTCAGAGAGTGAAAAATCTATATCTTTATCCGTAGGATTTTGGATTTCAATATAAGCTAAATTATTTTCAGCGGTGGTAAAACAATCTATAACGTTGCACTCGCAAATGTTCCGTTGGTCTATGTCTATGTCACCTTTGGTAATACTAATAGGTACCTTAACCAATTGACTTGATTGTGCTGGTATTCTTGTTTTAAATAATATTTTTGATGGATGAGAATTATACATTTTAATAGGGTTACTAGCATATTTGGTTTTTAGTATGCATGACTGAAAATTGATTTTTGATTGCCATTGTTCTAAGAGGTCTAGTCCGATTAGGCCATCGAAATAGTTATGGAACCGATAGACATAAAGTTTGATAGGACTGCATTCCTTAAATTCCGGGAAACAGGGGATTGTTATGGAATATTTGTTGTTGGTTGATGCGTGTATATTTGTAACTATAAATGGATCATAATCTAAAGGTATGTTGTAAAAAAAATTTTGTACGGCTTCTGGGCTTATAAAAGACTGATTTGCACCTGTGTCGATTAAGAGCTTAAGTGGGGGATTATTAATCTGAATATATGGAAGTTGTCTTTTATTTTGTATGTTTACTTCTATTCTGGGTATATTAAATCCGGGCCTATCTGAAAATTTTCCGTTTGATCCTGGATTTCGGTTTCCGTCGAATTGCCTTGCACCGGTTCTTCGTCTGTGTAAGTCACAGGAAAATTATTATAGTCATTGTAATGTTCATTGTAATAGTCATAGTAGTGGTCAGCCTGTAAGTCGTCAACGTACGGTTCAACTGTTTCATTTATGTTTATCTGTCTCGGTGTGTTGTATGGTAAAGTGCGCGCAACAGCGTGACTTACACCGGACATCGGCTGAGAATGTTGTTGAGGCTGTTGATAGCTATTATTTGGCCTAGGTGGTATTCTAAATCCTGTTGTCATGTTGGAACGCGGAAGAGCTCTCATCATTTGCTGAGTCCTCGAAGGGCCTTGCATATTGGGTCTGTTTTCCCACGGAACTTGATGCTGGCGGAAATTATTTTGAGGGAAATTGAAATTATTTAAGGGAGATACATTATTATTAGCCAAAAATTTAGGATTATTACTAGGTAAAAATCTGTGAGGTTGGTTAAAATTGTTTATGGTTGGTTGTCCAGTATGCAATGGTTGTATAAAGGGGCTATAGAACGGGGCTCTTGGTTGCTGTGGTGTTGGATAAATTGGGGATGAATTATAAAGAGGAATTTTGAACAAGTTTTGTCTTTGTCCGTTAAGTTGGGGCTTAGATAAACTAGAGGGGGTGTTTCTATGTTGTAAATATAATACGTTTAATTCTTCTTGTGCAAATAGCAAAGCTTTTTCCAGTGATTCTGGCCTCATACACCGAACACGTGAACCTAGAGGCTCGGTCAACCCTCTTGTGAAAGTTCGTAACGCTAATTTATTATAAAGCTCGCGTTTTGCCTCTATGGTGGTTTTTACAGATTCATGCAGCTCGATATAGGTCACAATAGTACTTAATAAATTTTGGACACGCTCATAAAATATATGGGGAGTATCTGAACCCTGGGTTAAAATGGACAGATCAGTATAAAGGGTTGATTCATCCCTGTGATCCGAAAAGCTATTAATCAAGGCTCCTCGTATGCCTTTCCAATCATGAGGAATGCCATTTGAGTTGAGCATGCGGGCAGCTGGACCAGTGATTTTATTTAATATGCCGTTAATTAGGGCTGCATTATTTAATTCGTTTTCCGGAGCTGGGTTAACATATGTATATATAAGTTGGTCACATATCGAAAGAAATCGAATTAGCACGTTTGAGTTTCCATCAAATTCCGGGACAAGCCTCAAAGCTCTCCAAATTTTGTCCGTCAGGTCATATTCGTGCAACTGCGCAACTGAAGGTTGGGCAGCCGTATTATTGTCATTTAGAGACATATCTTCTAATTCCGATTCTAATAAGGACTCTAATAAATCTCTATGGAATCGAGATTCTCTATAATTTTCAAGAATACTTCGCCGGGTATGCGGGCGAGTATTCCTGTCTTTATGTGGGCGAAAAATCTTGAAAAATTATTATATCTAGTGCTAAAATTAAAATTGATTTTTATTTTATACAATGTAACCTATGTCTATGAATTAAATTATTATTTAATATATTTAAATCAATTTAAAAAATCGATGTGAGACTTTTAAATGATTAATAAAAAGGATATGGATTAGGAAATAGCAGCCAATAGAAACTATTCTATTTCACTTACTGCAATATATGCATCGCGTGCTGAGCCATCGATTTCTGGATGTCCCACGATGTTTCTCCAACGGCGCTCTCCGTGGATTCTTTTCGGATTGTCGACGCGTCGACGATACGACAATCGGATACGCGGACCGAGGTTTAGGACGCGAACCGATAATGCGACAATCCTACCGACTGCGCCAGTTATGTGAGATGGCCGTCGGAGGGAGTTTTAAAAAACCCAAATATAATTATTACACTTTAATTTAAATTAATACATACAATTATAACTTAATGCTAATTGATCACGATGATCAGGTATTACAGCTTGCTACCGCGATTGGAGCCGGTCTGTCCCGTTCGTCGGTCCGCAGGGTGGCTCCGAGGCTTCGGAGGAATTTCTCTACACAGCACTTTCCCACGTGTGTGCATGAGTCACCCACAGGTGGCTTGCATGAGGTATTTTCCTTGAAATTGCTGTGAGAATCAACAGGCTTGCCTCATATGTGTGGAAAACCGTAGGGTTACCACACATAACAAGTATAATAACAATAAGTTTTTCTAATTACACATTTTAAACACAAAATAAACAAAAGAAGTCCAAGGGAAAGGTAATAAACTGCAGGTGTGCATTCACTTTGTCGGCGTGTAATAATATGTTAATAAACAATGAGAGATATTCACACCTGATGGAGACCTCAAAAAATTAGTTTGAGCAAGATCCGTTTAGTTGTGAGATGTAATTTTTTAATTATTGTTTTTTTCATTAAAAAAATAGTGATGTTTGTCATCTCTCCAGCATGCTTCGTGATTTAAACGCATTTGACCAATTTATTATTAGATTCCTAAAATGAAATACAACACTTTGGATTGTTTATTTTTGTTTTTAATAAATTTCTTGCAATACAAAAGTCTTTCATTCACCAATACCATGCATCGAGGCCCAAAAGGCGTTTCTTGGAAAATATCTTTTCCACAACTTTCCTAATCACTCCGGTGCCTTCTTTAAATACTTGAGATAATTCCATCGGAAACAAAGGAATTACATCGATGTCTACTGGAACTTTTTCTATAAAAACATTCCATATTTATAAAAATACAGGTATTGTTACTAAATGAATTTTCAATAATTACATTATTAATGCTATCTATCGTAAAATTATGTATAACTAAATGATGAATCTGACACTAAAAATTCATATAAAACGCTAGATGGCGTTACATATTTTTACGATTCTTTTGTGTTCGTTTTTAATATTGTGTCTATCAGATGAACTTATTTTGATCAAGAGTCAAGAGTGACGATGAAGGTTTTTTTTTTAATTCTATCATATACTAGACTAGAGAGTTCATCGCGGCTACGCCGCAGCCAATCCCTGGAAAGTAGCTCTATTTTACTTACATAATAAATTAGGGTGGTTATTTTATTGCAGGAGTTCAGTAGACAGGCAGACGGTCCACTTGATGGAAAGCGGTCACCATCGCCTATGGACTTTTGCAAAACCAAAAGTGCTACAAATGCGCTGCTGCACTCTTAAGGGAGACTGGAACCTTGTCACTTATGCCGGAACATAACTCAAGGTTGTTATGGCGGCATACTTTAGACCAGGGGTGGTGGCCATCCAGTCGGGCAAATGCCCTACCACCTGGCTGTGGGTTATTTTGTCGCCTCCTACGACAGGCCGCCCGGCCGCAGGAAATTGTATTCTTTCTCCGTTCCTGCACAGATAAGAATCACAACTTTAAGTAAGAGCAGTAACATTTGACACATTTAGTACCTTGACCGATGCGCACCTACCAGTTTTATTTATTTTCCTATCACTGAAGAAAATACGATTAAAATATGTCAATTTCTTCTCTCGGTGCACAACTGACTACTATTAGCAAAAACGCACAAACCTGTTGAATTCCTGCTCTTTTTTTTAGTGCGCCAGGGATGTCGAGCCCGGTCCTGCTTCAACTCAATTTCTGCAAATAAATACTGAAGAGAAAATTACGAACAATGTAAAACGTAAACTTCTTATTACTATTTTTCGAAAATAACAACTCACCGTTATTAATAAAAATACAATAAAATTTTGACGGTACATGTTAATATTATAATTATACAAAATGTAAAATAACACTACTCTGCAATTCAATTTTATACTAATATATTGTGTTCAATTATCTAGAACCATAAAGTAATTTGACATAATTTTTGGTGTTCAAGGAAAAAGTTTTACGTAAAGATGGGGGGGGGGGTGCACGTGGATGATGTTAAAGACTTAAACCGTTTCACACAGATATGGCGATTGTTTTAACGCTGAGGCTTCATCTGCGTTAGTGTTAAACATTTAGCATGTGGTCGAATGCGTCTTAATTAATAAACGTCATAAAATAACACCGTTAACGCCCCAATGAATTGGGATATGGTGAAAGTAAAGAGAGGGAACGCATAGTCACATTACTGTATATATATATATATATATATATATATATATATATATATATATATATATATATATATATATATATATATATATATACATTATCTGTCAATATATGTCATTAGCAATGTCGCATCTCAAGTACCTAACGCATTAAACTTATTCCCATATTATCTACGTGAAACATCTTGAATCTAACTTTACCCCAGATCAAGCCCCACCTAAAGATGTATTTTACATGTGATAATATTGTCATTACGGGTTTAGCGGAAGTCGAATTAAAATGCCAATTACAATTATTATACACTTTATTAGAACTATACAAACACGTATAACACAGGTACAAATATAACCGAACACAGCAAATCCAAACGTAATGTAGAAGGTCGTAATTCAATAAAACGCGTTAAGTCCGTCGCTAATAGATTCTCGAATGTACACGTCACGCTCGTATCGCAATCGTCGCTTGACTGCCCCCTCCCTCAAGCAGGCCATCGTTTTATATTGCACAAATGCAATGTGCCCGCCCGGCAATGTATTTTGTTGCTTTATGTTGTTTTACGCTTTTATGTTATTTTTCAATGTTGCAACTAAAGCGTGAATAATATATCTACAATGTTAGGCATTAGAACCTCTTTTGTATTATTTATATTTACTTCTAATGTTGACACTGACTTGACATTGCTGTATTAAAGAAACCATGAAAAGAGCACGCTTTGTTTAAATCGCTTATCCCAATAATTTATCAAGTTTTCATAGGTTATGGGCCCAGACGCCCTATAGGTTGTAGGGAAATGAATAAGTAAAATGTAGAGAGCAATATTATTAGAAAACTATAGTAATATATATAAAAATTCTGAAATACGAAAAAAAAAAAAAAAAACAAGAAAATGTCGGAAGGAAAATTTCCCCTACTAAAAGAAAATGGTAATTTTGCCCATTGGAAATATCGAATAGACCTATTATTAGAGGAAAAAGGTATTAATTTAAAAGAGGAGATTAAGGATGATAAACAAAAACGCATATTAGATACAAAAGCTCGTGCTATTATTGTTCAATGTTTAGAAGATAAATATCTCGATATCATATCAAAATGTCAGACATCGGAAGAAATGATAAACGTACTACAAGAAACTTTTCAGAGAAATAGCATACAAAATAAAATGCATCTAAAGAAGAAATTACTAACTATAAAATGTCAGCCGAACGAAAAATTACAAGAATTTTTTATGAGATTCGAACAAATTATAAATGAATTAGAGGCAGTAGGATGTAAATTTACGGAAATGGACAAAGTTTGTAATATTTTAACCGCATTACCCAAACAATACGAGAATGTGATAACGGCAATAGAAACTATGAATTATTTAAATATTTCAATGAACTTCGTGAAGGCGAGACTATTAGATACTGAATTAAAAATAAAGAACAATGATGAATATAATGAACCTGAAACAGCATTTATTACGTGCTTTAAATGTCACAAGATGGGACATATTGCGAGACATTGTAACAGAGGACGTGGCTCATCAGGACGAGGTCGAGCATTTCAAGGACGAGGTAGGACTTACCCAAGAAGAGGTAGAGGAGCAGGACGACAGTATTTCAATGGTAGATATGAATACCAAAATCAGTATAAAAATACTGTAAATTACGCAGAAGATCCTAGTAGCTTTTTATTTTTAAGTACGGGCTATTGTAATAATGTAAACTATAAAATAAGCCAGAAAATTGAATGGGTCATAGATTCAGGATGTACGGAACATTTAATTAATTCAAATTTTGAACAATATATGACTAACGTAAATATTTTATCTGAACCAATAAAAATTTATATTGCTAATGGGGATTGTCTTATAGCTAAAAAGAAGGGTACCATAGATGTTATTTGTCAAGGTAGGAATATAAAATTAGAAGCGCTATTAATAGATAATATCAATTTTAATCTTTTGTCAGTAAAGAAAATTGTTCAAAACAACTTTGAGGTCAATTTTAATAAAGATTATGTTAGAATATTCTGCTGTCGTACAAATAGATCAATAAAAGGCACTTGTGTAGGAAAGTTATATATTTTAAATACTAATGTCAATGCAAACGTGTGTAATGCAGCAAGCTCTGATGATCTGTGGCATAGACGATTGGGACATCTTAACAGAAGAAGCCTCCGCTTGATGAATTTGCCTACGAGTGAGAAACCATGTGGTCCATGTATGATGGGTAAGGCAACCAGACTTCCTTTTAATTCTGTTCCCAGGCCAAGATCTCGAAACATCGGCGAGATTATTTATTCTGACATAGCAGGTCCGATGAGAACTGCTGGAATAAATGGAGAAATTTATTACCAGGTAATAATTGATGATTTTTCACATTTTTGTAACACATCTTTTAAAACATAAAAATGAAGCTGCTACAAATTTGATTAATTATATAAGAAGATTAGAAAATAACAAACAGACCAGAGTAAATAAAGTTAGATGCGACAATGGTGGAGAATTTAAGAACCGATTTTTCCAAAATTTTTGTTATGAGAAAGGAATTGAAATTCAATATACACGACCGTATTCTCCTCAGCAAAATGGTGTGTCAGAGAGAATGAATAGAACCTTATACAATCGAGCGAGAACTTTGTTGATAGAAACTGGACTACCAAAGAACTTATGGACTGAAGCGATTACGTGTGCAACTTACCAGCTGAATAGGTGCCCATCTTCAGCAATCCAATTTAAAACACCAGCAGAGATTATGTTTGGAGATAGAGATTTATCAAAACTGAGAGCTTTCGGAAGTAAAGTGTGGGTATTAACAATGCCAAAAAGGGATAAGTTAGACGAAAGAGCTAAAGAAATGAGAATGACAGGATATGCTCCAAACGGGTACCGCTTGTGGGATTCGAGTAATAATAAAATAGTAATTTCAAGAGATTTAAAATTTGACGAAAATGATATAAAATACATAGAAAACAAACAAGAAGAAACTCAACGGAGATACTTTGAAGAGGAAGAAAAAGAAGAATATCAAAATAGAGAGACAGAACAACAGTTTGAAGAAAGGGAAGAAGTAACGAGAGACGAGAGAGAAACACATATGTATGAGAGACCAGTAAGAGAGAGAAAATTACCTACTCATTTAAAAGATTATCAAATGGAGAATGAAGGTCAAGATAATTCTTATGATGCTAACATAGCGTTTTGTCTATTTAACAATAGTGAAGATCCCGAAACATTTGAAGAAGCAATTAGCAAAGGTGAAGAGTGGAAAACAGCGATTGATAGCGAAATAAGCTCATTAGAAGAGATGAACACGTGGGAAGAAGCAAAATTACCAGATGAGAAGAAGGCGATTGATACTAAATGGATATTCAGAACAAAGCAAAATGGTAAGAAGAAGGCTAGGTTGGTAGCGAAAGGTTTTCAGATAGATTCTAAATATAATGTTTACTCACCTGTTGCTAGAGTGTCAACTATCAGAATGATGCTAAGTCAAGCTGTACAAGAAGATCTACCTATTAGGCAACTAGATGTACCAACGGCATTTTTAAATGGTTATTTAAGCGAAGCAGTATATATAAAACCTCCTGAGGGTATAAGAGTTAAAGAAGGCCATGTATTGAAACTAAGAAGATCTCTATATGGACTGCGTGAAGCTCCAAAGTGTTGGAACAAAAGATTTAATGATTTTATTGTCAAGCAAGGATTTGAACAGTCGTATTACGATTACTGTTTATATGTCAATAAAGATGTATGGATTTTGATATGGGTAGAACACAGTTTTGTTAAAAGTTTGGGACTCGTGTAAATATTAATATATACTTTAATAATTAATTATAGAATAAATAATTACTTTAAATATGTTAAAAGAAAGTATAGAGTGTTATGTTTTAAATATTTCTTGTTACAAGGGAAAGCTATTATGTTATGTTTATAAGTGCAATCTTAAAAGGAATTTAATATTGAAGGGGGGTGTTAGGCATTAGAACCTCTTTTGTATTATTTATATTTACTTCTAATGTTGACACTGACTTGACATTGCTGTATTAAAGAAACCATGAAAAGAGCACGCTTTGTTTAAATCGCTTATCCCAATAATTTATCAAGTTTTCATATACAAATAAAAGGACATCGTACACAGATTTCAATTTTAACAAATTTCATATAATACTTACAGCTTGGAAAAACATTTAAGAAAAATTGTTATAAATAGAACGGGTGATGGATTTTAGCCATAGTGCTGTACCGAACCTTTTCGCTCACTGGCCCAAAGAGAACTTAACACTACGTTATACACTGGCCGGTTGGCAAATATGTTTTATATTGTGAATTTTGATCGACAACTGTCATATATAGATAGAGACAATTCGTCATTAAATAATATATTTTATCTAAATCCATATTGATATAATTATATTATAATTGTTAAAACATTAATTTATAATGTACGGGCCATTTAATTTCCGTTTCTACGACCCGTCGTTATATTAATGGTAATATAAATCTATCGAAATTGAAATTGGGCTTGAGTATAGGCCGGTCGATCTCCAGGCATAAACGCCTGGGCTACTTCAGCGGCGCCCTGCCAATCTTTAGATGAGGACAGCCCGGATAGCTCCATCATAGTTGTGATCATAGATCCACGGCCGGTAACGGACTTATATAAGTTTTATTTATCTATGATTAATCATATATCACAATACATATCGACAGGTATAAGGTGCATCATAAATCAACCAATTTTAAATTAAATGTTTAATAATGTTTCAACAAACTCGTGACACACAGATGGTATTACTAACTTCGAGCAAGAACGATCTTGACACTTTTACCTATTTTGATTTTTTAAAATTTCTATTATATTTTTAATCTTTCGAATGTGACTTCGTTTGCGTTGATGTTCTAATTTTCTAGATATTAACGGACGAACCCACGAATGATGCAATTTGTGCGTGTGTGAGTATTTTCATTTATTAATTATGTACATCCATTGTTATAGTTTTAGGTTGTACATATTTGTTGTTGTTTAAATTTTGGGTAGGTGATTGTGAATTTTTAATTTTCTTCTTGTATGTATTAATTTTGATATGCTTTGTTATGTCATATACCTTCCACTATGTCTCATGAATTTCTTCGGCAACAGTTAAAGGATTTACTAAGTAAATTAAATAGAATAATGACAAAGTACTAGAGTCCTTTCCTATTTCTGTTCATGGCATTTATGTCAAGCTTCCAGCGTTTTGGCATGGTAAACCATCAATCTGGTTCGTAGACAGTGTGTCATAGCTGGCATTATACAGGATATCACCAAGTATGGACACATTTTGAAAACCGGATCAAAATTTAAACTTGAACAATTAGTAGGCGACTGAATGTGACACACCCACACAAGTAACGACAGCTTATTTTGTGCCCAAATTAACGACACAGCTGTCGTTAATTTGTGCCCAAATTATTTTCGCAGCCCATGGCAGTCTCATTAAAAATTACGCCTCGGTCTTTTGTCTTAATTTATGTCATTTCCATTTCGACTACCCACCCGCCAGGACTAATATAGCCGATATTCGTCGCTACTACGAAAGTTTTAACTGTGCTTTTATCATAGCCTATTCTGCAACTATGCATGCATATCTTTCCGTATGCATGTTCGTCAGTATAACTCAAAATAGAACAGCAAGGCTTGTTTAAACAATAGCTTAATAAACTTTCCCTAAATTCTGTTTTACAAGTCCATAAAATAAAAAAAAAACCTTAGATCTCGCTTCCCATTGGCCAGTTGTGTGACAGATCTATGACAGTTTTTGACAGCCGATCTCTTTCGTTTTCGACAGCAAGCAAAATGGCTGACGACCATTGTGATGCGACAGACGTCTTGGAAAATGTGCGTAATGTCGCATGTTAATGGTAGTAAATAAATACTTGTGTGCAAGTGTTGTGACCTTCGCAGTGCCCAGTTGTAGTGAATCTTGTGCCCATCCAAGTATCCACGTTGTGATTACATGTATATCTAGAAAGGTGTTTTGTGTGTTTTTGTGTTTAGTTTTCGCCAAGAAATCATCCTGACATCTGTTTTGGATTTATGTACACTTAGATACGGTAAGATTCCTTTGAGCACGTTAATTATAACATGTTTTACGGAAGTTATGAAACCTAAATGATGTGTGTAAATAGTTATTAATTTTGTGAACTTTTGACAATCTTACGTCTTTCTCTGGCATGCGGTTATCGTTCAAGTGAAATAGGGAGGTCGTGGCGTTCGTGAGGTTGTGTCCCTCCCTATCCCTTGGAAAGTGTGTCGTGTATTATTGTTTTGGTGATGGCCTATTACGAAATGAGGGGTCTCGATGGTGGTCGGAGGTCGCTAGACGACAATTAGTTGTTGACCCTCCAAAACTGACTATGACATACGTTCAAATCGCGTAGGTGCACTGCGTGCGCTGTAAATGACATCATTTTCGCGTATTTTAAGAATAAATAGACCACTTTTTTTCAAAGCAAACTCTGTCTGGCGGCTGCTGTCGCATATTTACGTCAAGATCCTCTTAAATCATGCTGTCTAATGATCTAGAGTAATTGAAATCAAATAATGTTATACAGTGTGACAAAGTGGATGCAGTACAATAAATTACAGTTATGTGTTGTCCCAATTTTCTCTTTCATATTTGGCTGTGTGGCGTGTTTTTATTTTCATTGTTAACCTTGAACAGCAATTATTATAAGTATTAAGCAAACTGCATTAGTGTACTTTATAAAACTAGTTCCAAAAGTATTGAAATAGGTTCAGAATTGTTGGATGTTAATTTTACTTTTAGACATATTTCTCTATTAATTAGTGTAACATAAAGTTTCTGCTGAATTGCTGAGTAAGTTTTAGTCTTAGGGATACAGATGGGGTATGGAAGTAATATTGAAGTGCTAGGTATGTCAGGTTTGTAATTGTGCCAAACTAAATTATAATTTGAAACTTCAAGCGGCCATAATCTTTGCTGGACTTTTTATTTCCTTAAGACATAGGGGGCATAGCTACTAAAATTGTCTTTCATGGGCTGATACTATAGGTACTGTATAATTTTAGATGAGAACCTTATTTTATGAGTTCTATAAATACATAAAAACATCTTCAACTTTTAATCCTATAAATAATATAAATTTGGAAGTTTCTAAGAATATATGTTTGTTACTCACAAAAAGTACTGAATGGATTTTGATGAAACTTTACAATAATATAGCTTACACATCAGAATTACACATAGGCTATAATTTATAAAGATTTAGTGTAAACTATCCAAATTATAATGATTTTCCATCACCATCACCATCACCGTGAGACCACCTGGCGCAGCTACTCTTAACATATTTTGATCAACTTGATAAAATTTTTTAATAAAAATTACTTGCTTATGTTTTAATGTAAATGTCAAATAGTGTAATTATGATATATGAATGTGAAATGTGAGAGGATGACCTACCAGTAGTTATAGACTGATTTTTAAGTAATTGTTCTATTAAATATACTACTCTAACAACCTATTGCTAAAACTATGTTTTAATAGTTTTTAATTATTGTGCCTCAAAGTTGAAATTTGGTTGTATTGAAATGAGAAATCAAATAAGAATTGCTCTTGAAATATCAGTTGTAAACACAAGTACAACAGTGGCACTGTTTGCCAATATTTCTATATAGTTTTGCAGATTAAATTAACAGAAAGAAAGAATTTATTTGGCAAGAAAGTGACAGTACAAGGACGTAAACCTAATTCATACATTTCTATGATTACATTGAAGGTGCTGTGTACCACTTTTCCAAAAAATGAGGTCAGCAACTCAGCTTAAACCTTCGCTGGAGTATCCTCCCGCCTAGTAACAATAGCTACACAAGGTATTGTCTCGCCTACAAATAAATTTATTTGAATAGGATAATTTTCGTCCTGGAAAATGAGATTGTTTTCATTAGATAAAGGTCCAAAATTATTATTGTGAGCAAATTCGCATGGTTTTTATAGTATAGAGAGGAAAATACAGCATTCGCCATACAAAGATATGATTTTTATAAATTGCTGAAGTGCTCCAAGAGTGTACCAAATTGTAGCATTAATTTTGATAAATGCCTTTTGGTCTAAATTGTAGCACAGCATTTTTTACTTCTGGCTTTTTACTCCTTTGTTTTCCGATAAAGAGCCCTGGACGTAGGCCTCTCCAAGCCAACTTGGGGAGGCCTACGTCCAGCAGGGGACCGCAAACAGCTTATGATGACAAAACAGCCCTAAACAACATCCCTTTAATGGTAAGAACTCAGAATAATCAAATTTTGATTTAGGTCAATCTATACCACTTACCAATCACTTGTCCTACACTATATTATTTATTTATTATACAAAATGAATAAACTATATTAAAATTTATAGAGGGTTCGAGTTTGTACAATGCATTTAAAAAGTTGAAAAATCTGGGGAGCTAATTCCGAACAGCAGATTCAGAAAATACTTTTTAGACTTCGTCAGTCTGTCAGAGCGTCACATGAAAGCTTCTGAACAGATTGAAATGAAACTTTTCACAAAGGGAGCTCATATAACGGTTCTATTTTTACCATGATAAATGATTTTGTTTCTCTGGGACTGCAATAACCAATATGGCATTATCATGGAAACTCCAATGAAGTTTTGCTAGCAGATTATACTCATAAATAGGTTTGCCTACCGTACTATATTTAAGCTACTTGTATATACTATATATTGTAAAAAAATTATATAGTACAAGATGTACTACATTTCAACACTGATTCAATTGTCACATATTTTGTTCAGATTATTTTAAAAAGTAGTAATAAATACACATGGAAAATGCAAGAATGAAATAAATAAAATATATAATAAATAAAGAAAAATAAATGTGTGCTCTGATTTTCACCAAAATATTCCAAAAGTACTATATTTTTTCAGCTTAAAAACAAAAAACTATATTTTGTTCATAAAAAGGTGGTAACCCTAGTATTAAATTTAGTTAATACTAAAGTAATAATTAGTATTTAGTGTATTTGTACTTAGTTCTTGGATTGTTAACTCATTATTCACCTACTCACATAAATGTGAAAATACCCTATATCTGCTCCCATAGCTGGTATATTTGTATTTTTTGTAAACTAGATGACAATTGAGCATATTTATTCGAAAGTTTCTCAAGCACTTACCAGAAAGATGTAATTATAAAGATTTGTCTTTATCCTCTTATTTGGATGTCTTACTTAAAGCCTTCTTCATATTCAGTGCAGTAGGGTAATGATAGTAAACACTACTTACAGCTACTTCTTACTTGTAACGAGAGGGTTAATCATAGTATAGGTGCATTAGTAGGGAAATTCGGTTTAATGGATTACTAAACTTTAGGTTTTGATCTGTATATGTGTTATAGTTAAACATCTAAACTCTGGCGCTCCTAGGTTTGGCTAGTCAAACCTCAGGTCTAACATAAAGTCTTAGTCAAAGTCCATATAAATGACCTTTTTCTGCCTTTGACTAACAATTTTTTGTGTAACCTAGGACATACTAATTTATACAGTCATTAAAATTGTAAGAAAGTGCAGTACGAATCAATGTTAGAATGCTAGGATCAACTAGACAAAGCCTCATACAGATTATTTCATGTTCGATGTTTGACAAAAAGTACTTTAGTCAAAATCTGAAACTGGAATTTATTTCAGGTTTTGTTAAAAAGCCTTGGTCAAACCTAGGATAAACCAGTAATTCCCGGAAGAGACTGCATATTGATCTTTGACTATAACATATATATACTGTGTTTGTGTTGTGGAAAAAGCCCACCAAATTTGTACCATATATATCAATACTCACTGATAGTGGGCTGCCCACACCTGTCGCAAGACCGATGGGCAATATAGCAGACGTGTGCTAGAGCAGAAACCTCGATTCGGCAAACGTGTTTTAGGACGCCGTCCAGCCCGGTGGACCGACCACTTGCGTGAGGTCATCAGTTGGGGTTGCATGGGGAGGCTTATATCCAGTAGTAGGCGATGATAGGCTGACAATATCGTAGTTCTCAGTTTTGCTTATTCAACTTCTACTGGCGATTACGCGCAAGTTGTCAATTCATGTAACTGGGGGATTTACTACTACTAAAATAATTTTTTCAAAGCAAAACACTGTACATGAAAATGTTCATACCTTCCTTTGACCAAACAAAATTAGTTGAGATATTTCTAAACACTGACAGAGTGACATTGGTCACCTGACCAGTGCGTCAGCTTCTGCGGGACTAGCATGTACACAATAACAATTTCCCACTGATTTCACTGACACTGGTGGAAGTGAAACCGCATCTAAAGCAATTAGATGCACGGATGCGGCGTCCGTCGGTTGAGTAACACGGGGCGATCACGTCATAATATTAATGTAATAATGCAGCAGGTGGTGTGTTATGGTGTGACAGTTGGCGCCAGTTTTTTTATTTATTTTTTGAAGTGAAACTTCTTTATAATCATTTTGAGTTGAAACTCGATGAAACGAAAAAACGACACAAAAAAGAGATAAATACATAAATGTATAGGACTAACCCTGCGAGAGAATGAGATACGAGTTTTAGACATTGTTCAGCACAGATTAGAGAATTAATAAGACCGATGATTAAACATAGGTCCTGTGTGGACTGAAATAAAACTGATAATACCTTTTAGACTAAACAGTGAAAAATGAAAGGGATACCTAAGAATGTTATTTTGAATTGTAATATGTTGACGGATGTAGGTTAAAGGAATTTTTATTTACTAGTGGTCGCCCGTGGTCGAAATTCGACCATAATAATTAATGTCAAAGACTATACTTCTATTATCAGAGACCTCGCCAAGGCTACACTGTTAATTTTACTTTAACAATACCAGTGTTTTCCAAGCTGTGGGTCGCGACCCCTAGGGGGGTCGCAGAGCCTTGCTCGGGGGGTCGCCGGCATAACAGAAAATGCAATCTAAGTTTACACCTCATACTTAGGTACTTTCTAAGCTCAGCAGCTTTTCGCAGAGTGTAGGCCGTAATAATGAATATAGGTAACAAAATAGGGAAAGACATAAACGTAGTCATTTAAATTACTAACTTTTTATCTGTCTATGGCCCAAGGGGGTCGCCAAAATTTGTCAACCTGTAAAGTGGTCGCGTATTCAAAAAGATTGAAAAGCACTGCAATAAACAAAAGAGTATATGCGTGTGTGTGTGTCAAATACATGGTAGTGTGTGTAATGTTTTCTTTATTGATTTAATTTATTACATATACACATAATTTTTGAATATATTAGCATTCGTCGCTTGTCTGTAAAAACTATGTGTGCGAAATTGCATACTCCTCCGACCGCGCAATTTTCGTAAAGAGGAGTAAAAAGTTTTTGCTTCACGTATTAATATAGATATAGATATTAATAAAAGTTACAGAAGAATTATCTGTAAGTATATTCTCTGAAGTTTCGCTTCTACTGCGTGTGCACTGAACACACACACCCTGAGAAAAATGCAGACGGCCTAGCTAATGGAGAAGCGGCTACCATCACTTTTAGAAGTTTGCGACACCAAAGGAATAAAGGGATAAGACAGGAAGAACGGGATGAAGGGGACGAGATATCGTATTGGATGGATGGGACAGGGCTTGGGGGAAGTGGGCTATACTGACTATTGATTCGATTCCTATTATGGTAAATTTCGTAAACGAACTTTCCTTATTTACTATGGTCTGGGTGTCTGGGATCAGCGTCAGAGTGGTCCGTTGTATATTACCCATAAGACAAGCATAACTTGCTTAGCTTTTGGGGATGTACAATGAGTCTGCTATAAGTTCCGCTGGAGAACTCTTTTTGAAGGTAATACGTATAAGTTAAAATTTAATTTTACTTCCTATTCTATGTACACCGCTTTGCAACGTGTTATTTTTGATAAGGAGAAGAACCGGCAAGAAACTCCCCAGCAACACGGCTAGCTAAAAAATTTTTTTTTTTGTATATATTTCTTATTCTATTTATATCTCAAGTTCATTTTTTATAAGTTTTATACAGAAGTATGATACAGAATTACTTTTCGAAGAATTAATGGAGTTGTAGCAAGCAGTGCACGCTCAGCAAGATAAAGACAGAGTAAGAGGAAAGAAGAATATTATTATTGTTATAATAATGACGAGACGTACTAAAAGTTTTTACTGCAACATATCTCCATAAATTCCTTACATTGTTCCTTACATTAGGACGTTATCCAGAGAATTTTATAAAATGCTGGAGCGAGCTGTTATGTAAATGAAATTTTATCATTTACTATAACTTATTATTATATTACATGTTTCACGCTGATATTCTGTGTTATCACATCAATCGGGGTGGCCCTAAGTGCTGTACTCAAGATAATGATTCCAACATAGATCTGCCACGTGTTAAATGTAGTAAATGTATGATTACCAGTTCTTAATTTCGTAAATCTTTTTTCTGTGCATTCTCTTTTTGTCGGCATGTAACAATATTATTCAATATTCTAAGATAGATGTATCTCAGACCTTTTAAAATCGATTGTATGATGTATTCCCGATATGTCAGTCCGATATCGATTCAATATGGCACCGTAATCGTTCCGCTCACCTACATATCAATGAGTGCATCCTAATTACTGCGACGTTGGAGTACGCAAGGACAGGCCGAATAAAAAAAAATAGGTAAAAGCTTCTATCCGTGCAGGAACGGAGAAAGAATACAATTTCCTGCGGCCGGGTGGCCTGTCGTAAGAGGCGACAAAACAACCCACAGCCAGGTGATAGAGTAGACCGCCATAACAACCTTGTGTTGTTTTCCGGCATTAATGACTAGGCTCCAGTCTCCCTTAAGAGAGTAGCAGTGCATTTGTCTGCTGAATTCGTGCAATAAATAAAACCGTTTTACCATTTACAAGATAATGTAAGTACCGATTTATTTCTGAAGTATAGTAGACAGGCTGATAATCCACCTGGTGGAAAGTGGTTATCGTCGCTATGGACATGTCGAGCCTTCACCGTCATTTTATTGTAAGCGAAGTAAAGTTTATATTGCAAAAAGTATTTTAGAATATTATTTTGTTCTAAAACTGTCATTTTTTGATTCAGTAAGGTCTAACCTAACTAAAATTGAAAATCTTTGTACAGTATAAAATACCGGTAAAGACTTGATATGAAACACCAACGTACTGCCGGCCTCGAACTGAGGATTACAATCTAACCACTAAAACAGAAACATCAAAGTCGCAATTCTGCTATAGCCATCTCGTCAAAATCACCGGACACCATCATCTCGATCGTAGGTTTGGCTGGTTTCAATATTCTGTTGATTGCAATGGCGTGCTAAGGGCACGCCTCTCATATCTAAACATTTATAAGCGAAATAATGTTTAAATGTATTGGTAGCTTTTCAAAATTAGTTTCGGCTAATGCCATTTTTTTCGCGACTATTTCGAGAAGATAAAATATTTTGGATATAGTAGAATACAAATTATTCACCCTATCGCAATTAAATCGTACTTTGAATATCCTTACAATGCTAAAATGTTGAAATATCAGAATTGGGCCCCTGGAATGCAACATAACATTTAAAATTTCAAAAATCACATTATTATTGTAAACTACTATTATGTATAAGTTTGAAAGAAGTTATTGCTACTGCCATGGTACAACACAGGCCGACCGTTTGGTCACGTGAGACTGTTATTTTCTCCGTCCTAGGTCAATATATACATTAAAATATGATTTTCAAGATTTATTTGAGTAGGCGTTTGTTGTTTATGTCCATATGGACCTGAGTTAAGTTGAATGATCCCTATTCTGTATAACAAATTGTTATGTCAACAAATGGAGACCCATTCCCTTATAGTCGACATGTTTTAAATGTAGTGGCACGTAATATAAATCGAGTCGAAGTCGAAGATATTCGTTTACGTTGTTTCATGTAATATGTCTGTAGATTAAAATATTACAGTCACTTAAAAAATCCTGTAAAAAAAGTCGTGGCAGCGTAATGGCTAGCGCATGCGTCCCAAACTCAAAGGGCTCGGTTTCTATCCTGGCCGGAACGCATGCACCACTTAGTTAATTTTCTGATCTAATGTGCATATTGTTATAATTACCACGTGCTAATAACGGTAAAGGAAAACATCGTAATGCAACCTGCACACCCAGATAACAGATGTGTCGAACCTGCCAAGCCGCCTTGGACAAGTGCGGCGGGTATACTGTCCATTCCCCTACAGTGGGAGGCCCGAGCCCAGCAGTGGGACAGTTATGGGCTGTTATTGTATACAAAAATTCTAATATTTTAATCTAATAGATAACTCTTCAAAGAGCGTAGAGTCGAATCTTGGCAGAAAAGCATGCATCACTTAGGCAGTTTTCTGATCTAATGTGTATATTGTTACGATTGTCACATGCTATCGGCGAGGGATAACATGGTGATGAAACTTGCACATCGAGATACCTATGTATCACACACCCGTCAATCCGCCTTGTATACTATCTGTTCCCCTATAAATGGAAGGTCCAAGCCAAGCAATTGGACGTTTATGGATTGTTATTATTATTATAGACAGAAGCACAGATATTAAGAGGTGTGGAATCATTGCTAAAAAGTGATCTCCTCCACACAACCCTAGGTTAGGATTGAAGGATTTAATTTTATTGCTTGAGGCAGGCAAAAAGGCAGACCACCAATCCGATGGGTAGTGATTACCGCCACCCAAGAACATTTGTAGCATCAAAGGTACCACCAGTGCACTATCGGCTTCGAACAAGGGACTGGAACCTGGCCACTAATGCCTTTACAACTCAAGGTCGTTACGGCGGCATACTCTAGACCACTGGTAGTGGCAACCCTGATAGACAAACACCCTTGCACCTGGGACCTAATTTTGCTATTTCATTATTTAGTTAGATTGTGGTCGTGTAAAACAAATTGCGTTCTACTAAATCCACAATATCTTCTCGATAACGTCGCGGCGGAATAAGAGTAGAAAATGGTATTATCATTCGCAAAAATGGTAAAGCCATTTCCGACGAAATCTTTATCGAAAAGTAACCGAAATTTTAAACATTTATTTCGCAAAAGGTAGAGTAGCGTCGCGTAGGCACGTTATTGAAATTAACAGAATACCGAAATCAGGCAATCCTACGTTAGTGACCGGCGATTTTGACGAGATGGTAATAGCAGAATTGGGCCCCTGTTGGGGATTCTGCGTTCCTACACAGATAGATAGACAGTTGATAAACAACGATAACTATACACAAAATATGTAACACGAGTATAAACATATAGTACGTTAAACACATTAAAAGAACACTTGCTCTTATCCACGATCGAAAAGGACGAAAATGTGCACATTGTGATTGGCAACCAAAAAGTGGTTTCCTAAAAAGCTGTCCGCCAGATGCTTCGGGCTCTGTCGGGTTCGGGATAACCGGTTCCCGTCTCACGTCACCTCTAAATAAGCCTCCTATTGTTCCAAGTTACAGGAGGCAGACTGATTCTATAGGGCTTCTAGTCAATCCGGGCGTAATATTTACTCTCAGACGAACAAAATATGTAGAACGAGCCCCGAGCTCTCAGAGTGAAGCCATTTAAAGGAAGCCGATCGCGCTTCAGTGCCTTAGGAGAAAAACGAATTAATACAAAAATCTGGAATAATTTCCAGTGGATGTACATTGCTAGTAACCACACAAATGCAAACCACGTTTAATTTTACGCACACAATAAATGCTTAATTTCATTAGACGCTTTGTTCACGTAGGCTACGCCTATAGTTTTGTTCGTCTGATTGGTTACGGAAAAACTCTGCTTCAAAAAGTTATATGTGTCATCTCTCCATAGATGCTATTATTATAAATGCGAAAATAACTCTGTCTGCTGTGCTCTTGTGATGAAAAGCAGTTTACCGAATTCGCTGAAATTTGATATATAATTATGCAGTGTTAATAACCTTTGTTGTAATACCACCTACTATTGTAATTGCAGGCGGGTAGTTGTAATCACTAATCGGATTTAAAAGCTAGCCGGTGTAGCGACTAAATATCATTCTCACTACAACTTTGGTCGGATGCACATGTCATATTAGTGCTTTAGGTTAGCTAATTATTATGCGGGAATCATAACTTATAACTAATTGTAATTGAGCTCCGTAGTCTTCGTTAGGAATTAGAATAAATCAGTTCTCAAAGTTCTACGTGTTTCTTCGTTATATAAATCCCGCAATGGCAAACAGTGGTCTCAATACCGAGAACGGACACAGGATACATACATGCCACTGTAACTGTCAATTTTCCAAATCCACTTTATTGTTTGTGGTCTATTTAATATTTATAAATCTTGGATATTAGTATCCGTGCGCAGAAGGTTTGCTGATAGCCTCATGATGACACGCATCGATGGTTGGGGGTTGACAAAAAAGGTTACATGAATAATTGTTGAAATAAATGTATTATTTTAATTTATTATTGTACATATACTTTACATAGGTACAACATAATACAATAATAGTAAGCAATCATCGGCAACCCTTCTTCTCCCGGCTTATAACTGAATTAAACTAGCCGAAATCAGATGTTATATCCATGAAAACAAAATTAAAAATAGATGTAATAAAAGATTGTACCTTTATTTGATAACATTAAAAAGACCTATACTAAATTTATTTAGGGCTTAAAAGTTACCATAAAAAATGGCGTCTGCCTCGATATTTCAATTTGTAGGTTATATATTTTTTGCATGACTGAGACGTCCTTTAATGAATCATTTATTCAAGAGGAAACCTACTTGACAACCATCATGCAGGGGATACCAGCATGATATAACTAGTAAGTGTAAATAACTGCGTATTGTAGGCAGGTTTAGATGAGGCCTTAGAACTAGTTATCGTGTGCCCTTCACGGGCGTTAGGCATGCGTGTGTCTGTCTGTGTGCTTGTTTATTAGGTATGTTTATTTAAAAACTGTATCAAAATAGGCTATTGATCCCTATACGTTTAAATAAGTTATAAAATGGCATACTGTTGAAGTTTATGACATCTTAAGGGCTTCTGTCGTTGAGCGGGCTAAGCCCTAGCCGCTCGGACCCACTGGAATGCAGGGGCTGGGTTCATTTTGTGAACGAATATTCAGTTATTTACTATGGTCTGGGTGACTGGGATCGGCCCCAGTATGGTCTGTTATGTACAGTAAAACCTCTGTACTTAAAGGGAGACGTCAAAAAATTCGAGTTCAGAATTTTCGACTTAGCGAAATTTGTAACGAAACATTCGACTTGTAGAGGTTAAGATTTAATCCAACTTGTTTTAAATTAGAGAGGTGAAATAAATATAAATCCTGCTAATTATAGAGGTAAAAATCATTTTTAACCGACTTCGAAAAAAGGAGGAGGTTCTCAATTCGTCGGGATCTTTTTTTTTTGTTGCTTTTTTTATGTATGTTCGCCGATTACTCCGTGATTTATGATCCGATTTACGTGATTCTCTTTTTGTTCGACGCGGAATAGCTGCCATGTGGTCCCCTAAAAATTTGACATAGTTTGGCCCCGTAGTTTTCATTTTACGAACATTTTTTGTTCTCGTTTCTTGGGACCTATATTTTTTAAGAAGCGCGGCACCATTATACATACGCGGCACCCATACATAGCTAGACACTAAAAAGTAACAAATAAAAAATTCGTTTAAAAAACCGACTTCAAAAACTAAAAAACTAAAATATATAAAATAACTTATTTCTAAAGCTATTATTATTAATATATATTATCTAAAACATCTAGAAGTCGGTGCAAAGTAAATCATAAAATTCAAAAAATTACTATAATATTTTGAAAATGACTAAGCACCGAGTTTTAGATAATATATATTAATAATAGCTTTAGAAATAAGTTATTTTATACCTTTGTTTTTTAGTTTTTCAAGTCGGTTTTTTTAAACGAAGTTTTTATTTTTTAACAATATCCATTGACTAGTTTTTGAGAAATTGAGTATTTTCGATTTTTATGCTTCCTTAGACAATAATTTACGGATTTATTTCACGACTAATGCTGACATTTGATGGACCAACCAAACCGAATCAATTAGGTGCAAGTGGATAGGACGGAACGGATTTAAATATGTACTTACATTTTGTTAGTGTTCCTAGTAAAAGCAGTACTATAGTCTCTACCTATCCTTTATGGGCTCGATAATATGCGTGAATTCAGTTTTCTCGTGAATATTTGCAAATTAACATTATGTAGTT
This sequence comes from Dendrolimus pini, assembly GCA_949752895.1. Classification (NCBI taxonomy): domain Eukaryota; kingdom Metazoa; phylum Arthropoda; class Insecta; order Lepidoptera; family Lasiocampidae; genus Dendrolimus; species Dendrolimus pini. Next base: position 11,603,292 of record OX457150.1, read on the forward strand.
GTGTGTTTAGTTGTTTTAGTTTGAAATATGTAAACATTGTACGTGTTGCACGCTGCTTGTGCCCTAGTTTAGGAATGTGCAATATTTTATTTGTCGGCCATTTTAATTGTTATTTTGAATGGCTAATTTGGCCATTAAAGTGACTTACGTAAGACAAACTTGCGTGTAGCGGAGTGTAGCCCGTTGTAATTTAACGTAGAAAAATAAATCAAGAATGTTTCGTCTCTTAATTACTAAATCGTTTAATGTTATTTTTTTTTTTTTATAATATTAACATAAATTTGTATTTTATTAATAGGGCTCGCACGTCGTATTTTAGCCTGATTTATATTAGTTAAGTAGCGAGTTAAGTCCTTATCATTGTTTAGATATAAATTTTTCAGTTAAATAATAAATTGTTGATTAATGTCCGGTTCCTATATCTTATTATTTAATTACTTGCCCTACCATCGCTTGAATTTTAACGTAACTTGTATGGAGCTTATGTCATTATAAACGATAGTAAGGCAAATGAACATGCACATACACACATTTTTTTATATTTAAGTGCATTTTCCATTGTATATTCTTTCATTCTTTCTTCAGTCTAAAATTTCATTGACTCTTTGGCGCTGATCGGACGAAAAAGAAAGACGAAAGGCGTCTGCCTGTTTGCTAGTTTTGCAATGAAACAAAACCACAGGCCCCCAATTTTGATAAGTTCATCGCTCTTTGCCTATTTGCGTGTGGTCGTAAGAGTATCTTTTGATTTTAATGGTCTTTGGCACAACACCGCTGCGGATGTCGTTATTTTCCGTACATCTTTTTTTGCCAGTCCCAACAGGCTGGAAGTATCGTTTTAATTTGCGCATTGCTGGCAGTTGTCTTTGGACTTCCTGGAAATGTTGGATGCAAGCCAAATAGTCTTGGACAGTGTATGTGGGTTTTATGTGCTAGGTGTTACACGTACCTACCAGCACATTAGTATTCGCCTGGCGTCGTTTGTATCCGTCAAATAACAACTGTATGAGAGAATACGTAACTCTTGTTCAAAATAGCAGTAGCCGAACATAGATCAGTAAACTTCCGAATAAGATTCCGTCAAGCTTGGCGTTGGCTGATTATAATTTTGGTGTTCCAAATGGGATTGATTTGTTGCTCGGTGCCGAAATGTATGCGCAGATTTTGACGAATGTTTTGATTAAGCATCCTTCCCGTGCACTTAGTGCACAAAATACGGAGTTAGGATGGATTTTGCCAGGTCGTGTAGAAGAGTCTGAAGTAGATAATGGTAACAGCATTATAAGCATGCACATAGTAAATAATAATATAAATAAATTAGTTCAGAGTTTCGGTTTTACAATATATTAGTTAATTTTATCCAAATTTTCTTTTAGTTATTTTAGCCAGTAGTAGCTCTCCTGGACCAGGAATCCACGTTAACAAATAGGTTCCTAGTTTGTTAACTGAATGTATTCTTATTTATTGTTTCCTCTCGAATGCCGATTTCATTAAGTACAATTAACTACAGATTATAACTCTCGAAAAAAAAAATTTGCTACCCCGAGCTTGTTAGCGCATGTGCATCGGACCAAAGCTGAAGTGAGAATGGCCGTTAATTGCGCCTACGCCCATTCGCTTTTATTCCCGAGCGATGATGAAGTTAGTTGAGTAGTAGTCAGAACTATCCGCGAATGTTAACTACAATAATAATTTAACACTTGAACGTTTTTATCCTTACAATACAGACAGACATACATGCTAACGGCGCACCTGATGGAGAGTGTTTACCATCGCCTATGGACATTTACAGCACCAAAGTTGCTGCCAATGTACTGCCAGCCTCCTAGGGGAGATTGGAAGCTGACAACTTGCTATAGCGGCATGCCTTGGATCAGGGGTGGTGGCCATACAAACCGTCCCACGCTCGGACTACACCTAGACGATGCCGGGGACAAAAGAAGTCCCCCGGCAATGGAAGAGGCCTGTGTGTGAGGCCCCCGCCTGGGCACGCGAAGTTGGAAATTCCGTTGTCCCGTAGCCCTGGTATAAGGCGCAGGACGAAACACCCAGGGGTTTGAGTGGGTATCCCTAATCGGGGAGCGGCAATAGCGTGTCATCAGTTCTGACTGGGCATGCTAGTGCCACCCCCGATCTGGTTAATCCCACATACGGGTCACGAATTATCCCCCCAGGCTTCTGTGCCTGTCGCGGCTTAGTCCTCAAACGGATTTTCCCTGGTTGTTTCGTTGCCTCTTACGACAGGCTGCCGGGCCACAGGACTTTATATCCTTTCTCAGGTCCTGCACGGCTGAAAACTGAAGTTATTGACAGCTGATTTTAAGGCGCCTACCATTGCGTAGGTATCATATGTGTATAATACTTGTGCGTGGTTGTTGGCACGATACCAACCATACGCGTGGTTACGCGTGTAGTATCACAAGAAAAATCCGTCCCGTGATGTCATTGTAACGTCATGATCTGTTCAATCGACATATTGGAGCGTTGACACGTGCCATTTGATGCTATATTAATATCGTTTTCACACGATCCGACGCTCGGACCGAGTGCACACGGATTGCTATTCGTAAAGCCGCGTACTCACCTACGAGCTAAAATTGTGGCCGTTGTACATTACTCTAACTTAAAAATCATAGTGTAGGTGGCTCGCAGCGAGCTGATGATTGCCGGTTTTTGCCGTGCATCACGCAACTTGTCAGTAGTCGGTTTTATTCGACAACTAGCCAGTTAGCCATCTGGCGAAGTGGTTGACAACTTGCCGTGGCTATTTTTTGAGCAACCGCTAATTCTCTGGGTTTATTTACTATCCGGGCAGTTGCGTGCAGACTGACAGTGTGCCTTCTTTCAAATGTACCTTATTTTATTATTTTACTAGCTGACCCGGCGAACTTCGTACCGCTATATTTTCTGAATTCCTAAAAGACTTTGTTTCATAACACAAAAAAAAACACCAAAATCGCTCCAGGTGATTAGAAATATTCTAGAACCCGATCTCAGTGCCACCCACCTGTTCTAATTGCGAATCTAAACCATCCGGTAACCCACTCAAACACACAAAAACACCAAAATCGGTCCCGGTGATTAGGAGGGTTCTAGAACCAGATCTCAGCGCCACCTATCGGTTCAAATTGCGAATCTAAACCATCCGGGAACCCACACAAAACAAAATCACCAAAACCCTACCGGTTCCAACGGGATAATGTCCGTCTCCTGGTTCTAAGCTACCTCCCCACCAATTTTCAGCCAAATCGGTAAAGCCCTTCTTAAGTTATAAATAGTGTAACTAACACGACTTTCTTCATTATGTTATATTATAGATTTTATTTTATTTGGGGGACTAACATCTGTAGACATCAAACTAAAGCTACAGAGATAACTAAAGGATACCTATTCATAAACCTCCACCTTATATTACGGTAAATAATATTCGCTACTGCCCTACATGTACTACAGCGGCAACTAGTAATTGGCAACGGGTGCATTAGGACAGCGGCGTCTGATCCGAGCAAACTTGGACCATGCTCAACTTTTCCAGTCTACTCAGATGACTTTACAGATGAAAATGGCGTCAACTGAGGGCCTGAAGTGGCAGTTTTTGGAGAACTGTTATTGAAGTTATACAGTTCAAGTGTAGTGGATCGTGTAAACACGGCCTTATTTAACACCTATTCTTTTAAATATGTTTTTTTTTTCATTTATTGCCTCATGTGTTCGCATCCCTATTATGACAACATTCACACGAGGTTTCAAAACTACTTAATTTGTGCAGTATTTCCAGGATTCGAACCCGACTCATGTGCAACAAATGCTGACTATATTTGATATCTTATACTAATATATGTAAAGCTGGAGAGTTTGTTTGATTGAACCCGCTAATCTCAGGACCTACTGGTCTGATTTGAAAAATTCTTTCAGTATTACATAGCCCATTTATCGAGGAAGGCTATAGGCTATATATTATCACGCTCAGACCACCAATGAAGAATGTTTCAAAATCGGGGGGTTTTGAAAACAAATTCCACGCGGGCGTCGTCGGGGCAAAGTTAGTAAGAAATATAATTCAAAAATTCATTTAGTTCGCTTCAAGGATTCTCTTATTTTATAATTCAAGGCAGCGAACATGTTGTAGTAGTGTATTGTGTGTTTGAGAACACGCTTGTGTGTTTGTGTATTAATAGTGTTTGTTTGCGTGTGGGTACGTCTGCGTTGAATGAAACCCGACACTGGCTAGCTCGTACTCGTAAAGTGAGGGCGAGTCAACTGTGTTGCCAGGGTGAGAATTCATAAAAATCGCTAGATAATACAATTTTTTTTTAATAATTATAAAGTTTATTTATTTATACATTTTTTTAAATTTTGTTGTCATATTTGCAAAAGTTGGTGTTGAATTGCAATTACCCACACACGAGAACTATTTTCATCGGGTGTTCCGTTAGCCTGTCTGCTGTCCCCAAGCTATAAATAATGTTGTGTGTTTATATTAGTGTAGATTTCATAGTAACTCAATAATTTAGTATTAAAATATGAAATGATTATTATCTAAATCTAAACCTTAGGCTGATTTAGTATTATGATTTAATTTAAAAACGAATATACCCGAACTAGCAAAAAGACATTTATTAATGTTTAGTTTATTCACCTGTTTTCATGATTGTTTCTGTGTCTTTATGGTTCAAAAATTCTATACAAGAACGGAAAAAGAATACTAATTCTTCAGGCAGAGTGGTCTGTCTTAGGAGGCGTCAAAACAATCCACAGCTAAGTGGTAGGGCATTTGTTCGATTGCATAACTTCCACTCCTTATCTAGATTATGCTGCTACAATATCCTTGAGTTGTATTCCGGCACGAACGGCAAGGTCCCTCATTCGAAGTCAGCAGCACATTGGTGTTGCAAATATCCATAGTTTACTGTAACCGTTTTCCATCAAGTAGGCTGCCTGCCTGTTGGCTGTACCAATGCATTGAAAACCCACCCAATTCACAATACGTTCTGATTGATCTTATTGTAATATCCTATATTCGTATGTGTGCCAATAACACAGAGCTTCCGGCAAACTAGTCTTTGTATAGTTTATGAACGATGTACTATTAGGAACCAGTTCCCTAAATTGTACTAAAACAAACTTTTCAAAATGCATGTTATTAGTTCACTCGGACAGCGTGCCAGCCAGTGATCCGACAGTCTTGTACAGTTTATGTACGATGTACTATTTCGTACCGATTCCTTACGCTGTAGTAAAAGGAAACGTTTCACATTATCAAACGTCAATCGGTTTATAAGTACAGTCGAACAGCTTCGGACATCGTGTTCAACGACGAACTATTAGGGACCGTGATTCGGTTGCTAACAAAGAAGATCTAAAAGTTCTAATGACCGAATAATACTATATATAAGGTGAACTACCCATTTTAGTCCCCTCCCATTCTAATATTGTATAAAATTATTAGAATTAGGCATGTTTGCTGAAGAGTTTCTTTCGCCGCTTCTTCTCTTCAAGCTTCAACATGTTGCGAAGCGGTGGTAAATTAGATTAGGCTCCCATAGACTAAATAGTAATCATAAACAAACATTAACACTAAATAATTAAAATGAACAAGTTGGCGGTAGGGTAAATAACACTACTCATTGACAGTTGACATCTTTGTCTTCCGTGATCACGGCTACTGAAAAGTGGCCAAAACGTCGGAATAATAAAAATCGAAACGTCGTTTTATTAAGGTGAACTAGTTCAGTGACCGAATAGTTGTGCTCACTTTGATGACCGAATAAGCACAAGCCTACAGCAAACCTGTCGCGCCTGGCAACTCGAATGCATCGACCCGACACGTTATTGTGAAAGCCCGAATGTACTTAATAAGTGGGTACTACATGATTTATCGACGCTTTGTCGCCGCACATACGCGAAACGGGATTACGGGGGACGATTTGACCAATAAATTATACTAAACAATGACCCGAAAATATGTGAGGTATGAACAATTGAATGCGGTGCACGTGGAATAATCTCATTGTGTGTGGTATTATTAATTCTAGTACCACGATTATTGGAGCGTGTTTGCTAAATTGTATACGAAATAGAGCTGAAATAAGAAACCTTTTGTTTGTATGCTCTCTCTTTTTTTATTGCTCGTGTACAGCAAACATGCCGAAGAAACACCCTCCTACAAAATGGTCACCGTCGCCTATGGACATTTGCAATACCAGCCCTCTAGACAAGTGGCAGTGGCAAGTAAAATTGTATGGGAATGATATTTTGCTATGTTAAGTATTGTCTATGCAATACATTTTCATTCTATTTATGTAGCTCTAATGCCAGTTGTCTCTGAGGTCAGAGCTGCAAAATTTCATTAGGCGACAGTCCGGTAATAAGGAATTTGCCCGCCTGGATGGCTACCACCCCCAAGGGCGGCATAAATGCCTGAAAAAAGGTCTGCAAAAACGCTTGAACTACGAAAGCCTAAAATAAAGACATGTGAGTTTGTTTTTCAATAAAAATCATTATTAAATTGTGTATTGATATTAACGTCTTAACTCAATTATATATATGAGTTTTCTGGTTAACAAAGTTTTCTTAAGCTTCGGTGGGGGCGCCATTTGTAACTACCTTGAGTGATCCGGCACCAGTGTCCCAGTTTGGTGTTTCAAATGTCCATAGGCGACGGTAACCACTTTTCATCAGGTGAGCCGTCAGCCTGAAAACTACTTCAGCAATAAAAAAATCAAAATTTCTTCTGACAAAAAAACTTCATATATTTACACTTACCACTTCGTCATATTACTAGTAGCACAGTGGCATGGCCATGTAATGAGGAGGGATGAAAGTCACGTGACAAAAAAATGGATGGATTTGTGTGAAGGATGATTCGATGATTCATACAGCGCGTTCCATAAGTAGCTCACAACGGCCTAAAATACTCCGTTACCCGTTCCACAAGGCGCCCTCGGTCATTGTGTTCGTGGCGAAAACTAATCATTTTCGGTCACACAACACTCACAATGACCGATGTCAAGAGGTGGGTCGAATAACCGTTCCACTTGGGTTTACGATTGTAACGACGGCGAGCAAGTGGAAAGGGAAAATCATGGTCGTGAAAATGGTTGTTGTGAGTCTCTAATGGAACGTAACTCTAGCGTGACAGAGGACGTATGTCGAATAGAGGAGTATAGAAGGAAAAAGAATATATTGTGCTGACCCTGGATAATTGGGTTTGTTCACTTTTTTTTCAATCTAGCTATTTGAAAAACCATTTCGAGGAATAGTGTCCCTAATCATTTCTGTCTAGTTAAAATTCCAAAAAAACGTACGATCTTCTTGTATTTTGTAAGAAATGCGTTTGACCTTTATTTGATCTTACTAAATCCATTCAGGTGGGCAGTCTGCCTGTTTGCCTGCTTCAGGTGTAAAAAATTCTAGCTGTACATTGTTTGATTTAAGTTCTGTAACATGGATTTTCCCTAAAGACCACTTTAAATTTTTTAACGATAACTATAGAAAATAATAATGGTTGAACACGAAAAATTATAAGCCTAGCGACAAAAAACACTAAAATGATCACGATACGTAATGAGTAATGACAGTGACATTTAAATAGTAGCACAGATTACTATGGATTATATATAGATAAAACTTACTTTTATTATTTTTGTTTTCTAGGCAAAGAAATCAATGTAAACTTGTCCCTTATGAAGTCATCGGAGAAATAACTTTAAAATCGAATTATAAAAAAACTAACGCTTAAAATACAAAAATATTCAAATTAGTATCTTAAAATACCCTATTTTACGTAATAAAAATATAAAATCAGAGGGTAATTTTTTGTGAACAATCCCCGTTGAGAGGTCAAAGAAAAACGAGACAACAACAGTGAATCAATATTTTTTAAAATAAATTGAAGTCGTGCTAGCCTAATGGCTAGCGCACACTTCCCTAACTCAAAGGGCGTGGGTCCGATCCTGGCCGAAACGCATGCACCACTTAGGCAGTTTTCAGACTTAATGTGCATATTGTTACAATTACCTCGTGCTAACAACGGTGGAGGAAAACATCGTGATGCAACCTGCACATCAAGATAACCGATGTGTCCAACCTGCCAAGCCGCCTTGGACAAGCGTGGCAGGTATACTGTCCGTTCTCCAATAATGGGAGACCCGAACCCAGCAGTGGGACATTTATGGGCTGTGTTGTTATAATCATCTCTTAAGTTCTCTGACTACGGCTGCACCTAAATGTATAAAACCATTAAGAGTTCATTTTAGTTTTTAAACATAGCACTGTTTGGTATGTACTACACACGTCTTGCTCGTATCGTAATCGTCGCTTGACTGCCTCCCCCCCCCCCTGTTCGGGCATCGTTTTATACTAAACTGTACAATACAGCAATCGACTGCGTGGACTGAAGTTTCAGAGAAACCGTAATCTGCACACCTGCGGCCATAAACAAGTACAATAACAATAGGCTATTGTGTAATTGCAAATTTTAAACACAAAGTAAACAAAAGAAGTCCAAATGCGGAGAAAGGTGTGCATTCACTAAGTCGGCATGTTACATGCCGACAAAGTGAATGCACATGTTAACAAAGATTTAAAAAAATCTGCTAACTTATAAAACCTAGATATATACACAAAGTAGTCTAAGTGATATTTAGCATTATTATGTTAATATTTGAGCAATATATGCTAATAAGTCATCCTGAACTAAAAGGCACGACGTTGTGTGCGATTGCAAGTTAGCTTGCGTCAAATGCATGGTGAAATTGTGGTGTATGTTATATAATAATAATAATGTCAGCCCATAAATGTTCCAATGCTGGGCTCGGGCCTCCCATTATAGGGGAAACGGACAGTATACCCGCCACGCTTGTCCAAGGCGGCTTGGCAGGTTTGACACATCGGTTATCTCGATGTGCACATTAGATCAGAAAACTGACTAAGAGGTGCATGCGTTCCGGTCAGGATCGAACCCGCGCTATTCGATTTAGGGGCGCGTGCGCTAACCATTACGCTACGATGACGGTGTATGTTATATGACAAAGTATTGTGATCATCTTAGCTGATGGTAAGCGGCTGTCATCGTCTATGGACATTGCAACCAGAGTTTGGAGCTGATACATGGTATAGTACTAAAGACGACTTAACGACTCTTAAAAATTATATCACAGCAAAAGTCCTGAAGCCAGAAGTTAAAACGTAAAACGTATATGTATTATATGTTCCTGTTTTCTTAACTAAACCTGAAATAGGCAATGGGATTCTAGGTCGGCCTTAACTCAATTAGCCTGGTCTCGAATCCAGATATAAACCAGACTGATACACGATTAGGGAAATTGTTAGCATTTTGTTTTTGTATTTGTTTATTTTGGTGAGCAATAAAGTGTTATCTATCTTTTTCTTATTGAATGAGTTCAGCAGACAGGCAGACGGCCCACTTGATGGATAGCGGTTACCATCGCCTATGGACGTTTGCAACACCAAAGATGCTACAAATGCGCTGCTGCTCTCGAATCTCTTAAGGGAGACTGGAACCTAGTCACAAATCAAGGCGATCTAAGATTACCTAGATGATACCTATTCTCTCGTGACTACCTGACCTACTACATTATACTACAATAAAATAAAAGTGTTCTCCAGTGGAACTCATTTTGAATTTGAATGAATGAAAATAATTTGTCGCATGAATTATTTACAGAAGGCCATATTAACAAACATACATTAAAAGCATTTTTTTAAAATTATCTTATAATAATGATTACTAGGTAGAAAACTTCGATAACCCTCCTAAAGCACCGCTTTCTGTTAATGTAACAAAATAATGAATTTGAGTTTTGGAGCTGTATTCAAGTGGAAATCAGCTGACACTGGAGTGAAGTGTAGTTTTGAAGTTTTCATATCGCTTCGTAAGCCGGTCGTTATCTCGTTTCCAGTGCCCAGGACACACTGTCGGCGGTGTCAGTGTCAATTAAATTGACCTTACTCCTAACTCGTGTGTTGCGGGTGCAATTTAAATACCTCACTTCACAGTTTTTACAGCGTTTTTAAATTACCCAATTGGATGGAGAGATGTAGTAAATGAAATGTGAGGTTATGCTGATATTAGACTGGATAATAATTGAGAGGCACATAACTGAATGGACACGACTTTGAATGAATGAAAACTCTTTATTGTTCACTATAACTTAAACCTAGACATCTTCTTCTCTTCTTATATATAATTAAAAAACCGACTTCAAAAACAAAAAAGTATAAAATAACTTGTTTCTAAAGCTATTTTTAATTATAATATCTTATTTTTAATATATATTATCTTAAACATCTTAAAGTCAATCAATTCGCAAGGGATCGACGACCACAATTAGCTCAAGGTTAGCCGTTCAACGCCGATATTTTGTGAGAGCATAGTATCGTACAGATCGAGCCGCCTCCATGTAACAATGCAACCATGACAAAGCCGCAAAATTCAAATGTCACACGATTTTGTAATGCCCCGTTAATTCCTAAGTACATTCTACTTGGATATATTATTTCATCTTTGATATAAGTAGGTTTTTGTGTTTGTTCTTAGTAAGATAGGGTAGAGTTGTTGTAATCTGAGACAACTTCAATGTTTACCACAATTTATTTCTTAAACTTAGGCTGGTGTGCACCGAAATTTAACCGACGGTTAACCAAAAATAATAACTGTTTTTCCATACATTTTTGGCAATTATTTTATTTTAACCATCGGTTAAAAGTCGGTGCACACCAGGCTAAGATGTCATAAACTAAAACGATAAAAGAAAGCTTTATCCGTGCAGGAACGGAGAAAGAATACAATTTCCTGCGGCCGGGCGGCGTGTCGTAAGAGGCGACAAAACAACCCACAGCCAGGTGGTAGGGCATTTGCCCGACTGGATAGCTATCAGCTCTAACCTAAAGCATGTCGCCATAACAACCTTGAGTTGTGTTCCGGCATTGACGAAAAAAATATAATATTGTATTCTATGCTTGCAACAACTCTGAAGGGTGTATGGTAATAAAAGAACAGCAACTGGTCACAATATTTATAATCAGAGAACCTTACGGTTTTAACATATTTCATACACTGACTCCTACACATTGGTTAAACATTTTTAGAACACCTCGCCAACCCTCTAGAAATTTTACAGTATAAGAAATTTAGCAATTTGGCACAACCGATAGCGGATTGAAGTCATTGATAAACCATATTAATTAAATAGTTTATGAATGAACTGGAAAAAGCTAAACTAACTTAAAAATAAGATTAAGTACAAAAATAATGAATTATAAGAATTTATTAAATTATGTTATATAATTATGTTTGGAAATTTTATAAAAGATATATGTAGCAGATCACTGCCAACGGGGAACGTGCCCAGAAGGCTGGCGTGGCATTGCCACGCTGTATGGCAATACTTATTTGTTGTGCAAAATATGAGCCAGCCTTTCGGATCGCAGGTAGTGTCAAAGAGTTTCTTACATGTGTCTTTAAACAAACTCTTTGCCGACGGACCCCACGGGCCTAATGTTTCAACCCCAAACAGCACGAATATGTAACCCCTTCCAAGGCTCTATATTTGCGCCGTTTGACGTCTTCAGCTGAAGCGGCGGCGTAGCCAGCCCCTGACTCGGTCATTGGAAGATGTGACGGGGCCAGTGTGTCAACACAGGTCGCATCCCACACTAGCGGCCGCCCCATCTTCCAAGGGACGAGTGACATTCCGTCCGGTCTCTTGCCATAGTCACGCATCACGCCATTCGGTTCTAGAATGGTCGGCACGCTGACGATCACCTGAAGAGTCAACGGGTGGACTTGATATATGTAATCTAAGTTAAATCTTTTAATATTTATTCTAAAAGCAGTATACGAGTGGACCATTATCGTAAGCTATTAAAATCTAAACACCTATAGTGTTACAACCAGTCTTGTAGCCTTCGATTAATGACCTTTAAAGAGTGATTAATACTTGAGGAGAACATAAGTGTACAATGTTGCAAGGTGTGATTATCAATAATCCAAAAGCCGAAATTAGACGGGTTAATTTCTGTCTTTCAATTCGTATAGAAACGAGACATGAGAAATTAAAAATAATAAAACGATCTTAATACCTATTTAATTTTATAAATGCGAAAGTAACTCTGTCGGTCTTTCTGTTCCGTTTTCACGGAAAAACTACTTGACTGATTTCGCTGTACCTCAGTATATATGTATTTTCGATACCGAGGATGAACATAGGATACTTTGTATCCAGAAAATTGGCTTAGTTTCCGAGATAAAAATATATTTATCTCTCCGTTTATTATGCTTTTACAGAAAACTACTGGATCGATTTGGCTGTAGTTCGGTATTATATGTAATTTTAATACCGAGGGTGGACAAGCAATACTTTTCATCCCGGGTCATGGGATAAGTTAAGATAGATTTATGTAAAGACTATCCCAGAAAGTAGGATAGGTTTTTATTTTGTGATTTGCTATTTTCGACATTTTGGTCGATGTGATTGATTTGGTCGATGTGGTCGATTTGACGGATGTGGTGGTAGTTGCCGAAACATCTAAGTAAAAATCTATTCAAATGCCGCGTTTCAAACCGTGAAAAGGTAGTTTTAATTGTCCTCTCTTTAATTGACAGCGATTGTAGAAATTGACTAATAAACATGCGTTTATTTAAAAATTCTCCAAACAAATAATATTTGGCTTTCATCTTTTTTCGACTAATCTTTTGATCTATTAAAACTGGATTGCCTGGCAACATCTAGCGTTGCACTTTGGCGTGGACATGATAAACAGCTTGTCCCGATACGACCTTGGTGTTGCTAAACTTTTGAAATTTTACACACAACTGATTGATGTTTTTTAAACTGTTAGAAATTTATGTTTTTATAACATTCATTGTGATATATTGGTAAAACGCCGTTGCCAACGCAGTGGTTCTTTTGATTTATAGTGTCATTATTGAAGTCAAATTTTGACTGATTACATGTCTGTATAACTTTAATTTGTTTTAATAACATTTTAGAAATTAAAATGACTACGAGACCTTAATAAGCTTTTTTCAGAAAAAATCCTTCAAAACACAAACTTGGCCGCGGCAGCCCCTAATCCGGCAATATATGCTAGATTTTTGCGAAACGGCTCACTAAAAAGAAAAGAGAGATGTAGCTCTTTCGCTCAGAAGAACTGTATCACTCCTTCAGCTCTTTAGATCACTTAGCTAGCAATAGAGACACATAATTGAACTTGGAATGACACCACTCTGCTAAGAGCCGACAGAGCTAGAGCGAGGCGAGTTGTGACAAACGTTGTGAATAATCAGATTTTGTGAGATATTACTTATTTTATATTACCCAAAGCAGGCAAACAGGCGGACGGCCCGCTTCATGGAAGGTGGCTACCATCGAATAAGGACGTTTTAAACACCAGGGGCGTGTTACCAACGAGTTGCCGACCTCTAAGAAATTTTATAACTACCCCATGTCGTAGCGCAGAAGAAAAACCTCGGCAGGAAGTTACTTATTTTTTTGTAGTTCATATTGCCTCTTGTGTAATGAAATATTTTTTGTGGTGTTTTAAAATAAAGAAAGGTGACTATACAATACAGATATATTTATTATCGCCACTCGTTTGTTACCTACAGAAAAGGATATTTAAAAGTTTTTATTGAAGTGAAACTTCTATATAGAGGGGGTCTTACAATTTTTCGCTCACGAAAAAGCGTCACAGTCACGTGGTCTAATTCTTACATTTTTAAACTCGTGATATCTTTCGAATGGAATGTCCAAATTGAATAGTTCAAAAAGTTATATAAAGGTATTGAAGCAGTCTTGAATATGAAGTAATCTATTTTGATAAAGATTAATACCAAGATACAAATAAAGAGCCTTTTCTAGTGGCGGCATTTTAATTAAATTTTTAAAATAAAAAACACTTATTGTGGCATAACTATAATAGCTAGACATATGCTGTCGCGACACTTTTTGTAAATAATGATGTGTTCTACAAAGTCGTAGTACATTATTTTATTCTATCATCAATAGTTCTCGCAGCGCAAGCGATTTAAGGGAAAAAATCAACTTGGGTATCATTATTGGAGTTTTGGTAACGATCCCTAATTTTTTGGTAAATATAATATAGTTTATGCCACCCGGGAATAGCGTAGCTTGCCAGTAGTGAAAGAATTATTCAAATCGGTTCAGTGGTTTCGGAGCTTCTTCATCAAAACTGAGCAAACGAAATATTTTGGAAATATTTTTCTGTTAACATAATTTGAGGTTCGAATAAAGATTGATGACGAAAGATGCGCATTTGTTAATGTTCCGTTATATGTGTATAATTTTAGAGTAGACTATGGATGTGTTTTTGGTTCCGGATCAAATTCAGTTTTTTGTTTGATAAAATAAAATATGTTTGCATAAAAAATGCATTAATTAAAATGTACCTAACCTAACCAAATCATAATTTGCAGTAAACCTGTGAAAAATCGAAATGTGTGCTGGGACACATATTAGAAGTGAAACTTCAACGGAAAAGTGGAAAAACGAATCGCAACGGACAAGTGAAAAAACGAATGGCAACGTACAAGTGGAAAAACTTCAAGTGACAAATGACAAAATGAATCGCAACAAAATTTAGCTTCAAGTTTTACGGGCGGGTTTCCAAATTGGACAAGTACATTAACAATCTGCCCGTAACACCTCAAGTTAAAATTTTGTTGCGATTCATTTTGTCACTTGAAGTTTTTCCACTTGTACGTTGCGATTCGTTTTTCCACTTGTCCGTTGAAGTTTCACTTCTAATATGTGTCCCAGCACACATTTCGACTTTTCTATCTTTTTATCTAAAAGCACAAAGATCTATTTGCACTGTACCAATTTACGACGTTGTGTTTGTTTTGAATACTGAGCCGATCGACGCATTGAGCTATTTAATTACTGATGTTTAGTTCTTATATCTTACCAACCGATCATATTCCTTTTTATCGGTTAAAATTTGACATAGGCTCCATACAAGTAATAACAAATTAATACCAGTACTAAGGCAAGTGAATGAATAGTTAAGATATTAGTACCTGTCATTTCTGAGCTAGTTCACATTTATAGAACTATTCAGTCATTCTTATTTGTCGTTCGCGAGCTATGCAAGTCTAATAGACGTGCAGCGATTTTCTGTGCTCTGTGCTTTAAACGCATCTCGGAGACAGCCCATTCGGACTATATAAAGAAGTAAGTATTGTCGTGAAAACAATAAAATTCAATATAGTAAACCGTTTGACGCTGCACACTGGAAATAAACTCGTAGGAATTCACTATTACGCCACTTGTTTACAATTTCTATCCATTCATCATGTTAATTTAATTAAGTGGAGCGACACGTTTGGCGGCTCGCAATACGGCCGATAATAAATCATTGCAATCCGCCTCGTGGCGACACGTCTTGTTACAATTTGAATAGTTACGCCGTAGCTATGATATTTATGACAAATTTTATGTGTATCTAAAATCCATAGTAATCCAAATTTATTGTGAACTAGCTATGCCAGCGGAACTTTGTTCGCGTTACCATCATGACGCTTGTTAGTGAATTGCAAAAGCAGCACCGAAATGTGACCGCTGTGTCATATTTTTCGTTGTATTCGTCTAATTCTTTTTTATTTTGTATTGCATGAGTTCAGCAGACAGGCAGACGGCCCACTTGATGGGAAGCAGCTACCATCACCTATTGACATTTGCAACACCAAAGGTGCTACAAGTGCGCTGCTGCTCTCTTAAGGGAGATTGGTACCTGGTCTCTAATGCCGGAGCGCAACTCAAGGTTGTTATGGCGGCATACTCTCGACCAATGCTGGTAGCCACCCAGTCGGGTAAATGCCCTACCATCTGGCTGTGGGTTGTTTTGTCGCCTCTTACGACAGGCCGCCCGGCAGCAGGAAATTGTATTCTTTCTCCGTCCTGCACGGATAAAAGTATGGTGCCTTCGTCTTCCTTTTTCCACCGTTTTTCTTGCGCACCGTGGGGATTTGAATGAGCTCCCAGCCGTGGTTTTTCCACAGCGCTACAATATGGGGTTTTTTAAAAAGGGTGTCATGATATTTCTTCGAGGCCGGAAGCGCACTAGTGATAACTCTGGTGTTGCAAACGTCCATAGGCGACGGTAACAGCTTTCCATCAAGTGGGCTCTTCCTGTTTGCTGTACTCCAGTTATAAAAAAAAAACGTGTGCCTCTCAGGACGCCCGAAGTGATAACTCAAACTAATCGAAGATAAACTATTTAATATTGAAATTGTTTAACTTGAGAAAAGCTTACGTTATTACTTAAATTTTATGTATATTAATATGATATTGTAAGGAAAGGTTATTTATTAATGAAATCTTTTATTGATTATAAAATATATTTTATTTTTAGTTAGAATTCTTGAATAGGTACATTAGAATTTTGTGTATGTATATTATTAGTATAATTATTTAATCTAATTACCGAAATACGCCTACCGCTGCCGTATGCGTGAGAGAAAGGGAAGCCAGACTGGCGCCGTAACGCGTTACGTAACGAAGCGGTTTACCCTCCCGTAAGAAGTTATCACTTAAAAAATAGAATGCGACCTTTGAGTTCGGAAGGATACATTTTATAAATAGCATGTATCAAGATTAACGTTGTACCTATATACTTGAAAATTTTAAACGAATAGTTTATGTGTTTGTATGAATATATAAAAATAGCTCGGAAGGAATGTGTGCTCTCACTTTGATGTTTATATTTTTAGACGGGAGAAAATGGGCAATGGAAATGTGTTGCCGTTTCCCCGAGTCATAATAGCATACCGGATAAACAAAGTGGGGTTTGTGTGTTTATGGAAACGTTGCATTGTTTTAGTTGAACTGATGACGTCGGTTGGATTTATAATATAAATAAATGTTGAACGAAAACGACTGCTGCCATCTTTCTGATGCATGCTATTTTAGGCTCGTTTGCATAGGTTGTAATATAAATAGTTTAATTCTTTTTCATGTGATTTTTCTATTAAATGAAACCCAGTTACGCTAAAATGTACCAACTACATTTTATTAAATAATATTTAATAGAATCAGGTAAAAAGCACCTGAAATACACGTGTATGTGTGAAGAGATTAATGAAAGTAGATAAAGCGAAAGTTGTTTGTCAGGATCGTCGCAAGCGGGGAGATCCATTGTTTCTGCTTACCCCCATACGAAACAAGTGTGATAAGTAGATAATATGTATGTAATATAAAACTACGCTTTAACGGTATTAAGCGCGGTAATTTATTTGATTTTTGTTATGCCGACGTTTCAAATAAATAAAACGCCGCGCTTAAAACCGTTAAAACGTAGTTTTATTATGTATACAAGTCGTGAAAACTTAAGAAAATATTAATATGACATGTATTTAGAATTAAGTACAGAAATTCGCCATTTTTTGTTGAGCTCTGGATTTTCTCGAGGACCTTCTACTCTGCGACTGGTTGTTTCTCCTATTTTTTTAAGAGTAAATGTCCAGACTTCACTGTTTAACGGTTTTACTTGTTAACTCAAATGTTAATGGCAGCTTGTTCTTTTTAACCGACTTCGAAAAAAGGAGGAGGTTCTCAATTCGTCGGGATCTTTTTTTTTTTGTTGTTGCTTTTTTTACGTCTATTCGCCGATAACTCCGTGATTTATGATTCGATTTACGTGATTCTTTTTTTGTTCGACGCGGAATAGCTGCCATGTGGTCCCCTAAATTTTTTTGTTCCCGGTTCTTGGGACCTATATTTTTTAAGAAGTGCGGCACCATTCATAGGTCCACCCATACATAGCTAGACACTAAAAAGTAACAAATAAAATTTAAAAACTTCGTTTAAAAACACCGACTTCAAAAACGAAAAAACTAATTTGTATAAAATAACTTATTTCTAAAGCTATTATTATTAATGTATATTATCTAAAACATCTTGAAGTCGGTGCAAAGTAAAACATAAAAATTACTATATTTTGAAAATTACTAAGCACCGACTAAGATGTTTTAGATAATATATATTAATAATAATAGCTTTAGAAATAAGTTATTTTATACATTTTAGTTTTTTCGTTTTTGAAGTCGGTTTTTTTCAGAGCTTCTATACATGATTACATTGTTTTAGTATTTATTTTAGGGTTTTGATACGTTTTGGCAAAAATTATATCATCACCTGGAACTAAATATATTATTTCATGTATTTATGTGGGTTGGTTTATACATTCCTTTTTATGTCAGACATGAATAGATTTCGGTCTATTTTTGCTGATTATATCATATTGAAGTGTAAAGTAAACTTCTATATAAACAGGGGGTCTTACGATTTTTCGCTCACGAAAAAGCGTCACGGCCGCGTGTACTAATACTTGAATTTTTAAACTCGTGATATCTTTCGAATGGAATGTCCGAATTGAATAATTCAAAAACTTATATTGTTAATGTACTTGTCCAATTTGAAAACTTGCCCGTAAAACTTCAAGTTAAAATTTTGTTGCGATTCATTTTGTCACTTGTCAATTGAAGATTTTCCACTTGTACGTTGCGATTCGTTTTTCAACTTGTCCGTTGCGATTCATTTTTCCACTTGTCCGTTGTGATTCGTTTTTCCACTTATCCGTTGCCATTCGTTTTTCCGATTGTCCGTTGAGGTTCGTTTTTCCACTCATCCGTTGCCATTCGTTTTTCAACTTGTCCGTTGAAGTTTTTTTTTTCAGTTTGGTGTTAGGATAAGGTACTTTGGGTTGGGTTACTTTGGTTCCGCGCGCGCACACATCTCTTCCCGTGGGGCGCGTTACAGACCGTCCCATGCAACGAGAGCATGAACATGCCGGGGGACAAAAGTAGAAAGTAGTTCCCCGGCAGTGGATGTGGCCGATAGGCCACCGCCTGCCAGGGCCAGCGGAGGGGCTATGCCATAAACGGAAAACTGAGGGGTTTTAGTGGGTATCCCTAACTGTGGTGTGGCAATAGCATCTTTAGTTCTCCCTAGAGGTGACCGGCAGCGACTCTCCACTTACGCGCGGCTGATGGATCTCGGGTTTACCGTCGGTGAAAGAAAAAGAAAGGGTTATTTTGGTATCTCTGGATCCAATAACACTTTGCACGCAGTTTCGCTTGTGTGAGCTTCGTGATTTACTTGCAACTTTTATATATTAAGTATACATTGTGGTATCGTACACGATAATTTTTTGAATAAAATTTAAATTACACTATCTGTATTTAAATGGTTAATTAAAATAAGTACTACTCTAATATCTACTTTTAGATGTAACCCTTGTGCACCAAATGTTCCTGCCTTGTAATGAAGAGCTGGTGTCAGCTTGAGGTGCAAACCTCAAATCATCAAATGACTCCATCATAATGTTTTAATCGTATATATAAACAAGAGAAATTTTCTTTCATACTTATCCTATACAAACAGAGTAAGACAACAACAATAAATCGTTTCGTTTCGAGTTCAAGCACAAATACGTCGTTGCGACAACGAGAGCGCGACCGCGAGTGTCAAAACGTAGTACCAAACCAGAACTATCGTGAAGCTGACTTTGGATTGCAAAAATCGGGTCTGTATTCTACTAAAATGATGTTTGGAAAATCAATGTAGACATTTTTGCTTTTATTATTCACTGCACGTAATCATTATAGTGTATCAAACGGCTCGATCTGTATCTTTGGGCGATTGCCTGAAACTTAGGCTCGTAAAAAACGCATTAAGTCACAAAATGTGTTTTTAAATTCCAGCGCATCAGTAATAATTCGTTGATTTAGTGAATTTCAGACGGTTCTGCCAGATGTCCGATCAATTAAACGCTTTATGGGACATTCGATTAGATTTCTAAGGAATGGTAAGCTTTATTACTCGAGTATGTATTATGATTATACTAGCTTCTGCCCGCGACATCGTCCGCGTGGAATAGTTACTTTGGGCTAACGCTAGCTTAAGCTTAAACCGCGACTTTGTTTACGTAGAAGGTGAAAATATTTTAAATCTTAATGACTGCCCGCCGGCCTTGTACATTATAAATGCGTACGCAGTACTTGATCATTATTTTGCTGCGATGGTATTTTAAAACTGCGATTAGGAGATCCTAAGATATTAATTGAAATCGAATGATTTGAATGGCAATTTTGTTTTAAATTAAATGCTTGTGTTGAGTATTTATTTGGATAAAGATTAATATCATGTTTATAAAAACACTTTCGCAAATAATGCATTATTTTAGAACAAATTTGGTTAGCATAATAAAGGTTATAGTGAGCCAACCGTAAACGGACTTTTTTTTAGAACTTTTAAAGTGGAACAATTCACCCTTTTATGGACAACTAACTTAGAAAGAAATAATTATTTTATTTAGGAGGAGAAATACACTAACAATACTGAGAGAATAATAAATAAAGTAAACATTATAAGTCTTAAAATTGGACCCATAGCGTAATGCTGATCACTAAGACCAAGGCTGTTCTTCCGTCTGAGACCAGCAGCTGGAGTCACGGACGAAAATACAACACAAATAATATTGTTACGAGTTGCAGGACTCGAATTAAAATGCCGTTAGAATTACTAGAGTTTATTAGAACTATACAAACACTTATAACACAGGTACAAATATAGCTGAACACTACCAGTCCAAACGTAATACACAATTCAATAACACGCGCAAAGTCCGTCACTAAATAGATTATCGAATGTACACACGTCTTGCTTCGCGTGTGGTTATCGCTTGACTGCCTCGTCCATCAATCGAGGCCTTCTTTAATACTGCATGCATGCAATATGGCTTCTCGGCCGCGTAGAATTTCCTAGAATCACACCTGTCTTATGACTGCCATAGAAGATTACAATACACAATGGGCTGTTTTTCTAATCACAAATTTTAAACACAAAGTAAACAAAAGAAGGCCAAATGCTGAAAAGGTAATAAAATGTGTTTCTACAGGATTGCGGGTGTAAATTTGCCTTTGTCGGCACCCAGGGCGTAACAATATATAAACTACTAGCTAACTTCGTATCGCCATATTTTCTGAATTCTTAAAAGACTGTTTCATGACACAAAAACAAAATCACCAAAATCGCTCGCGGTGGTTAGGAGGATTCTAGAACCCGATCTCAGCGCCACCTACCAGTTCCAACGGTATAAAAAGTATCCTATCTTTCAAGTTGGATCAAACTGCACACGATGTGCAAATTTGATTAAAATCGGTTAAGTAGCTTAGGAGTCCATCGCGGACAAACAACGTGACACGTAATTTATACAGGGTGTTTGGCGCATGGACCGACAAAATTTTTTGGGGGATTGGGTGGAT
The DNA here is from genome assembly GCA_949752895.1 of Dendrolimus pini. Taxonomy (NCBI): domain Eukaryota; kingdom Metazoa; phylum Arthropoda; class Insecta; order Lepidoptera; family Lasiocampidae; genus Dendrolimus; species Dendrolimus pini. The sequence continues at coordinate 11,624,602 of OX457150.1, forward strand.
CAAGAGCTATCTTTAACCCATAGATACCTACGTCCCAAGTGCCACTGTAATCGAGATACGATTTTTTTTGTTTGTTTTTGAAAATTACCTGGTTCATCGTCTTTAAAACGACATATTTTCTAGTTTGTTGTTGTAATTGAACCAAATAACTTCTATCGCAGTCTTTAATGTATGATTATTCTAAATTAAACATTAATTCTTAGCATTAGACAACAAAACGTTCTTGACGAGCTTTCAAACTCTTAAAAATGAATTAATTTATGAAAAAGGTCAAATTCAAAATTAATTATAAAAAAACTAAAAGGTATTAAGAATTTCATTTGATTGAAACAAAATCTGTACTTAATATCCTTTCCAACGATATACCACATGGCCTTGAAATTATTCATGTGATCACAAAACAAGGTATTACTCAACCAGTGTCAGAATAAAGAAAACACCTTGTTTGTATTTTAAGACGTTTTAATTAAATTTTATTCACAGATTGGGTTCAAAATGACGGCCTCCATTATGAATGCATGCACGACATCTTTTTCTTATTTCCACAGTCGTCGTTTTTAATCGCATTTCTTCTTTCATTATGCGAAAGGCGCTATTTATTTTTTCTATTAAAATTTCCCTTGTCCGTACTTCTGTCGCATAAACAATTTCTTTTGCGCGCCCCCAAACATAAAAATCCAGAGGTGTTAGGTCTGGTGACCGTGCAGGCCAAGGAATCGGACCGCCTCTTCTGATCCACGAATTGGGAAAACAATTGTCCAAATGTTCTCGAACGTCTCGTTGGTAATGTGCTGGGCAACCATCATTTTGGAAAATAAAATCTTCTTCTTCTACTATTGGTAATACCAATTCAGGTAAGTCATTTATTAAAAAAGAAAAATAACTTTCTCCGGTTAGGCGCTCCGGTAAGAAATGTGGACCGATCAGGTGTCTTCCAATAACCCCAGCCCAAACGTTCACACTAAACTTACTTTGAAATGAACTTTGCCTTTTCTTGCGGGGATTTTGTCCTTTTATCCCCCAATGATGGAGGTTGTGGAGATTCACAATCCCCTCATGATTGAAATTGGATTCATCGGTCCACAAAATTCTTTTAAAAAAAATTGTATCTTCTACGTCTGTATGCATCATAAACCTGCAAAATTCCAGCCGCCTCCTATGATCATCGTCTATGAGACCTAGAACAATCGATTAAATCCGTGAGAATTGTACGGACGCTATTTATTTCATCTGTGAGCTGACCCAAAGGCCACAATGAATAAATTATTTTTTTGAACAAAAACAAACACATTTGTTTTAACTATTAGAGTAAGAATTTACTTGTTAAATTGTTGTACTTGAAATTAAGTTGTAAAAACACATGCAATGATTTTTGAATTGTTTAAAAAACATACCTTGAACAGGAGTGTAGTGGAATGCATGCCTTCCATCTTGCCGAAGAACTGACCAGACTTTCCAAACCGACAAGTTAAGTCTTTTAGCTACAGCTCGAATACTTGTCGTTGGATTCTCATCAAAAGCTTGTAAAATACTCTCATCCACTGCAACATTATGTTGCCTCACATTGACTCGAGGCTCTAGAATATTTATGCTTCCAGTCTCCCTCAGACGCCGGTAGGTCGTAGAAAACGTCTCGTGGTGTGGTACACGCCGATTAGGATATCGCTCCTGGTAAATTCTACGCGCTTCACGAGCGTTACAATTGGCGCTGCCATACGCCAACAACATATCAGCATACTCTTCGTTACTGTAGTTAGGCATTGTAACGAGAACAGTGAAGACAAACACACCAACAGTTTAACAGAATAGTTCAACCAAAGAAAACTTAACAAAAACAGAACGTAACAAAAACAAAGGTAAACACAAAAATACTCCAACAATGCAGATGTGAATCGCGACAATACCGATAGCAATGATAGTAAAATCTCAACTAATACTAAACAAAAACCACGACACAAATTACGATCCAATGACAGACAAAGACAAGGGATATTTTCATGTGCAAGAAAGAGACAGTGTTTACCTGCGTACCATTGTTCTAAAAAACGGGTTCGGTGTTAGAGTGCGTGTTCGTCCCTACTTTGATTTTGATAATTTGATCACATAAGGAATAATTTCAAGGCCATGTGGTATATCGTTGGAAAGGATATTAAGTACAGATTTTGTTTCAATCAAATGAAATTCTTAATACCTTTTAGTTTTTTTTATAATTAATTTTGAATTTGACCTTTTTCATAGATTAATTCATTTTTAAGAGTTTGAAAGCTCGTTAAGAACGTTTTGTTGTCAAATGCTAATAATTAATGTTTAATTTAGAATAATCATACATTAAAGACTACGATAGAAGTTATTTGGTTCAATTACAACAACAAACTAGAAAAATATGTCGTTTTAAAGACGATGAACCAGGTAATTTTCAAAAACAAACAAAAAAAATTGTATCTCGATTACAGTGACACTTGGGACATAGGTATCTATGGGTTAAAGATAGCTCTTGATCCACCCAATCCCCCAAAAATTTTTGTCGGTCCATGCGCCAAACATCCTGTATATATTAAGATTACAACCTCAGGATCATATAAATGTATGATATAAAAATTCAAATAACATATTAATCAATTAATAATTATTTCATTGTTAAACAAATTAACGTATTATCATTCGTGACCTAGTTCTGTCTCTCCATCGTCTATCATACGTCGTATTTGGTTAAGCCGGGTTCGTTTTGGTTACCTTACTTGATTGCAAGCAGTGCGGCGCACCCGTAGATATAGTGGTCCACACGCTGGTGGAGTGTGCCGCCTGGGGGCCTCAGCGCCACCAAATGGAACAATTGGTGGGACCAGTCGACTCACTCCAAGGTATGGTAGCTGCCATGCTGAGGAGTGAGGATTGTTGGGCGGCGGTGGCCTCCTTCTGTGAAGCGGTCATGCTCCAGAAGGAGGTCGCCGAAAGGGAAAGGGAGGAGGACGCATTTGCGGACCCAATCCGCCGGCGGCGCACAGGCCGCCGTCTGCGTCGATACGCACACCTCCTCCTCCCACCCTAAGATTCCATCATAGGGGCCCGCAGGTCCGGGGGCACCTGCGGGACTTCCCCCCCTATTGGTGAAGAGGGTGGCCTACCCCGAGGGCCATCCTGTGGAGCTTGCCAGGCGTAGGGGCGTCACAGTCGAGTACCTATGGTCTATATCCTGTGACGCCCCGTAAAAGCGCGGGAAGGGGCGCAGGTTAGGTTTAGTGGGTAGTCTGGCGGACGGAATCTCACGACTACTACGCTCTCGTAGTCATGCGTAGAGAATCCGGACGCCAGGAGTCCCACACACCCCTCGGACAAACCCCCCCCCCCCCCCGGGCCCGAGGCAGTGTCGCAAGAAAAGACATTCCCCCTGCGCTATCAAAAAAAATATGGTTACCTTACTTGATGTAACAGGCTCCTAGAGTCGCGGCGTCAAGTCATCTGGGTTTTGAAGCACTCCGGGGTGGTTGTACAGCCTGTATGTTATTGCTACATACCGACAAAGACCACACACCTGCATGTTGTAAAAATGAATTATTTTATTTACTTCGTGCTTAAACTTGAAAAACATCTATTGTTATCATACTTATTTTGTGGCCGCCATTAGTGTCGGATAATCCTTGTTTTTATTGCATTGCGTCGAAGCTTGCCAGATGTACGGATTAACGCGGCCCCTTTGTCGGTATTATACAGTTTAGTATAAAACAATGCAATGCAATGAACGGAGGGGTGGGGCAGTCATGCGACGACTACGATACGAGTAAGACGTTTGTAGTACTCTCAATTAGCGATATAGTGACGAACTTTGCGCGTGTTGAATTGCATTGAATCGTGCAGTGTGAACTGGTTGTATCCCGTTTTATTTGTATTTGTTTTATACGTGTTTGTACAGTTCTAATAAACTCTATAGTAACTCCAACGGCATTTATTTTAATTCGAGTCCTGTAGCTCGTAAAAATATTTTTCTCTTGCGCACTGTTTGCTACGAGTCCATTAATCCTTCGAAAAGTTATTGTGGAACTTACTTATAAAGTAAAAAAAAAGCCTGAAATACACAAATATGAAGTAAAAGAATTTATAGTTAGACGTGTTGCTAGGGAGTTTTTTTTAAGTTTTTTCGTCATAAACGGTAACGACACGTTGTGAAGCGGTGTCGGACGATGTGGTTGAGTAGACTAACTTCAGCGCAGAGGCTCCTTGCAAGGTTCTTGGCGTGTTTAATTTTGTAATCAAACTTGAGGATGTACAATGTATATGTTTGTCTAAGTGAACGAATATAAAGACTTAAACACGTAAGTCAGCGAAGTCTAGACCTTAAAACATGCCAATCGTGGTGATTAAGGTTTTACCATGCAACCAAGATTTAAAGTGACTGATATTTATTTATTAGTGTGTCGGTAATTAGAGCATGCACTTTGATTCTGCACCGATACGTAGTACCTCCGCCCTCAGTTGAGATCATTAAGACGACTGACCCGAGTGGAAACGCAGTTTAATTAATGAGTAAACAAGTGGGTGTGCATGTAATAGTAGATAACATTTCATCAGTAGCAGTATGATAAGTGTAATGCAGTCCTAGAGCAGACAATTAATAAGCAAAATAGAAATGTTCAGCTCACAATACCAAGTGCAAGTCAGGCCACATGTGGAGGACTGCTCACACCTATAGGCCGGCACATGTTTACCAGATTGACCCTCTCGACTCTGTCCAGCGTTACGCTGTTCGTATTGTTACTACTTGGGCCACCTGCATATCTGTAAACAAAGCACATTTATTACCCGTCGGTGTTTGAGCTAATAACATTGATACTCTTTTATGAGCGTCTTTTTTTGTTTACTTTGTGTTTAAAATGTGTGATTAGAAAACAGCCCATTTTTATTGTACTCATTTATGGCAGTTTGCGGCCGAGTCATTAGCCAGGTATGGCGAATTACGCCGACTTAGAAACGGCAGACATATTGCATTTGTGTAGTATAAAACCATGACCTGATGGAGGGGGGAGTGAGTCGAGCTATAACCACGAACGAAACGAGACGTGTGTACATTAGGAATCGATTAGTGAAGGACTTTGCGCGTTTATTTGAATTACGACTTTCTGCATTACGATTTGGATTTGTTGTGTTCGGTTATATTTGTACCTGTGTTATACGTGTTTGTATAGTTCTAAATGTAATATATACAATTCTTGTGTCGCGGTGTTTGTAGTTAAACTCCTCCGAAACAGCTTGACCGATTCTCATGAAATTTTGTGCGCATATTGGGTAGGTCTAAGACTCGAACAACATCTATTTTTCATCCCCCTAAATGGTAAGGGTAGTCCACCCCTAATTTTTATTTTTAGATATTTTTTTATTTTTTTCATGATACAGCTTTAAAAAATACATACAACCCTAAATGTTCAACCCTCTACGATCAACTCCTATTTTTTATTTTTTTATTATAAACTTGAATGCTGTCGGCATACCGATTCAAGCTTTTCCGGGCAGGACAACGTCTGCCGGGACAGCTAGTAAACTCTATAATAATTCCAACGGCATTTTAATTCGAGTCCCGTAACTCCTAACACTATAGTCGACGCATCCATACTATGCGCCATATACATACATATACCCATATGCGCCACAATTCCAAGGAACACCCCTCACGATCTCTAATAGCATGAGATCCTTGTGGTCGACATAACGAACGACGTACAACTTCGGGGTCATCTGGCAGGCAAAGCTAACTAAAAAGCTAAACCGGTTCAAGCAGTACTTCACCCCGCGGCAACGACTTGCACTCTACACATGTATAGTCCGGGGCACCCGCTTACCAGACTGACCCCCTCGACTTTATCCAGCGTCGCGCCGTTCGTATCGTCGACGATCCCATACTAACAGGCGGTTTAGAGCCCCTTAGACTTTAGAGCCTTCGGAGAGACTTTGCGTCTGTCTGCGTATTCTACAATCACCCAGAAAAAAAATACTATTGACATAGAATCAATATATTGTATTGAAAATACACCATCGAGTATATATGTATGGCAGAGAGAAACACTGAAGCAATTTAAAACGGCCGTAAATCGTTACACAGTAGCAAAGCGCAGATTATAACATACATGAACCATTCATATGTCATCAGTTCTTTAGAACACCTCGCTCTATATCAAACTGTAAACTGAAACTGTAAAAATAAAATGTGGGTATTTAAGAATTTTTATGTCGTTATTCTTGGCAATCGGTCTATTTTGCTTAGATTATAATTTACTCGGTTTGATAACTGCCTATTAGTTGATTTATGTTGCGAGATTGATTAATTTTTTTAAAACTCCGTTCAGACTGCGACTTTGTCCGCATAAGTTTATAATACAAAAGAACAGGGGTTAGCAAGACGTCCTATCATTTAACTTTTAACTTTTAAATCTGTATATGGAAGCTAATTAAAAACCCAACTGGAATAGACTATATAAACGAAGGAGAACACGATGCAATTTTTTCCCTGGGAATCCCCCGGAATGTTTTCTGGGAATTATTTAAAATGACCGGGTTGAAAAAAAATCGAATTCCAATGTGATTTTTTCACTGACCAATAGGAATTCTCCCGGGAGCGGTTTGCAGTTTTTTAGCTTTATAAAAATTAGTTTTTTCCAATACAGTTCTCACTAAAACAATATGTTACATTCTTTTTTAAATGCTTTGGTACTTTGTGCCAAGTGAATTTCAAGTCAAAAATCCTAGTTTTGAATAAAAACATTTGAATTTGGATGGCAAAACCTTTTGTTCGCACTGGTGGTGGTTTCCCTGTGAAACGATGGTGTAGACCAGAGTTTTTTGTCTTCCATAGATTTTTTTTATTGCAGAGTTCAGCAGACAAGCAAACGGCCCACCTGATGGAAAATGGTTACCATCGCCTATAGACATTTTTAACACCTAATGCTAAAAATGCGTTGCTGCTCTCTCAAGTGAGACTGGAATCTGGCCACTAATGCCGGAACACAACTCAAGGTTGTTATGACGACATACCTAGACCAGGTGTGGTAGCCATCCAGTCGGGCAAATACCCTACCATCTGGCTGTGAGTTGTTTTGTCGCGTCTTATGACAGGCCTCCCAGCCGCAGGAAATTGTATTCTTTCTCCGTTCCTGCAAGGATAAAAGAAGAAGATGGAATAGTGTAGGGAGAATCAGATCAAACAGGACTTGTCTGCTCGTAGGTCATCGGTCCTATGATAGATATAACTGGACCTCACCTATTATCCTCCTATCTATACATATAATAAAATTGTAGAGGTCGAATTACTGTACAATACAAAAAAAATAATGCAAAAAACCGAGTCAGGGGATGTAAGAAGTGAAATGAACTAATTTAGATATTTTTCAATTTTTTTGTTTCTCTGTTTGTCTGTCTGTTTGTATCGGCTAATCTCCGAAACGACTGGACCGATTTAAATTTCGTATGGTGGTAGCTTATATCCCTGGTCAACATTGTAGGATACTTTTGATCCCGAAAATTAAAGAGTTCCCGTGGGATAGTTAAAAAACTGCACCACGCGGACGAAGGTGCGGCGCTAATTATTAATAGTAATGCTATTGCAAGCTATGCCGGTTACCTTGGTTCTCTTGTGGGCATTCTCAGTTTTTATTCTATCCACACGAGGAACACCTAACATATAGCTCGCTTCATAGTCTGCAGAGCGACAGTAAATTTGAATTCACCACTTGTATTAATTTTAGAAAATTAATCCAAGTTGCCATATTTATGTCAAGGTAAATATCAATCAGAAATTAATTGAATTTACAAGTCAAAAATCTTGCATCGAGTAATAAACTAATAAAGCCTTATATATTAATAGTCGTTTCAAATTGGCTTTAAAAGTAATCAAACTAGGGTTGTCTAATATTATCTATACATATACCGATAAACGTAATTTTGGACGTTTGTTTGTTTCAATATTGCGATTGTAGGAATAAAGCAGTTGTTATTTAATTTAATATATAATTATGTATGAGTGTGATGGGTATAACCTTTAGCTGTTCAGGATTCAGAAGTAACTTAAATGCAAAAAATAATATTTTCTACATCTTGGAATCATGCACAAAGTAAATCATATATAACTTGTTTTTATAAAGGTTTTTAAATACAAGCTTTTGAGATACTGGATTTCATGTAGCAGCAGAGTGCTAGCCAAGACAAGTAAAACGAGCCCAAACACGACGGATATATCTTGTTTAGTACATAGTTCCTATGGCCACCTTCCGACTCCATCATCAGATCAGCTCCATGGTACCATACTATTGCATTGTCACGTGATATACTTACATATGCGTGCAAAATTTCAGCTCAATCGGAAACCGGGAAGTTGGTCAAATTTAACTTGCAAGATTCCACCCGAACTTACATACATAGGTACATCCTTTGCAAGTTAAATAAAAGCTTGTAAAATTACTATATTTTTCAATATTTCGTTCTTGTTGTTAGTGTTTTACTTGACACCGACTTCAAAATGTTGTATATTTTTGCTTTTTGGTTACTTCCGAAGTAGGTTTCTTTCTTGCCAGAGTTTTTTTTTATTATTATTTTACTTTCAAGTAACTTGTATGGTACGTGTTAATATCATAATTAGGTAGGTTTTTTACATCACCGTTCTCCTCCGTCACAGGCCAAGACAAAATATGTCTTTTTCTTACATACATACATAAGTTCAAGCCAGGTCCCTTGCGGGGTAGGCAAGAACAACAGAGCGCCATTCAGGCTTATTCTTACACACCTCACTTGTTTCTTTGATATTCATAGCTCTTGTCATGAACGCTCGTCTGTTCTTAAGGCTCCTGACATCACCTTCTGCTAATACACGATCAATTTGATCATGGAAGGTATCGGTCTTTTTCTTGTCTTTTATATTCTATCTTTTTATGCCATTAGCGAAAATTAATGGGCAGTCTATTTTTATTATTTTTCTAATGTTTTCGAATTTGTCACAAATACAAAGTGTAGTCTTAACAACAAAACCTCAATAAGGTTCAAACTTGTAATTTAATTATTATGGTCGAATTTCGACCGCGGGGGACGACTGGTAAGTATAAAAGCGTCCGCAATAAGGAGTTCCTATCTGATATCATCGACTCCAAAAGCTTGTTTTGTTTTGACACAATGTTTGTGACCTCGGCAAGGTTACAATGAATAATGATTACACATTCCCATTTCGTGTGGTTACGTCAAAGTTATTCCGTGTTTGCGGGCGCCTTGCTTGTTCGGCCTTGTTGCCCGAATGTTGAACTGTTGACAAAAAACAACGTTCGCTATGTAAATAATAGTAGCTATTCGCCCGCGGCTCCGCTCGCGTTAAGGACCCACGTAAGTTCGCTATCTCGCTTTTGCATCACCACATCCTTGATGGTATAAATTGACAGAATTTATTTACGACAAATCTGTGTTACACAAATCTCAAATTCAAATTCAAGTTTCATAAAAAATAATTTTGACTCGGACGAGGATTTATATAACAGAAAACTTTTGAAATGAAACTTCTTTAGAATCTTTGTGATTTGAAAGTCGATGAAACGAAAAAGCGACCCTAAAAGAAAAAGTGACAAGCCACTCACTGCATGGGCCTCTAAAAATGCCGTACAAGATTGCCGAGGGGCAACATTGGTGTGAGTGGCTAAGGGGTGTCGAGGGATGGGCTGCAGGTTCACCGAAGCTACTTCTGACGTTACGCCATTCATTTATCACTTCCACCCCTGAAGCTTGAGTTTTAGCTCTAGCGATCTCCACTCCATGCAGGCTAGCTAAGGCAAGTACGGAGGCGGGGGCCTTGCCTTGGCCCCCGGAGTCAGGTCCGAGCCGTCACTACTCAGCTAAGTCTTCGTCTCAAGGTCCTATTATTAAAATTCCAAAAACATAGCCATTCAGCTAATGGGGGTTTATTAGCAGGTTAAAAGACAAGCTATTAGTTTTTTGGCTAATAGGTGAATAGCTCGCCAACCAGCAGGTTGACGCCTAAACCGTCAACTTGTCAGTTTTCGGTTTTACATGACTACCACTAGCCAGTTGGCAAATTAGTTGAAAACTTATCCGTGGCTGTTTTGCGAACAACCGCTAATAAGCTATCTGGCTTACCAGTTACTTACCGTTCAAGTCATATTGTCTCGATGAGTCACGCAGTGTAGTTTGCAGTCTCGCCTGTCGCGTTCCGCCCGACCGCCCTCACCGGGTTATCGTGAAAATGGTTTGTTTTTATTTCTCACAGCTTTGTCGTTGGACCGATACAGCGATTGGCGCTTAATTCAATGTCAAAGTAATCGTTTGTCACGCGATAACCCGGGGGCAGTTGTGTTGGTGACGATTTCCAAGTATTCTTCGGTGTGGATGTGTAGTGGAACACTCACAAGCCAATAGATGGCGCTGTGCAATAATCGAAGACGCAGATCATAACCCGACACGTACGTACAAAGAATATATATAGTCGGAGAAGGAGGAGCCTTATGTCGCTCCTCCAACCCTATGCTGGTTATCCTAAAGAAGAATCGCTTCGGTCATGTATGCAAGTTGCAACGGTTCTCTACGAGTCTTTAAATGATATTTTAAATTAATCTTCCTCATCAACTCGATTTCTTGAATTTTCATATCTGCTTTGCTCATGTACGAAACGGTTCTCTAGAACGTTTCTCTTGCGCACCGTAGGGATTCGGAATGAGCTCCAAGCCGAGGTTTTTCCCACAGCGCTACGATACATACGGAGTTTTTTAAAAAACGGGGTTATAAAGTTTCTTCGAGGCCTTTAGCCTGTAAGTATACTGTACTCCAGCTATAAAAAAAAACTGATATATTTTCTAATGAATCTCCCTCACATACCCTCAACACTTATTTATAAATGTTTCCACTGGGAACGAATGTCATCATACAACGTTACTCCCACGGGCGGAGTTAATTCTGATGGCCAGTTCGCGTACCACATCAGTCATAAGCTAAAACATGTTATTTTAATAATATACAAATAATCATTCCACCATGAGTCATGTGGAATCTTGTCCAACATCCCATCCCTTAGGATAGAAATGTGCGTACATCCATCGATGAACACTTTCGTTTGCTCCTTGAGGATATGTGATTCATTATAATTGCTATTTTTTGTAAGGATTGTGATGGACGAATTTATATCCTTTCCAAGCATTTATTTTACTTTTGACAGCTCGATGACGGATCAATTAGTAATGTCCTATTGCGCTACCAACTCGATTTGTTACAAAAACGATATCAATTAAAAAATCGATAGCAATCAAAAATTATTAAAAAGTAATTAATATATCAATTAAAAACGATACATAATAATAAATCAAAACCAAAAAATGGATACTTATAATCTAGAAAAATAACAGAAACAAATAGTAAGTTACACAATACTAATATTGGACGTAGTTACGGCAAAAGGATCCAACCCACGAAATGTTACTTTTGAATTATTAAAGATTAAAGTTTTAGCTGTAATTTCGCATTGATGCAGTTAAACTTATTTGATACATTTACGCTTATATTTTCCTAAGAACCCATAGACACAAACAAGTAAATCAATGCGGAAATGCAGGTAAAACTGTAATAATTCAAAAGTAACATTTTGTGGGTTGGACCTTTTTGCGTAACTACGTCTAATTATTTATTCAATCTATCTAATACTGTCACACTTTTAACTGTAAAACTAATGTAAGTTTTAATCAACATAACTTACCTATATATTTTTGATAAAAAATACTATATTGTGTAGTAAATATACCCACATTTTAATTAGGATATTGTACAGAAATATTACATAAGCCATTTTTGTAATAAAATGAAAAAGATATGAGAGTGGAATATTTTTTGTTTTCAAATCGATTACCTTTGATTTATTTACGTATAGAGTCGATAGTTTAATAGTCTGTGCTTTACATGACTCACAGAACATCACTATTACGTCAGCCACAACAATTATGTCATTTGTTTCATATGGGTTTTACTGTCAGGAAATATGTAACTTGATAGACGTTCAAACGTCAAAAGTAAAATAAACGTTTGTTTTACTTTTCAGACATCATGGTGTGTCTATGACTTTATTTATTTAGAAAGAAAGAAAACAGGTTTATTTTACGAAGAACGCGTAAGTAAAACAAGCATGATTAAAATACATTAAAAATTGGATCAAGCTTAGAATTATTGTCTTGGCCGAGAGCGAAGTCACGGATAACTACATTTTTCCGAATAATAAAGAAGAATAAATATTAACATCATTAAAACATAAATTCCTAAAACCTTTGTAGTAGTGTTATGCATATGTCTGATAGTAGCTATCAGATAGGAAAATAATAGAACCTATGTTAGCAATAATAAATAAAAGAAAAGATGATCTCCGTCATGTCCTAAGATGGAGAGACCCGGGTCTACAAAAAAAAACATAAATTGCTATGATAAGCCATTACATACGTTCATATTGTCACGCCTGTTTACCATTGGGGTAAGCAGAGACGATCGATCTCCATCTGTTACGATCCTGACAAACATATTTCGCTTCGTCAACTTTCATTAATCTTTTCTATTACACGCTTATTTAAACTACTTTTTATCTGACCTTTCTTCAGAATATCTTCAATTAGATCATGGCGAGTACGTCTCGGTCTACCGGCACCGACTCTATCAGTCATATTGCTGTCACATACTAGTTTTGTGATTCTGCTTTCATTAATTCTCTCTACATGCCCAAACCACCTTAAAATTATTATGTATTATAATAGAATCATTAATAAGCAATTAAACATACACAGATAGTTTGACCTAATAGAAGTAATTGTGATATAGAGAGGGATGTAAGGAGAAGAATAAATGTAGCATGGCTAAAGTGGAGACAGTTAACCAGTGTGACATGCGAAGAACTAATGCCACTGAAACTAAAAGGTCAAATATATAAATCTGTCATACGACCAGTCATGCTATATGGGTCGGAATGTTGGGCCACTAAAGCGATGAACCACAAACGTCTCCACTCAGCTGAGATGACAATGTTGAGATAGATGTCTGGGGTTGCAAGAATGGATAAGGTGAGAAATGAGTACGTAAGGGGATCTTTGAAAGTTGCACCTGTCAGAGGAAGGATATTAAGTTGGTATCGGTATATAAGGAGGAAGGATGAAAGTCACGTGACAAAAAGAATGTTAAACTACAAGATGGATGGGTTGTGTGAAGGATGATATGATGATATGTGGTGTGACAGAAGATGTATGTCAGAATAGAGGAGTGTGGAAGGAAAGGACATATTGTGCCGACCCCAATTAATTGGGATATGGTGAAAGAAAAGAGAGAGATAGTGAAACCTAAGGTTCAGGTTCTGGGACTTCTTCGGATTTTTTAAATTAGACTTGTGGCTGATATTAAATTTAATTAATATATAATATAATCAATCTGTAGAGGAGTCAAGTTTATACGAAGACAGTTATTTTTTTCTTTTTTGGCTAGGGGAGAGAATTTACTAAGGTGTTCCTCAGCATAACCATACAACAATTTTAAATACCTCTAAAAATCCTTAAAAATCTGAGTGCGGCTATTGGAAAGTAGCCTATAATCATGTCTTTGCTATAAGCCCGAGTTCATCATTGACGATGATCATATCCACCTCGCAATGAATCGTGGGAACTTGATGTTCTCAGTTATAATGCTCTAGTTTTAGCAGTGCACTACGCGTGACTCATTTCTTAAGGATGATGTATATTTCTTCGATCAATGACGTACAAGTAAAAATGAACTTTATGTGTCAGAATGTATAAGGATTAAATTGTAAACGGAGCAAGTAATTCTAGGTTCGTCAGTTTGATGCAAATAGAGCCTAATCTTATCTAGGTGTCCTGGTTGGTGATAATTGATAGCCTCTTTCGTATATGTTGAGTTTATGTGTAGTATAAATACTGTAACGTATGATTGATGCGTGAGAAACTGTGAATTTGTAGAGGCGTTGACTGGTTTCTTTAATTTTTGACGTGTGTCCTGTATGTGCAATACTTAACTGCAGTTATTCTGATAAGCCATACTTATCTATACTAATATATAAAGCTGAAGAGTTTGTTTGTTTGCTTGAACGCGCTAATCTCAGGGACTACTGGTCCGATTTGAAAAATTCTTTCAGTGTTAAATAGCCCATTTATTGAGGAAGGCTATATATTAGCACGCTAACACCAATAGGAGCGGAGCATCAATAAAGAATGTTTCAAAATCGGGGTTGTTTTTTTCTTTTCCAGAGCTTCCGCTGCGTGCGTTTCACCTTCTTCGTAAACAAAGTCGCGGGTTAAAGTTAGCGATAGACCAAAGTAACAAGTTCACGGGGATGAAGTTGCGGGCAGAAGCTAGTATCATACATATACTTTGATGAAGTTTGGTGTGAAAGTGACTTTGTATGAATATTTGTTTGTTCTTTTTACATGGCCATGCATTTGTGAACCGATTAATATGAAATTTGGTATATTACGTATGTATTTTTAATAACTGAGATAACCGTGGCATACTTTTTATTCCTATAGTTTTTGTGGAATATAGTTATAGATTCGAAATCAATGCGAGCGAAAGTTTTAAAAAGGCCCTGTGCAGTTATTTATATTATATTAATAACTAGCTGTGTCCGCGACTTCGCCTGCGTAGTTTTTGTTTTTTTGCGGTATCCTCAAAGAAACAGTAGCCAAACTTACCTACTCCTCATAATATTGGCTATCTGCCAGTGTAAGTCCCGTCAAAATCGGTCCTTCTACTACGCTCTACATGTGCCTACGCAATTTATCTCGACGCGGTCTTTTGCCAATTGTGGCGATGAAGTGCATCGTTCTCCTTAATACCGCCAACTTACACGCGTACAAATTTGGAATTCGGTTTGTATAACATGACGACATCGCCGCTGATTTAATTAGGAACGTGCCTCGCGGTTCGTTGCAATCTCTGTTATGTTATACGATTATATTTTGCCAAAAAAATCCACTCGCTAATATATTTACTTAATTTATTTATGTGAGAATTTAAAATACCGTCAATAATTTTATATATTTTTTTCAATTAGGTTTTATTTAGATTTATTTCGTTCGTCGTATGGGGAACGAAAATTGCGAGTGTTCATTGTTATTAACCGACTTAAAAAAATGAGGTAATTCTCAATTCCTCAAGTCAAGTCTTAACGAGATAGGCAACGCATCGGCTCCCATAGTGTTGCAGATGCCATGGGCGACGGTAGCAACTTGATGGCAAGTGGACCCGCCTGCCAGTTTGCCTATAAGCAAACAAAAAAAATCGTGTAAATATTATTATTTACTTTCTGAACCGATTTTGATTATTATTTTTTACTTTGGATTCAGTGCAGCATCAAAATAGTTTTTTTTAATAGCTGGAGTACAGCAAACACGCTGATGGCCCACCTGGTGGAAAGCGGTTACCGTCGCCTATGGACGTTTGCAACATCAGAGATGTCACCAACGCGCTGCCGGCCTCGAAGAAATTTTATGAAGCACTTTTTGAAAAATTAAATTAAATTAAATTTTATTGTTGTTGAATAACATATATACGTAACTAAAAGTTAAAAATAATAATAAAAAGCTAGCAAAAAAGGAAACCTTACTTCAAGAGCAACTACTTAAATAGCAAAAAATAAATATTTTCTACAACATCTTAAAAGTCGGTGGCAAGTAAAACACAAAAAAAAACAAAAACGAGTTTGCTATATTATAGTCATTTTTATTTTTAACTACGCACTGACTTCAACATGTTGTAGAAAGTATTTGTTTTTGAAGTTATACTTCTATCTATCTTCTATATATCTATCTATTTTTACGATGCGCGCGCACACGGTCAAACGAAAAACCTACACCATGAAGTTATCTATAGTCAACCGACACCCTGAAGGTAGCTATAGTCAACCGACACCTTGAAGTTAGCTATAGTAAACATTTTAGTTTTTCTATTGTTAGTGTCGTTTTTTATCTTGTTAGGCCAAAGAAGTATAACTTCTAACGCGTGTACATAGTACTTATGTGTGTGTGTGTGTGTGTACATAAGTACACACACACTTTTGCTCTTCAATTACTCTTGAAGTAGGTCTTTTTTGTTGCCAGATTCATTTTACTTTTGGGTTTAACGGTATCGTGTGACGGAAATCAGGCTAAAAAATAGATAAATCTGTGTATTATAGAAGTATATAGGCTTTGACAACAGAACCTTAATAATGTTCTAACTTATAATTTAAATTAATTATTATGGCCGAATTTCGACCACAAGTACAAAAAAGCAGGTCAGCAATGATCTTCTTTTTTATGCTGGACCAGAGTCTAGAGCATAGACGCAAGGTCGCCGGGCCAACTGGCTTCTATCGGACACATTTCGGGGAGTGTTCGTTAGAATTGCGCGAGCTGATTCCTCCATCCCCATTTCACCATCGGACAACCAGACGCACCGGTTTGCGCTACCGTTACATGGCGGAAACATCACCAGTTAGAACCAAGCTTTCCGCTTCATCTTTTCTGGTGCGCTCTGCGGAATAGTGGAATAATTTGCCGGAGTCTGTTTTTCCTGACAAATACAATCTTGAAGTCTTCAAGTCACGAGTGAATAGGTATCTCCTAGGTAAGCGTGCTCCGTCCTAGACTGCGTCATCACTCAAGACCAGGTGAGACAGTGGTCAAACGCAAACCACAAAAAAGGCATGTAAGCAAAATCTAAAGCAGATCTATTTTCCTTTTTGTGACACGCGGAAGTTGCCCAAGTGAATCGTTTGCTCACCTTGATAATCACGCAATGTTGGTATTTTAATGAGCCCCAGTTACTCAATTGATGAAAGTTTCAAGATAAAAAAAAAACAACACATGCATAATGGTTTTTTTTTCGTGCTCGAATTTCGCTTTCTAGATGTGTAACAACAACACATTCATTCATGTAACTAACTCCGTTGGCTCAGCGACCGAAAGTGAATCTCGGGCTCTGAAGCGAGAGCACGCCACTTTCCTTTGTCCTGCGCAGTGTCTTGCCAGTTCTGGGCTTGTAGTGCGGTGAGGTCAGCTTCCTGGTCGCCCCAAGTAAGCTTTCTTCACTCCCCGATCCTCCTCCATCCGTTCTACATGACCGAGCCAGCGGAGACGGTGAGATTTTAACTCCCCAATTAAGTTGGGCTCGGC
Source organism: Dendrolimus pini (assembly GCA_949752895.1). Taxonomy (NCBI): domain Eukaryota; kingdom Metazoa; phylum Arthropoda; class Insecta; order Lepidoptera; family Lasiocampidae; genus Dendrolimus; species Dendrolimus pini. The sequence continues at coordinate 11,641,764 of OX457150.1, forward strand.
CTCCAGCTGCCATCTCCTGTTATTGTTGGGCCCAAGATTTTCCTGAGAACCTTCCTCTCTGTGACATTAATTCATGTAATACATAATATATTTTTTATAATGCCTGAAGCTGGCAAACAGGCAGACGACCCATCTGATGGAAAGCGGTTACAATCGCCTTTAGACATTTGCAACCTCCAAGAAATTTTATAACACCCTTCATAAAAATCCCCATGTGGATTGGAATAGGAAAACCGCAGCGGGAAGTAATACCAAAATACCAAAGGCTTTAAAGGAAGAACAAACATGGCCACTGATGCCGGATCACAACTCAAGGTTATGGCGGCTACTAGACCAGGAGTGGTAGCCACCCAGATAAGCAAATGCCCTACCACCTGTCTGTGGGTTGTTTTGTCGCCTCTTACGACTGTTCGCCTGGCAACAAGAATTAGTATTATTTCTCCATTGCTAAACGAAGAAAGAAAACCGGTGTATTTCTAGAACGAAGACATAAAAATAAGCATGTTTAAAGTAAAAAAAATAGAGGATAAACAATCAGAATATAAAAGCATTCTAATGTAAGTCCTAAAAATTGGATTATTGTTGGTCTGTTGGCATAACGCTGATCCGTTTCTCCTAGAGCAACGAAGTCACGGAAAATAATACATTAAACGCGTTTTAAAATTTCTCATGGTACGGGCGGTCCCGGCAGATGTCGTCCTGCCCTGAAAAAATAAAAATCTATGACCCGATTCCATCGCCACCTACCGGGTTAAATTCAGTCTAGGGGCTTAGGATGAATATAGTGACAAAGAAATAACGTTAGAATTTTATACCTAGACCGTCTTATTAATAAACATGGAGTAAACCTAGATCAACTTTACTTCTAGTATTATCTCGTAGCAACCAATATCAGTATTAATATACGTGGAGTAAACAAGGAGCAGACTAATTCGACTTTAGTCTCAGAGTAAAATTTACTCCATAGAGTATATTGAATATATATTTACTCCAAGCTGCAGGGTAGTTTTACGATGGATTAAGCATAGAGTAAGCGCTGACAATTGACAATTTGACAAATAAACTGACATTAACATAATTAAATAACATAGGAAAGAAGGTTTTATACCTCCTCATATTAAAGTTTTAGCAGCCATAAGTATATGGGTTCGTGAAGAAGTAATTGAAATAATAATCATCTTTCAGTATTCATCTATTTCTTAATAAATTCAGCATTATACAAACATTTTACTTAATAGGTTCTAGATGATGCAGGAGATCTTAGTGGAATAAGTCAGTCAACAATATCTGTTATATGCAAACAAGTTGCCCTGGCACTGGTCCAAAAGAGAGCTCAAATTCATACAGATGCCACATAGATAAGCATGTTGTTGAAGACTTTCTTGCGCCCTTCTCTTCAAGCGACATGTTGCGAAGCGGTGTGGTAACATAGATTACTTAAGAAAATACTACAATAGTGTGTCTAAATAAAGTTTTATTTTAAATTTCATATCTTTTATATTTTATATATATACTTTTTTATTTTAATTATGCAAAACCCACATGTTACACAATTTTTTTTCTTATCCATCCTAAGGTTGCCTTGAATTGCTTTTAGTGATAAGACTGCCTATTGTCTTCTGTACTTAAACTTCTTGCATTGTATATGAATGTTATACAATAAAGTATATTCTATTCTCTATTATGTTTGTATAGTCTTTAAGGATCCTGCAAAATAGTTGCTGGAATAGAAAATATTATTAATATTATGGATGAAATACCATGGTTCAAAATTACGAAGTAATTCGTCCTCAACCCAATTGATAGAGCGGTTACGTTTTTGACTCATGTTTTAGTGGTTTTTGCGTGATTTTGCAAAGTGCAAATGAAAAAAAAAAACTGGACACTGCAAAACAAATTCAAATAAATTTTAGGTAACGTTTGTGTAGGAAATTAGGAATCATTTATCAACTAGACACTATAAATGTTAATTGTCGACATTACTTGTCATTTCCACTCACCAAATCGGTCTTTTTACTTTTAAATGATACGTGTTGCCATAATTTATTCACTAATCTATCTATCTATTGTTACTCTGAGGATACTCCTTGTTTATTAATAACACTCTTACGACGAAGTTACTGCTTAGTTACTCAAATAGTAACTAGTCCGGCCTAAAGGCGGTTTACTCCTAGGATTAAGACTTTTTTATTAATAAGGCTGAAAGAGTATAAGCTTTAAACTCCAGTCACCCTGGCGTATCAGCCGCTTCCTGGTACTATTTTTAGTTTTATTATAATTAATTATTTATGACTGCCATGAAAATTGTCTATTTCGTATGATAAAGTGACGGTTGCCAAAAGGAATATTTTGGAAGTGTGCCATGTTTTTTTTATTGGCCACATGGCGTATAATTCAGGGCCTTAAGGTCGTAAAATATTGAATAATTTTGTGTTATACTTAAATATTTAGAAAGATTGACATTTATTTGTTTTTTTTAGGATTCCGAAGTTGTTTTAGCTAAAACATTGAGCTATGCAACGATTTTTAGTACAGTGGTTCCCAAATTTGATTGGGTCGCGACTCACCCAATAAAAACTTTCAGAGTGAGTTTCGATGGCCCACTTCCCTCTTCCTTTATCCGTCCCCCATCCCAATTCGCAATAAAATAAATAATAAAATAATTATATAAGAAAAACATATTCAGTTATAATAGAAAATTTTAATATTTCATTGAATACCAAGAGAGCTATTTAAATAAGAAACATGTGTTTGCTTACTATTTTTTTGTCATTGTGCATTTCAGGGCCAGTAATTTAACGACCCACTGGTGGGTCACGACCCATAGTTTGGGAAGTGCTGGTCTAGTATGTTCATTCCGTCGCGTACAACAACGTTCTGTAGGGAACTTCCCGTCGAGGTTTTCCCTCAGCGCTAAGGCATGGGATTGTTTAAGAAGAGCGTCGTAACAATTCTTCTAGAAGCGTGTGGCGACGGTAACGACTTTCCATCAGGTGGGCCGTCTGCAACCGACTGTCCGGTGGGTTGTCTTTGTATGTCAAAGTCACACGGGTTATAACCGAAGGACCACTCTGGGGCCGATCCCAAACACCCAGACTATAGTAAATAATGAACAAATTTATCATGAGAAAAAACGAACTCTTAGTTACCGCAGTGCAGTAAGGTAGGGTGTCAAAGTTTTAGCCTACTCAATCACAGTGGCTAACTATTTAGCCTTATACAAATTGTGTAAGGCTAATCGGATACCTACATTAGTGGTATCATCGACACCGACGATCGGCCGCGCGTCACACGTGACCGACTAAAATGTTTTTTTGGAGAGTTTTCACGTGTTTTGCATACTAAAGCGTTTTTGTAACAATGGCCATCGATCGCGATGCGGCAGACACGCGGACGCCGCTGCGGCGTCGCGCCGGATGTCGGCGCCGCGTCGCAGCGGAAATACAGACCATATCTCAACGTGCCAACTTTAAATGCAGTCCGAGAATATAATTATTTTCGCAAAAAAATAGAGGAGAAACAAACTAAATTTATTTAGGACAAAATAAATAAAATAAATAAAGCAAAAGTCTTTGAGCAGTGCGTCCTCCCCGTCCTGACCTACGGCTCCGAGACATGGACACTGACGGTAGGATTGGTCCCCAAATTCCAAGTCCCTCAACCGGCTATGGAGCGAGCTATGTTGGGTGTTTCTCTTATGGATTAAAGTAGAAATATTCGTAAGAGAACCAAGGTAACCGACATAGCTCGCAAAATTAGCAAGTTGAAGTGGCAGTGGGCCGGTCACGTCTGCCGCAGGACCGATGGCCGATGGAGCAAACGAGTTCTGGAGTGGAGACCGTGTCTCGAAAAACGTAGTGTCGCCCTCCAGCCCGATGGACCGACGACTAGTGCAAGGTCGCCGGTAGGCGCTGGATGAGAAATCAGAGGACAGGGATGAGTGGCGCCGTCATGGAGAGGCCTACGTCCAGCAGTGGACTGCGAATCGCTGACGATGAACTTAAATAAAATAAATAAACTTGTTCTAAAAGAGGCATGAGTCTCAGCGTAATGCTGGTCTGTCAAGACCGGCGCTGATCTTTTCCTGAGATGGTCTATGATGTATAATTATAAGTTGAGAAATGTGTGCATAAAACATTAAGAATATCAAACAAACATAAATATTGTTAGGGTGATATTCTTGTTTCTAAAAGATTATAAAGTTGGGTCACCCGTTAATTATGCCGTCGAGAACCTCTCCTCCCGGTTAGCGAGAAATTGACCCGCCCCACTTCGCCGGGCACTTCGGACAAAAAAGAACGCTGGGGCTATGTTGGCCTCCGGTAGTGGATACGGCTTTAGGGACAGGGAGTTTAAGCGGGTATGGATAGTCCTCAAACGGATATCCCCTCGTTAAAAAAGGTCTTAAGCATGCAATATAAGTACTACCATTAACTGGTATTAAAAGAAGAAATAAATTTTATATTTTTATAAGTACTGTAATACTTGCAACAACTCAGAAGGGTTTATGGTAATAAAAAAACAGCAACTAATCACAATACTTATAATCAGAGAACTTTACGGTTTAAGATCATTTTATCCACTGACTCTACACATTCAACAAACAACTTTAGAACACCTCGCCATCCCTCCAACAATTTTACAGTATAAGAATCTTAGCAAATTGGCACAACCGATAGCGGATTGAAGTCATTGATAAACCATATTAATTAAATAGGTTATGAATTACACGAATTTATTACATTTATGTTTGGAAATTTTAGATAATATTTTATATAAGATGTTAAATAAAATAGTATATCTAAAGTTTCACATGTAATAAAAGAAATCGAATACAGTAAAAAAAATATAATTTTACCCAACGACCACATCATATTGCTACGAGTTTAGCGGGACTCGAATTAAAATGCCGTTAGAATTATCATAGAGTTTATTAGAACTATACAAACACGTATAACACGGGTACAAATATAACCGAACACAACAAATACAAATGTAATGCAGAAGGTCGTAATTCAATAAAACGCGCAAAGTCCGTCATTATTAGATTCCCGAATGTACACACGTCACGCCTCTATCGTAGTTGTAGCTCAACTGCCTCCCTCTACCTATCAGACCCTCGTTTTATACTTCACAAATGATAAAAGAATCCGCAGCACCTGGCTAATGATACCAATGAACCATAAGACAATAGGTTATTCTCCACAATAATTAGAAACGTATGCCAATAAATAAGTGAACAAAAGAAGACGATCATAAAAGGATTACAATTAGTTCAAATGTCGGCAGGTAATAAAATGTGCGCCTAGGTTGTAGCAATATTAAGGATAAATATTGTTGTAAATTATAGATTAGAATACTCTGTACAAAACAGGCGCTAATCACAGAATAAATAAAAATATAACATTATTATTCAATTAAGGAAATGACCGATTGTATCGTTTAGGAATAATTCATTATTAACCTTAAAAAGAAACATGACAAGTATGCAACTAAATAAATGTCATAGGACTTTGTGGCTGGTTCTTATAACTTACTTGCTTACATCGCTTGATTTAAATTTCTTTGTATTAGGTTCCCTGGAAGTGATCGCTTTGAGCGACAAGGCCGCCTATCTTATTGCCAAGAAAATATTGTAAATATGGTCTGTTTTTGTAATTGTATTGTTACGACCTAGACGCCGACAAAAGATAAATTCACACCTGCATACCAGTAGAAACACATTTTATTACCTTTCGGCATTTGGAATTCGTTGGTTTAATTTATGTTTAAAATTTGTGATTAAAAAAAAGCCCATTGTGAATTGTAATATTTTAAGGCCTGTTGTTGTACTGCCAGGTGTCTCGGATTTAAAGTGCAAATTCGGTCCACGCGGCCGGGCAGACATATTGCATCTGTGCAGTATAAAGCAATGTCTCAATTGTGAGATCAGCTAGTCGAGCGTTAACAACGAGCGAAGCAAGACTTGTGTACATTCTATTTAGTGACGGACTTTGCGCGTGTTATTGAATTATGTTTGGACTTGTTGTGTTCGGTTATATTTGTACCTGTGTTATACGTGTTTGTATAGTTCTAATTCCATTTTAATTCGAGTCCTGCAACTCGTAACAGTATATTTTGGTGTGCAATAAAGTGTTGTCTCTTTGTCTCTCTCTTTTATTATTCACTTAACCCTGCCATCGGGGGATGGATTTTAACACTACTTGTATGGAGCTTATGTAAAATTTTAACCGATAGTAACGCAAATGAACGGGGTCGCTAAGATATAGGAACTGGGCGTTAATGAATCACGTTCGTAAACTGACGATAATCCGAAATCGGTTGGAATATTCGCCAACCTTGGCCGGGTTAGGCGGTTAAATGGAAAATAAGTTGCAGCTTGTTGTAATAGATAAGATATGAATTGTCAATTTTTGTACGTTTACGTGATTCTAAGAAGAATGAATCGATATCGCCCATGTTAACGGTTTCATGGATTAATAACATTGTCACGTGTGCTTGAGAAGAGTCCAAGTCAAAATAATTTATTTTTATTATTCCGACGTTTCGGCCACTTTTCAGTAGCCGTGATCACGGGAGACGAAGATGTCAAGTGTCAATGAGTACTGTTAAAGTTTTATTTAGCCTACCGCCAATTTGTTCATTTTAATTATTTAGTTTAAATTTTGTTTATGGTTATTATTTATTTTATGGGAGCCTAATCTAATTTACCACCGCTTCGCAATTTGTGCCTTGAAGAGAAGAAGCGGCGTAAGAAACTCTTCAGCAAACATGTCTAGCTCTAATAATTTTGTATAATATTAAAATGAGTGGGAGGAAAAATAAAAAAAAACTGAAACTTCGGACTTAAAAAAATCAAAAACAAATTACCGCGATTAAAATCGTTAAAACGTAGTTTTATTATTTGTTATAAAAAGAATCAAGTTGGTTTGTGTTCCGGTGCACGCAAAAAGAGCTCACCGTGTCTTGAGGTCTGGCAGTTGGTTTTTGCTGGGTTTCTGTCTTAATAGTTTTGATGATCGGATCCCAAACAGGTGGTACTTGCCAACCATCTTCTCTATTAATAATAAAAGAATAAAATAAATTACCGCGCTTTGAACTGTTAAAACGTATTTTTATATATATACATAATAAAATATTGGAGTCATGTCAGAAGCGTGCACGTCGCGATCCCCGCTGGCCCAGAGGGCCACAATTCTGACCGAGATTCACCCGAGTGCAGTGATATAATGAATGAGAGAAGCCTGGATGCCTTATGTCTGACAGAGACAAAGCGGAAGTGGTGTCACGTCGATGACCTCCCCGGTGGCATGCTTGCTCTGTGGTCCGGCGTGGACCTGGACGAGCGTGCAAGTGGGGGGGTAGGCGTCGTACTCTTATCCCGCTTTGTGTCTGGAGTGAAAGGCTATTGTCTGGTGAACCCGAGACTTCTTTGGGTCCGTCTAAAGCTGGGGATCACGCGAGTTTTTCTGGTTGCAGCTTATGCTCCCGTAAGCTCAGCGGATCCCCAAGAACTCGAGAAGTTTTGGGAGTCTGTGAGAGAAATTCTGGATCTGGCTGAAGGGAACGAAAGACTAATTATGTGTGGTGATCTTAATGGCTGGGTGGGGACCAAACGAGACGGCTTTGAGGCTGTCCTTGGACCTTATGGCGACAAGAGAGCGAACGAGGCTGGTAAGCCAATCATAGACGTATGCATGGAAAGAAACTTGCTTGTGTCGAACACCTTATTCCATCATAAGGATATTCACACGTATACATGGAGAATGAATGAACAGAAAAGTATGATTGATCTGATTTTAATAGATAGTCGCCTCCGAAACACAATAACGGATACAAGAGCCTACAGAGGCCCCACTCTTGGAACGGACCACTACCTGGTGATAAGCCGGTTTGTGGGCCTTTTCAAGAAGTGGAGGCACTGGCGAGAGCGTACCAATTTCGGGGAGCTTGAAAGAATAAAATGTGAAAAATTGGAAGATGTTAGTACAAGGAGTATGTATGCGCGCCTAGTCGAAGAAAGGCTTGCAAAGGCGGACTTCTCCGACTTAGATGTGGATAATGACTGGGATAGTATGAAGGAAAGAATAGTGGAAAGCGTAAAAGAAGCATGTGGATGCGCAAAGAGGCATATAACAACGAAAGGTGACGAATGGTGGGACGCAGATGTTAAATCTAGCGTAGAGAGAAAGAGAAAAGCCTGGCTGGATCAGAATGACAGTATGAAAGAGATGAAGAAAGAAATGTATCGCCTCTGCAAGAATGAAACCAAAGCTTTAGTGAAAGAGAAGAGTGAAAGAATAAAATTGAAAGAAGAAGAGAAGCTGACGGAGAACTTCGAGGCGAATACCAAACTCTTTTGGAGAGAGGTTAAGAAGTCTCGGGGTTGTTCGTCAGCTTCCAGAATGGAAAGAATAAAATCTAAAGCAGGGGACATTCTTGCTAACCCACAAGAGGTTTTAGCGCGATGGAGTGAATATTTTAGAGAAATGTATGATAATATCTCGGATGCTGGCACAACGACTGAGTCTGTGACCGACTTCGACGAGTCAGCATCCGAGATCACTTTGGAAGAGATCGAATGGTCGATAAGAAGTCTGAAAAATGGAAAGGCAGCAGGAATCGATAGTGTGTCTGCTGAGATGATCAAATATGGTGGAACCTGCGTCCGGGACGTTTTCCTGTCCTTATGCAACTTGTGCTGGAGGACGGGAAAGGTTCCCAAGGACTGGAGGCGCGCTGTCATCGTGCCCTTGTATAAAGGCAAGGGGTCACGTATGGAGTGCGCCAGCTACAGGACCATCAGTTTGATCAGCACAGCATCTAAAGTGTATGCGAAGATTATTGAAAGGAGAATGAGAGTGGTATCCGATGGATTACTGTGGGATGCACAAGGGGGCTTCAGAAATGGAAGGGGATGTATGGATCAAGTTTTCTCGCTCCGCAATATCGTGGAGAAGCAGCTGGCTATGGGCCGGAAGGTTTTCTGCGGTTTTGTGGATCTAGAGAAAGCATTTGACAGGGTTGTGCGGAAGGACCTCTGGGACATATTGCCCGGATATGGGATCAATGGCCAATTGCTGCGTGCTGTGCAGTCCACTTACGAGGACTGTATGGCATGCGTGCGGGTGGACGGCAGCCTGTCGCCCTAGTTTGACGTCAATATTGGCGTCCGGCAGGGCTGCGTGCTGTCGGCTTTGCTGTTCATCCTATATCTGGACAACTGTCTCCAGAGATTAAGATTGATGGATGTTGGGGTGCGGATGGATGATCTAGTTGTTAGCACTTTGCTTTATGCGGATGATGCCGTGCTTTTAGCCGAATCGCCATCAGAACTGCAAATACTAGTCACAATGATGAAAGATGACTGTCAGGCGAGAGGCTTACATTTGAATGCGAAGAAAACAAAGGTTATGGTGTTTGAAAGAGAAGAAACCAGAACGAATGCAAGGATAATGGTCGATAATGTTATGCTGGAACAAGTGAATGAGTTTGTATATCTTGGATGTGCTTTTAGCAGGGATGGAAGGTACACCGCTGACATAGAAAGAAGAGTAAATTTGGGGAATAGTGTGAATGGAGCGTTAGGTAAACTTCTAGGCGCTAAGAACCTCAGCCAGAAAGCCCAGCTTGCCATACACAACGCGGTGCTGGTACCTACGCTCACGTATGGAAGCGAGAGTTGGGTATGGAACAGAGAGCATGAAAGTAGAGTAAACGCGGTCGAGATGCGAGCACTGCGCTAAATCTGCGGAGTGACGCTCGCGGACCGCGTTCGTAATACCGAAGTATGAAAGAGAGTTGGTCTGAAAGAGAGTGTCGGGGTGAAGGTAAGGAAAGGAATGCTCCGGTGGTTCGGGCATGTGGAAAGAATGTATGATGAAAGAATGACTAAACAGATATACAATGCAAAAGTGGATGGATGCAGAAGTCGCGGAAGGCCACGACACACCTTCCATGATCAAATTGATCGTGTATTAGCAGAAGGTGATGTCAGGAGCATTAAGAACAGACGAGCGTGCATGACAAGAGCTATGAATGTCAAAGAAGCAAGTGAGGTGTGTAAGAATAAGCCTGTATGGCGCTCTGTTGTTCGTGCCAACCCCGCAAGGGACCTGGCGTGAAATTATGTATGTATGTATGTATGTATAATATATATACTAGTGGCAAAAACTTAAGAAAATATTATAAATTATTTTGTTCGAATCATGCTTTTACAAGATGTTATTGTTGAAACATGCATACAAAATGTTTGTAGTTGCTGTTATAATATAAGGGACCTTTCATCCAAAGTAATAAAAGTAAAACTGGCGATGTAGGTGGTGCAGATTATAAGGTAGAACTTAAGCAAACATACTTAAACTACATATTTCATAAATTAAATACATACAAACATATTGCGAAGATATTTTTTATATATAACTAGCGGCCCCGTCAGACGTTGTCCTGCCCTGAAAAAATAAAATTGTGGATTAAACACACAAAAACAAAATCACCAAAATCGGACCAGGTCCTACCGTCTCCAACGGGATAAAAAGTATCCTATGTCCGACTCTAGGTTCTAAGCTACCATTTTTCATGCTCCACCAATTTTCAGCCAAATCGGTACAGCTGTTCTTGAGTTATAAATAGTGTAACTAACACGACTTTCTTTTATATATATTGTTACATACCGACATGACCGCACATCTGGCATGTTGTAAAACGAATTCTTTTATTTACTTCGTGTTTAAACTTTTAAAACATCTATTGTTATCGTACTTATTTTATGGCTGTAATTAGTGTCGAACGACTTAATCCTTGTTTTTATATTTACTGGCACGTGGTCGATTTTTTTGTACTGTATAGTTAGTATAAAACAGTACCCGAACGGAGGGGTGAGGCAGTCAATCGACGACTACAATACGATTAAGACGTGTAGTACTTTCGATTAGCGACATAGTGACGGACGTTGCGCGTGTTGAATTGCATTGAATCGTGCAGTGTGAACTGGTTGCATTCAGTTTTACTTTGTACTTGTTTTATACGTGTTTGTACAGTTTATTATTTTATTTTAATTTGAGTCCTGTAGCTCGTAACAATATTATAGATTAATTAATTATATACTTTTTTTGTTTATTACATTGTACAGCTGTAATATCAAGTGTAGTTATAGTTGGGCGTCGTAAACCGGCGCCTGCAGTCCAGTTAATGTCTTTATCCCGTATGGTTATATCAAATAAACATGAGCTTTATGTCTGGTAGGATTAATTTAGATTTCATTCAGAAGTATGTACGTTGAGTATTCGTGAATGGAACGAAGGTTGAAATCTTGTTTCTTTCTAAGTACAGTTTTGCATCTTCGCTATCTCGCTCGTGCGTTACCAAATTTTTTTGACCGACTTCCAAAAGGAGGAGGTTCTCAGCTCGGTCGGTATTTTTTTTAATGTATGTACACCGATTATTCTGAGATTTATGATCCGATTTACGTGATTCTTTTTTAGTTCGATGCGGAATAGTTGCCTTTTGGTCCCCTAAAAATGTAACATAGTTTGGCCCAGTAGTTTTTTTGAAGATATAAATTGACAGAAATTGACATGCGACCATTCAGAGATGATGGTATCCGTAAGTGAACCAAGGGTTAGGTTAGATAGCTCGAAAAATAAGCAAGCTGAAGTGGCAGTGGGCCGGTGTTTTTTTTTTTACTTCGCACCGACTTTGATGTGTAGAAAATATTCATTTTTTGGTTTTCTGGTACTCCTGAAGTCCGCATTATTTATTGCACGAGTTCAGCAGACAAACAGACGATCCACTTGATGGAAAGCGGTCTACGTCTACGTCTAGCAGTGGACGGTTATTGGCTGACAGTGATTTAATTTTTTTAAAGTCTAGACGGACTGTGATGGTTTTGGCAGCGAACTGCTGACAGGACGTCGAAGTGATGTCATGCACTGGACGGTTTGGTAGGCGTAAATAGATTTTCTTTATAATTTCATATTTTAGGAGTATAAACAATTTATTATTAAAGTAGAATTTGCCTTCGACGTTGTACATATTGTTGAAAAGGTAACAAATATTACAACTGTTTGCGTGCAGGAACGGAGAAAGAATACAATTTCTTGTGTTGGGGCGGCCTCTTGTAAGAGGCGACAAAACAACCCACAGCCAGGTAGGGTATTTGCCCGACTGGATGACTAACACCCTGGTCTAGAGTATGCCACCATTTAATAACCTTGACTTGTGTTCCGGCATTAGTACCCAGGTTCCAGTCTTTCTTAAGAAAGTAGCAGCGTATTTGTAGCACCTTTGGTGTTGCAAATGTCCATAGACGATGGTAACAGCTTTCTATCCAGTGGGCCGTCTGCCTGTCTGCTGAACTCCTGCAATAAAAAAAGGGTCATAAACCCGTAGCCCTGACATAAGGCGCAGGACGGAACACCCAAGGTAGTGGGTATCCCTAACTGGCGAGTGACAATAGCATGGCTCCAATTCTGACTGGCCATAGTAGTGGCACCCCGACCTGGCGACTCCCACACTTACGGCGACTTATGGTCAACTCAATCGGATTTCCCCAGGCTAACAAAAAAGAAATGCTGGCTTGACGTTGCGACAATGATATGGCGTATGGTCTCAAAATGGGGGAATTCTGAAGACCGCATGAAGTTGCTGGGCGTCAGAACGAACGCAACCGGAATTTAAAGCTCGGTTGATGATGATGATTGATCCGATGTTAACTCGAGCAAAGTCATATGAAAATGGCTAGTATCAATTAAACTTTTATATTTATTTTTTTTGGAAGTATAGGTTTACGTTTGACTACTGTCTCACCTGATGTTGAGTGATGACGCAGTCTAGGATGGAGTACGCTTGCTTGCCTAGAAGATACCTATTCACTCGTGACTTGAAGACTTCAAGATTGAATTTGTCAGGAAAAATAGACTTCGGCAAATGATTCCACTCTTCGGCAGTCCGCGCCAGAAAAGATGAAGCGAAACGCTTGGTTCTGACTGGTGGTGTTTCCACCATGTAGCGGTGGCGCAAACCGGTGCGTCTGGTTGTCTGATGGTAAAAAGGGGATGGAGGAATCAACTCGTGCAATTCTAAGCAACACTCCCCGAAATGTATCCGATAGAAGACAGTGAGCGCCGCGACCTTGCGCCTATGCTCTACTACACTACTAACTACAGATCAGTACCGATAGGGAAAATTTAAAATAACAATAGTAACTATGCTGCGTGTTAAGTAACATATGTTTCCTGTTGACTAAATACAGTTTGTGTCCGAATCCGCCATACATCGGTCCAGGCGTTTAGTGATTTGGGCCGGTCGATATTTACGAGACTACGTGTATATTTCGCTTTGAAATCACTTTTATTACCGTCTTGTTTATGTACTGTAGTTGCGTTACTCGATTTTGTGATAGTGATCTGTAGGAAGAAGGGAATAAGGCGTAAAATTGTGTTTTTCAGTTTTATTACAAATTACGTCAATTACGTCATTCCTTTTTTTGTATTTAGTTATCTTTCAGTATTAAGTGTTTGAAGATATTTAATTGTCATCATAATTAGATCTGTCTATCAAATTGATTCAATATGGTTGAAAGACAGAACTGAATTCTCTAATGTCGGTTTATAGCTTTAAGTTAGATATTGTACTGTGTTATTAAAAAAAAATTCAAACGTAACTGTAGACTGTCTAAAAAATATTAACTAGAAAAGATCCTTTTAAAATACTTAGTATAACTTTGATCAATAACTTAGATCAAGTTCGTTTACACTACATAGTTAAAGGTTCCGTAGCAGAGATGAATGTTCACTATTTTTATTATTAGACTAGCATGTACCAGAAAAACTTGAAAAGAAGAAGGAAAGAAAAGATTTATTTGCTAGGAAAGCGACAGTACAAGGATGCAGAAATATTTATACATACGTGTTTATGATAAAATTCGATATGTTGTACACCGCATTTCCTACAAATGAGGCCGGCAACTCAGCTTTATGCTGTGTTGGAGTACTACATTCTTCCAACTTCATTTGCTTTACTATCCACGTCATTTATCGGGTTAAAAGGTATCATAAGTTCTGACCCCGGGATATAAGCTAGCTCTGCGTCAAGTTTAAATATAAAAGTTACATTTTCGGATTTAGCTTGTCCGAACAAATCCGCCTGATCTTTTTCTAATTTATAAACTCATTGCACAAACTCGACATCTCTTACAGACATTACTAGATAGATTACGGATCCCTAAAGCTTTGCTTGATGACTGCATTTACAATTTTTTTTGTATGTGATATTGTTTGAAATCAATACCATTTTAATGTATGTCATTATTTTGTGTTATTTGGAGTTACGACACTTGCGAAACGAACAACCACTAAATATGAATAAAAATTCAAGAATATAAGAATTCAAGATGAATGAATGCGATATTTATGTCATTTAAATCTTTCGTATAAAAAAATCACTTTGATTTTATGTTGAGTAATGTTGATGATTATCGTTTAATATATAAAAAATATTCGTGTAGGGAATGGAATGATCTACTCGGAGTTCCTCGTTCTTGATGTAGTGCGTGAATTTGTGGATCTTGAATATCATGTGTTTGGAAGGGTATTGTCCTGTAATACGACTTTTGCACGAAGTAAGAAACTGTATAGAAAACTGCTCTTTATATCAATACTAGTAAATTATAATCTTCGCCTGTGATTTCAAAGATATAAGATTATAAATTATTGTTTTTAGAAATTTTGTATTTGTGTGAGTTTGAAAATTCGTCACAAATAGGCTTTGAACGGGGGTTCAAATAAGAGGTAAGGGGTGGATCCCGTGGACTCTGTCTCCCTGTTGGTGAAGAGGGTACCCTTTCCCCGGGGGTGCTCAGGTGAGAGTGAAGCGTAGGGGTGCCACAGATGTAATACCTATGGCTCAGTTCCTGTGGCATCCCATTAAAACGCATAGGAGAGGGGCGCAGGTTAGGTTTAGTGGGTAGTCGGACGGCCGACCATTCTCCGTTCCTCCGATTGAAGGCTACGGTGGAAATTCGGCCGATCAGGAGTTCCACACATCCCTCGGTAAAGTCTTCCCCCTAGCCTGAGGATGATGTCCCAAGAAAAGATATTCCCCCTGCGTTATAAAAAAAGGGTCGTAAAGGGTATCTGAAATTCATCTAGCAATCCAAACGTCAACCTTTCCTGCCCGCGGTACTCCCTGCCGCCAATTAACGAGGTTCTGGCGATCGATCGATGGCGGTATAACCATCAAGTAAAAATCCGGCTTACATAAATCCCTTGATCGGAGTCGGGTAGCAGCGTCTTCGATGCGAGTACGCCGGCACTGCGGCCACCAACCCTTTTGCCAAGCGTGGTGACTATGGCATTTCCCCCGACTATGAACCGCATACGTAGACCACGGCCCTGCTGTACCCGTCAACATACGGTGCCGAAATATGGACACTGACGGTGGGACTGGTTCACAAATTCAAAGTAGCTCAATGGGTTATACTCTTATGGATAGAATCAGAATTGAGGATATTCGTAAGACCCATACCTGCGATAATTGCAACATTATGAATATATTAAAAATTGGAGATCTATAAGTCATGGATTAAAAAATAATTTGTAAAGCGGCTTTCTGTAAAATTTTATATAAAATGTCGTTACGTTGTTTTTCCATAACAGACTCGATGTTTATTGAAAATTATTGTCCTGCCCTGAAGAAATAAAAATCTAAAACGTGACTGCAACACCTATCGTTTCCAGTTGTGATCCAAATCGTCCCGGGACCCATTCAAACGAACACAAAATTCAATCAAAATCGGTCAAGCCGATTTTGAGTTTTGGAACTTATTGTAAATGGGTCATTGACCCGATTCTTTGGTTTTTGGGGGTATAAATTACCAGTTTACTTATGAGCAATTATATTGTTGCAGGTGATGCTGGGTGGGGCGGGGTCGCCGGGCGGCGACGAGTTCCTCACCGTGACCGTCGTACGCGACGAACACGGCTATGGCATGAAAGTTTCAGGTAATATAATGTCATCATGTTTTTTACTAGTATAATATTGTTACAAGTTTAGCGGGACTCGAGTTAAAATGTCCTTAGAATTATTATAGAGTTTATTAGAACTATACAAACACGTATAACACAGGTACAAATATAACCGAACACAACAAATCCAAACGTAATGCAGATGGTCGTAATTTAATAAAACGCGCAAAGTCTGTCACTATTAGTTTCCCGATTGTACACACGTCACGCCTTGATCGTAGTTTTCGCTGAACTGCAGTCTCTCTACATCAGGCTGTCGTTTTATACCTCACAGATACGTGCCCGTATCGTAGTCGACTTAATCTGCAACACGTGGCTAATGATTTGGCCGTAAGCGAGTACAATCAAATAATGGGCTGTTCTCTAAAAACGTATGCCAATAAATAACTAAACAAAAGAAGACGATCATAAAAGAATTACAATTAGTTCAAATGACGACAGGTAATAAAATGTATTATTACACAGATACCGGTGGAATGGTTTTTGCCGGGGGGCTAAGTTGTAACAATATATTCATAATGTTTTGTATATATTTGTAGTCTGCCAATCATTAAGGGAAAGGGGATGCCAACATGGGTCTGCTTTACCCTACATATATTTTTAAAATGTTGATGCGATTCCCATTTGCGTAACATATGTTGCGAAAAACACTATGACTTGGAATTTTAACGTGAAACATTACTTAGTTATTATTTTATTAACAAAATTGGATCGTTTTGGTCTTACGCCAAAAGGAAGGCTTGCACTGAAAATCAGCGTTTTGTCGGATATAATTCCGGCACAGCAATATGCTGAGTGAAAACTGTGTCGGAATTAGCTAATATTTACGCATCCGACCAACTAAGAATCGCTCCCGGGATAAATTTTTATTTTTTATTTTTATTGCAGGAGTCAGCAGACAGGCAGACGCCCCACTTGATGGAAAGCGGTTACCATCGCCTATGGACATTTGATACACCGAAGGTGCTTGCTACAAATGCGCTGCTGCTCTCTTAAGGGAGACTGGAACCTGGTCACTAATGCCACTTACTTACATACTTTAGACCAGGGATGGTAGCCATTCTGTCGGGCAAATGCCCTACCACCTTGCTGTGGGTTGTTTTGTCGCCTCTTACGACAGGCCGCCCGGCCGCAAGAAATTGTATTCTTTCTCCGTTCCTGCACGGATACAACATTTTCTATATCACACATTTTTTTATGTCATTCCCTTACATTTTCATTCTATTCGTTTAGTTCTATTGCCACTTCTCTACAGGACCTGTTCGCTGTTAAGTCTTTTTGGCTGAAATATTGCATTTAGCTAACATTTATTCGATCATGCGGTTCGTACTGAAGCCTCATCAAAACGTATGTAGTTAGAACAACGCGTTAGACATTACAATGTAGCAGCTTTATGGACGTAAACTATTTACAACAAATCACCGCTAAACGGTATGTTTTACGACATTCAAAGGACTGTTGTGTACATAAATGCTTTTGCCATTAGCTTCATGTTGTCAAGGCGACTGAGGCTACCGATTGCCTGGAAACGAATAAACATAAAATTTTTGAAAAACGTGTTCGTGGCAAACATTGCGGGCGGAGTCTACGATTCATGTATGCGCCCAAAAAGTGTATCACATTCAAATTACAAAGTTTTATCCTGACCTAGCTATGCCCGCGACTTCGTCCGCATGGAATTTAGCGGAACCTTAATATTTTTTTTAAAGTAGCCTAATTTACTTTATAAAATCTTTTTTTATTTATTTATTAAAACACACATATTGTGTATCCCCATATTAAGCAAGTTACACTTGTGTTATGGGTAATATACAACGCACTACACTGGGGCCGATTCCGGAGCCTCTGTGTTGCAGTGATCGGCATCAGCTATCTGCAGTGAAAGTATCGTCAAAATTGGTCCAGCCGTTTCAGAAATTAGCCGGAATATCTAGAGACGGACAAAATTGCATTTTCGGAATTTCCTGGTCCGAATTATCCATCCTGATTTTAGTTACATTTTTAATTTTTAACCGACTTCGAAAAAAGGAGGAGGTTCTCAATTCGTCGGGATCTTTTTTTTTTTATTATGTTCGCCGATTACTCCGTCATTTATGATCCGATTTACGTGATTCTTTTTTTGTTCGACGCGGAATAGCTTCCAATTGGTCCCCTAAAAATTTTACATAGTTTGGCCCAGTAGTTTTCATTTTATGGACATTTTTCATGGAAATTATTTTCACTCCGTTCCATATGTTCGCCGATTACTCCGTCATTTATGATCCGATTTACATGATTCTTTTTTTGTTCGACGCAGAATAGCTGCCATGTGGTCCCCTAAAAATTTGACATAGTTTGGCCCAGTAGTTTTCATTTTACGAACATTTTTTTGTTCCCGGTTCTTGGGACCTATATTTTTTAAGAAGCGCGGCACCATTCGTAGGTCCACCCATACATAGCTAGACACTAAAAAGTAACAAATAAAATTTAAAAACTTCGTTTAAAAAAACCGACTTCAAAAACTAAAAAACTAAAATGTATAAAATAACTTATTTCTAAAGCTATTATTATTAATATATATTATCTAAAACATCTTGAAGTCGGTGCAAAGCAAAACATAAAAATTACTGTCTAAAACATCTTAAAGTTGGTGCTTAGTAATTTGCAATATAGTAATTTTTATTATGTTTTACTTTGCACCGACTTCAAGATGTTTTAGATAATATATATTAATAATAATAGCTTTAGAAATAAGTTATTTTATACGTTTTAGTTTTTTAGTTTTTGAAGTCGGTTTTTTCAAACGAAGTTTTTAAATTTTATTGAAATTACAAACAAACCGTTCAATTTTATTTATCTGTATAGAGTATAGATAAGTTCCAATGAAGAATATTTTTTTGAGGTCATACATTATTTTCAAAGGAGAGCGATAGACTTTCATACATTCTTGGGCTCAGATTGTAAAAAGATGAGATTGATTTTCAAATTTCTTTTTTTTTTGGTAAAAAAGGTTAACTATCATGATATTTTAAAAGTAAGGTAATGTAAAGTATGGTATTTTACCGACCACTCTTCTACATGAAAATAAGTTTAGAGTTTCTTGTAACACGTGTCATGTATCGTATTGCAGGTGACAATCCGGTATACGTTCAGTCAGTGAAGGAGCACGGCGCGGCGTGGCGGGCCGGGCTGCGCGCCGGGGACAGGATCCTCCGCGTCGACTCCGTACCGGTGCACCACCACACGCATCAGCAGGTCGTGCACATGATACGAGGTGAGAACTTCATTGGGACTCCTTTGTTCCTTGACTACAGGAGATAGACCAGCGACCCGCCTGATAACGTCTGTCCCAAGTAGTACCACCTGTTGTACTGTTGTAATATTTGCGAGTAGTTGTGTTCACTAATTATATACAAAAACGAGCGGACATAATGACGAAAGATCATTTTCACTTCGACTTTGGTCGGATGCACATGTCATAGTAGCTCTCTAAGGTGGCTAATTATTGTGCGAAAATCATAACTTACTATGAAATTGTACTTTAGATAGCGTTCATCGTTCGGAAGTCGATTTAAAACAGTTGTCCAAGTTCTGTGTTTGTTTGTTTGCTTGCTGTATAAATCCTTCACTAATAGTACATGCATTTTAGCAACGAAAGCTCGTTAAACAGACGAAGCGTAGGAAGTCTTCAATGTAGTACCTCTTGCTCAAATATTGCGTATATTTCATGATTGATGATTTTTAAAATATCTTTCAATTGTGCGCACAATAGTTTGGTTTGCGTTGTGGATTTTTGAATATTGGCGGTTGGTCGTAGATTATTAGACGATTGTCGTAGTAAAAGGTCGATTTCATGCTGCTCACGGCAGGACCAGTGTGTATACCATCCTTGGTAAACCGTGCGGCGGCAACAGGCATTATTGAATAAAATGGTTTGGCAAGGGTTTTTGCCGCACATCTTCAAGCGCCTTGTACCTACCAAATTTTCAGCCGCACATACATATTCATATTAGAAATAGTTGTCATATACAGAAAATAGTTCTAGCGGAATAAATCTGTTATTGCAAGTTCATATAAACTATTTTTAACGTTTGCATTACGAATGAAATAGTGGAGTAACTTAATTTTAAACCGGTTTCAAGCCAATATACAATTGTATTTTTTGTAAAATGTTTCAGCAAACCCCACCACCGTCCTCACAGTACAACAGAACACGTCGCGGCATAAAACACCGATAACAGCGCCTGTGCCAGTCAATGTATGTATATAACCTTATAGTTTTGACACCTGATTGGATGTACCAAATTTCATGACAATCTATCCTAAGATAGCACAAATAAAACCTATACCACATCGAGATAATAAAATTGCAAAGAGATAAGCAACGCCTTGGCTCTCTTGGTGTTGTAAATACCAGGTGGACGTCTGCTAATATGCCTACCCCCAAATACAAGAATATTGTGCGTGTATCGCAAACAATGAAAGATCCTTGACCGAAGGATGGTCGCGTATTGTGATTCGTGGCCAGACGTGTTGTCGCTCCACATCTGTGCAAACAGACGCCTGACGCTGAGGTCGCATGTGGAAGCCATGTACAACCTACTCAACGGCTACTCTATTTATAACCCATCTTTGTGATGAGTTTCTCAATGTTATTGAGTTTCTTTTTTATTTATTTGAATTAACGAATATTACGCCTTATAGCTCAGTGGGAAGTAGTGTAGACGGTCTCTGTGGTTGAGCGGGCTAAGCCTTTGTCGGCCTACCTCACTGCACCGCAGAGGCTCCGGGTTCGATTCCTGGTATAGTAAATTTCGACAACGTATTTTCTTCGTTATTTACTATGGTCTGGGTGTCTGGGATCGGCCCCAGTGTAGTCCTTTGTATATTACCCATAACACAAGCGTAACTTGCTTTATCTGTAAATACAATATGTGTCTTTGTCAGCCGATTATTAAAAAAAAAGTGTTGTAGGAGAAAGTGTCCTGAACAACATACTATAAGTACTGAGGGCTGAAAGGGCAGCTAGAGAAGGGTCTATAAAGGTCCGGTCTTAGTTTTTCGTGAATAACTAGAAAACTACAGTGTATAAAAGTCTATATACGAAGGAAGTGAATCTTTACGACATGTCATTATTGTTTTATTTTGAAACTATAGTAGAATTATTTTCTCCGTGCAGTTTGGGTCATAAATCAAACTCGGCCTCAGCCCGGCTAGGGCGATGAGAACGTTGCGCGGGCGCAACGCCATTATCGATAAAAACTCATTCTTATCAAAGAAAGATTATCATTCTTATAAAAATCATAATTATCTTTTTTGCTGTTAATTTTAAACTTAGATATAAGTATTTATATTTATTTTTATTATAACTTGTTACATTCTAAACTTTTGTACTTATAGTTTTTTAATACTTAGATACCTAGTTAATAATTTATTATAAATCATTATTATTCTTATTTTAATAAGAACGTTGTTATATCTATTTTTTTCATTCATTTTTATCACTAACCCACAAAATGACAAATATAACGAACGATCGCCAACAATAATGCGCATCACTATGCCTGCCCATAAGGCCCGTGAGTGGAAGAGAGAGCGAAATACTCGCTTCACCACTCCGATTATTTATAACCCAAACTGCACGGAGAAAATAATTCTACTGTAGTATTGCCCATGAAACTTCGTTTGCGACGTATTTGTTAATGATTTGCAAAGGCCGTGCCAGAGTAATGCGCTCACAGCGCCTCTCTGGCTATATTCGTCTATTCTACGAGAACGAAGTCATTTATCGCGATAAAGAAAGAAAGAATAAGAAAATATTTATTTAGAGTTTTTTTGGAAAAAAGATATCTTAGATGTTGACCCGAAATAAAAAGTTAATTAGTGTTGGGTTTTACTTAAATCGGTTCCCTGGTATTGAAACCTCTTAATCAATCATTCAAACCATAACACAATCACTTTCAGGGCGGTCGCCATTTGATTTGTTTCAAAACTCACTGCACTTGCCAAAAATCTTATTAGATAGATAGATACTTTATTGCTCACCAAATATACAATTTCAAAATACACAATATTACAATATTGTCATGGTAGAAACAAAAGGCGGCCTTATCGCTTATTATTATTACTTACACGTGTCCTGTTAACACCACAAACGAATTCGACGAAATAGCGACCTCTTCCAAATTGTAAGGGGAAATTGGGGAGGGGGGGGGGGACAGAGATAAATATACATGTATATCTATTACACAAAAAGAGAAGGAATACGTATGTATCAAGCATGTGTATTGAGGTTTGAACAAGAGAGGGCGATACCATGATTGACTCTATTAAATAATAAACACGTTTGTTATTTTTTATTTTATTATAAATGACTTGTTATGTTTCAGCCTGAGAAACAGAGGCAGTTGGAGGTTTCGAAAGTCACCACAATAAGGCTGATGTTGGAAAAGGAGCAGCTGTATATTAGAAACCTACGCAGTGAGTACCGGGTTAACGTTCGCAAGATTCCGTGGTAGCTCAGTGGTTAATGCACTCGCGTCTTATACTCGAAGGGCGCGGGTTAGAATTCTCACAGAAAAGCTAGCACCACTTTAGCCTAACGTCAAGATAAGCCAATTGGAATACACTATATAAACGATGGAGAAGAACACGATTCAACTTTTTTAGATTTTTTGTCCGTTTGTTTAGAATTCACGTAAAAACTACTGTGCCGATTTCGATGCGGTTTTCACTGATCGACAGCAAAGTCTTGGATTTCATATTGCTACAATACACGGGATAACGGTGAAGGAAAACATCGTGATAAGAACTGCGCATCGAGATAACCGATGTATTTCAACAGCTCTGGACAAGGGTAACATGAATACTGTCCTTTGCCCTATAAATGGTAGGCCCGAACCAAGCAGTAGGTTGTTCATGGAATAGTATTAAAATTATTTGTAAAAAGTAGAAAAGAAAGAAAGTCTTATATTGTAATTTAATATAAGCCTAGTAATGTGCATTCCGTGGTCATTTTGATAGTAACAGTACTCTTAGGGTTTTGGAAGGAAGTTCTTTTACGCGGTTGACAGTAGAATAGAATGAAGTGGCAGAAATCATCGCGTAAGGAAATATCGTTATTAACTAACCAGGCGACCGTTTTTATGTTTTCTTTAGTTTTTTTTGTTCTGTTCGTAGTTGCGTAATAAATGGTCGCTTTTACCTTTTCTCAGCATCTTGATTATTTAAAATCTAAATATCAACACGAAAACCGTTGATTGAGCACTGATCTCTCTAGGAAGTACATCCACGCTGTGTATTCTTACATTGGTCCCTCGAGCCGGATATGAACCAGCGACCTAGGATAATCGTTAAGCCGTATTTATTCCGAGCATACTTCTTGTAGAACGATGCTGTTTGTTTATTTTTTGCACGAGTTCGGCACACAGGCAGACGGCCCTCTTGATGGAAAGCGGTTACCATCACCTATGGATATACACTATGTAACACTAACATTGCTACGCTACCAATGTGGAACCTGGCCACTAATGTTGGAACACAACTCAAGGCCATTATGGCGGCATACTCCAGACCAGGAGTGGTAGCCACCCAGACGGGCAATAACCCTATCACCTGACTGTGGGTTATTTTGTCGCGACATACGACAGGCAGCCCTAATTCTTTCTACGTTCTTGCATGGATATGGCAGATACGCTGATCTAATAATTAAGTACATTTAACTAGAGATTATAATTCTTTTGTCAACCTAGAGCGCTACTACGACATGCGTCTCCGATCAAAGTCAGAGTCAGACTACCTACTACCTTGTCGCTCCGTCGGCACGCCTTTATATTTGAGCGAGCCGAGTAGTTGATACAAACTACCCTCTAATATTATCTACTCGGTAATACAACTCACCAGCAACAGTTGTAATTGTATAATTGTAATTGTTCGTATTCCAGATGAGTTATCCAAAGTGCCGGACGTCAGGAAGCAGGCGGATTTGGAGTCTGCTGAGCAGAGGTGCTCTCTGCTGCAGCACGAGATCGACAATATCATGGCTGGACAGGTGAATGCAATCCCATTGCTCATTACAACTATAGTTGATGTATAATATATAAGTATATCACAATAGAATATGACGGAATGATGAGATGTCTTGTAATATTTAAATTTAATATTTTCTTAAGTTTTCGCGACTTGTATACATAATAAAACTACGTTTTAACGGTTTTAAGGGCGGTATACCGCACATAAAACCGTTAAAACGTAGTTTTAATATATTTAAATTTGTTAGCTGCAATTGAAAGTTTACAACTCCACAAAATTGCTATTATAGAATTGATAATAATTTAACAAATTAACTGCCATTTCTAATGATACCATGTATACAAATATCATAAATTTCGGTTCAATATTGCTCGGAATATATATAAATATAAATATATATATATATATATATATATATATATATAATGCCATTTAATGGGTTAAAAATAAATTAATAAAATCTATAATTATGAATTATGTATCAGATCTCTGTCAGCGGGAATTACAATGGGTTAAATATTTTTGGTTTTCTAAGTTAATTCTCCTTTTTGAACAAAAATTAAATACGCCAAATTTAATGATGATCATAGAGCCTAATGTGGCAATTCGAAGTGTCGCTTAGTGAAATAGACATATTTACTATGCTAAACTGCGAAAGCGGCCGGTTGAGGCCCCCAGTTCATGCTTATCACTAAAGGTACATTTTTTTAATCTATGGATCCATACTTTGTAAACCAAAGTATAGGCAAGCTAAGTCAACTCGAAAGCTATTTAATAGTACGCGAATAAAATTAATTGGTTTAGCACTTGGCAGTAATACTTACACACAGACTAAATCTTTGACTGATAATCTGGGAAAATTTAAAAGTATACTCCAATGCACCCAGCGTAATAGGCTCGGGCATCATTTCAATTTCGTCCGACTATCATCTCGAGACTCTGAATATATGAATGAAATGTACTTGTGCTAAATTACAATACATCGAATCATTTCCATTCATGCGATTATTATAGTTTTTAGACTATTTTTTTTTTTCATATAAATCACAATTCAGTCTCACTGTATAATTTCTGCAGTTTTGACTATGTTGCAGCTGATTGTTGAACATTTATTTCTTGATCACACCACATGTTTTGAAATGTACATGTTATTTTTTAGTTGTACACTTGAGGCCGTGAACATGGGATACATTTTTATATTTTATATTCACCTGTGAATTTTTTTGTTGCAATTTTTGATAAGCTATTTCAATACATACAATTTCTTTATTTACATTTTTTTTCGAATAAACGCTACAATTGATATAGAAAAACATGTATCATTTAAGGTATTCTAATCATTAACAGAATAATTTTGATAAATCGATTCACATTTTTTTTACTAGTGAAATGTTATTTTGAAAAGACACTTCGATTATATAGACAAAAAAAAAGAAAAATGTCTGCCAGTCTATGTTGTTAGAATGTTAATGTTATAAGTTCACTTTTTGGTAGGTTTAATGACGTAAACATTTTTTTTGTTTAATTACCCTGGTCTGAGTGTCACTACGATTGTTCCCAGTGTTGTCCGTTGTATTTTGCTCATAGCAAAAGCGTAACTTGAGTACCTTGCGAATAGAAAATGTGTGTAATTGTAGACTAATTAAAATATATCCTGGTTGCTATATGTTTCATACATTCCTAGCACACACATTGTACATCCGCATACTAAGCGAGTTATGCTTGACAACTTGAGGTTTTTAATTGAAAAGCTATTAGTACTAACGTAAATAGTAGGGTGGTCCAAAAAAAATTTACTTTACTGCATAAAAAAATCCTTCTCAAAGCGCAAGTCGATTATTGAAACTCTATACGACACGAAACGATTTTTTATTTTCCCATATAAACTGCAGGAGAATTTTTTTTTTTCGTTTTTCCACATTTTTTTACGTTTCCGATGAACATATTCTTGTAGGAAATCAAAAACTTTAAACTCTGTCTGCTGTCTATACAGTCCAAGTTTCCGGACCATACAAAAATACAGAGTAGACAAGGGTCTGCACTAGGCGCGTTTTTGTTCGCTTTGAAATCTGTCTATTTTTCCATATTGTATTTAGACGGGCCACAGCTGCCATTACAATGCGTCTCTGGCTCTGTCTGGTATTTAGATCATATTTTGCCGAAATATTTGAGAAAAGGTGTAACAAAATAGAGAGTAGTAGCGTAAACAAAAAGTAATGGACATTTTTACTCTCTCAATATCTAATTTCATCGAAATTCAATTACATATTAATACAAAAGGTACGCCTCATTCGTATGCAGGTTTCATGCCCTACGATACATAAATTAAGTGGCCTTAATAACGGCTGCCAAGTACATTACACAGCGCGACACAAATGTCGGACGCCCCAAATAAATGCGATTAGGCGATGCAAATATTATCTATCTCCATTAGGGTTGGCGAGTTTTAGGTAGATAGCACGAATGGAAACAATAATTTATTTGGGAAAACAACAGGACTTATAAAATAGTTCATACATTGCTATGGTTTGTTTGGGCGTTATTAAAGGAACTTTCGCTTTATGGGCCAATTCCCGGTTAAAGATTATTTGAAAAAGGTGTTGCCTGCTTTTGAGATATCCTTGAATGGACCAGGATAGTTCTGAAATCAAATTATTTTTTACTGTGTATTTAATAGAAGTTCTCATTCGGCTTTGCAACGTGAAATACTTGGTCCTGACGAGTCTCCCGCGCGCTACATTGGCTGCAACAAGTTTTTTAAAACTAGTGTTGGTCATTCATTTTTCACGACAATATAAATGATTAGCGCTCATTGTTATTAATAAAGCACTTGTAATGGAAACATTCTTAAAAAGTTATAGGATTTACAAAATCCTAGTTGTGACCAACGACGCCCGGGAGCCACCCTTCTGTATTTTTTATTTCGACCCACCCCTGGTAATTTTTGGGACCAAGATTGAAATTATGTCGAATTTATCTCTATTTTACAATTGTTTCCTTAATTACTATTTCGTCCCTTGATTTATATATACTTTCTTATTCCATTATTCTACGGTTTAGCATTTTAGACGAATTATGTCATATTCCGAGTAATTTGCACAAAAATTCTTTCGTTTCCTTCATTTGGCGTCAGTGAAGAAGCTTCAATTCGGCCGAGATTTTGTTACACAGATCCGGCTTTTGCTTCCACAATGACGCTAAAACTTATTTGATAATCTCTCTGTAGAAGGAATATTCACTGACATGTAACCCTCGCTACATATGCTATTATAAATAGTGTCATATTTATAAAGATTAATTAAATATTTGTGACAACCCTAGCCGAATTGTAAACGGTATTAAAATTGGTGCATCCGTTTTTATTTGTACGTGTCAACAGAGCAGTTCGTTGTTGAAATTTATCATGTACGATACGGTTTTGGTGCTTTTTTATGTGTGTCTATTTCTTCAATGAGTCTGGAACTTTAATTTGGGATATGAACTCTTCGATATGACTTTGAACGTGACCTAGTAAGGTAACTATTTAGTTTTAAATAGCAAATTCAGGGCATAACCTGCTTGTATTTAGGGCAATATAATTATTAGCATTGCTATACAGTGGAACGTTCCCAATAGGCAGTTATTTGGGACTCTTACTCTCTAAACCCCATTGTATAATTCTTTTTAGTCATGTGATTCTTTAATAAATTTTTTTGTTACCTATGCCAAGAATAGTTTAGAAAATAACACGTATTGACATATAACATTTCCTTTCTTTTTAAATACATATCTAACATAGACATTGATCCTTCGAGCCGGATTTGAACCAGCGACTTTTTTAGGATTTTTTAAATTACCTTTAGGTTTTACTGTGTGCTTTAGACTGCGTAAATTTAAATGATTGGTAAACTGGGCTATTACATGTTACATTTAAAGTTTTTTTTTGTTACTAAATCACTCGTTAAAGGAGTATTAGGACGAATTTTTTGATGTGTTTATTTGTTCAATATATTACATTTAATATAGTCGTTACTAATGTATGTATGAATATTTCTATTATATTGTTCTAGTCTACGTTTCTGATTTTACGCAACTGAAACAGGTGAATATATATGTTTTTGTAACGAATTTGTATGCTGTATATTTAATTAAGTTTTCACGGCCACAAGTGTACCGTTGATAGAGGCGAAAGTGATTTTTTTATTCTCGAAATTTCATTTCCTTACACACACGACAAATGTTACATAAAATATAACGGTGTATTTTAACACCATTAAGGACTAACTGAGCTAATATGGACAAAGCTATGGGTTAACATTTCGTTCATCGCATTCTGTCCGCAACAGTCTAAACCGGCTAACCCCACTTTTGATCAAGTGACAGATATTTTCTCTCTCTCTCTAATGACTAAAGATTAAATTATTTGGACACACATACAAGCTAAGCGAGTTACTTTTATATAATGGGGATAGAAGAAAATTACTAAGAATGAATTAGCCAGTGAAAAACGCAACTGAAGTTTTTATCAGTATTGGGAGGGCTTGCATGAGGCCATGGAAAAGCCAACATGGCCTCTCCATGTTGGCTTTACCCTTAGACAAATTTAATTGAAATGTGGCGTGACACTGACCGTCTACACTACACCCAAGCACGGCCTGTCTCTAACGACACCATGTAAAAGTACACATAGGGAATGAGAACAAAGGGTACCGGGCTATTAGATTAAACTGCTAATGGAACTAGGGATCTGGGACTATGGGGACTATGGCGTCTGCCCATCGCAATGTTCAGGGAACATGGAAAAATGGGCAGACAATGCCGTACAAGATTGGCAACATGAATGTGAGTGGCTAAGGGGTAAATTTTTATTATTATTACGAAGATAGTAAACAGACCGAAGGCTCAGCTCATGGAAAGTGGTTACCGCATCGCCTATAGACGTTTGCAACGCTAATGGACCGGCCAATGCGTTGCCAGCTGTTAGCATGGCAAAGAGGGATCACACAGGAGGAATGGGTAGAAAAGATAGGATATGGGATTGAAATAGGGGAATGAAATAGGGGAGGTAGGGGGAAGTGGGCTATCATCAGGAACTTTCTCTCATTGCACGAAAATGCGTTTAAACTAGTTTGTGTTATTCCAATGTATAAGCTACTGGGAAATTCCCACAGGGCACCCGAGAGAAAAAGTAGCGCAGAGTTTAAGTCTAAGAATTAGTTGCCGACCAGCGAAAACCGCATCGAAATCGACCCAGCAGTTTTTACGTAAATCCCGAGCAAACAGACTTCTTGTCTAAAGAAAATTGAGTCGTGATCTCCATCGTTTATATTATTATAGTGTTCCAGTTGTTTTTTAAATAGCTTTAATCTTCAGACATGGCATGTTAAGAATTTTACAATATTATAGATATTGCTGTAAAGTTTCACGAAAATCCATTCAGTACTTTTGGTGTGATAGATTATGAAACATCCATCCATATGACGGCCTCTGTGGTTGAGCTAAGACTTTGACGGCTTTCTCACTGCAACGCAGACTTTCTGGGTTCGATTCGTGGTATGGTAAATTTCGGAAACGAATTTTCTTCAGAGTAGTCCGTTATGTATTACCCATAACACAAGCGTAACTTCCTTAATTTGTGGATATACAATATGTGTGAGTGTGTTTGTCTGTCGATTATCCACTTTCTCGTCTTTTATATTTAATGACATGACGTTTATATGTTATTATTCAATAATTATGTTACAAGAACAAAAATGAGGTCAGCTGGGTTAGGACGCGTCAAAAGTTTAATTCATATTTTAATGAAAGATATACGTGTTTGTCTGCTTCTGTGCATGTTTGTTTTATGTGACGTCACTCCTTCCTTTGGGTTAATTGGCATTTTGTTCTTCCAATTGGCGTTTTGGGGTTTGTGATTAATATTGAATCACTTAAAAACATACATGTTTCAAATGTTAAATAAAATTCCAAAGATAATATATAATATATAATAACTATTAATGTTTTTAAGTAGGAACATAATTTTGTTAACTTTGTAAGCTAGATGACATCACGGAATTACTTATTGACAATTTTATTTTGTTCATTGGTGAGGTAAAATGTAAAAATAATATTATTTTAGTGGAAACTATACTTTCTTATCTCCCCCTCCTCCTCTCAGTTACTGACACCGTGTCAATTTATTCAAGACATTAGGAA
Organism: Dendrolimus pini; assembly: GCA_949752895.1. Taxonomy (NCBI): domain Eukaryota; kingdom Metazoa; phylum Arthropoda; class Insecta; order Lepidoptera; family Lasiocampidae; genus Dendrolimus; species Dendrolimus pini. The sequence goes on from OX457150.1 coordinate 11,671,976, forward strand.
ATGTTACATGAAATTCAGCTTCCAGTTTTTCCATCAAAATTTGTTTCATAAAAGGACGTGTGAAGGTCAGTAACATGTTTTAGGCAACATTGAAATATAATACAGTTTTACACTACTCATAATTCCGACATTTGTATAATCTATATCTAACTTTATTGGCAATCAAAAATGGCAGAGTGATGCTCGTTATGCATTCGTAGCTCTGTCCCGCTTACACGATTCGTACACTATTTTGCGCTACTACAATTGCTTTACTGGGAGGAATTATTAGTTGTGTAAAACTGTACTATAATAATTACCAGGTTTTATGAAAGGACACAACAACGGCATCTAGTTAGCTCGCGTTACAGTCATAAGGTATGGGATTCAAAATTACGATGAAAAATATATAGTCAGTGGAACTTATTGCATAGAAACAGACAATAGCAAACGTCGGAAATATTTGACTATTTAATTGGAATGATTCCATTGAAATTAACTTTCGCCTCACATCATTATTGCGGGTGTGGTGATAGTAATCTTTGTTTGCAATATTTAATTAACGCATTTGCTGGTGTATCTATCTCCTTTAATTTAGTTTCTTTACTTCATTTACCTTTAGTATGATTATAAATGACCTTCCGACATATTAGTAGTGAGAATGACAATATATCCTTAATCATCGCAGCAAGGCATTCTACGCATATCGATTTGATTTCAACTATCTACAAGAGATTGTTAAAACTTCCATTTAACGATCTTAAGCGCGGTATTTTATTTATTTTTATTTTGACATTTCGCCCACTTTTCAGTAGTAAATTACCATCAGAAACAAAGATTAAATTTACTTAATTAAAATGAAGACATTTGACATCTTTGCTTTTCCTAATTACTATAGTAGAATTATTTTCTCCGTGCAGTTTGGGTTATAAATAATCGGAGCGGTGAAGCGAGTATTTCGCTCTCTCTTCCACTCACGGGCCTTATGGGCAGGCATAGTGATACGCATTATTGTTGTCGATAAGCGTTATCGATAGTGTATTTAGTTTTGTCATTTTGTGGGTTAGTGATATAAATGAAAGAAAAAAATTTGATAAAACAACGTATTTATTAAAATAAGAATAAAAATTATTTAAAATAAATTATTAATTAGGTATCTATGTATTAAAAAACTATACGGACAAAAGTTTAGAATGTAACAAGTTATATTAAAAGTAAATATAAATACTTATATCTAAGTTTAAAATTAACAGCAAAAAAGATAATAATGATTTTTATAAGAATGATAATCTTTCTTTGACAATTATGAGTTTTTATCGATAATGGCGTTGCGCCCGCGCAACATGCTCTCCGCCCTAGCCGGGCTGAGGTCGAGTTTGATTTATGACCCAAACTGCACGGAGAAAATAATTCTAATATAGTCTACTGAAAACTGGTCGAAACAAAAATCAAAGAAATAAAATGCTGCGCTAAAAACCGTTAAATCGTAGTTTTAATTATGTGTACAAGTCGCGGTTCTTACTTCATTCAACGATGTAAGTAAGCATTTCGGTGTATTGTGGATATTATAGCATTTTACTGATTGTTATCGTCTATTTATTAATTCGCTTTTTTTCTGTATGGAAATTTTTGAATTTAAATTTATCTCTGCTTTAAACTATACCAGCAAATGTGTTATGATCATCCTCCACGTAACGCGTTGTATCAACACGCTTCAATTAACAATATATTCGCGATAGCCACCCGACGCAGTACCAATATCACCGGTAACACCCATACCGACGACACCGAAGCTCAATACACGAACGAGGACCAATCTGGACAAGCCTGTCGGTTCACCGATACCCAACACGGGCTTCCTTAGCGGCCTGCCGCGATCACTGAGCAACCTGACCGGCCAGAGCTTGAGGAACCTCCGACAGGCCAGGCAGAACAGTAAAAACCAGCAGGAGAACCAACCGCCCCTAGTCAGACAGAATTCGGACGAGTCGAACAATAAGAGGAGACATGTGCACAACAATACAGTTCCAATGGTACCAACGACGTGTCTCGATAACGTGACTCCTCCGCCTCTACCACCTAGATCCATAGAAAGACCGAAAAGAAATCCACTGAGTCCAACATTGACCCCCAGTCCTCCAGTGAACCCCTTAGCGAAGCCGAAACCTTGTAACTCGGCGAGTCCGGCGCATAAGCAGTACTACAAGGGGCGGTATTATCCAGACAAACCTCATTACCCGATGCACCAATCGGTGCCTCAGTATAAGGACGACAGCGCGAACAAATTCAGAAGGTCGTCGCATTCTTTGGACGGGGAGTTAGATGGACCACAGCCGAATTCGATAGCGATGCAAATGAGTTATCCGTTGGTTAACGCGCCGCCGCCGCCTTTGCAGGTAACTGGGTCGTTGGCGGTAGAGAGATTTTTGAGAGAACCGCTTTGGACGATGCTGAAGGGTTCAACCGTTCATTGAAATTTCGTACTTAATTCTTTGCGCCTAGAATACATTTTATATTACGTCCACTTGCACACTAGCTAGGAGGAAAGTAGCGACGGAAGTGAGCATAATGAAAACAAGGCATAATAAGTTATAGAATAGAGTATGCGGGGGCAAGGCGGGACAATTCTATTTTAATATATAGAACACTTGAATTGCAGTTAATCACTGTCAAACTGACAATCGCAAATGTCAAACTTAAAGATAATTTATTTATGCACTATAGCACACGTTTGACATTTACTATACTGGATGCAGGCACATGTTACAAGAAATTCTTATATTTTTACATATTAAAGAACATGCGCTAAAATAACATATTATCATCCTACTTATGAAATATCATAATAAAAATAATTTTAATTACATTTCAAACATTAATCAATGCGCTATTCGACTCCTCTCACTTGTACCTATTTACGCTGTTATAAGTAGATACTATCATACAAAAAGTATGAGGCTGCGACGTTGTGTAAGTTTGTATAAAGTATCACAGTTGATTTGAATGTCCGCTCCTGTTGATCACTGTCAAACTGACATTTGCAAATGTCAAAAGCATTTTGACACAAGTTTGACATTTACAATTGTCAATTCGAGAGTGACTAACTGCAATTGAAGAATGTACTGTATGTGCTTCATACATTAAGTATGAGATTGCAATGAAGGGTAAACGCGTGTAAACTCCGCTCTCGTGCTAAGTCTTCTTAAACTTTCAATGTTGCCAAATTATTGAAATCAATAACACATTTTTGTGTGCAATTACAATATGTCGTAAATTTGGATATTTTTGTACAGAATGAAGAGCAGATGCATGTCGTTTATATCGTAAAATAATCTCAAAAATCTCTATAGCCGTATAGTCTAAATTATAACGAATAAAGGTGGAGGGTAAATCTTTGGACAGAATATTCTAGCTTTGATAAAATGCCTATTTAATTTGTTCATTCATTCTTACTCTTAAATCATCTCACCATATATTTGAGTTTAATTTGAAGCTTTCTTTAGATTAGATAGAATATTTGGATTTATTGACATTCACTATTAAAGTATTGCAAGTTGAAAATGTTCTTACACTTTAAAAAAATCAACATAAATTATAAAAGCTTTTTTTATTGTTTTATATATAAAAGATGTAGATACACATTTGTAGGAGCTTAAAAATAGGAACAAAATTAATTTTGTTCATAATTAATTACATAATTGTTTGTTTAAATGTGCTTTTTTAACACGCCACACTCAGATTGAAATAAAAAAATATTCGATATCTTTTATAGAATTTATCTCTTTCACTCATGCATAAATATATTGCCGTCGCACTCGCACGTTGCTGATGTACATGCGAGACAGTAAGAGCTTTGTTTACTTGAGAAAGAATAAATGATAAACAAACCAAATTACCATGCTGTAGTCATTGTTAAACAGACCTTTCTTTGCTTCCGTTTTTTTTTTTTTTATGTCTGTACTTGGATCGTTGACTGATCTGTCTATTTTAATAATCAAACCTAGTATACCGGTCATTTAAAAACCAAAAACTAAGATGGTAATGTTACTAAAAAAGAGTAATGTTACTAAAAGTTCTTCCAATCTTTTGGCCCAAATCAGGTCTACGTTGAAAAGCAAACTTTGACAACAGTGTTTTACTTCACATAATTATAAATTTAATAATAAAGCGATAAATAAATTATAATTAAATCTCTCTGTGTGCGGCGTTTTTATATTCTATGTATTAACAACTTCCAGGAAACTTGTGACTAACTTTCTTCTAACTATATGTACTCACGAGGAAATGAGTCTATCGAACTTTACGAACACTAAGACTTGTTATAAATATTGTAGGTTTCGTTTTAAATGCCTATTTTTATACTTTCCTTGAGCCTCTTCTTTGAGTAACTCGATTAAATTTTTATTAGGATCATGTACAGTACGCGCAAAACTTATTTGCGCCTCGAAAGAAGTTTGTTCTGTGAGTTTGCGCAGCTGTCAACTTTTAACGCTTATCAGTCCGCTATCAGGCGTGTGGTGCGAAAGCGATGGCATGCGACTCCGAATGGCGTACGAGTCAGAGCGCAACACCCTTCTCACTTTCTGTGAGCCTACAATTGTGTTCTACGCAACGATTTGTACAAACTTCAAGAACGCATTAAAGTTTTGGGCGCATATTTAATCGAGTCACTAAGCTTCGTAAATGCATGCCGAGTTAAAGAATAAATGAAACAATAAGTGGGTATATTGTGATATTTTTATGTACAGACGGATAACAGGACTGGTTTGCCAGTTGTGCACATGAGGAGTAGATCTTCACCGGAACAGTTTGAGCACGATTTCTCAAGATGTGAGTATATAGATTTTTACCTAATCCATAAAGGGTAATATTAATTAAATTACAAATAATTTGGAACAAAGAGGGTAGCGGTGACATCATTCGAAGAACACGATCGGAGCTGTTGCGGCGCGCTTAATATAAAAGGGAGCGGCGGTGCCGCATCTTCATTTGTCGCTTGACTACCAAGCGAGTTGGATGTCTGTTAGGCTTATTGTATGAATAGTCGATTTACCAATTACATCATAATGGTTGCATTGTAAGCAGTATTAACATTTTTATTTTATGTACTGTGTTCTTGATCCAAATGAGTTACGTTACACCTCCGTTAATAGTACAAAGGCAAAATAAAGTTTGCACATGTACGCCATCATAGGTAATTTACTATGGTCTGGATGTCTGGCATCGGCCCCAGAGAGTGGTCTGATGTCATAACACAAGAGTAACTTGCTTAATCTGAGGATATACAATGTTTTGTGTTTCTCTACCAATTCTTTATTATTATTCATATATTATTATAGTAAAAATCTTGTTCTCTATTGCTACACACCTCATAGACCCATAACATTATGGTCACAGAACAACATTCAACAATTTAAAAGGTCTATTTTGCTTGCATTAACTGACTTTGATAGTACACTCGAGCTAGAATAACTTTTTATTTTTACTATTCTAACTTTGCTGCATCTCTTCTCATTAATGAATAATGTTACATTTTCTTTTTTTTAACACGCTTTTGTTAGCTTCACCTGTATGTATGTATGTTTGTAACCGACCCCTTTGAGCTCGATTTTGTCCTACTTTGAACGATCAGATTGAATTCAAACTTTGCACACCTGTCAAAGGTCGATGACAATGCTATAATATAGTACCATGGAGCTGATCTGATGATGGAGTGGGAAGGTGGCCATAGGAACTCCTGTACTAAAAAAGATAGACCCTTCGTGTTTGGGCTCGTATGTTTATATCGCGCGACAATGCAATAATATGGTATCATGTAGCTGATCTGATGATGGAGTCGGAAGGTGGCCATAGGAACTCCTGTACTAAACAAGATAGACCCGTCGTGTTTGGGCTCGTTTTACTGGTCTTGGCTAGCACTCTGCTGCTACATGATATGCAGGATCTCAAAAGCTTGTATTTAAAAACATAAAAAAACAACAAAAAAATGAAAAATAAATAATAGTTTAAAAAAACTAAAACAAACACGCTTTCATAAAAAATCTAATTAAAATCCTCGTGCAAAACAGAAATAATTAATCAATTTGTTGAATCTTGAAAAAATTCACAGCGCTTTTTAAGATATTATATTATTAATTGAATACACCCCACGCTTTTTTACAATAATGTACATTCATTTTTTTTTATACTGTACTTAATCAAATTGATTATTTCTTTTTTGCACTCCACGGTAAGACCCCATTCATCAGAAATCAAATTTATTAAATTTTATTTTCTGTTTTTTAGTTAGATTTTTTATGAATGCGTGTTTTTTTTAGTTTTTTTTAAACTACTTTTTTTTGTAATATGTTTGTGAATTAATTTTGTATTCTTATTTTTACTTATTGTTAACATGTTTGTACCTCTTGTATTTTTATTAATCTTGTAAATGTTTTCACGTGGACAACGTTGTTGGCTTCAATATTATTATCACATCTTATTGTAACTTTTTTCGACTTCGAAAAAAGGAGGAGGTTCTCAATTCGTCGGGATCTTTTTTTTTGTTGCTTTTTTATGTATGTTCGCCGATTACTCCGTCATTTATGATCCGATTTACGTGATTCTTTTTTTGTTCGACGCGGAATAGCTTCCAATTGGTCCCCTAAAAATTTTACATAGTTTGGCCTAGTAGTTTTCATTTTATGAACATTTTTCATGGAAATAATTTTCACTCCGTTCCATATGTACACCGATAACTCTGAGATTTATGATTCGATTTACGTGATTCTTTTTTTGTTCGACGCGAAATAGCTGCCATGTGGTCCCCTAAAAATTTGACATAGTTTGGCCCAGTAGTTTTCATTTTCCGAACATTTTTTTGTTCCCGGTTCTTGGGACCTATATTTTTTAAGAAGCGCGGCACCATTCGTAGGTCCACCCATACATAGCTAGACACTAAAAAGTAACAAATAAAAAATAAAAACTTCGTTTAAAAAAACCGACTTCAAAAAATTAAAAACCAAAATGCATAAAATAACTTATTTCTAAAGCTATTATTACTAATATATATTATCTAAAACATCTTGAAGTCGGTGCAAAGCAAAACATAAAAATTACTATATTTTAAAAATTACTAAGCACCGACTTTAAGATGTTTTAGATAATATATATTAATAATAATAGCTTTAGAAATAAGTTATTTTATACATTTTAGTTTTTGAAGTCTGTTTTTTAAACGAAGTTTTTATTTTGAATTTCATATTTAATATTGTAGCTGTTTGTTTTTCCTTTAAATAAATAGAATAAAAAAAATAAAAAAACATGGTTGTTGGAATGAAATGATGTTGCAGCCGGCCTGTGCAGCAGCGGCATGTCGCTGGCGCCCGCGCCGATGGCGCCGCCGGTGTCGTGCGAGTGGGCGCCGCGGCACACGCCGCCGCCGGGCACCCCCCCGCCGCCCTACGCGACCAACACGCAGGTATTTCAAAGCAGACTGTATCCTTAGAATAGGGTAGTTCTGAGTACGCTGAAGCCTATAGTAGAATTATTTTGTCCGTGCAGTTTGGGTCATAAATCATAGCTCGGCCTCAGCCCGGCTCTGGCGGTGAGCATGATGCGCGGGCGCAACGCCATTATTGATAAAATCTCATTCTTATCAAATAAAGATTATCATTCTTATAAAAATCATTATTATCTTTTTTGCTGTTAATTTTAAACTTAGATATAAGTATTTACATTTATTCTTAATATAACTTGTTTCATTCTAAAATTTTGTACTTATAGTTTTTTAATACATAGATACCTAATTAATAATTTATTATAAATCATTATTATTCTTATTTTAATAAAAACGTTGTTGTATCTATTTTTTTCTTTCATTTTTATCACTAACCTACAAAATGACAAATACAACGAACGATCGACAACAATAATGCGCATCACTATGCACGCCCATAAGGCCCGTGAATGGAAGAGGGAGCGAGATACTCGCTTCACCGCTCCGATTATTTTCTGACCCAAATTGCACGGACAAAATAATTCTACTATAGGGCGGCAGATTTTGGGGCGGCGGCAAATTTGAGGGCAATATTTAAATTGTCTTACAGAAATTATGTCTCACTTAAATTCTAAGACTTAATAAAATAGTTCTTATGAAGTCCACACAAACAATTCAACATGAAATGTTTCAACGATCAGTTGAAATTTTCTATAATTTGAGTATCTAGTCGCTTTTGACGGCAGAAACCAATCCATCGATCCTCTGCTTCACAATCTACTAATTACGAGAAGAAAAGATTGTGTAGTTAACACGGTAGTGCACGACTAATCATAAAATTATATTGACCAAGAAATGTAATTAATAGGATTATGAAGTAGGGTATCGATGTGTACAGGTCGTTATTGGCGGCAAAATTGGAATAGCCTACAAGCGGCAAATGTCAAAATCCGCCTCTTGGTAGTTCTCAGTCCCGCAGAGTTCTAATAATAACAATTACAGTCCACAAACGTATTACTATTGGGCTTGAATATTCAGATTTTTTAGGGAAGCAAGTTTCAACATAACGATTTTCTTCTACGTCAGCACCTGTTAATTGTAACAATACTGTTACGAGTTGCAGGACACGAATTAAAATGCCGTTAGAATTACTATAGATTACCGAATGTAGTACACACGCCTTGCTTCGCTTATGCTTATCGCTCGACTGCCGATCTCTCCATTGGGGCATTGCTTTATACTGCACAAATACAATGTCTCTCGGCCGCGTGGACTGAATTTCTAAGAATCACACCTAGCTAATGACAACCATAAGAGATTACAATACAGAATGGGCTGTTTTTCAAATTACACATTTTAAACACAAAGTAAACAAAAGAAGTGCAAATGCCGAAAAGGTAATAAAATGTATACAGGTGTGACTTTGTCTTTTGTCGGCATTCAGGTCGTAATAATATTGTGGCGACCGAGGGTGGAACTCCCCAGCAGCGTAAATCAGTTTTAGAACTTTTAGAAAGAACTAGAAATTTCTGGAAGAAAAAGACAAGGACTGATATATTTAGAAAGAGATAGACGATAAACGAAAGAAACAGATAGATAGATATTAAAAAGGGATAGATGTATAAACGAAAGTTCCCGAACAGAAGGTTCGGGAAGGAAAAGACAGAGATAGATATATGGTTTCTAGAAAATTCTTCCGGGTATATAAACAGCGTAAGGCGCGCCTACCGGGCAGTTTTAGAGTTGAAAGTTGCAGTTTAAAGTTGAGTTCAGTTCAAGACGGTGAAACGACAAGTGCGATACTAAAGGGTTATCAGAGAAGGTTAATAGAGTACAGAGACGGATTAAGTGGTGAATTTAGTGACAAGTTTGGTGGACAGATACGCGAAGGAGGTGTTTAGCGTAGTTCGAAGGAGGAACCAGAAGCGAGTTACCCGCGATAATATTGGAGGTGGTCCGCGCAATATCGGCGACGGTATTGAGGGTGTGACAACTTATCGTCGGGACTGTGCATCGTTGGTCGTGCGTATAGGGGCAACCCTACAGAGAGGTACTACGTGCGGCTGTGTAAGTCAATAAAAGCTTTTAAATTAAAAACTGGTGTTTTCTTCCAATCCATAAGTGCGTAACCCCGCTCGCACGTAACAATATGATCAGAAAATTACCGGCAGTTGTTGCTTTTCCGGTCAGGATTTGAATCCTCGACATATCAGTTTGGGACGCCAGTGTTTTAACCACGAACTGGCTTAGGTTATATACCCGCAGCACTGGCAGAATGCGACGAAAACCGGTGAGTCCACGTCTTATCGTTCGGTTGGCAGTCCATAAGGATTTCACCTCATGCGGTAAAACGGTACTTGACAGTCAAATTACTCGAGATAAAAAGTTTATTTACATCATTATCTTTCTAGCCGTGTGCAGATCCCCAAAGAGCCATTATATCGATGGAAGAGGACGATTCACCGGCGTCCGTAAGTACAATTTATTACTATATTTTTTTATCCGTTTCGAAGTCTTTGCATTTTATATTGATCAAACTATTTGACGTGACACTAATTACACAGGTCCACAAAAAAGTGGTGTGTGCTGGTTGTGACAACCAACGTAATTGGGGCCAATGAGCGAATAATCGGGAAAACCCCCAAAAAAAAACCCGATAAAAATGTAAATCGATTTTTAGTCGTCGATAGGTTTTGGATTTTTCTCGATTATTTTGACAATTTTGACTACAGATTCCGGTTCAGCGGGAAAAAATAAGGCAGAAAATTATAGACTGACACCCAGCACACACAAATGTTTATTTGTGGACCTGTGTTATTGATACTGGAAAATTGTCGATAAAACAGCTCCATGCTTATGATAAAACAGTTTTATTGGATGTTGGTCAGCTTTAGCGTTTTGAAATACGATTTAGGGGCAGCATGGTGTTATTGATTATGTCTATTTCGTTAAGACAAAATAATTATTTCTTTTAGTTAAGAGTAAGAAATACGTTTGAAATTGGTGAACAAAACTTCTAGGATATGGATTGTTTTCTAAGCAAACATTTCGTATTTGTATAGAAAATGTTATTTGTGTGTTGAAATATGACTACAGAGTTGCCAAAAAGAACTCTGTTTTATCGTATCAGTCAAAAATCTACAATTTGTTTGAGACCTCTGCTCGAAGGTTATTCTAAAAGTCAATTATTCAAAAAGATATTATAGAAAGAAAAACTTTATTTGCAACAATAGCGACGTATTTACATTCCTTATACATTTATATACACAGAGCATGTTTTGAGAATTTGTACGCCGCATTTTCAGCGAACAAGTGTTACGCGATGTCCATCACAGCAGTTATGAGAACCATAGATTATATTAATATCACATAGATAATCTTCATAGATAATAATATTATTATGTAGGGTAGTTTTCGTAGTATTTTCGTATAAAAGGCGGTGTGGCGTGTAGACGGTGTTCATTGCTTACTGAGTGGTAAAGGGGAATCTCTGCCCAAATAGTTAATATTAGGTATATTTGGTACTTTCTTGCCCAAATCTCTGCAAGGCTTTTTACACAAGGTTTGCGCTCAGCATATTGCTGTGCCGGAATTATATCCGACACAACGCTGATTTTCAGTGCAAACCTTCCTTTTGGTGTAAGACCAAAACGACCCAATTTTGTTAATAAAATAATAAATAATACTAACAATGAATAAAAACGAATTCTACTTATGTAATATTTAATACGTAAAATAAATAAATTTTAATAAAACCAACAATAAATACGTGACATTGATAATTACGTTACAAAGTTTGTTTGTGATATCAGGACACATCGACGTACTCCGGCCTGTTCTCCAATTTGCGTGCCGTGCGCGAATCCAAAGCGAGGATGGCCGTCTTGCTCAATTGGCTGTTGGCCGAGAGGAGGTAAACAAACATTCTGTACAGCATTAGCTTTCTATTATGTGCTATGATATACTAAATGTATCATGCACTATAAATACGGCCGATGAGTCATGGCCTGTCTGAAATTAGCGCCAAGTGGTTGCGCAGAACATAGTTTACGAACCAAATCATCTTGGCCAGAGAGAGATGTACCTAACGTAAACAAATACAACCGCCTAATTGATTAAATCTTTATTATGATTATTTTAAATATAATTAAATGTAGGTAATAAAGGTTATTAATGAGATAAATTGATAATAATTATGATCGAAACAAATTAAACATTTTTCGTTGTTCATTGATTTTTAATCCTTATTTAAAATATAGACACATAAACTATTACTTTTTGGCTTACAAAAACAAAATTTATATTAACTTTAATACTTTGTTAGAACATAGAAAATAAATGTATTTATATTTCTTACTTATACTCGATTTGAATAATAATCGATTAAACGACACGACATTGCACATCTCTTTTTGTTGCTTCGTACTTATTCGGCAATACTCGGCACGAACCACGGGCTATTATTTTGTCTTCGTCACGTCAGCATTGGTCGTGTTGCTATCACTCTCTCGAGTACAATTCGCAAAGCCTATGTTCAGAGGGGCCACGACTCATAGGCGGTACTATAAATTTATTCTATTATATACTAGTTAACACGTTCAGTTTCACTTAGTAAATTAATTGATACATTTCCATGATGCATATAATAACTTAGGTTATGGTAGAAAGTGACAAACTGATAATAAGTGAATGTTATAACTCGTGGGTCCCTAGCCCACGGGTAAAATGTTAGGTAATTGTGGACTGTGTGGGAGAGGTATGACCCAGACTCTTGCACTAGAAAAGCAGAAGCTCGACCAACTTGGAGATCCGCCTTCTCCTTCTCCTGGCTCGTTCAGGTTGCGCACAGGACCAGCACTCCATACAAAGTTTTAAGGATAGCAAATGTTCTTGGCACGGCCAGTAATCACTACAAATTGATAAGATGTAGAAAAGGTTCTCATCAAATCGTTGATAGTAAGTGTTTAAAATGGCTGCCTCTCTACCCTGCTCTGCATTAGCGTCGCCTCACACAGAAAGAGGGTAGACAGCAAAATTGATAGAGCGATATTTTACCTACCTTATATAATAGAATAGAATATTCTTTATTCCACACAAGAAAATAATACATACGTGTAAACAATCGTCTAACTTGTACAATCGGCGGTCTTATCGCTAACAGTGATTTCTTGCCGACAACCTTCTGGAGATAATTTTACATTTCTGTTAATGGTCGTCATACAATCATATATACATATATAATAGTAAATAAATAAAGATACACATACATATTTATATGCAAATATACGTACATAGAGTTACAAAGACATACAAAATTACTGTTTACAAATTTAGCTAGGGATCTTTGAGGAGTTTATTAAAAGATGTAAGTGACTTTGCACTTGTGATGCTCTTTTGCATTGGCTTATAGTAGACAAGGACTGACCATATTTGTTCTACATATGGCATTCGTTCCGTGGAAGGTGCGCGTGCGCAAGCCTCCTGCTGGTGATAACGGACGGGTACCGGGCGGCGAGCGGCGTCGCGACGCCCGCGCTGCGCCGCTGGGCCTACGAGATACAGTCCACATTCCTCATGCCGAACGCGGTGAGTCCCTCGTGGTCGGCTCCTGTGTACTAACTACTCAAAGTCAAAGTAATTAATAAATAAATTAAAAAAAACAAAAAACTTGAGAGGTGTCAAGGGACACCCGGATGGAACGAAGTTCCATATTTATTATTTACAAAAAACCTGTATACACTCAACAAAATAGTAAATGAGTAAGTTTGAATCCTATTTACTTCAATATAAGAAACAATTTAAATTTAAAAATTTAAAATTTAAAAATCGAATCACATCCTGCAATTCGACTCTTGAAACAAATTTAACTTTAAACCGGATTCGCGATATTGCTCCTTATTTTAATGACATTAAGACTATATGTCCGCAAATGCTATCTGTACGTCAGCAACCCATGACATTTAAATAATAATGTACTCCAAATTAAACTCTAACTGCGTGGGCATAAAGGGTTATGCAACTGCATTTTATCTTGGCAAGTTCAAAAACTGTCGTGACAACTTTTTTCGTAAGAATTTTTTCCGTCTAGCCCTCATTCGTACCGCGCGATAAGGAACTACGTTCCAAAAATATTTTGTGTACACACGTTTGAATACGATGTCCATAATGACAACAAATAGGTATCACTGTATCCTGCCACATATGTAGCTTACAAAATAATTTAAAACTAATAATGTCTAGAGTAATTAATACAATTTATAGTAATAATGCTGAATAATAATTATGATTGCTCATGTCACAAAATGATGACTCCTGTATCAGTATTTGGATCAGAAAGATACTCATGTATTGTGTAATATGCTTTTTGTATTACTAATTGTCTTAATTTTAATTTAAAGCTTTTGATGTCGAGTTCCTTAATTTTCACTGGTAGTTTGTTATAAATTTTAGTCGCTATACAGAAAAGACTGTTTTGTAACAGAGTGGTTTTCGAAGGAAGTGAAAGAAGGTAACTGTTATGGCGTTTACTGTTGCATTTAGTGTATAAATGTAGATTATTTTTAAAAAACAATGCAACTTCATAAATGTATAATGATGGTAATGTTTTAAGGATATAAAATATGGTTTACAAGAATCTGTTTTCATTATATGACATATAGCACGTATACAGCGTTCTTGCGCTATGAACACGCGTTCTTTACCAGTGCTATTGCCCCAAAATATAAGACCGTATCGTATGAGTATCAATATGAATACCTAAAAATTTAGTGCTACTTGCTTCTTCAATTTTTTGTCCACAATACGTTACAATAGGATCGGATATATATTTATTAACTCTTTATAAAGTGCATAATTATTGTTTTTCTCAAATTGATTTGTAAATTATTATTATTTAACCATGATATTATGTTATGGAAGGCACGATTTACTATTCTTAATTAATTTTACTGTTACGTGATTGCGGGATTCCAATTTCCAATTTTAAATAATAGTAAGTCAAATGAATGGTTAGTGAGATACAGGAACCGGCCATTAGTAGTACTAAGCTGGCGTCGCTCAGAATTTTTCTCTATTATTTCCTGTTGAATAGAATTTATAATTGGAATAAATGTGGTCTATTGCAGATTTTACGGTTAAACGGCGTAGACGAGAATATGGCGAATGAAATTGAACACATATTAGTCAATGGTAAGCATAGATTATTTTGAAGTAATACCGACGCAGCAGATTTGAAGTGATTACATATTTTATTATGTAAATACTCGTAGTATTGAACAAAAAATAGTTTTGTAAAACTTAATGTTTCATTTGTTATGTTGTTTCGTGTTAACTTAGCCGTTATCACAACTGTCGTGTTGTTAGTTTCAACTCAATATTAAAATACACCTTATGGAGTTAACACGTATTTCATTCGAGTCCAATAAAAGTGTTTACGTAAAAACAGATCTAAACTACCATAACAGACGTATTAAATGAGTTCATCAGATTTAGATATGGTTTTAATGGCATATGGCGTCACTATCTGTCTCGCTCGCTCATGGCAAACATGTCCACTATCCATCTCTCTCACCAATTTGCCGTAAAATTAAGAACCTACCAACAGCTTGTGCGAATAAAAAACATTTTAACGGAGTAAAATGGGTTAGCAAAAATCGGGTTACTTGAGGTTTTTATTTTTTTACTAGTTTTTTTAAGTATGAAACTAACAACTATTGTACCATTTTACAATCCTGATTAAATGCGCAAACTTTTAATGACACTTGCCAAGGCACTTTAGTACATTTTTTTTAAAGGAGAGCCTTTCAAAGTAGACAAATTTTGAAAATTTTAAATTCATATTTTCATAGTCTTAATTGTAGAAAACTTGGGACAATTGTGTCATTATTTTTGACTGCGGTTCTAGAAATGTTATTTAGGGTTACGGTTCCAAAGTTTAAATGAGCAAAAATGATAAAAATTAATCACAATAACCGAAAAATGGTTACAGTTTGACCAAATTTCTAGGTTTTTTCTTAAATGCCCATAATTTTCAAACTGCATGGGATAGATTCTTTTTCTGATTTTTCTCATGATGGTTACAATCAACCCTATCACCCCGTTTCGGCTTGACGTTGAGTTCTGGGACACCCTGTATACTTATGGGGCGCACATGCGGTGAGTGTGGCATTATAAAGATATG
Organism: Dendrolimus pini; assembly: GCA_949752895.1. Taxonomy (NCBI): domain Eukaryota; kingdom Metazoa; phylum Arthropoda; class Insecta; order Lepidoptera; family Lasiocampidae; genus Dendrolimus; species Dendrolimus pini. Next base: position 11,687,608 of record OX457150.1, read on the forward strand.
ATAGACACCTATACACCTATGTACTTTCTCACAAACAGCTGCTTACGTATTCGTCCGATTTCGGAGCAGCTCGTCGTCCATAATTTGCAATACCTGACATACCTCGAACTGCTACGAGAGCTCGCGGCTCACTGTGGCCACCGCACGCCTCCGCTCGCTGCGCCCGACTCACGTCACCGCGCATGGTAGTCGGAGTGGGAGGTGTTAGGTTTATTTTCGTTACGGAATTTCTTGATTCGGTCGCCGCGCTCGAGGCCCGCGACAAAAGCTATACAATACAAAGTTTGAAAATGCAAACAGAGTACGAGAAGGAGGAGCTGCTGCGCAACGTGTTCCGCAAGGCGCGGCAGAAGGCCAAGGAGGAGCTCGGCCACCAGCTGAGCGAGTTCCAGGTGAAGCGGCAGGTGGGGCTCGCCGCGCTCTACTCGCCCGACGACGCCGTGCTCGGCAAGTGCGACGTCGACAAGGCGCAGGTGAACAACGAACCATCTTATACCAACATATTGTTGCGAGTTTAGCGGAACTCGAATTAAAATGCCGTCACTAATAGATTACCGAATGTACACACGTCTCGCCTTGATCGTGGTTCTCGCTCGACTGCCCGTCTCCCTCAATCAGGCTATCGTTTTATACTGCACAAATTCAGTGTGTCCGCCCGGCAACGTGAGCCGAACTTCCTAGAATTAACTTGTACTTTAAAATCCGTAACACCTGGCTAATGACCACAGCCCCAAACGGCTGTAAACGATTACAATAGAACAATGGACTGTTCTCTAGAATTATTAGTAAACGCCTGCTAATAAATAAGTAAACAAAAGAAGACGATCACTCTTTTAGAGTTAGAATTAGTCTAAATGCTGGCAGGTGATTAAATGTGTTTTTTTTTTTCAGATATGCAGGTGGATTTGGTTTTTGTCGGGACCTAAGTTGTAACAATATAAAGTTGAAGAGTTTGTTTAGTCTTAGGAAATACTGGTCTGATTTGAAAAATTCTTTCCATGTTAGATAGCCCATTTATTGAGGAATAGGCATATAGCCTATTCCTCAATAAATGGAATAAATAAATCATCACGCTAAGAGCAATAGGAGCGGAGCACCAATGAAGAGTTTTTCAAAATCGGGTTTTTTTTTAACTTACTTTTTTTTTAACTATCCCATTTTTCGGGGTGAAAGGTATCCCATGTTCAGTGGTGGATTTACACTAGGGGCAGTCGGGGCTAGTGCCCAGGGCGGCAAATTTTCTAGGGCGGCAAAATTTGGAAAGTGAGAAAAAAAAATCTATACAATATATAATTGACTAATTCTTTTAAATAAACATTTTATCTTTCAAGAAATATAATTCAAGTATTATGTATCAAATTAAAATTTTGTATATTATAATATAGGAAATTTAAGTAAAAACTTTTCAAATAGTTTAATTTATTTATTTCCATAAAGGTTTGAAAAAATTAAAGTTGATATTTTTATTTTCTGGAATTGATAAATTTATGTAGTTTTTTTGAAGAATTAAATTTTTTTTCAAATTATGTATGTCTTTTTGATAACAGAAACTTTCATTGATTAATGAATTTTTCTAAAATTGGAGAATAATTATCCAATAATATATAATATATTATTATAAATATAATATATATTTATTTATTATGTATTATATATAATACATAATAAATTTCCTGCAATCAATTTAAGTTATATATCTAATTCTTAAAAAATAAGATATCAAAACGATTAAAATAAAATTTAAGTCATAGGGCGGCATTTTCTTCAGTGCCCCAGGGCGGCACAAATTGAAATCCGGCCCTGGCCATGTTCATGAAGGTTTCGCTAAAAACGCGTTCCCGACGCAGGAGTTGGTGGTGGTGGAGCAGCTGATGTGCACGCAGCTGAGGAGCCTGGCGCGCGCCGAGTTCGGGGGCTGCGGCGAGAGCGCGCCCTCGCCCGAGGCGCACGCCACCCTCATGGCGGCGCTCATCGCCGCCGCCCTCTGTCTGCACTGCAGGTCGGTTATATCTACATACATACATAACTTCACGCCAGGTCCCTTGCGGGGTGGGCACGAACAACAGAGCGCCTACCAGGCTTATTCTTACACACCTCACTTGCCTCTTTGACATTCATAGCTCTCGTCATGCACGCTCGTCTGTTCTTAAGGCTCCTGACATCACCTTCTGCTATCACACGATCAATTTGATCATGGAAGGTGTGTCGTGGCCTTCCGCGACTTCTGCATCCATCCACTTTTGCATTGGATATCTGTTTAGTCATTCTTTCATCATACATAATAATTGTAATAATTAATATTCTTCAAAATAAAATTATTTTTTAATTCTAACATATTGTGGGACGGAGCAATACTCCAAATTGTCTGCAATGCAATGTAGTCGAAGACATACAACATTTGTTAGTGGAATGTGTTCAGAGTAGAGATAGACGGCAGGAAGGGGCTGGTGGAGGCTCTGGGAATTGATTTGATGGACGTGGGTGTAGTAGTGGCTCTTTTAATGTGTAAAATGGTGAAAAAGTTTATATAAATTTTGTGTAATTGTATGATTAGGGTAAGAAGGGAATGACATCATCACTAAAATCCCCCCTAAATAAATTAGATAAAAAAAAATATCATGTAATTTAGAATGATCCAATGAATCATACTTTGAATAATGACTTTAAAAGAATTATACTTTCCTTTTTTTATATCTATTTTATTAGTAATTATTGTGGTGACATTTATTTTTGTTTTTGTTGAATATTGACCTCATTTAAATTAAATAGACATTTTATGTAATTTTCGTATAGTTAAGTAATATATTTTTTTATGATTAGTAGCATTATATTCTGCTTTTTAATATTATAATTATTTATTTTGGTTGAAAACACAATTAGTTGTACAATTAAACTAAATAAAACTATATATACAAATTAAAATTGAACTATAAAATCTAGTTCCAGACCGCTGTCAGTCGGAAACGTGTCCAAAACACTGGCCACATTGCCTCGTATCTGAGAGTCTCCTTACCAAATCCTTTAAAGAAACCCTTGCTTTGTTTAATTCTACTTGTGTGGATGTAAATATAAAAATGCGAAATGTTGTACAACAAATAACGCTATGAGGTAAAACATTCAATAGATTTGATTTAATTTTCCTTTTATTCGTTATTCGTAAATACCATCATGATTCACTTCGCTTGCGTGGTTCGAAGTAATCGCTGATAGCTCTCGTGTTCGGTGTATACTTATTTATGTAAAGTTTATTCGTTTTTGAAAAGTGGTAAATTAAGCTACCATGGTGAACGCGATTGATATAACTAATGTGGACCCCATAGAAGTGAGGCGTAGGTGGTGGCAGTCGCCTAAGAGTACTAACAAGACCAAAATCAAGAAGACCAAGTAAGTGCAATTAAAGAGAGGGTCTTGTGCGAGTCGGATTTGAATATCATGACTGACGTCAGTTTGGTAATCGAAGTAATTTATATAGACATATCCTCGAATGAATCTATATTATTGATTGTCGCCCTTTCCTTTCAGTTTTGTGTGTTTCAACTAAATTGATTCAATTTAGTTGATCATGAAATGAAAATTTTAACTTGAAGTTTTACGGGCAATTTGTTAATGTATTTGTCCAATTTGAAAACCTGCCCGTAAAAGTTAAAATTTTGTTGCAAATCGTTTTTCCACTTGTTCGTTAAAGTTTCACTTCTACTATGTGTACGAGCACAATTTCGATTTTTTTTCTTACATTTTCTTCTGTCAAGATTATTATTATTATTATTATGACCATTATAGCACCAGTGATCTACCATTATGACGCCTGTGATCGACTATTCCAACACGACTCTAATAACAGATAGGGGCCATGATTCCTTTTTGCTTCGATATCGGAGTACCGATTTATTGAGTGTAGTTTTCCAAACACAAATAAGTATAGTATTGTCGTTTGTTTAGGTATTAGTAGAAACACTTGTATAATCTTCTTATTGTGATTATTTTTTATATTATTTTTACAGTAACTCTTAATTATTTATTTTCTCATATATCATAGTGTTCAGAATACAGATATCGAACTCCGGTTTTCGATTGTTACGCGGTATTTTTTTATCGCGTCGAAAAGCAGGTATGCCGGTGATTTGCTTGAAGACGCACGGTGTGACTGCTCTCTGGAATATATTGAAGTTTTTATTGAGAATTTCACATAATTGCAAGCGTTTGGAACATAATAATAGTAATGATAATATACTCAAGGAGTTGTGTCGGAATAGGACGAGGCGCGGGCTGTATTTGGACACACATTTTATCTATCCCCGTAGTATTTCCCTTGTAATAGCAGTTTCATAGGATATTTTGTATATTTCCTCTCAAGGGGCGCCCCTCCTTTATAATACTGACGAATTAGTATTCCCCTTTGTTCCTACTCCCACCACCGCCGGCTGGCGTATTAGGTAAGTGACTAGCACCTAAGTACTAAAATTTACCTTGTGGGTTTGTGCCGTCGGATTACCGATCCCGCCGTGTACGGTTCAGTTGGTGGAAAGGCGCGAGGACCTCGATCGTTAGTCACCTGCCATTATTATCAAACAATAATGACAGTGACGTTTTATTGTACATATTAAATACCGTGAGTACAAGTGTAATGTTTGTTTCAGACCAGCGTCGGTGGCTGCGGCGGTGGGGGGCACCCGCGGCTCGTTCCTGCAGAGGGACAAGTTGTACAAACAGCGGCTCAAACAGATCACTAAACAGCATCCGCAACCTGTGAGTTTGACTTCGGCAAATAAACTTTGAACGCGGTTATGGTTATTTTTATTTTCTGTATTTTTTTAGAGATGCGACGTATGTTGTTTTGACCGAATACCGAATATTCGGCTTTTTTGCCGGCGGCGGTAGTCTTTTCTTACGTTATCGAAAATGATAGATATACGATTAAAACTGTTTTCAAGGTTCAAATAGCGATTTTGATTGTTTTTTGTTTGATTCCAACAGTTTAAACTGCCCAAAACTTTATATTAAAATTAAAAAAAATAATTATAAAATTGCATTTAATATTTTTTAAATGTAGTTTAATAGTTATTTTTAAATTGAAATATATAATTTTCACCGATATGTGCGTTTTATTCACGATTTGGTATTCGGTGTTCGACCATATAAAAAAAATAGGTCGAATACCTTAATAGCAGCCGAATATTCGTAGCATCTCTATTTTGATGCAAATATCTATCTGCATATCTAATTTGAGCAAAATAGAAATTTACCCACATTTTTTTTACCCAGGCGCGTTTCTTGAGATCTCTCTTTTTATTCACATTATTGGGATCGGCACAATATGTCTTTTCCTTTCACACTCTTTCTCTATTTTGACACACGTTACCTGTCACACCACAAATCACCATGTCATCTAAAATTCATAAAAATCGATACCGCGGAGTTTACGCGAAAGCGACATAGACTTTCGTATAGTCTGAAATGACTATAATAAAACAATATGGAAGCGGTAATAAGACTGATTTAATATTTTCTTAAGTTTTCGCGACTTGTATATATAATAGAACTACGTTTTAACGGTTTTAGGCACGACAATTTATTTAACTTTGGTTATTCCGACGTTTCGGCCTCTTTTCAGTGGTCACGAAAGACAAAGATGTCAAGTGTCAGCGAGTATTGTTAAAGTTTTATTTAGCCTACCGCCAACTTGTTCTCAAGACTTATTTATTCGTCATTGGATAAAATACAAACTACCCGCAATTTATATACATGACATACATTACGCAGTCTATATTCTTCATAGAGTTACTTTCGCATATCTAGGGCTTCATAACAATTAGACGTACAGACAATAGAGCAGTTTTACACAAGGGACAAGATCGTGAATAAAACAAAACTAGTTGATTGTATAAGGCTGAAATTTGGTATACCCTTCTTTTTAGGTACACTTGCATAGTGGTCAATCAATCAATATCTTTATTTGCAAGAATGTAGTTTATAATGGTGTACAAAATGAATTAGAAATTAAAATGAAGGTTTGGTAATATATAAGCAGTAACGTCAACAGAAACAATTACAAATAGATCACTTAACTTTTTCCGTATAGATAATAACGACTAGCACTTTTTTTAAGAAATTCATCTTCATATTGTCCCCGCAAATTGCTATTGCGCCATTTTGGCGACGTAACCGTAGCCGAACACTGAGTACTGTTAGCACCACTGGCCGGCGAGTACGCGTACACATCGAGTTGCGGATGACGTCACGTGAATGTTAATTTGACAAGGTTCCAGCGCAATAGCAATTTGCGGGGATAATACTTTCTACATTGTAATATGCATAGTATTTAGTAAACAAAAACAAAATGACATTTTTGCGTATACGCCTATATGTTACGAAGCCGTCGATATATAATAATGTAATGGATGAAGAGATGAAGAGCCTAAACATTAATAACGCAGACACAGAAAGGAAAAAACAACACACATGGCACTAGATAGAATAATATAAATAAGTATAGACATAAGGCCCACACTGCACATGCACTTCCTTACAATACCAGCATGTAACAGATACTCCACACTAGTATAAGTTTAGTATTAAAATTAGGATAAATTAATATAATAAGTCACTCGCAAGATACACTTGAACACAAATTAATTAATGTCACACACACACACAAGAACTAAAATAATAAGCGTGTTAAAATTTTAAAATGAAATCTAGAAATAAAGCTTTAAAAACGGGTAATGGATGTACGTTTGTTTGTGGGCAGTACGTGGTGAGAGGCCACCACCTGCAGCTGCAGGCGCTGACGTCGGTGGGCCACTGCCACCGCTGCGAGCACGTCATCGGCGGCCTCGCGCCGCAGGCCTTCTACTGCTCAGGTAACTAACAAACGAACGAAATTAACGATATATTTGTATGTGTTGTTATTTTATTTATTCAGGTCACAAGACTTGGCAGCTAGGCCTTTAAGCCAGATCTTATATTACAATATAGTTTCTTCATTTTCTTCAGCCTATGTGACAACTCAATAGGCCACATTTGACTATACAGTTCACGTTTCTCACAAAAACACATTATTACTACGTAAAAACTATCAATATCCTACAACTATTGTTCATTTTAGAGTAATTTTACACATTTTTAGAAAATAAAACTGCACATGACAACATTTCCTTTCGGCTCCAGCCAAAAACTAGTGTATATGTTGTTTGCGATCGTGGACATAAATAAAAAAAGAAATTCAAAATGAAAATTAATTAGTAATTTTCAAAATATAGTAATTTTTATGTTTTGCTTTGCACCGACTTCAAGATGTGTTAGATAATATATATTAATAATAATAGCTTTAGAAATAAGTTATTTTATACATTTTAGTTTTTTAGTTTTTGAAGTCGGTTTTTTTAAACGAAGTTTTTAAATTTTATTTGTTACTTTTTAGTGTCTAGCTATGTATGGGTGGACCTACAAATGGTGCCGCGCTTCTTAAAAAATATAGGTCCTAAGAACCCGGAACAAAAATTTTTTCGTAAAATGAAAACTACTGGGCCAAACTATGTCAAATTTTTAGGGGACCACATGGCAGCTATTCCGCGTCGAACAAAAAAAGAATCACGTAAATCGAATCATAAATCTCAGAGTAATTGGTGTACATATGGAACGGAGTGAAAATTATTTTCATGAAAAATGTTCATAAAATGAAAACTACTGGGCCAAACTATGTCAAATTTTTAGGGGACCACATGGCAGCTATTCTGCGTCGAACAAAAAAAGAATCACGTAAATCGGATCATAAATGACGGAGTAATCGGCGAACATATGGAACGGAGTGAAAATTATTTCCATGAAAAATGTCCATAAAATGAAAACTACTGGGCCAAACTATGTAAAATTTTTAGGGGACCAATTGGAAGCTATTCCGCGTCGAACAAAAAAAGAATCACGTAAATCGGATCATAAATGACGGAGTAATCGGCGAACATACATAAAAAAAAGGAACAAAAAAAAAAAAAAAGATTCCGACGAATTGAGAACCTCCTCCTTTTTTCGAAGTCGGTTAAAAAGAACGTTTACAATCTCTTGAATGAATTAGTCTTTATTTTTAGAAATACATGTTAATAGTTGTACATAAAATTTAAAAACTTCGTTTAAAAAAACCGACTTCAAAAACGAAAAAACTAAAATGTATAAAATAACTTATTTCTAAAGCTATTATTATTAATATATATTATCTAAAACATCTTAAAGTCGGTGCTTAGTAATTTTCAAAATATAGTTATTTTTAACCGACTTCGAAAAAAGGAGGAGGTTCTCAATTCGTCGGGATCTTTGTTTTTTTTTTTTTTGCTTTTTTTATGTATGTTCGCTGATTACTCCGTGATTTATGATCCGATTTACGTGATTCTTTTTTTGTTCGACGCGGAATAGCTTCCAATTGGTCCCCTAAAAATTTTACATAGTTTGGCCCAGTAGTTTTCATTTTATGAACATTTTTCATGGAAATAATTAGTTTTTGAAGTCGGTTTTTTTAAACGAAGTTTTTAAATTTTATTTGTTACTTTTTAGTGTCTAGCTATGTATGGGTGGACCTACGAATGGTGCCGCGCTTCTTAAAAAATATAGGTCCCAAGAACCGGGAACAAAATTTTTTTCGTAAAATGAAAACTACTGGGCCAAACTATGTCAAATTTTTAGGGGACCACATGGCAGCTATTCCGCGTCGAACAAAAAAGAATCACGTGAATCGAATCATAAATCTCAGAGTAATCGGTGTACATATGAAACGGAGTGAAAATTATTTCCATGAAAAATGTTCATAAAATGAAAACTACTGGGCCAAACTATGTCAAATTTTTAGGGGACCAATTGGAAGCTATTCCGCGTCGAACAAAAAAAGAATCACGTAAATCGGATCATAAATCACGGAGTTATCGGCGAACATACATAAAAAAAAGCAACAAAAAAAAGATCCCGACGAATTGAGAACCTCCTCCTTTTTTCGAAGTCGGTTAAAAAGATGGTAACAAAGTGAAACTCATACAAATATTTGGGGGGTACACGGCAATCAAAAAAGTTATACCAATTTTAAATTTATAATAAACACAATTCGATAAATTGTATGGGGGGAAAACAGAAGTTTTAAATTTATTTTTAATGCGAAGATTGCAAACGTGCAACTAGAATGGGATATGAGATTGGCATAGCCATAGGGGAATGGAATAGGGATGGAGGAAGTGGGCTATCGGAACTGTCGCTCCTTGCACGAAACACCGATTAGCACAAGGTTAACTGTCGCATGTGAATATTCTGTGAGGGCGTGATATCTCACCCGGCCTTATGAGTTGTAATCAGTTTTATAATAATACGTGTTTTGTTGATATATTAAATTGAAAGGTCTGTTGCGATCTAAATTATATATTTTATGGATTTCACAAGTTTTATTTGGTTTTAGATTTTATAGCAATTATTAATTGTTGATGCTTAGACGTATGTAAGGCGAATGACACGAGTGATTTTTAAACTATATTATGTAGTAATGAAATGTTCATCACAGGCAATACATAAATAAAGTATGTAGGAACGGTAAAAGACTAAATTCGCAGTTTTCTTTGTGTTTCACTCGCGCAGACAACTTGAGTACTTTCTGAAGCGTTTTTTTTTACTAGTTATTTACTAGCTATGGTCATCAGTCATTACGGTCTCACTCAAACTATAGTATATATATCTGTGTGAACGCCGGAAAAGTATACTTCCTTACTAAATTCAAGTCAATTTGGAACTGCTGAATTGTGTTAACACTATCACGTTTAGTAAATGCACAGCGCCATCTATTGTCGAGTAGCAGTCTTATTGTGTTACATGTTAGGATTTATTGTAATATCGCTCAATATTTTAATTCTTTTAGACTGCAAGTTGAGGGTACACCGATTATGCGCCAAGGATGTCGAGGAGGGATGCTGCATGGACGGGGAGCATCACAACAATAGGATATCGAGGTTCATGGAGCGGATACACCAGCCCAACAGTGAGTATATTGTTTTAATCTCATGATCTTCGAATTTTTGTGTTTTTCAAGTCCCTAGTCTATATCACAATAGTGTCGGAATATTCGATCACCGGCATCGTAATGATCGATCACTAACGTCATTATGGCCGATCACTGTCCGCAAAATGTTCTATTACTAGCATTATAATGGTCGATCGCTTGCATTCCGAATCGAACAAGAGCAATCATTCAGCGCGTTCCTTTAGTAGCTCACAACGCCCAAAATGATCCGTTAGCCGTTCCACTTGGCGACCATAGTCGTTATGCTCATAGGGAAAACGTTACAAATGACGTCATTATTTTCGATCACATAGCGCTCACAACGACCCATGCCAAGAGCTGGCTCGAAGTTTGTGTTAACCACAGAGCATTAATTGTTTGTAACGATTGAATTGACATTGAAAAAGGCGCGATTTTCAAATCAACCAATGACATTTGTGCATTACGTCGTTAATGACATCAACGCCCCATAATCCGTTCCACTAGAGTTCATGGTTGTAGCGCCGCAAGCACATGGAACGGGAAATATCGCGTTCGTTGTGAGTCTCTTGTGGAACGTCGCACTAATGACATCTAGCTGCGCTTTGAAGGTATGCGGTAAAATCCGTTCGAAACCGGTTTATTCAACAAAACCTTTTTTACGAACTTTAGTTACAAAAAACCGTTTGATTGAGGTTTAAATTAGAACAAAACCGAAAAGTTTCTGTAACCGGTTGACTTTTGTTACACCGATTTTCAAGCCTTGCGTGACACTATTATATTAGCAGACTTGGAGCTCTTAAGTGACAGATAGATAGAACAAACATTTTAAAAAACATGTGCACGTGCGCGGCGACAGCTGCCGAATGCGGCCGAATAAGAAGTCAAATGTTGTACGTTAATGTGTAACTAAAAAACGGTCTGATCGATTTTCTTTTGTTTTGTTCGCGCTAATACAGGGATGGTTTAAAGAAAAGAAGAGAAAAACTTAACGCTTTTTATTTAACGTTTAAAAATTTTACTCCTCATTTAATTTCTATACCGGGGGCTGTTTTGAAAATCAATTCATAAGAACTAAACTCCAGTAAGTTATTTTAAATTATCTTTAGGTCAGGACTCGACGGACAAGAAATCGCGGAAGACGTCTAGCACTACACACTTTCTCAACAGTGAGTATATTTATTTATATTAAGTTCAATAAAGGCTATGTTCATTGTTTTTTTCATTTTTAAATATGGCTTCGTATGTTTTGTTTATCTAGTCGGTGTCAAATATTGATCTTGAAGCATCAGAGCACATGGAGAGAGTTTATCGCACGTTTGTTTTTTCGTTTTAGGCGAAAATCGTTTACTATTTTCGTAGGCGATACTCTTTCTATAATAATCGCATTGACATATTTACATTCAACCATAAACCAAAAACTCGTCTACCAGTATGCCATACGATAATCGGAAGATAATTATCAGCAAGAGTATTTATACTACGACACAAGTCGCATTGACTTCTTGACTTGTCTAAACTAGAACTCGTATGATATTTTTTCAAGTTCATGCGCGTATCGTACAAATCATTTTGAACCGATTTGAATGCGACGAGACTCGCCATGCGAGATCGGTGATGAGCATGGTATTTTGTAGTTTATTACACAGAGACGTCAATATACAATGACCATTATGTATATTGCTAAGGTTTTGGGCATGTAACAATTTATGTGTATATGTGAGATTAACGTTACATAATAAAATAACGTTTTAAGCCCGGTAATTTATTTGAATTTTATTATTCCGACGTTTCGACCACTTTTCTGTGGCCGTGATCACGGAAGACAAAAGATGTCAAGTGTCAATGAGTATTGTTAATGTTTTATTTAGCCTACCGCCAACTTGTCTATTTTAATTATTTATTTTTAATTTTTTATATGGTCATCATTTACTTTATGGAAGCCTAATTTAATTTAACACCGCTTCGCAACATGTTGTGGCTTGAAGACAAGAAGCGGCGCAAGAAACTCTTCAGCAAACATGCCTAGCTCTAATAACGTTATCTAATATTAAAATGTGATTCCGTGATCACGGCCACCGAAAAGTGGCTGAAACGTAGGAATAATAAAAACCAAATAAATTACCGCGCTTAAAACCGTTAAAACGTACTTTTATTATGTATACAAGTCGCGAAAACTTAAGAAAATATTATGAAAAGATTACGTTATTTTCTTAGTGGAAAGGAGTGTTCGTAAGGCGGAAGACGAGCAGCCGTGGGACGCCACCTTAACGTCCACCGTGACACAAGGTAAGTGGAATCACAAAATATAATAAATAAATAATAATATATTTAATTATAGATGGAAAAAACTATAGCTAAATAAAAAAAAACATTTTTAATGATCACACAAAATTAATTTAAATATAATTATTTTAAAATTAAATCAAACCTTGATTGCGGCCAGCGTTTTGGGAACGTTTCCAACTGACGGTGATTTGGGAACTATTTATTACTTGTAGTTTTTATCTTTTGTAAATTAAGTTGTATATATATTTTTAGAATACGTAAATATAGCGTGTAAAATTTAATAATTTTGTAAAAATAAACCACCTTACCGGCTTTGCCTATGAAACAAAAATCTTGATTTCAATTTTTGCAAGAGAAAAGTTTTCGTAAGTGACTTTTTAAAAGTGCGTTTTCGTTATTTCTTTTAATTTATTATAAAAAGGTCCAAATTATGTTATGTGTATTACTATTAATTATTTGTACCTGGTACACTTGTGGTGGCCAGTCGATCTGCTGTCGCTTGGCCGTCTTAAGTATTGCTATAAAGATAGAGCTGCTAACCGGATTGAACCCCAAGCCAACAGAAGGTAAGTGGCGTGCTCTTATTTCGGAGGCCTAATACTTCATAATCTAAGAAACACTAATTAATATCAAATAATAATTGTACAGAGACTTTTAAACATGTAACCCCATCTTTGCATACTATACTATTTACATGCCATAATGTATGTACGTAAAACACACGGTCCATCGATTATTTCTACATAATACAAGGTGAACATTTGTCTGTGTATTGCGGTGGAATCGCGTCACCGGTCCCGAGTGCGTTTGACACTGACGGCGATGACACTCGGAGCAGGATTATGCGAGCGCTGTGACGCAGTAGGTGCGTTGTTTTCGATACTTTTGTGGTGCAGCCTCAACTATGTTACAGGCGGCTCTCTACTCTATGATAGCTCTTGTAATTTCATCGGCACATCCTTATTTTTAACCGACTGACAAAAAAGGTGGGGGTTCTCAATTCTTCGTGGGGGGCAAAAAAAGGTTTCATAGTTCGTGACCTGTGTGGGATTCACTCCTGGGTGTTCCGTCCTGCCCCTTATGCCAGGGCTACGGGTATATGACCTAGCCTCTCCGATAGCCCTGGCAGGCGTGGGCCTCGCAAGGCCGCTTCCACTGCCGGGGGACTACTTTTGTTCTCCGTGTCTTCCATGTCTACTGCGACGTGGGGAGGTTTGTAACTCGCTTCACGGGAGGAAAGGTGCATTTCACCGGTATACCGGCGCCGACGCGGCCTTTGCCAGGAGCGGAGCAATGACTTGCGCTCCCGCTCTCGCTCCGTCTTCTCCTTTGCAAGCATAATGTTTTCGCAGAAGGAGGAGTCAGGGCCAAATACTAAACAGCTAAAAAAGCTAAGCTAAACAGCGAAAAACGCTCTACGGAGTCACCGTCCCTGGAGAGTCACTCCATTTTCGACCTTAAACAGGGGCCTTAAAAAATGTTATAAATATACTACTACTATTTCTAGAATATTTATACAATTCTAGACGTCTCGGCAGACGTGGTCCTGTCCTGAAAACAAAAATCTAGGACCTGGTTCCAGCGCCACCTACCGGTTCCAATTGTGATTCTTAATAATCCCGGGATCCAGTCAAAAACACAAAAATTTCATCAAAATCGGTAAAGTTGTTCTCAAGGTATGCGCGTATATACATTTCTGATTCATTTTTGTACCTTTTAAACCTTCCTTGCACTTCTACAAATATTTCAAAACCAAAGTTAGTCAAATCGGTTCTGATGTTCTCGAGTAAGACTCACAAACGTCAATCCATTTTTATATACCGTGTAAACTCTATATAACGACACTGAAGGGACTATGAATTTTATGGCGTTATAGAGAGTTATCGTTAAATGGAGAGAAGTCTTTTATTTTGTATGTCGTCTTTTCCTGCACTAATAATTTTGTTGTATTTTTTACTCATTTTATTAATAACTTGCGATATTGAGGTATCTTGGTGATAAAGAAAGTACTTAGAAATTTCGGTATATGCATAACGACGACGGAAAGTCAAACGAATGAAAGTCGACTTTATTACGGGATAGGACAATAAAGCGATAAAAGAACGTACACAGCTGCGCAGTTTTTACTAATTTTGGCCCTGAAAGGTACTTTTTATCACTCAATTGTTGTCGTTATTGAGAGTGGGTGTAATGCTATATAGAGTGTATCATTGAATGGAAGACAAGCCAAACACAAACCAACCAAAGCCAAGTGATTTGGACGCTTAAGGCAGTTTGTCGTTAAATCGAGTGACGTTACATGGACTTTACACTACATAGGTATATTAATTTTAATACTTTACACTGTATAATATAGATAAACGTGTGGAGCGACTAGGAAGTAAAATTTTAATTTTAACCTATATGAATGACCTTCAAAAAGTGTTCTCCAGTGGAACTTATTTTGAATAAAAACTTTTGAATTTGAATTTGTGAGAAGTCTATACATTGATTTCTCTTACAAGATCATTTTCGTAAAGTACAAACAAGATTTTTGCAATGTATTACTACTATTCAATGATGTTTCAATGTCTTAGACAACTTAAGCCACAACTTAACTTAGATATTACGATAGAAAATGACCAATGCTAAACATCTAAAGGCACAATTTTATACAAAAATTTATCTTGTAAGAAAAACAGGGTATACGATACTACGATAGCTCATTTTGGTAGTTAAATGAAAGTGACGTATTTAATTGACGTCATTGTAGCATTCCCCCGCAATTCGATCTCGGAGCATCCAATTTCCTTTTTTTGCATTTAGCAATGAGATTGTCCGAACCAATTGAAGAGTCCTTTGTGTGGAAATTGTTAATAATATAAAAGGGACAGATTTGTGAACTTGAATTAGCACTAAATCGGGCGCTAAATTGTATAACGTTTAGTCACTGTGCAGCCCGCCCCCGCTGCTAATGCTCGTTTCACACGATGCGATTTAATGTTGCCGTTGTCGAATATATCTACATAACGCGTATAACTTAAAAACAACTTTACCGATTTGATGAAATTTAGTGTGTGTTTGTTTGTGCTGGTCCCCGGATAGTTTAGATTCACGATTGGAACCGGTAGGTGGCGCTGGGATCGAAGAAGGAAGAACAGGGATATACATGTTTACGGTTGTAATTCAAGTTGAGTTTAATAGATTTTAATTAGATTTAATTTGAAATTAAATTGTTTAGACTAACCGAAATTTATTTGGATTGAAAGAAGATGTAGTGACAAGAGTTGAAAAAGGAATGTTAAGGTGGTTTAGGCATGTAGAGAGAATGAAGTCAGAATCACAAAACAAGTGTTTGACAGCGATGTGACTGGTAGAGTCGGTGCCGGTAGACCGAGACGTTCTCCTTTCATCAGACTGAAGATATTTTGAACAAAGGTCAGATAAAAAAGATTAATGAAAGTTGATGAAGCAAAAAGTGTTTATCAGGATCGTGGCAGGTGGAGATCTATCGTCTCTACCTATCCCAATCGGAAACAGGCGTGACAATATGTATGTATGTATGCTTTCTGATTTGTCGGCACGGAATGGGTCTTATACTCAGTATAGGCGTAACTTGAAATTACGAGAATCAAGATCTTAAACTTACGTTTTTATTTTAATCTGTATTTATTTATTTCGTCATTTATTTGCAACATGTTTGGGATTTTTTTATTGCACGACCTCAGCAGACAAAGGTGCTTGCTACAAATGCGCTGCTGCTCTCTTTCCCTTAAGAGCTGGAGCTTAAGAGCTCCCTAAAGGCTGAAACCTGGCCAATAGTGCCGGAACACAACTCAAGGTTGTTATGGCGGCATACTCTAAATCAAGTGTGGTAGCCATCCAGACGGGAAAACACTCTGCTACCTGGCTGTGGGTTGTTTTGTCGCCTCTTACGACAGGCCACCCGGTTGCAGGAACCTGGACAGATTAATATATTAGCTGATATGTTTTTATGAGATAATACTATAAAGGGTCAATAATAATTTAAAGCTTTAATCTAAGTTTGAGTGTAGTTTTAAATACGAGCCAAGAATACTGAGAAACGTGTCAATATCGTAAATCGCACTGAGAAACAATCGTGTCGTGTGAACAATGCTTTAGTCGATCGGCCTGTAACTGAAAGCTCTGAAACGCCTGAAGCTCGGAAGTGTAGGCGGCGGGCGCACAACGCGCGGACGTACCGCCACAGCTCGCTGGAATCGAGACGATGCGATGTATCGAGTCGGAACGTTTTGAAAATTTATATGACCAGTTTTTTTTTTGTGAAAATTCATAATATTTAAGATCGACAATATATCGAGTTGATCGATACGAAGTTCGAAAATTTCTCTGACTGAGTTTTTTTTTGGTGAAAATTATTCGATAGTGAGAGTACAATATCTAAAATCGAAAAAATATACTTATACGAAATTCGATTAATTAAACAAATTTTGAGTTTTTTTTGTGGTGAAAATTGTTCGATAGTAAATGTGGAAAAGTTTGAAAGTTCATATTGTTCGGTTTGTAAATTTGGTTGATTTTTTAAATTAAATATTGGTGGTTTTACAATGTTATTGTAAAAACGGTAATTTGTATTTTGTGATTTGTTACGTATTTTAGTGGTTATATTTGGAACTGTATTTTTATGCTAGAAGAAATACTGCAATTTTGTTTTGACAAATCATAGAATGAATGAGTGAATGTAATCATCTATCAACTAAATATATTTAAGGAGCGTTTTGAATTCCTTCGCCTTTCTACTTCCTACAATTTGCGCACTCATGCCGTATCGTAAACTCACTACACCTGCACACACTTCATCCTTTTATGATAACTCCTTCACAGTGCAGGCTGTCAAACTTTGGATTAAGTATGTGTATTTAATTGGTAAAATATTTAGTTAAGTATGTTTATTTGTTATACACCCAATGATCTGCACCACCTACATCTCAAGATTAGGTTAAAGTTAGGTTGCCTGGAAGGGATTGCTTTTAGCGATAAGGCCGCCTTTTGTCTTGCCGTTAAGTTATCCATTCGTGATTGTTTATTTTGTGAACTATAAAGTGTTTTCCATTTTATTCTACTTATATATATATTAGCTTCTGCCCGCGTCTTCGTCCGCGTGGAATAGTAAAATAAAGTAAATTAAAAAAAACCCCCGAATTTGAAACATTCTTCATTGGTGCTCCTATTGGTTTTAGCGTGATGATATATAAGCTTTTATATAGCCTTCCTGGATAAATGGGCTAACTAATACTGAAATTTTTTTTCAAATTAGACCAGTAGTTCCTGAGATTAGCGTCTTCAAGCAAACAAACAAACTCTCCAGCTTTATATATTAGTATAAGATATATGTATCAAAGCTCATTTTTACGAGGATTGCGTTTAACTCACTTTCATGCTTGTTCTGACATAATTTTTGAAATTATCTCTTAAATATTAATTAAATGCCATGAGTCCAACAGCAATCGGTTAAATGGCATCGGCAATGTTCCTGTGGTTGGCCATTATCGAATTTTTCATGTAAACAGAAGGCGGCGTGATAAGATAACGCGAGTTATTCGCGGTCATTTATAAATTAAGCGCTGCTAGTCATTCCTTTATCGGAATGTAACGTGGCCGGAGCTGTTACATTCGAAAATGTTTTTTAAACTTAAAAAACGAATCGCAACAAAATTTTAACTTGAAGTTTTACGGGCAGGTTTTCAAATTGGACAAGTACATTAACAATCTGCCCGTAAAACTTCAAGTTCAAATTTTGTTGCGATTCGTTTGGCACTTGTCCCTTGCCATTCGTTTTTCCACTTGTCCGTCGAAGTTTCAGATCTTATATGTGTCCCAGCACACATTTCGATCTTTCGCAGGTTTACTGCAAATTATGATTTGGTTTGGTTAGGGTACATTTTAATGAATAAATATTTTATTTAAACATATTTTATATTATCAAACAAAAAAACTGTATTTGTTCCGGAACCAAAAAACGCATCCATAGTCCAGTCTAAATTTATGCCGCTCCACCACGCTGCCGTAAAGCTTTTTCGCGAGGGAAAAATCCTAAGACCCCGTCTATATAGAAGTTTCACTTCAAAGGTATTTGTTTAAAATAATGGGTAAATGCTTGGCAGCCGACCTCCGCCAGGTCCCGGTAGAAAGCCCGAGAAATACTGGTTTGACGTTGTGAAGCGTCACTGACGTAGCAATAGTCGCAAAACGCGCGATGATAAAGACTGCGTGAAGTGGTGGCGAAAAAGTAGATAAGACGCTCGGCTGATGATGATGATGATGATGAGACGGATCGGATGAACGGATCCGTCCGTCTTATCACCACCTTTCAACCAAACTGAGTTAATTTGGTTGAAAGGTACATAACTGAATGGACATGACCCTATTCAACAGCATAATTCATTTATTCAGATTAAAATTAATTTTTAGATAAATCACTTGTATTGGTGGCAGTTGCGTCTTTCAAAGAAAACTCGATGTGGACTGTATGACTTATAATTGGCGGTATTTACAATTAAACTATACATAGAAGAAATACAGAGAGTGCGTATTGGTGCTATTGTCCGTGAGCAATGTGAAGCGAATGAGCAGATCCGGCCTCCAAGGCCGCTTTTATATTCCAAGTTTCGTTTTACGCCTAGCTGCTAACTGTGCGCGCTATGGGCGTCAGCAGTATGCGGGGCGTTGAGAGATGTGCTTCGGCGGGCGGGTCAGAGGGGTGCGCTCTCTCTCTCTCTCTCTCTCCCTCTGTCCGCAACAACTTGGTTGATTCATCTAAAATTCTAAATTATAAGACAGAAAATAATTCTCTAAAATGAGCTTAACATAGCATATCGTAGAGATGATAAACAACTATCTCTGAAGAAAGTTTCATACTTAAATCGTTATTTACATTTGCTCTATTTATTTAAGTAATTAGTCAAATTAGGAATAAGTGCTTATCGTCGTTAAGGCAGATATCTGCTAATCGCCGGTTCAACGGAACCGGCAATAAGAGTATGAATAATATGAACATATTATGATGAAGGATGAAAGTCACTTGATAAAAATAATGTAAACTGCAAGATTCACCGCTGTACATGTAAAGGTAGAACTCATGCAATTTAAAAAACCAACTTCAAAATATGCTAGTTTCTTAATCAGTTTATCTTGATATATGTTGTAAATACTGGTTTGTAATATTTTCGTACTTTTATATTTAAATATATTTTCATAGTATCTTAGCACCCGTTGTAACCTGTCTTTACAAAATAACTCTGCAATAAAAACGTACATGAAGAAGACTATTTTTAATTTCAACACGTTATCAGCACGAAGCGCTAAAATTTAGCTTAGCTAATATTGTAAATATGTGTAAAGGATTAAAAAAGAAACTTTGTTGATTACAAGCAGATACTGGAGCCAACGATATACATATTTCTTCTGTTCTTATGTATGTCACGGTATTCAAGTAAATTCGGCAATGGTTTAGATTCACAATTGGACGCAGTAGGTGGCGCTGCAATCGGGGCCTGCATTTTTATTGTTCAGAGCAGGACAACGTCTTTCAGGCCCGATAATTATTTGTATTCAAAAATATGTCATTTGTTGTGCTTTTAGTTTTAAAGGTAATGAAACTGACATGACATTGTGGCAAAAGTCTGACTGGCTAGTACACTCGAGCTAGAATTACTTTTTTTATTTCATGGGTTCAGCATAGAGGTAGACGGCCCACTTGATGGAAAGCGGTTTCCATAGCCTATGGACATTTGCAACACCAGAGGTGCTACAAATGCGCTGTTGCTCTCTTAATCTTACATTTATCTTATTTTCTTACTGTAATATGTTCTATGAATTATTTTTATATTCTTACTAGCTGTGCCCGCGACGTCGTCCGCGTGGAATTTGATTTCAAAACCCCCCGATTTTGAAACATTCTTCATTGGTGTTCAGCTCCTATTGGTCTTAGCGTGATGATATATAGCCTATAGCCTTCCTCGATAAATGTAATCTCCAACACTGAAAGAATTTTTCAAATCGGATCAGCGGTTCCTGAGATTACCGCGTACAAACAAACAAACTCTTCAAGCTTTATAATATAGTATAGATTTTTACTTATTTTTAATATTTTTGTAGCTCTTGTATTTTTATTAATCATCTCGTAAATGTTTCCATGTGGATAATGTCTTTGGCTTAAATATATTATATGATCTTATTGTAACTTTTTATTTTATATGTTATATTTTAGCTGTTTGTTGTCCCTTTAAATAAATAAAATAAAAATGTCGCAAGAATATGAAGATGAGAATGGAAAAAATGTTGACACAACTTTCATTACTTCACTGTTATATGTCTAAAGAAATTGTCTTTAATTTCACTTGGAAGATTTGACCCAAACAAACTAACTAAATAAAAGTAAAAAAGAACTCTTAAAGAAGTGTTTGCTGGAGATTTAATTGGGTAATAGTGAGTTAAGACGACGCAAACATAGTTCGTTTGACGCGACTCGGACATTTATTGTCCTACTTTTTATGTTAGAACTGTCGTAGAGTCAACGTTAACAAGCGAGATGAACTTGACATAACGACGGGCGATAAATACGGCTGTTTGTTTGCTTGCTTTGACATTGTGACCTACGAACCTCCTCCGGGAAATTTTCCAACTTATTAACTATTATACTTTAGTATTACGAGTTTCGAGACTCGAATTAAAATGCTGTTGGAATTACTATAGAGTTTATTAGAACTATACAAACACGTATAATACAGGTACAAATATAACTAGGCGCAACCAGTAGAAACTGCACGATTCAATAACACGCGCAAAGTCCGTCACTTTATAGCTTGTCTAATGTACATCTTGCTCGTATCGTAATCCTCGCTTGACTGCCTCACCCCTTCATTCGGGCATTCCTTTTATTCTGTACAAATAAAATATTCCTCGACGCAAAACAATAACTTCCAAGAATTAGTTCGACACACCTGGCTAATGACTGCCATAAAACAAGTACAATAACAATAGATTGTTTTTATTAATTACAAATTTTAAACACAAAGTAACTAAAAGAAGTCCGAAGCGGGAAGGTAATAAACCAGGTTTATGGCAGGCAGTTGTGCATTCACTTTTTGTCGGCATGTAACAATAGCAATATAGCAATAAATAAAATAGTATTTTAATTTAATAATAGGTAACAAATGAAACATATGTTTATTAAACTAAGACATTATAAAGTAATCTAATAAAGAAAAATTAACTAAGACATATTGCTACGTGCGAGCGGGGGTACGCACTTAGGAACGGAAGGAAACACCAGCTTTTTAACTAAACGCTTTTATTGACTTGCACAGCCGTACGTGATTCTTCTCCGCATGGTTGCCCCTATACGCACTGTCCCGACGATAAGATATCTCACTCACCATACCGTCGCCGATATTGCGTAGACCACCTCCTGCTACTGCAATGCTCACCTCCGTATTTACCGCGTGTAGCTCGCTTCTTGATTTTCTCTCAAACCACGCTACACTCCTTCTTCACGGAACTGCCCACTAAACTCGTCACTGTCGTGTATTACACTTTTCTTCCAACTCTTTGGTATCGCACTTGTCGCTTCGCTGTCTTGAGCTGAAAGTCTTGATACTGGCTTGCGCTCCCAGAAACTTCCCTCTCTCGGTCGCTACAATATTATATTCTGCCTATGTATAATCCCTCAAGTCTTAGTAGAATACGTTATATTATAACGGTAAAATCATTAACTTTACCAAGTAACGGTAAAAAACCTATCGCTTATTACCTATATTTTTAAAAGTAATTAATAATGTTTTCAAGTCCTGACGCCATCTGCTCAATCGGGTCATCCGTCCTCTCTTTGAATTTCTCTTGACACTATCCTCGGGTCTGGAGGGAAGGAGGTCACCGAGGGTAGTGCGTGACTTTTGAACGACCGTATCCCAACTTCACCTTCGGGGGGAACTTATCCGTTTGATTACCCACTAAACTTCATAGATATGGTCATCCGTACTATGACAGACGTGGCCAACCCGCTGCCAGATCAGCTTGCTAATTTTATGAACTCTGCCCGCGACTTCGTTAGCATGGAATAGTTTAAAAAACCCCCGCGATTTTGAAACATTCTTCATTGGTGCTCCGCTCCTATTGCTTTTAGCGTGATGGTTTATACGTTTATAGCCTATAACCTTCCTCGATAAATTGGCTATCTAATACTGAAAAAATTCGAATCAGACCAGTAGTTCCTGAGATTAGCGTGTTCAAGCAAACAAACAAAGAAACAAACTTATCAGCTTTATATATATATATATATATATATATATATATATATATAAGATAAAATTCTCTCACCGACACCACAACCTGTTAAAATATTCGCTTCTATAATGTTACGTTGCAGAGAAATTACTTTTAGTCTGTTATAAGTTGTTTAAGTAATTAAAGCTTTTTAACTATCCCACGGGAACTCTTTAATTTTTCGGGATCAAAAGTATCCTATATGTTGACCAGAGATATAAGCTATCACCATGCAAAATTTCATGTAAATCGGTCCAGTCGTTTCGGAGATTAGCCGGTACAAACAGACAGACAAACAGAAAAACAAAAAATTCGAATAAAATCTAAATTAGTTCTATTTCACTTCTTACACCCCCCTGACTCGGTTTTTAGCATTTTTTTTCGACTTCTACAATTTTAATATATGTATAGATGTTTCTTCTGCGGATGTCCTCAATCTTAAATTTTATCCCTCGGAGAAACATCTAACATAATAACTCTTCATGCCCCGCTGAGCTTTTTATGAACCAGACCCACCGTCAGTGTTCAAGTTTCAGCACTGTCCGTCATTACTGGCTGGACCGTCTTCGTCTTCCAGCACTACGCTACGGACTCCTAAAAAATAAAACTTAATTTCGAAAATTATATTCGTCCGCTCTCGGCCTTGAGTATTCACTTATTATCGTTCAATTAACTGCCGGATAATGTTTATGGAATGTCAGAATATTTAGGCACCACCATTCATGCATACGGGTGTAGCGAAATTTGTTTGTTTGTATGACTCGAGATGAAGCAGATCGTGTGTTATTCAGCAAGTTGCTATTAATTGATTTTCATTGTTAAGATAGTTTGTAATGTTTCTTTGAGATTCAAGATTTATATACCGTACTAGTTCATACTGATATTCTTTATATATTTTTATTGCGATTTTTATGGGATACAGAGTATAGGATAGGGGGGGCATGAAATGGCAGGGAACAGTGAGGAGGACAGAGGGGATAGGGAGGGGGAAGTGGACCATTAGAACTCCCACTGATCGCACGAAACACGATAATTCAATGCTAACCGTTTCACACCGATATTCTGTGAGAGCGATATCTTTAATGTATGTGAGCTTTTTAGAAAAAGGGATCTTAAAATTCCTTTGAGGCTGGCAGCATAGTAAATGTCTATAGGTGATGGTTATCACTTTCCATCGGGTGGGACACCACCCTGTACTGTACTTCAACAATGGAAAACAAAATTTAAAGATACCAAAGTAATTCTGTTTCGTTGTTATTTTTTTGCCTAAAACGGCTGAACAGATTTTAAATAAAATTTGCAAGTAGACAGATTGTGTTGTTGTTGTGTAGCCTGGAGAAGAGTGTTGGTTCTTTTTTGTCTCAAAAAATTGATTTGGAGGTTGTAAAAAAGGAGATGTACATCTTTAAGGACAACCTATAATTTCTCATTACGTTTTATCTGTTATAAACGCGGCATTTTATGTAAATTTAATTTTGACGTTTCTTGGCTTTAGCCGTGATCACAGAAGACAAACATGTCAAGTGTCAATAAGTAATGTTTTTATTTACCTTCCCCCCATCTTGTTATTTTTTTTTATTTATGATTATTATATACTCTATGGGAGCCTAATCTAATTTGCCACCGCTTCGTAATACGTTTAGGCTTGAACAGAATAAGCGGCGGAAGAAGCTTTTCAGCAACTTGCCTAGCTGTACTAGACGCGAAAATTTAAGAAAATACTATATGATTTCTGATGTACTTACAATAAAATCAATATATCAGTTTAACAGTTCAAACATGTGTACATATAGGATGTTTATATCCTAGTATAGACAGAATTTAACCTTCCGGGTAGAGGCGTAGGTTTCTTCTAAGTATTTGCTCACCCACCCGGCCCGTCCGTCTCCCTCCGCCCTTGGGCCGCACCCCGACTGAATCTCCGCAGTTCGCCCCATCATACTCCCACAGACATTACCTTAACAGTATACTAATATTGGCCGACCATGAATCAAAGTCATGTCTGCGTATCGGAACACCCTTACATCTATCTACCTTTAATGTATTAGATGTGTCAGTGTATTTATATCGGTGTTTAAGGAGCTCTCGTATTATCACATTTTTGGAGATATGTATGTGGGAGTGTGAATATTTCTGAACGTATGAGTGATAATTTTGCATTGAGTAGTTGGGTGTGGACGTACGATGTGTGAGCGAGAAAGATAGACGATGAAAGAAATGAAAGATTTGAAACAATAGAAGACGATGAAAGAAAGGATAAGAGACGATCGAATGGTCACGTAGGTTGAGAGCTGGGCTGGACGAAGAACTTTAGTATTATATACGAGCCTTTACTGCCATTTTATCGTAACCGACATTTAGATCTAAGTACATTTTTTGTTGCAAAAGATATTTTAAACTATTATTTAGTTTTCAAACTTTCAGTTTTAGTTAGATTTTTTGTTGTTGTTTTTATAATCCTCTCTCCGAGCGAACGAGATTGCTCGGGCTTGTCACTTTTTTGGGGGTTTTTAACTTTTAATATATTTTGTGGTTTTTTTATTTTCTTTTATTCCTTATTTCTTTCATTTATTCTTTAAAAGCAATAGCTTAAATAGCATAAATTGGTACACAATCTCTTATTTCTATTTTATTATTTTTACATTAGGCATTACTATCATATTCATACTATCTTCTACTGCTG
Source organism: Dendrolimus pini (assembly GCA_949752895.1). Classification (NCBI taxonomy): domain Eukaryota; kingdom Metazoa; phylum Arthropoda; class Insecta; order Lepidoptera; family Lasiocampidae; genus Dendrolimus; species Dendrolimus pini. The sequence continues at coordinate 11,712,867 of OX457150.1, forward strand.
TTACAAGCTTGTCACTATCTTTATATAATGTAACTTACATTTTATGCTTTCGTTAGACCCTACTGAATCAAAAGCTGAAAGCCTTAAATCGAAATAACAGTTTAAACTACCTTTTCCAAAAAAAATATACTTGGTCCAAATGTCGCTTATGATAAAGTGGCGGTAAAGGCTCGATAAGATTTATAATGTTACTAGCGGCCCCGGCAGACGTTGTTCTGCTCTGAAAAATAAAAATCTAGGACCCGATCCCAGCGCCACCTACCGGTTCCAATTGTGGATTTAACCCATTCGGGGAACACGCTCAAACACACAAAAACAAAATCACCAAAGTCGCTCCCGGTGATTAGGAGGATTCTAGAACCCGATCTCAGCGCCACCTACCGGTTCCAATGGGGATTGTTCACAAAAAATTACCCTCTGATTTTATATTTTTATTACGTAAAATAGGGTATTTTAAGATACTAATTTGATTATTTTTGTATTTTAAGCGTTAGTTTTTTTATAATTCGATTTTAAAGTTATTTCTCCGATGACGTCATATGGCACAAGTTTACATTGATTTCTTTGCCTAGAAAACAAAAATAATAAAAGCAAGTTTTATCTATATCTAATCATAGTAATCTGTGCTACTTATTTAAATATCTCTGTCATGACTCATTACGTATCGGGATCATTTTAGTGTTTTTTGTCGCTAGGCTTATAATTTTTCGTGTTCAACCATTATTATTTTCTATAATTATCGTTAAAAGTGGTCTTTAGGGAAAATCCATGTTACATAACTTAAATCAAATAATGTACAGCTAGATTTTTTTTTACACCTGAAGCAGGCAAACAGGCAGACGGCCCACCTGATTGGATTTAGTAAGGTCAAATAAAGGTCAAACACATTTCTTACAAAATACAAGAAGATCGTACGTTTTTTGGAATTTTAACTAGACAGAAATAATTAGGGACACTATTCCTCGAAATGGTTTTTGAAATAGCTAAATTGAAAAAAAGTGAACAATCCCCATTGTGGATCTAAACCATCCCGGACCCACTCAAACACACACACACACAATTTCACACACACACAAAAGAAACAGCTCTATTAATTTCATCCCCACATAAATCATCAGTTTACTAGTGACCAATCTCTACAGTAATATTACGAATGTTTCATAAAAAATATTTTTGCTTCAAGTTTCATAAAACAAATAATAATTTTACCTATATATATATACCTATGTATAAAAGTAATATTAAATCAAAATCAATTAATTTTTAAGTTTTGTAAGTTGCGAAGTTTGCAAACAGGCAGTCGGCCCATCATGCAAAGCGGTTACCGTCGCCTACGTTAGCAACACCAGGGGTGAATACATCATAATTATTTTTTAACAGAATTATTTCTAATCATAATTAATTTAAATCATAAGTGTGCAATCAAGTGCCTCACTTGTTATGAGACAGTATCGCCAAACGGAATCGTGGACGGGATGCTACTCCGATAAAGTGCTATCCAGTGATTGGTGCCAGACTGTCTGGCTGAACGTTTCATATTGGAATATATTCAATCAAATATGATAATTACAGTGCTATGAATTTTGTTGTAACGTTTCCTACATTTGCATTCATTTTGCTATTATTTAGTATCGACTCTGAACCCGGTTGAACCAAGCTTACGTTATATGTAGTAACTAGCTTCTGCCCGCGACTTCGTCCGCGTGGTGTAGTTAAAAAAACCCCCATTTTGAAACATTCTTCATTGGTGCTCCGCTCTTATTGGTCTTAGCATGATGATATATAGCCTATAGCCTTCCTCGATAAATGGGCTATCTAACACTGAAAGAATTTTTAAAACCAGACCAGTAGTTCCTGAGATTAGCGCGTTCAAGCAAACAAACTCTTCAGCTTTATATATTAGTCTAAGATATGAAACTATGTAAGTAATTGTTTCGATGTATAACTTTGACAGTTGTCAAAATAAGTAGTTGTATTGTAATGAAAACCTTGTTCCCGTCAACTTAAAGATGGCGCCACTTTTGATATCGACCGTTTACAAAACTTGGTGGGCTTTAGCGCGAAAATATAAAAATGGCCAGTGGTAAGGTCGATGATTGCAATTGTATTTAAATGTCAAAAGTGTAATACAGTGTTGACATCGTGCATTGTATTTTTCTGAAGTTCGGCGTCCCAAAGAAGTAGGGTTGCCATCCGTCAGGGTTTCCCCGGATTGGTCCTAGTTTCAAGTAGTCGCGATCAACCGGCGAACTGACTCGCTAGATTTACCGTAGGTCGCAGTGACACTGGCAGTGAGTCGCCAGATAAAAAGTTGCTATATGACAGGGGTGGCAAACTTGATTAGAACCAAGATCTACTGTTTACTGATGAAACTGCGATCTACCAATGACATTTGTATTAATGAAACAATATAGTTCAGTATACAAATAAGTACTATATTTTATTGATGATACTAGCTGACCCGGCTAACTTCGTACCGCTATATTTTCTGAATTCCTAAAAGACTGTTGTCATGACACAAAAACAAAATCACCATAATCAGTCCAGGTTATTACGAGGATTCTAGAACCCGATCTCAGCGCCACCTACCGGCTCCAATTGTGGATTTAAACCATCCCGGGACCCACTCAAACACACACACAAAATTTCATCAAAATCGGTAAAGCCGTTATCAAGTTATGCGCTTACCAACACATTTTGCGATTCATTTTTATATATAAGACAAGATGAAGATGATGTGCGCAGAAGTTGGTGATTACGTTGCGCAGTTTGTTCTGTGTATACATATAAATTTATGCCTTGCCACGATCAACTGCACTAATAGCCGCGATCGACCGGTTGGCTACCCCTGCCATATGACATTTTGAACTGTTTTTATACCAAGTACTGGGCTCCAAACTGCGGGGTTTTCACGCGTTTTATCCTGGTTGCCAGTTTATAGAGATTGCAACCCTACTCAGAAGCAATACTCTATTTGCTAATAGGGTTTTTTGTGTGATGCACGGTGCTAAGTGTATTCAGACTGAGAAAGGAGTGGCTTGGAAGGGCTCAGGCACAATTATCGGCGCCCTTGACCTAGGCTCAGACGAGCCGCGCCGCTTCGCAATTACGTAAGCAATGACTTCAGAGCTACGCGACATTAAAATGCAAGGAAAGGGGGGAAATGAAGGTTAGAAATGTATATTTTACGGGCAATTTGAAAAAATCAGGTCACTGAATAATGACCGGTCAGTATACATAGTGCACGTATCAAGTGGGCAATATAAATAAAACTGCACGATTAATCACTTTTCCCGATCAGTATGAATAGTGACTTATCTATCTTGGTCAATAAAAAAAACTGATAAACTGAAGTTTTTGACGTGACAACGTCTTATAATTCGATGGAGCCGGCTGCACGCACAAAAAAACATGACTCATGCGGCGTTACCTCGCTCTGAGGCGTTCCATTTAAGGCTTGAAGTGCAAGCGAGAGCGCGGAACGAGCGACAAAGAGGCACAATCGGCCTCCGCGTTCGGCAGCGTAAATGAATAGAGAGTAATAGCTTGATAAATTCAAGTTAGTTCAAAATATGGTTTTGGGCTGGCCAAAGTAATAAATTTATCAATTTGACCGACTCTCTTTTGGTCATTATTCATAATGATCGGTCCATAGTAATACTGCCCGGTTAATCAATTTGCCCGTAACATATATATCCTTAGTAAGGATACATATGTTACTATATTATGTGACGGCCTCTGTGATTGACTGAGTTAAGCCTTTGCCGGCGTCACTGCAGCGCAGAAGCTCTTATAAACGAACTCTTCGCTTTTTACTATGATCTGGGTATCTGGCATCGGCACTAGAATGGTGGTTGTAGTGGATAGACAGACAGACGGACCCTTAAACATAATAATTGTTTTATGAAATGTTATTTTTTTAGACTACAGAACCGTAGAAGCTTGTGTAGACGGCACCGTCGCCGCTCTGCTTTTCTGTGCATTTCTCTGTATATGTGAACGTTGTCCACCCTCCTTTAGAACCGCCCCGTCGCTAACGCTCGCTCGATAGTTAAAGAGCGGCGGCGGCGCAGTAAAAGCATGGTGGTAGCGCAGCGGCGACGCGAACTAAAAACGCACTTGAACATTTAATTTGCAACCAACGAATTCAGTAAACTAATGTTCACAGTATAGTACAATAAATACCCTTTAAAGAATTTCATTAAAAAATGTTAAGGGTTTTACATGAAAATTAACAATGAAATACCTTTGGTTTTTGTCAAAGGATTCCTGGGAATTCACCTGCCCTTTATCCCAGAAATATTTCCATTATCGTGGCCCAGAGGGCGTGCCTTTACAGGCTAGATGATGTAATGCCTATAATTACTATTGTATGTCAATTTACGGTGCTTTTCCAATGCAAAGATTAATCCCGGTATCTATTGGTATGGTGACGATAGCATCGCTATAGACAGATATCCATCCAACGCGCGAGCTCGCTGAGCCGAAACCCATACCCTTAGGGAGACCATGGTACAACGATTGAATTTAAATCATAGGCAGTCTTCTTTTATTTACGTTTAAGACCTAGGCGTGTCTTTTTACTGCGAAAAGAAGTTCTTTTGAACTAACTACTACTTTCCGAAGAGTACCCATTCTGATAACCGATGAGCTTCAGCTTCTTGGCGGCTCCTTGACACCGCCTCTCAACTTTGACTCTTACATTGAGTTACTTTAAACATGTTTTTTACACTTGAATCAGTCATACATTGAAACTTCTAATTTGGCTTTTTCAATTTCGTAATTTTATATAAAAAAAAACATGTTTACTCGTAAAGGATACATCCGTCAACAAATTACAATTCAAAATAAACTTCTTAAGTATCACTTTCAATTGTTCGCTGTTCTAGTCTAAAAAAATGTATTATCAGTTTATTAATCATCGGTCTCTCATAAGTGTTGCACAATGTAAAACTCGTATGTCATTCTTTCGCAGGTTTAGTGCTATAGATTTGTGATTATCTCTTTTTAGTGTCGCCTTTTGGTTTCATCGAGTTTCAAATCACAACGATTCTGAAGAAGTTTCACTTCAAAAAGAGGCGTTGTTCTAACCTCTGCCTGTACACAAAGAGATATATCGTTAATATTCATAGACTCTGGAATGAAAACAACTTCCCTTTGATACCCCGAAAGAAAATATCAACTGCCGTTCAGGCAAACTTTTGGCCGTAGTTCGGGTAACGCAAATGTTTTGATTGAGATGGTGGGATGAAATATATTCCGGAAGTTTATAGTTGTTTTCTAACTAAATTTTCTACATACGTATTATTATTGTTATGTTTTCTGTATTATGTTAGTTTAGTATCTCAATTAGATAGATAGATAGATAACACTTTATTGTACACCATTACAGAAAACTTACGGACTACTAGTAGGTAATAATTTAATTGTGTACAAAGGGCGGTCTTATCGCTAAAAAGCGATCTCTTCCAGACAACCCGTGGCAAGAATATTGTGATTGGGAGTGGCGATGGTGGTATACATAATTATTGTACGATTACATACATTTTAATAATAAATATATAACTATACTATATATACAAATATACACATAAGTTATATACATATACAAGATATTGTGATAATATGCAACTATTTAAACATAATAAACATATAAATATATGCAATATAATATCTATTAATTATAAAAAAATTACATATCATTATATTGCAGATAGAATTTTCTGACCAAGTTCTTAAATGTTGTTAGGGATTTTGCTTGTCTGACAGCAACAGGCAATGAATTCCAAAGTTGGATAGCCTTAACCGTGAAAGAATTATTGAAGAATGTTGTCTTATGGATAGGAGTAATAAGTCTATGTTGACTGGAAGGGCGTAAATTGTGAGAGCAAGAAATAAATTCGAAGCGTTCTTTAAGGTACTGTGGAGTAGTAGGGATGAATAAAATACTGTAAAGCAATGAAAGAATGTGAGTATTCCGGCGAAAACGAATTGGCAACCACTTGAGTTTTTTTCGAAATTCAGAAACGTGGTCATACTTGCGTAACCCAAATATGAACCTTATGGAAAAGTTTTGGAGGCGCTCAAGTTTATTAAGTTGTTCTTGAGTTAGATCTAGATAGCTGGCGTCGGCATAATCAAGTATAGGTAAAAGTAGCGACTCTGCAAGCTTAATTTTGGTGGCGATGGGAAGGAAGTTTTTCAGCCGCCAGAGTGACCTGGAGGAGAGAAACAACCGCCTACTTAACTCCGTTATATGGGGTCTCCAGGACAACTCACTATCAAATAAAACTCCAAGGTTTTTGACCTTATCACTGATAGGGATAATCTTTCCATCAAAAAGAAAAGTTGGCATACAGGTCCAGTCAATTTTACACAGCATCCGTGAGCTACCGATGATAATTACTTGAGTTTTCTCAGGATTCACAAGAAGTCCATTCGATTTACTCCATTGCAGTATGCGGTCAAAGTCAGAGTTTATTGCTGCGACTGCTTGATTTAGTGTAGCAACCGGTGCCTGTGTGTAAATTTGTAGATCGTCTGCATAGAGGTGATAGGATGAAGTAAGTTCATTGGAAATTGAGTTTATAAAAACAGCGAATAATAAAGGAGATAGTACGCCGCCCTGTGGAACACCGGCAGAGAGATCACACCACGACGAATAGTCGTCATCAACTCGAATGCGCTGCCGGCGTCCATACAGGTAACTATGAAACCAGTCGATAACTTCAGGAGATATGTTAATAGAGCGTAGGATGCTGAGTAACACTTCAAAGTCAACATTATTAAAAGCACTACTGAAATCGAGCAGCGATAGCACAGTTAGCAAACCATTGTCCATGCCATGCCGGATGTCATCTGTAATTTTAATGAGGGCTGTGGTGGTGCTGTGGCCAGGACGAAAACCAGACTGGTAAAGATTCAAGAGGGAATTACGGTTCAGGAAAACACTTAGCTGCTGATGAACTAAGCGTTCGAGGACTTTGGAAAGGAAAGGTAGTATGGAAATAGGACGAAATTGAGAAAAGGAAGCGGGATTTGGTTTTTTTGGAAGAGGAGTAACCTGGGCTTCCTTCCAGGTGGCTGGGAATACACAAGAGGTTATGGATGTATTAAGGATATGGGTAAGGGTAGGATTAATGACATCCAGTATGGGTAGGATCATGTTGCGACTAATGCTATCACTGCCGACAGCATTAGATGTGATGGATTGCACAGCTTTCTTAACATCACTGTCAGTAAATCGACTAAAAAGAAAAGGAGAATGCTTAGGTGTTGGCTTGGACGAGATTCTTTTCAAAGTTTCAGACTTTATTACTACATCAAAGTCAGAAGTGGTTGAGAAATGTTGATTTAAATCATCGATATTGAATTTTTGACTGACCGAGATTTCCGTTTGTTTGCCAATCCCCAACGAGCGTAAAAACTTCCATACTTTAGCTGGATTATCATTTTGAACTGATTCGTGGATATAACGGCGTTGAGCGTCCCTACACACTCTATTACAGCGATTACGTATGCTCACATAAGCGGCTTTGTTTGCTTCGGTTGGCTTCATTTTATATCTAGTTTTTGCTTTAGATTTCTTGTGCATCTGCGATTTAATATCATCGGTAAGCCACGGTGCAGGCAAATGTTTGACCTTTATACGACTTAAAGGTGTATGAATATCATACAGCTTCATCAAAGCCGCATGAAACACATGAACCTTCTCATCAATAGTAGTTGCACTGGCCACCCCAGACCAGTCTATTTCCTGAGCGTCCTTTAGTAGGGCATCTAGGCTCATGCCACCAAAATTGCGCTGAAGGATGATTTTAGGTTTGGCTTTCGGCGGATGTAAGTTATATGAGAGAAAAATCATGTCATGATAGGAAAAAGCATCCGCCGAACATTGACCATAATGAGAAACGTGAGGGAGCGATGAAACCATTATTAGGTCGAGAAGAGAAGGGGATGAATTAGGGAAACGATGAGTAGCACTCAGAGGAAGAATATGTATGTTAAGAGATCTTGTTAAAGTTTCTAAAGAAGAAGAACGATGGTCTTGTTTAAGGAGACAGGTGTTGAAATCACCCATTATGACACTATGCGTATATGAAGGAGAAAACTTTTCTAGTAAAGTTTCAAAGGAGGAGAAGTAATTAATGCGAACAGACGATGCGTAAAATACTCCTAGTAAAATCTTGGTATGCGCAAGTTCTACTTCTATAAACAAATACTCGCCGTTATCCGGTGTTGGGGGTTGTGAGGATGCACTTAAAATTTTATATGCAAGATGGGAGCGCAAGTATATAGCAACGCCTCCACCACCAGTACCGATACGGTCATTTCTGAGTAGTCGATATCCTGGCAAAGTATATGAAGTAGAGGACAGGCAAGGTTTAAGCCAGGATTCCGACACTAATACAGCGTGCAAATAATCATGACTAAACGACGCCAGCATATCGGGGAAATGAGCTGGAATACTCTGAGCATTTATGTGTGCCACATTGAAATTACGGGAAAGGCCTGAAAATTGATTTTCAATTTCTTCTTGCAGTGAAGGTACATCATGGTTGCTGCCATGTGAACTGTCAGATGAAGACAAACAGGAATGAAAATCTGAGTCAGAATCACTATAACTCTCATTATTATCCATAGAATAAAATAAATACTTTATATAAATAAATTACAATTTCAAATATATAAATAATCAAATATATAATAATACACAAATATTGTTTATAAAATACAAATCAATCAGAATGTATCTGCCAGGTGTGCGGATGAGATAGCTGATACAAAGAGTATAACAACACAATTATAGCAAAAACAAAACGCAACAAAAGACACAGGGAAAAAATTAAATTATATGAATGACATTGACAATTATGACAGAATTACAAGAAAAAGAGAGTAGAAAAAAAAGGTAAACAAACCAACATAATTAAATTAACATAAAAATTCATAAAATCAATTACGTACGTAAAGTATAAAAGAACGAAAGTTATAAAAATAATAAGATTTTTTCATAGTTTATAAATTACACAACGAGAAATGAACTACAGAACAATTAATAAACGGAAATGTATAAAGTGGAGCGAAATAAAACAAGCAAAAGGCTCGTTTGAGAATCGCTATTTCTTAGCTCCTGCTGTTGGACGACGAGTTTTGGGAACAACTACAGGTTCTTTGGTTATAACCTGTGCTACTCCATGATCTAAATTAGACGACGCGGGGAAGCTTTCCAGGTCGATTAACTTTTCGATGCGTTGTCGTGTACCGTCGCGGGCTAACACATAGATAGTGCCCTCCCGCGTCCAGCAATTTCTGACTCCCAAGCGCTGCCTAGCCTGGATAAAGAGTTGATGTCGTCGTTTAGTCAGAAACTCCGACATGGTAATCCCGGTGCCCTTGAGCTTAGTTTTAGCAAACCAGATTTTGCTACGATCCACTGCATCACAGAGCTTGAAAAGAATAGGTCGAGGACGCTCGGCTGGAGCTGGTGCCTTACCCATTCTGTGCGACCGGCGGATGTCGGTTTCCTTGAAGCCTTCTAACTTTAATTTTTCACAAATGATGTTAGTAACAACAGTTGTGGTATCTTCTTGCTTATTCTCGGGGACTCCGTGTAACAAAAGAATTTTTCTTCTAGACCGCATCTCCACCTGGTCAACCGACTGCTGCACAAGATCTATCTGCTCCTGTAGAGCCCGAAGAGACTTCAATATAAAAGTCTTAAAATTGTAGAAGTCAGTACTCAGAGCAGAAGTAGAAGTGTTTGATGGTGCACCCTTGTGTAGTTCACCCTCCATGGCATCCATGCGTTCAGAAAATGTTGTAGAAAGCTGATTCAAAGCTTCCTGTATAGCATCCATATTGTAGAAAAATGTACTTACAAGAAATAAAAGTGAAATAAATATGTTGTGTTGTGAATTGGTAGGAGATAACACCTGACAGATATTGTTGCTACAAACTGTAAGTAATCATATAATAATCACTCACTAATTCTTGTTTAATTAATTAAAAAAAGTTAAATAATTGCACAAGTTCTTTTCAAAGATGTTACTTTTTCCTAATCTACCCACCAAAAAAACTAAAATTAGTTGATGTTTTGAATAACTCTAGTCGTATACTTATGCAGAACAGTTTAAACGAAATTGGCTTTTTTAGGTCCGTAAAGGAACGTTGATGATGGGAGCTACTTGAATGGTGTTGGTTTTTTTCAATGGCGCAGAACCAAATTTTTGAAAAAATTAATTTACTTTTATAACAGTACTAGAGAAAAAATAAAATAATTTAGACCTCGATTGCAGCGCCACATATCGGTTCCAATTGTGAATCTAAATCACCTAGACGCGTAATAAAGACGGGATAAGATTGAAAAGCTTCAATCCACACTCTCCAAAATGTATCCGACAGATAATCGTATTACACAAAAATGTTAAACAAAAAAAATGTTTCACAAAAATCATACTCTAACAAGAACAAGAAATTGTCCATGATAACAATAATTATTATTATTGTTACATACCGACAAAGACCGCACACCTGCATGTTGTAAAAATGAATTCTTCTATTTACTTCGTGTTTAAACTTTAAAAACATCTATTGTTATCGTACTTATTTTATAGCTGTAATTAGTGTCTAACAATTTAATCCTTGTTTTTATTACATTGCGTCAAAAATTGCCAGATGAGCGTGAACGGGGCCCCTTTGTCGGTATTATACAGTTTAGTATAAAACAATGCCCGAACGGAGGGTGGGGCAGTAAAGCGACGACTACGACACGAGTAAGACGTGTGTACATATGTAGTACTTTCGATTAGCGATATAGTCACGGACTTTGCGCGTGTTGAATTGCATTGAACCGTGCCGTGTGAACTGGTTGCATCCAGTTTTATTTGTACTTGTTTTATACGTGTTTGTACAGTTCCAATAAACTCTATAGTAATTCCAATGGCATTTATTTTAATTAGAGTCCTGTAGCTCGTAAAATTATATATAGAATTCTTCAATCTTTATTGTATATAATATAGTTACATATAGACATAGACAACACTTGATTGTTCACCAAAACAAAAATGCACAACAAGACAATAGTTACTTGGTAAAACAAAAGGTGGCCTTATCGCTAAAAGCCATCTCTTCCAGGCAACCTGACTCAAAGGCAATTCTTAAATTATCTGTAATTATTATGCAACAAAGAAAAAGGCAGAAAAATATATAAATAAAAATGACATACCTTCATGAACAGCAGATTACAGTCTTAAGTATTGTGAACTAGCAAATACATGATTGCGTAAACCTAATAATGATTCCTGAGTGAATTTTTACTTGTCTTGGCTAGCACTCTGCTGTTACATGATATCCAGGATCTCAAAAGCTTGTATTTAACAACCTTTTTAAAAAACAAGTTTTATTTATATTTGTGTCTGGTACAGATTTTTTTTAACACGAACGTCGTCATCTTATATGAAGGAGAAACAACAGATCAACTCGTCTAACGTATTACGTCAATGTAAAAACTAATGCCACAATATAAACGTCGAAACAGTCGTGTAATGAAATCAACGGCTCGCGCTTATTTACGAGAATAGGCAGCCGTATGGCTGATGGATAACATAAGTTCACGGGGGCTGTGCATTGTTTTATTCGAATACTAGCTGTGCCTATGACTTTGTTCCCTAGCGAGCGAGAGTGATGAGACGTAGGCAGCCACCAATGTGCGTAGTAAGTACCATACGGCAGGACCAACTTACTTCATAAGGCACCGATGACAGGCATCGCGAACATTGAACAAGATATGTCAACAAATTGACATTTTTATTTGTACTGTGACTGAATTCACAACAACTGCATATTATGTTATATGTTATGACGACTGAATAGATAAAGAAAAAGATTTATTCATTTAAAAAATACGACGCTATACATAAAAGACACATAATACATTCACAAAAATTTTACACAAAACACAAAAAAATATAATAAATAAGGCTTGTACTTGAAGTTTTTTAGTCAACGAGACTGGATAACACAGCATTGTGCTGTATCGATTTTTTTTTAAATTCCCGATATAGCGCTGATTTTCAGTAAATATACTGTGATTATATTAGAAAAACAAACATAGTAATATTATTAAATATACCGGTATCGTAATGAAACGTATATGGAAATTTAAAACATGGTAGGGAAGAGGACAATCAAGTCACCTGTGTTAATTTTTATAAACTTTAGAACAGCTATACTCAACCAGCGGCCCCCAGCGGGCTTTTGTGGTTGGCCCATCTAGTATTGATTTGTTTTAAACCATTTTGAATTTCGCGCTCATTAGAAAAATCGAAAGGGCATTGAGTAAATAGGTCCTACATAACACTTGACAACACAACGTGTTGGAAACGTCAGGAAATGACAAAAATGTTAAAAGATACGCGACGAACCCTTTCATAGTTACATACATACATACATAACTTCACGCCAGGTCCCTTGCGGGGTAGGCACGAACAACAGAGCGCCGTTTAGGCTTATTCTTACACACCTCACTTGCTTCTTTGACATAGTTGTTTGATTCAATTTGTAACAATCGCGTAAATCTAAGAAATCATTATATTATTATTTTTTGCGTCCCGCGACACCATGACTGATATGTGTTTGTAGAAAAAAAAGTTTATTATTAGTTCAATTATTTCACCATTCGAATGCTTCGTTATCCCTGATTCAAATAGTCTATATAAGAAATAGGGATCCCTATTAAAACTTCAATAATATAACCCATCAATGTAAACAAAATACTTGCCGCTGGAATTAGGTCTGCGATTTTGATAAACTTTTATGTATGTTGAGTGGGTCCCGGAGTGGTTTAGATTTATAATTGGACCCGGTAGGTGACGCTGGAATTGAGTTCTAGATTTTTATTTTTCACGTTAGGACAAAGTCTGCCGTGACCGCTAGTACCGCAGATCAGCGAAAACCGCATAGAAATTGATCCAGTAGTTTTTATGTGGATCTCGAATAAACACAAACATGCAAGAAACAAAACACTTTTGCAATATTATAGAAAGACAGATAGACGCGGTAAGAAGTCAAATTTTCTAATAGACACTCAAAAACTCTGCAACTAGAAATAACAATTTAAGTATTCGTCTTTATTATTTCAGAGAACTGTTGGAGGCCATTAAAAATTCCAAAGCTATGAAGAAAGCTTCTATTTAAACATTTATAACTAAGTTCGAGTATCGAGATCGTTACACAAATGAGTCCCTGACGAGCCTCGAATAGATATCTGACGATATGCTTAAAGTATTTGCAACCAGGGCTTGGAAACTGAAAAAAGAATTGAACCGGGTAAATAGGGCCTACATACATGGGTCATTTTTTTTTGTTCTATTGTTAATAAACTGTTCACAGAAGCAAAGGTATTTTTTCAAAGTAATCGAAAAACAATATACGGCATTGCTTGTATAGGCAAGCATTGCAAGGCACATGGGAGCTTTTCGATTTGTTTTAATTTTAACCGGTTTTTAGCAACGACAGGTTTTGTTGGTTAAACCGTTTTTTTAACTATTTTTTACCACCTTTCATCACACGTATACTTCTCAAAGCTCTCATAGAAAAAAATTGCACTTTTAAAAAAGTTCAAATTTTTACAAGCTTTTATTTAACTTGCAATGGATGTATGTATGTATGTAAGTTGGGGTGGAATCTTGCAAGTTAAATTTGACCAACTTCCCGGTTTCGGATTGAGCTGAAATTTTGCACGCGTATGTATATACCGTGACAATGCAATAATATGGTACTATGGACCGGATCTGGTGATGGAGTCGGAAGGTACAAGATAGACCCTTCGTGTTAGGACTTGTTTTACTGGTCTTGGCTAACACTCTTCTGCTACATGATATTCAGGATCTCAAAAGCTTGTGTTGTGTTTAAAAATATTTAAAATAAATAAGTTTTTTCTGTACTTTGTATGACTTAAACTCAAATAGTTTCGTGACTCAAATAGTGTAGTGTATTGGTTATAGAATATTTAAGGTCGTGTCACACCGTGCGAGCATTTAAAAACACTTGCCGAAATTCGTGCGCATTTCCTCGCAGAGCCGGAAGTGACGGCCGAATCCGCGTCATCCGATGAGCGGTTTACCGACATTCGAATGTTTGGTGTTTAAAATAATATATTTTAATGTAGCAATAAATGGTTTATTTATATATCGTTACATAAATATTTTGGTAAAATACATCAAATTTTGGTGGATGTTGTCGTGAACATCAAAGAATGTTGCAACTGTTTGACTTGTTTAGGTATAATGGAAACGGAAAGGTGTTGTTACACGTAAGATATTATTAAAGCTAAAATGTAAAGATCACAAAACCTTACTTTTGTAGTTTAGGTACTGTTTAAATATACATAATTCGATATCAATTCTCACAAAACTTGTAAATATCTTAAACTGAAATGGAGATCAGGGTGGCGTATAAAGGCTGGTTTTGGAGAGAGAATAGTTTTATGCAATTGATATATGTCTATATATACTGGTAGATGAAAGAAATAGTATAAAGTTCTGCTTTGTTTTGATACTGGTCGCAATCTTAATACTAATTTGCAAAGCGGCCGCTTTAGGTCTTTTGTTCTTATAACCATTTGTTTTCTGTTAAGGATTATTAAATAAACGAAAAATATAATGTGAATCCAGTATGTTGATACTGCACTTAAAGGTGTGTGAAACTCGTCAAACCGGCTTGGAATTGTGAAACAGTGAGACCCACATGCAGCTATACAATTAGGAGTTAATCTCTTCTAACTTCGTGAACTAAAGTAGTAATTATGATAAAATCATGTTGTTAGTACTTAAAAAAATACTATGAAAGAAAGAAAGAAAAACTTTATCAACGACTATCAACGGAAATAGCTTTAATTAACATCCGTTTAGTCGTTTTTGAGATTCAATTAATTACTTTTTCGTGATACAGTCTTAGCCAAATGATTAAAACGTTTGTCACATCTACGGAAACCTCCACTGTGATATAGATTTCCACGCACTAGTCACGTCTTAAATAATTTTAATCAATTTTATTTCACCCTAATATGAAACTAAATGAATGTCATTGTATGTCCATCAAAACGGTCTAAAGAAGTCTTGCGAAAAATATTATGACATTAATTTTAAAGCTCACTACAAAAATATATTTAAGCCAATGAAACTATTTGAAAGATATAAATTATCCGATGACTTCCTCTCCGATGCAAGGCCGTGGATTTTTCTCTGATGAATGGTTACGAGCATCAAAAATAATTGTAAGCTGTAACAAACGTAAAAATATACGAGCGGGTTGTTTACGTTTATATAAAGATGAGAAAGCAATTTAGTTTCTTCAATGGACCCGTAATAAACTGTTGCGTCAATGCCTGTTACATGTTTTGGAGATTGTTTAGATTGGTGAATTAGTTTTTATGTTAGATAAGCATATGCCAGCCATTCTGTTCGTGTTGCTATGACGATGAAATATTTATTAGTGAATTGCAAGGGCATCGCCATCTTTTTGATTATATTTATCTATCTCTCGGTAACTGTTCTTTCTTTCTACACACTTAATAACGTGTATCAAAG
The DNA here is from genome assembly GCA_949752895.1 of Dendrolimus pini. NCBI lineage: Eukaryota > Metazoa > Arthropoda > Insecta > Lepidoptera > Lasiocampidae > Dendrolimus > Dendrolimus pini. Next base: position 11,728,457 of record OX457150.1, read on the forward strand.
TTTCGTGACAATCTAATGCAAAGTTACGGCGTGAAAACGTCAGGTAAATAAAATCACATTCGCATTTAATAATAATAATCGGCAGACAAACACACATTGTATATTCCCAAATCAAGAAAGTTACGGTTGTGTTGTAGGTAATATACAACGGACTACTCTGGGGCCGATCCCAGACACCCAGACCATAGTAAATAACGGAGAAAATACGTTTCCGAAATTTACTATACCAGGAATCGAACCCGCAGCCCGCAGCGTTGAAGTGAGGTAGGCCGGCAAGGGCTTAGCCCGCTCAACAGAGGACGTCAAGTTATAATTTTGATTAGCATACTTAATTAAACTACGTTTTAATTGTTGTATTGTATTTGATTTTTATTATTCGAATGTTTCGACCACTTTTCAGTAGCCATGATCATGTGATCAATGAAATCAATCAATCATGTGATCAATTATGTGTACTGCACGTGAAAACTTAAGAAAATACTATAGAATATTACTGTAAAGTTTCATCAAAATCCGTCTAGCAGTTGTAGAAAAACAAACATCCGTAAATTTTCTAGTTTATAATATTAATAAGATTACTTTCTCACAAATCAATGATCGTTCACGCCATCTGTGACCCACTGGTCCATTTCGATTCCACTCCTGCGTTTTAATGGTGCACGTTTTCGATTCCTTTCGTATTAATCTCGGTCGTTTGTGTCGTAAATAAATATGGGCACGTGTCGTGTGAATGCGGTTTAATGTACCGGCGACAAACTCAACTACGTTTTGAAATGTAATGATCATTAAATCAATTTGTATTTGTATGTACTGTGCTTCTTCTCCTTAACAGCAATAACACGTTACGAAGCGATGTACATAGACTAGGAAGTAAAATTAATTTTTAACTACCTATATGTATTGATCTTCAAAAAGTGTTTTCCAGTGAAACTTATTTTGAATAAAAACGTTTGAATTTGATTTAAACTATAGTGACAACCTATGCAGGTAGACATTTTTGGATGTTTATAAAAACATTATATGTCTTTAATTTATGAGTTTGTCGAATTTCATTTCAATCTTTTCAGAAGTATTCACGTGATGCCGTATCAGACAGACAAAAATTCTAAAACTTGTATTTTCAACACTTTTAAATTAGCCCGCTAGATTTTTTCTCATTTTATTCTAATCATTCTATTACCTGCACATCTTCAACAAATTTATTATGTTATAGATGTAGTTTGATTTATAATTTACTGTCATTTTCAATAGGTCAATATTACATACATATGAAGTTTCCCATGATGGTAGTCAGACACGACGAATCTCTACTTGCGACGATACTGACAATCAACAGTCACTTTATCTACTTTCTCTTCATATATGCATGTTTATTTGAAGTGCTTTTTGCCTGACTTTTGTTTAACGGTTTTGCTATTAATCATGGTGTGGACGTCGCGGTCTACCGGCACCGACTCTACCATGCACAATGCTGTCATACACTTTTTGTGTTACTCTACTTTTATCGATTCCTTTTTCAACTCTTTTTATTACATGGTCTTGCAATCCACAACGTTCCCTTATCACACTATTCCTTATATAAACACTAGCTTCTGCCCGCGACTTCGTCCGCGTAGGAAGTTTTTTTAACTTTCCCACGAGAACTCTTTAATTTTTCGAGATCAAAAGTATCATATATGTTGACCAGGGATATAAGCTACCACCATACAAAATTTCATTTAAATCGGTCCAGTCATTTCGGAGATAAGCCCGTACAAACAGAGAAACAAAAAATTAAAAAAAATCTAAATTAGTTCTATTTCACTTTTTACACCCTCGACTCGGTTTTTAGCATTGTTCTTCATTGTACGGAAATTGGACCTCTACAGTTTTATTATATATATATATAGACACTTTTCAAGGCTCTCATTTTATAATATCAATGTTAAGATAGATAGATAAATAGACAGATAATAATACTTTAGTGTTCAGTAAAATATTAAATTCCAGTCTTATTTTTTTTGCTGTCCGTGCCGTTGAAATGTGTTCGGCTTCCTTGTGCAACAGCGGAACGTGTCCGCGTTGGATTGTACGTCCAGAAATATTTTACATTATATCAGATAGCAAACGCACATTATGACTTGCCGTCTGGTATATTCGTTGAAATTATTGCCCGAACATTCTTTTTTGGTCGTAAAGATGTTTCGAATGATTGTATTCTTGTTCTTGACTATCCAGTTGGGTCGTTGGTAATAGTTTAAGTGCGCGTTGGCGTTTGCCTAATATTCAGAGGTCAAACACATAAATATTGTTTGTTACACGCCGACAAAGTGAATGCACACCTGCAGTTTATTACCTTTAACGCATTAGGAATTATTTTGTTTACTTTGTGTTTAAAATTTGTAATAAAGGAAATCATCCTATTTTTATTGTACTCGTTTATGGCCGCAGGTGTGCAGATTACGTTTTCTTAGAAAAACTCAGTCCACGCAGTCGATTGTTGTATTATACAGTTTACTATAAAAAAATGCTTGAACGGAGGGGTGCCGCAGTCAAGCTAGGATTACGATACGAGCGAGACGTAGATTCGATGAGCGATGTAGTGACGGACTTTGCGCGTGTTATTGAATCATGCAGTTTGTACTAGTAGAGTCTAGTTATGTTTGTACCTATGTTATACGTGTTTGTATAGTTCTAATCAATTCTATAGTAATTCCAACGGCATTTTAATTCAAGTCCTGCGTAACTCGTAACAATATTGTTACAGTAAATTATGGAGTACTACTCTATACAAAACAGGTGCTAATCATAGAATAAATAAAAATATAACAATATTATTGAATTAAGGAAATGGCCGATTGTATCGTTTAAAAATAAGAATTAAAATGAAAACTTGACAACAACTAACTTAATATCATAGAATTACTTTAATTACAGCTATAATATAAATTACATAATATTGAATACAATGTAAGAAAACTTAACTTATTTGTATTGTATTCTACCCATAGTCCCTCAAGACTATAAGTAGAATACTGAGCCCAGATCACCGTCTTCTATGGGTAAGGTGCCCAGAAGGTTGGCTACGTTTCCTCGCTGGATCGCCATACTGATCCGTTGGCCGAGGTAGGCACCAGCCCTCTGATCACCTGAAGAGTCGATGAGTCGTTTTGATAAATTTTGGTAGAGGCTCATGGCCTCAGGACCCCACGGTCCAAGCGTCTCGACAGCAAACGGCACAAACATATAACTCTCACTAAGGGTTGCATACTAACTTAATAAATGTAACAATCTTTCGCAGGATAGTCAAAATTATTTAGTTTACTTAGGTGGCAATATAATGTGAAGTAAATTTGGACGTGCGTGTCACAACACGAATATCTCTAGCTCTTTCGGCTCTTGAAAAGGCTGGAGCGAGATGTGTCGTGCCGGTTTCTGTGCTGTGTCTCTCTCTACACAGCTACAGGAGTGATGCACTTCTTCAGAGCGAAACAGCTATATCTTTCTTCTCTTTTTATCGAGCCGTTTTGCGCAAGTCTATTCTATCATATAGGTGGTCTTATTCCAAAACTGAATCCTGATTTAACGACAGTAATACAATGTCAGCTGTCATGTGTCGCGCCTGTCGGCGTGGTGGTGCGCATGAGTCACCCGGGGATCCCTTGCGTCGGCCAGTGACTCACTTGGCGCCATTCCACAGTCGCATTTACGACTAATATATTGCGTAAAATGTTAACACAATCGTATAAAATATATAGGTTAGTGGGACGCGTCTTTGTGTATCGACTTTTGTTAGTTTTAGTATTGGATACACTTCTTAAATCGGGCCGAATGACTTAATTTATATTAAGCGTGGAGTTAGGTAGCCTGACTTACGTCTGCATTAGTGTAGTAGTTAGTCAACTTGCGAAATAAGTCCTTGTACAAAAGTGGAGCTTCTCAATTTGACTGTCTTTCTGTATGGTTGCTACGCGATTTCTTAGTCAATTGTGGCCCGATTTAATATAACTAGTGGTCGCCCTGTGCTCGAAATTCGACCATAATTAATTTAAATTATAAGTTTGAACATTATTAAGGTTCTGTAGTCAAAGACTATACTTCTATAATCAGAGATTTCCCCAAGGCTACACTGTTAATTTGACTTTACCATAAACAAAAGAGTCCAAATACATGGTAGTGTGTGTAATGTTTTTATTGATTTAATGTATTTTCTATACATGATTTTAAAAATATATTAGCATTCTGCACTTCTATATATAAACTATGAGTGTGCGAAATTTCATACTCCTCCGTCCACGCAATTTTCATAAAAATGGGGACAAAGATTTTGCTTCACGTATTCAATACTACTACTACTAGTATTCACGTATATGATATATATTTCGAAATAGTATGAAAGGTGCTCCAGAGATGGTCCCATTGTCGCTAAGTTAGGATCTGATGAGTGCAACCGTTTCTTTGTGTTCCGTCCTTCGCCTTATGCCAGGGCTACGGGTATATGACCTAGCCTCTCCGCAGCCCTGGCAGGCGTAGGCCTCCCTCACGAGGCCTCTTCCATTGCCGGGGGACTCATCCCCCGGCATCGTCATGCTCTCTTTGGCGTGGGGCGGTCAGTAACGCGCCCCACGGAGGAGAGATGAGCGCGCGCGGAACACTCGCGCTCTCATCTCGACGGCATATGCGGGTGAGTGAGAACCCCTATACCCCAAGGGGCCCCACCCGCGCCGCCCGCTTACGGTGGCCGAAGGTCGAAATCCGCCCTCCGGCGTCGGCGCGTCCTCCTTTGGCGGGAGCGGAGCAAGGACGTCCGCTCACGCTCCCGCTCCGCCTCCTCCTTCGCAAGCATAACGCGCTCGCAGAAGGAGGAGACGGCGTCCCATCCGGTTGAGCTCCCGACCATGGTGCGTACCACGGCCGGGAGCGAGAGGTCAGGTCCGGCTGATGAGTGCAACCGAGAGCAACCCTCAAATATTATAGGCATGTGTTTTATATATTCTGATCTAAAGCTATCCAAGTGTCTAATTAAATGTAGAAAAAAAAACAAAGCTGACTTCAAACTGAAAAGAAAATAATAAACATTTTCTACAAAATCTTGAAGTCGGTGTTAAGTGAAACATAAAAAAAAACAAAAAAAATGCACAATATAGTAATTTTTATGTTCGCACCGACTTCAAGGTTTTGTACAAAATATTTATTCTTTTATTTTATTTTGCAGTTGGTTTTGTGGCTGTATAGTTAAAATCATTATTAAAACGTTATGCGTTACATGGCAAGCTCCCACGGTGGATGGTGGGCCTGTTTTGTTTTGATTGCTCGGACACCGACCCTCGTCTAGACCGGGAGCCCTCTATCATCCAACCCTCTATACAAACAAACACACTTAACAATTATAAATCGTTTGTTTGTATCGTGTTAATTGTTTTTAGCCGTTGCATTGGTTTATGGTTTATGTTGCACTTAGTATAGTTATGGTGAAACTTAGTAAGCGACAGAGATTGTTTATTTCAATTTTTTGACGAAAGAATTGCGCATATCCTCGTACGGGCCACTGCGAGTGCTTTCTGTGTTTATGAATTAATTAAAGATTGCAAAGCTTAATTAGACTTTGATGTGTGTACGAGTGCATTTTTTAATGACGCCCAGCGAAGTGGCCTTGCTACCTTCTTTCATAATAGGTTCCATATTATAAATACGAAAGTAACTCTCTGTTACGCTTTCACGCAAAAATCACAGTACTGGCCTGGCGGAGATATCTTCCTATATATTTAGTCTTAATTAGTTAGCTTGTCTTAGTTAGTTTAGAAAACTACATAGGATACTTCTTATTCCGGAAAACGGGATAGTTTTCGGGATAAAATCAACTTTTTGAGTGTAATAAATATAATAACAGCCCATAAATGTCTCACTGCTGCTCGGGCATCCCATTATAGGGGAACGGACAGTATACCCGCCACGCTTGTCCAAGGCGGCAGGCAAGGTTTGGCAGGTTTGACACATCGGTTATCTCGATGTGTAGGCTGCATCACGATGTTTTCCTTCACCGTTGATAGCACGTGGTAATTGTAACAGTATGCACATTAGGTCAGAAAACTGCCTGAGTGGTGCATGCATTCCGGCCAGGGTCGAAACCGCGCCCTTTGAGTCTATAATCCGCTACAACAACCTGCGCAACTCGTCAAATCTCAGCGGAATCAGGATATAGATCTGGCTTGATTTATTACCATATTTTTAACGTAATGTATATTATTTCAAAGGCTTCCAAACTGCCTTCCTTCCTCATTCTTGTCAAGAGCGACAATATATGTAGAAACTTTGACCGCGGACTCGTAAATTACTGTAACGACCACGGATGTAATAGATAAAAATTTGCATATTTTTTCTCGACGACATAATTTATTTAAAGAAAAAAAAACAAGTGGTATTTTCATTTTGATAAACAGCAATGTGGTTTTAGTAAAAAGCGTGTGTATATTTTTATCAAATATTGTTATTACTAAGTTTTGGTCAGTTTTTAAAATGTCAGCATTAAGTAAAAATGATTTAAAATCGCGCTGAGAACCGTTAAAGCATAGTTTTTTAATTATGTGTACCTATCATTCGCGAGAACGTAAGAAAATATTTCACAAATTATTGCTTCAACACTACCCTGCTACGCGCGAATTACGCATATCTTACGACGAACATTCGGTAGCTGAATATTCGGTATTCGGCCAAACTACTACTCGTAGCATTTCTAATTTTTAAATTACTCCAAAAGGAGGATCTCAATTCGACTGCGTGTTGTTTTTTTTGTGTTTCTTACGCGATTTCTCCGTTAATTGTGAATCGATTTTCATTTTTTTTATTCGAAAGAGTATACTCAGGTACTTACTTGTCACAAAGTCACGATCTGATGAGTGGATCCCAGGGAAATCGAGAGTAACCCTTGAATATTATAGGCACGTACAACGAGTTTCATATGTTTTTTGTTTCTAAAGTAAAGTATTGAAGTAATTGCGTAACTAAAACGTAGAAAACAAACAAAAAATTTTGGAAAATATAGTCATTTTGGTGTTTTACTTCGCACCGACTTCAAAACGTTTTAGAAAATATTTATTTTTTGGCTGTTAGTTACTTGAAGTCGGTTTTGTACTTTGTTAAAAAGGTTTTTTTTTTGTAGATATAACTGATTTTTGATAACGCACCTGTCTACGTGTCGTAGCATCGATTTCTACTTTCTACTGTCGTAGTCAATCGAAAATGTAGCGATGTAGCGTCGTAGGCAGCCACTAGACAACTTACCTAAATGCTACGACCGTATACTGTAACTACGAGGTGAATTTTCCATTACTGTATGGAAACACCTTAGTTTTTAAAGTAAAAGTTCTAAGGCTTGTTACAATTGTTGTATGCTCTGATATATATTCTACGATTTATATTTTATATTATTAAAAAACAATTAATTTATGTGTGTGCAGTTCACACACAGTAGAAGTGAGACGAAGAGTGATAAGGGGTGGGAGGGATTATATTTTCGTGACGTCTTTGTCCTCTAAGAAGAATGAATCGATATCGACCGTATTAACGGTTTCATGGATTAATAATACTGTCACGTGTGCTTGAGAAGATTTACAATTTCAACAATTCAAGATTCCGACATTTCGGTGACTTTTCAGTAGCCGTGATCACGGGAGACAAAGATGTCAAGTGTCAATGAAGATTGTTAAAGTTTTCTTTAGCCTACCTTCAACTTGTTCATTTGAATTATTTAGTACTAGCTGCGCTATTACTAAATAATTTAATATTTAGGATAATTCATACTGTATCTTTAATAATTATAGCTTATGTGTTATTCTGCTATGTAAACTATAAAGTAAAGTAAAGATTCATCAAAATCCATTCAGTAGTTCTTGCGTGAAAGAGTTACAAACATACATACATCCATACATTCTTACAAACTTTTGTTTTTATAATATTAGTAGGATTAGTAGGGAGTAGGATAATTCCATTTTATAGAACCGTTTCGCTATCGCATGCTTAGAAATTGATTTAACTTTTTAATTTGCTAGCATTTTAAGATAATAAACAATTGTATTTGAAAAATACGCACGTTGCATCCTTTCGCTTTAAAAACAAAAGTGACATTTACAATCGGAAAAGAATTTATGCGCATCATTACGATACACATATGCGTACACATGTGGACGCGGCTTTACTGCCAGTTTAGACGACGAACATTCTTAGACCTTTTTAGGATGTTTTTGAACTTTTCTCCGTGTCATACCTTTTCATAGGGCCGTTAATTAACTAAATAGGGTATATTTGACGTGTTTATTTATCTCTTTTTAGTGTCGCTTTTCGTTACATCGAGTTTGAAATTACAACGGTACTAAAGAATTTTCACTTCTATAATTAAATACAATGTAACCGGTGTTACTGTTTACTCTCAAAGAAATTAGGTTTTTCACAGCAGCGATAAATCCTACTTGTGTTCATGGTAATAAAATGAAATGAGAGAATTGTTGTCACAGCGTTGGATATAATTCCGGCACAACAATGTGCTTAGTGCAAACATTGTTTGCTAAAAATACGGTGTAGAAATTCTCAAAATACGTTTTTTGAAGTGATAACATCTTATGGGAGGGTAAACACAGCATAGTTGTTGCAGGTGACATTCATAAAATGTATTTGTAGATTGTGTAAATGTGTTTGTAGTATTTAACTTTGACACAAAGGTGACAAAATTGTGCAACAAATTGTAATGATACACGACTATTAAATAAAAATATAAAATGTATATAAACCATATTAGGGTTAAAGAAAATTTGTATGCCAGTAAATGGCGAAACAGTTCTCGCTATCATAAGACCTTGTTTTCCATGTTTCATACAAATAAATATTTCATTTCATTTCAAACCGCTTTGTTACGCAACGTGATACGATGGCAGTCTGTCTGGCTTCTCTTCTCTCACTCTAAACCACAGCGCTAGCCGTTTTTCGGTAATCAGATTAAATAATGATACTAATACTGCACATGCACAAAATTCTATTGTTCATATTCAACAATTATTATTGTTAGTAAGAAAAAAATATTCTATAATTAATAAAATATTTTATTAATAAATAACCTTTCCTTACATTATCATATTATTATAGCCTATATAAAATGAATGTTTTTCTGTATGTCCTTTAAAGAATCGTAAACTATACATTTGAACATGTCTTCAGCAAAGTTGTTGTGCATGAGCCAGAGAAGGTTTCTGAGTTGGTTCATAATTGGACCCGGTAGGTGGCGCTGCTGTCGGCATATGGATTGAAACTTTTCCGGACAGCACGACGTCTGCCGGGACAGCTAGTTATACGTAAAATTTAAGTAATAACTTAAGCTTTTTACAAGTTAAACAATTTCAGTATTAAATAGTTCAACTTAGATTAGTTTAAGTTATCACTTCTGTCGGGCGGCCCGAGGCGCGCACGTTTTTTTTTAATAAACTTTTTTTATCTTATTACCGGAAACAGCTCCTATTTAGTTCCCATATGTATATATTCCTATTTTCAAAATTAAAAATTTACGTGATGTTTTTTAAGGAACTCATCTTCCCTTAAACGAGATTAGTCGGAAGCTGCTTTCTTTATTTTGGTGTTTGCCAAATTAATGAACGTTCACAAGGTGATTAGTGCGTGGTGTAAGCCGCCCCCGTTATGCGTTCCCGACCTTGACCACTTGGCTTTGTGCCAGGCGTGTACCGCTCACTCACCAGCCGTGTATTCTATACATAGCCTTAGAGATAGCGGACGCGTGTGCAGCCGTGCAGCGCTTGTCAGTGAAACGCCCCATGACCATTATCGCTTTTGACGGCCCACCTGATGGAAAGTTGTTGCCGTCGCCCAACAACAACTCAAAAGTACTACTATAAACAGTAAAAGAGCAGAGAGAAGACTGGTCTCAATACTTTATAATCAGAGAACCTTACGGTTTTAATACATATTTTACACTGACTGTTCACACTCTATAAGCATTTTTAGAACGCGATGGCGAGTCATCCCTCCAACAATTTTACAGTAACTTTTTTTTTTTTTTTTTTTTTTTTTTTTTTGTTTGAGGCGAGGAAAAATGCTGACCGATTTACGCACTCTCAGGGCCGTCACTAGGAAACGGCGCGCATCCATCGGGGGCGATAACGCTAGCAATAGTATGCTTTGTTTGCGCTTCGTCCGCGATGGCTTGACTCTGAGGAGTGTGGAGACTCCGAGCGATGCCGCACGGGCGAGCAACCTCAATACCCACTAAAAAACCTCTCTTCCCGTCGACCCTGCGCTTTGTTGTGAAGGAAAGACTGAGATATAGAACATAGTTACGCAACAGTCGATCCAGCGCAATAAAGTGCCTGGAGTGTGCCCTGGGAGAACACACCCCACTTCGAAACGGGGGCTGAATCCCTTGCGTTGCCTAGTAGCAAGGGGCCCCTCGTACCGGAACCTAACTCAGGGAGGGAAGTAATGCGCGTACCTGCCTCTCCGGGTGCTAGCTGAAGGCCGGCGACCTCGGGTGGAGACATTAGCACGCGCTGCAGGACTTCGCTCCCTATCCCTTTCTGCGGCCTCTTTTAGAGACATAACCGCCTCACAGAAAGAGACCGCAGACTCCCAGCGGTCGTCGCTGTGCAACATGGCCGTTACCAAGTCGCCAAGCGATCGGACGGCTCCTACGTGTGTCTCGAGCTCGAAACGCTGAGGCGTCCATGCAGCGCACTCAACAAGCGTGTGTAACGCCGTATCGGGTGCGCCGCATTGGCGGCAGTCCGGGGAAGGCAAGCAGCCCACAATGCGAAACAGATACTGGTCGAAACAACCGTGTCCGGTCAGTATCTGAGTCGTCCTGAAGGTCAGGGTTCCGCTGGTGCGGGTCACCCATCTCTCCAGCTGCGGCCTGATTGCATCCACCGTATAGCCGCCGGCCACAGGGTGTTCGAGGTCACGAGACCAGGCGACGAGGCAGGAGGCGGTTTCCCGCTTCCTGACCGTCTCTAATTCGACTTGACAGAAGGTCAGTCCTCTAGCTAGGGCATCCTGCTGGGCTCGACGAACTCTGGACAGGACGTCTGCCTGGAGAGGCCAGGGCAGCTCGCCTGCCAAGAGAGTCGCCGCCGACCACGACACTGTGCGGTACCCCCGTATGGTCCTCACGGCCAGAACCCGCTGCGCGCGGTGCAGCAGGGTTCGGTTGTGGCGGTGAAGCGCATCGGACCAGACGGGCGCACCGTAGAGTGCCATACTCCTCAGGATGCCGGAATAAAGCTTCCGCGTCGCACCCCCCGGCCCCCCCACGTTAGGAAGAAGCCTGGAGAGTGCGCCCGCGGAATTCAGAAGTTTGGGAACTAGCTGCTCAAAGTGCGCTTTGAACAGCCATTTCCCGTCTAGGACTAGCCCAAGATATTTCATCGTGGGCCCTACTCTAATCGCCACCCCCTGAACTGTAACGGACAAGTCCGGGGGAGGATTCCGGAATTTCCTATGGAACATGACGGCCTCCGTTTTCGCGGGGGAGACCTTCAAGCCCAGCCTAGCTATTCGATCTACGACGATCGCCAGCCCGTCGTTGGCGACGTCCACGGATTCCGCAAAAGACGCGGCGCGTGCCGTGAGTAGGGTGTCGTCCGCAAAGCAGATCAGCCCTACTCCGGGCCGGACCGTCACCCGAAGGATCCAGTCATAGCCTACGTTCCAAAGGATAGGCCCGAGGACCGATCCCTGTGGAACGCCGCACGCGACACGTCGCCGACCTAGCACGTGGTTGGCGGACTCACCACCCTCCCAAAGGACGTGCCGATCTCGCAGGTATTCGCCCAACAGCCTCGTGAGGTACGGGGGGACTCCGTGCGCGCGGAGCCCTTCCCTGATCGTCTCATGAGGGAGGCTGTTAAAGGCGTTCGCTAATTTTACAGTAACATACAGTAACATCCGATAGCGGATTGAAGTCATTGATAAACTGTTTTAATTCAAGTGCTATGGATGAAAAGAATTGAACAAATTACTGTTTGGAAATTCCAGGTAATATTTTATACAAGATATTTTTCTTTTTTTTTCAACATTATACTTAAAGTTTTACATGTAATAAAACAAACCGAACACAGTACAAATCTATCGCGTCTGCTAACATAAAAATGAAATGTAATGACTACCGTCTATATAAGATTGAGAGACCTTGAATTATAGCCTACACAATTGCTACAGTATATTATTGTTATATATTTATTATTCAATTAAGGAAACGGCCGATTGTATCGTTTATAAATATTATCAACTAGAAACGGAAACATGACAAGAACAACTATGCTAGTAAATAACTGTAACACTAAGCCTGGCGAACCACCTGCGAAACATACCGCGCGGGCTTAACTTAAAAACCATTACAAGCGTGTATAGTGGAACTTTCCGCAGGTGTGTCGCTATACTCAGGCTCGGTGCACACGGGCCACCGGCCATCTGCCACGGCTATTTTTGTTCGCGCTGTTGTCGGTGGCCAGTTTGCATCGACGCTAAAGGTGCTGCCGATGTGCTGCTGGCATCGAAGGGAGAATGGAGTACACTTCAAGGTTGTTATGGTGGCATGGCCACCTGAATTTGAGTTGTTTTGTCGCCTCTTACGATAGTCCATCCGTTCGCAGGATTAGCTTTCTTTCCGCATTCGTGCACGTACTTTGTGTAAATTTGCCTTATCACAGGGATGAAAACGGTACTTTTCGTCCTTCGGAAACGATTTTCCCAGCTGTCGAAAAAAATAAAAAAGTGTGCGAACCATAGATAATACATGCGACTCATGTCCCAACTTTTTTACAGCCGCTCTTAAATCACAGCATAAATTATAATAAAAAAATAATAACAATTTTGTTACATTTTATACTTATAAGTTACTTTTCATTACATTATTATTTATCATTATATTAATACGTGAAGTTAAAACTTTGGACCCCTTTTTACGAAAATTGCGCGGACGGAAGAGTATGAAATTTCGCACACTTTAGTTTATATAGAAAAGAAGCGACGAATGCTAATATTTTAAAAAAACATGCATAAAAATACATTAAAATAATATAATAAAAAACACATTACACACACTACCATGTATTTGACACACACACTCATATATACTCTTTTGTTTATTGTTCAAGGCAAGTTAACAGTATAGCCTTGGCGAAATCTGTGATTATTTATAGAAGTTATAATTATAGTCTTTGACAATAATTATTATGGTTGAATTTCGACCACGGGCGACCACCAGTTTACATAAATTTGATCTAAATATTTACAATCACCAGTGACAAAAAAATATTCGCTTCCTATGTGAGGCAGTAAATGAGTTAATCGGATTTTGATATGGATTTAACGCTTGATTTGGTTACAGTAGTAGTTGTTTGTTTAACTAATCAGTTTTTATTTAGTTTCCTCGTGTTCGAAATGAAAAGCAGAGTGTTAACCTCGGGTGAACAGCCTATTTAGGCACTCGAACTATGTCACCCGTGGAAATTGTAGCTTGCCAACAGTGAAATAAATTTTCAAATCGGTTCAGTAGTTTCGGAGCCTATTCAATGCAAACAAACAAATCTTTCCTCTTTATAATATTAGTATACTGTTACGAGTTGCGAGACTTGAATTAAATTGCCGTCGGAATTATTATAGAGTTTATTAGAACTATACAAACACGTATAACACAGTTACAAATATAACTGAACACAACAAATCCAAACGTAATGGAGAAGGTCGTAATTGCACACACGGCACGGCTTGATCGTAGTTGTCGCTGAACTGCAGTCTCTACATTAGGCACTCGTTTTATACCTCACAGATACAAACGTGCTCGTATTGTAGTCGACTTAATCTGCAACACCTGGCTAATGATTCCGCCGTAAGTGGCCATCAATGAGTACAATAAAACAATGGGCTGTTCTCTAAAAACGTATGCCAATCAATAAGTAAACAAAAGAAGACGATCATAAAAGAATTACAATTAGTTCAAATGCCGACGGGGTAATAAATGTGCTTCTACAAATCTGTACGTGGAGTTTGTCTTTGTCGGCGCCTAGGTTGTAACAATATTATACAGACTTTGTTGGTCGAATTAATTTTTTTTACATTCTTTTCTGAAATATTGTTGAGTTTTTCGGTTGGTTTAACGAAATCCTGCGAGAACGCGACGTCAAGTCGGCGATATGAAATCACGACCCCCCATTCCAACCCCCACGCTTATCGGTTGTGGTAAAATGCACGCTGTTAGACGGTGTATTGAATTCAGAAGCGAGGGACCTTCGTTTTTATCGATTCAATCAAATGCATCGAGTGTGCAACATTGTTGCTAGCAGCGACTAGACTGACAACAGAATATACGATAAATTACGATAATCTATTTATTCTATTTGGTAAGAACAATGTCTCATTAGCAAATTTGTATTTCGCGCTTATATGTAAAGAATATATTCTTGAACGAAGACAACGGTCTTTTTCATATTGGGTTAGAGTAAGTTTGAAGTCTTCTTTATGGTTCTTAAAGAAGTCTACAAACTTACTCTAACTCAATATGATTAAGGCCGAAAGTATTCATCTTTAGTATATAAAGTACAATTCATAAATAATATAGTTACCGAGTCGCGAGACGCGAATTGAAATGTCGTTAGAATTACTATAGATTTTATTAGAACTATACAAACACGTATAACACAGGTACACAGATAACCGAACACAACAAGTCCAAACGTAATGCAGAAGGTCTTAATAAAACGCGCAAAGCCCGTCACTTATTAGATTTCCGATTGTGTTACAAACGTCTCGCTTTGCTTGTGGTTCTCTGTCGACCGCCCCACTCCAACAGGTCATCGTTTTATACTGCACAAATGCAATCTAATCACTAATCACTCGGCCGCAAACTGCCATAAAATAGTACAATAAAACAATGGGCTGTTTTCTAAACACAAAGTAAACAAAAGAAGACGATCATAAAAGAGTTACAATTAGTTTAAATGCCGGCAGATAATAAAATGTGTTCCGTTTCATATATGCAGGTGGATTTTGCTTTTGTCGGAACCTGAGTTGTAACAATATTTTCTTAAGTTTTCGCGACTAGTATACATAATAAAACTACGCGTTTTAACGGTTTTAAGCGCGGTAATTTATTTGATTTTTATTATTCCGACGTTTCGGCTACTTTTCAGTAGCCGTGATCACGGAAGACTAAGCTGTCAACTGTCAATAAGTATTATTACAGTTTTTTGTAGCCTAACGCCAACTTGTTCATTTTCATTATTTAGTTTTAATTTTGTTTATGGTTATTATTTACTCTATGGGAGTCTCACAACATGTTGTGGCTTGAAGTGAAGAAGCGTTATAAAATTTCTAAGAGGTTGGCATCGCGTTGCAACGTGTGAGGCGACTGTAACCTGCCTGCTTCAGGCAATAAAAATGATCCTAAGCAATCACGACTTTTAGCTTAGTGACTTACGCGCCCAAATCTCACAGGTGTATAGCTGGCCTAACGGAATATAATCACATGAATCAAGCGTAACTTCTAAATATTGATTGTTCCAAGCCATGCCTTTGATCTCGAACCCTGAAATGAAGTGTTGGATAGTCATCCAATAACAGTATACAGGGAGAACAACAGCCCGCTTGGCCAAGTGCCAGCCGATCGGTCGTTTTCACTGATACAACACCGTTAATATTATTACGCTAATAAAATTCGAAAGCGAAATAATTTTAGCCTTTGGGTTTCTCAAATTCATTACTTTATTTATTGTGAAGTCTTATATACAGGCTGAAGTTTCAAGTGGACCTTCATGGCCAATATCTTAACTCTAAGAAATAGCGAAAATCACTAAAAGGAGTCCCGAGGTCGATTTTGAAGAAAACTAAAGTGGTGTAAATAAGCTGTTGTAGAATAAATACTTTTTTTGACATAAATATTGTAATACTGGCTAGGATTTTATATTATCACAATTAAAAGTAATCGAATTGGTTGTGATTCTAACTTAAGAAAAAATGGTGTTTCATTTTATTTAGTCCCATTTTTATTAAAATATAATTATTATTTTGCCACGTTCGGGTCCATCACAGTAGCATCGTCAGTTTCAATTTTTCGGCTGATTTTGAAAAAATAAAAACTTCGTATATTATTACACCAAATCATAGTGCATCTTGTAAAGATCAATATCTGTGAAGGAATGTCAAACGGCAAACCAAGGAAAGGGGTTGATTTTGAACCAAATGTTCTATTTCCCCTAACAATTAGACTTTAAATTGCACCGGTCATTTGACCGCACCTTATATTTTTATATACTAGCTGCGCCCGCTGCTTCACCCTCATGGTGATGGAAAATCTTTATATTTCGGATAATTCATATTATCATTAGTAAGCTATATTACTATAAAGTTTCATCAAAATCCATTCAGTAGTTTTTGCGTGAAAGAGTAACAAACATACATCCATACATAAATTCTTACAAACTTTCGCTCTTATAGTATTTATAGGATATAGGCTGGATCGAAAATCTAATGATACTTTTTTAGTTGTTGTCAAAATTGGCCTCGAGACTCCTTTGAGTGTTTTTCGCTATTTCGTATAATTTAGGATTTGGCCCTGGAGGCCCTCTGGAAAAGTTCACCTGTATACTAGATGAGAATGGATGAAAGTGGAATCACAAAATTAGTGTATGAAGAATGACAGCAGTCTGAGTGGTAGACCGCGGCGGCAAACTGAAGATAGGCCATGTAAAAAGCACCTCAAATAACCGTACACGTATGAAGAGATTAATGAAAGTAGATGAAGCGGAAGGTGTTTGTCCGGACCAAAGCAGCTTGAGATCTATCAATCCGGCCTATGCCTATGGGAAACTTGATAATATATCTAACTGTAATATTATAGCAGAAGGTGATGTCAGGAGCCTTAAGAACAGACGAGCGTGCATGACAAGAGTTATGAATGTCAAAGAAGCAAGTGAGGTGTGTAAGAATAAGCCTGAATGGCGCTCTGTTGTTCGTGCCTACCCCGCAAGGGACCTGGCGTGATGTTATGTATGTATGTATGTAATATTATAAAATAGACTATTTTTTTATTTCTTGTCCCTTTGTCAGTTTGTTCGGGATTCACGTAAATACTACTGAGCCGATTTTGATGCGGTTTTCGCAGAGCGACAGCAAATTACCGGACTTTATATCTGCATTATTTCATGTTCCGGGAATCTCTAAGGAGTTTCTTGGGAGGTTTAAAGTGGCCCGCTTGGAAAAATCGGATTCCGATGTAATATTTTACTGATCGATAGCAAATTCTTGTTATAAAATCTCTGATACTTTATATCCTGGGAATCTCGCGGGAATTCTCCCGGCAGCGGTTTTAAGTTGTCAGGACACGTAAAAATTGGCTCATTTCGTCCAACGTGGACGAAGTCACGAGAGAATCCTAGTATGTATGTATTCTGCTAACACAAACGCGGGATTCGAAGGTATTGCGTTCACGCTCGATGCGATATCAAGGATTGCTAATATTAGGATGTAATTTGTATAAATTAATTCAATTAACGAGATGAAGGTTTTCATAAATATGATAGGTACACGGATTGATTACATAATTAATTGAATGAATAATTATGAAACCAATGGACTGTAAATTCATAAACATTATTCACTAACGTAACATCTGTACCTTGTTTGGTGAAACCACCTAATTCCAAATCTGTTAATTCATCAGGAGTTACTTAAAACCTGATTTTTTTGTAGATTATGGCGCTCGCGACCGACTACTGTTTAACAAGACATCGGGCTTGTATCTTCTCTTCGCGATATGCCATAACCTTAGGAATTTCTGTTGTATATTGATGGTAATAAAATATTGTTTGTTGATTTTTTGGCTTACGTCCAGCAAGAATATAGAACCTCGGGGACCAGAGAAAACATACTCAAATCAAGCTTGATACTAATTACGTGAATTATTATTATATACATAAGGTTTGTGTTGGAAATTCGGGGAAAGTAATGTCGCGTATTTCAGAAGTTTTCCCTTTTCCCTTTTACTTCCTGCTTGCTTGCTGAAGTTTCGTAGTGAGATGAAGAAATCTACTTTTTACCTTATCATTAGTAGAAAATTGAGATAACTTGTATGAGCTTATGTCAAATTTCAATCAAGTAAATATAAATAATTAAGAGAAAATTTTGTTTATATTCATTGCTTCGGGATTAACTAATTTTTTTAATTGTTAGAGTATAACAGACAGGATGACTCTTGATGGAAAGTGGATGCCGTCACCTATGGACACTTGCACAGCCAAAGGTGCTGTCAATGTTTTGTCTGTCTTAAGGAGGGACTGGTACTTGGTAGTTTAGTTCAAGGGCTGTGGCCATCCAGAGGGGCAAATGCCCTACCACCTGGCTACGGCCAGTTTTGTCACCTCTTGTAACAGGTCACTCGGTTACAAGAATTAATATTCTTTCTCTCTTCCTGCACGGATAAAACTTTTTATGTTTAAGTGTAAAATAAAAGACTAGATGTGACCACATGCTCTTGCTCTTGCTGGATATACCTCATTGTATTGCTAAAATAAAGGTCCGTGAATACAGGTAGATCTGTAGTACAGGCTAGCTATAAGCCAGGTATTGTGCCAGTAATATAGGCAAGGCCTGGCTCAATAAGGCATCCCATACGTGCCGCGTTAGGCGGGCGTCGCTTTGATCTCACGGTGGATCGCCTCCGTGGGCATTCCCTGCCCGTCCTCCGGGCATCTACACCCTTTTGGGTCGACGACCCAAAGTATTTTTTGTATATACAGACACCTATCGGATTGTTGTAACTTTTTTTTATTGATAAATATTTTATGTTAGAGTTGGGCAATTATATGCGGTAGTCGAAATTCGTAATTAAATGTCGAAATAGTATACGCAAAGTTTATTATAAATACACACACGTAGTTCACAGTTCTTAATAATTAAATCTGCTTCCTATTCCGAGTACACTGTTTCGCATTGTGTTATTGCTGTTTGAAGGAAAAGAAGCATCAAGAGACTCCCTAGCAACACGTCTAGCAATTATTTTTTACTTCATATTTGACTAGCTCAGCTTCTATTTTTAAAGCAAAGAAGTATGTTATGCAATACTACACACCAAAACATCACACTTAAAGTTCCCCGCCAAATACTACATAGAATACAAAGGTACGATACGGTGTTCAAAGAATAGGATGTAGACTTAATTTTTAACTTTGAAAATTGGGAGGAAGAAGACTAAGATGGTGTGGGCACGTAATGAGGATGGATGATAGTTACGTGACAGTAATAATATTAAAGGATACAAGTGTAAAGATTGACCAAAAAAGACATGGATGGATTGTAAGAAGGATGACATGATTTGTGGCGTGATGCAGGACGTATATCAGAATAGAGATGGAAGGAAAAGACATATTTTGCCGACTCCGAATAATTTTGCAATGGGAGCTAAGTTTGATTACAAACACTTGAATTAACTCCCTCCATATAATTACCCCAATGACTGTTCCGAGTTGTAGAATGGTTAATATCAAAGAGTCGGTGCCGTTGTAAATGTCAACGAAAAGGTTACCAGGGTGGCGGTACGTTGCCATTTTTAGGCAAAACTGGGTCAGTGGACATCGGGACTCGGGGTACGGATGGTAGTTTCACGGTCTCTTGAAAGGGACAAACGAAATTATGTTATTTTTTTGCGTGTGTGTTATCATTTCACGCTTATGTTTACGTATTAGACGTGGCCGTGACTTTAATAGCGGAGGGCGATATCTGTATTATAATAAATCTTAAATGGGATTGAGTTTGTAAAATATTTTTTTGAATGAGAACTGCCATTTTCGGAAATTCAACTTTAGCATCTTAGTCTGTATGATTTAGAATTAGGTTATATGTCATCACGCTAAGACCAATAGGATCGGAGCACTTATGAAGAATGTTTCAAAATCGAGGGGTTTTGAAAACAAATTCCACGTGGACGACGTCACGGTCACAGCTAGTACCAAATATAACCGGTTGCAATTCGCTAAGTAGTCATGGGACCCCGAACGAAGTTTCCCTGACACTGCAAATTAGACTAAACGATGGTTCACTTCAAAATCATTATGTGTCTACGGTTAGTCAAATACGTGACGTAATCAGTTGAAACTTAGTTTACATTATACCATACAGTTCAGTGTGCAATGAGATCAGTGCTCGGTCCGCTCAGCAAACATCAATCTCGTGGGATTACTCTTGTTTGAGGTCACGTATTTATGCGAAGGGTTATCCAGGTGCCTCTAACTATTAGGGATAGGTTAGGTATTGGGAACAAATTAAGAATTAAGAATTCCTAGGAATACGTTTGAGGTTAATAAGGTTTATGGAGGTATTAGATTACGGTTTCCATAACACTTTTGGAACTAGAAGTGTCAGCGAAAGGTCGTTCGCGTTGTCCTAACGACGTGTCAGTGATAACCAATACGATTCGATCCTATTATCGTCAAAGGTTTCTTACTCTCTTAGGTACTGTTTATAAAATATTTAAAATTAATTCCATTAACTTTATTTATTAATCAAATAATACCATATCTTTCTACATGAGAAATATTTATATTTCACCGGAATCAATTAGAAATTGCATAAGGTCTCACTGAAATGTCATACTATTATAAAAGCCAGAAACTGATAACAAAAAGTATAGGCCAAGATAAACATTCAAATAAATCATTCACAAATGTAACAAAGAGCGCGGGCCCTAGATGAGAACCTTGGGGAACTCCAGAAGTAATTTCGACAGAAGAAGAAGTAACACATTTAGTGTGACTAACTGACTTCTACGATTAAGATAAGTTATGAACCATCGGAAAAGGTTACCGTATATGCTTAGTTCTTTATTTTTATTGAATACTATAAAATTATGCACTTTATAAAAAGCCTTAGAAAAGTTAAGTTATAAGTTGTCAATTAAGTATACGTCTATACAAAGAATGATAAGGACTTATTCGAGTTAACTAATTTTACTAAAGTACCCTCACAATTTGTGATTTAATTAGAAGTGCTAGTACCTACATCCAAATATGACCACAAAAAACCGTAAAAATCCTCTAAAATACCAATTGTGTTTATAAAAATGTGATAAAACGAAGTGAAAGTGATAATGAGTTCACCCGATGACGGTTGTGGCGTGCGCCGGCGCAGGAGCATCAAGCGCTTGTTAAGGAGTCTCACTGCGGATAAGCTGCAGGCAGGTCAGTAGTGTCTAAAAGATTTAATGTATTAGTAGTCTGAATTTGAATTGAGATTCCTATAGCAATTCAATATTAATCGGGTATTCAGGATATTTAATCCATTAAATAAATCCTTTATTTCTACTACAATTGTTATCAAAAATGAAATATACAATTTATAATCAAACAATAGAAGTCGCCTCTAGGGCGTAGGACTCCCGTAATAGTTTCCAATTTTCCCTGTCTTCACATATATTTAAGAAAATATCTTCTCATCTCTTTCTAGGCCTTCCTTTTTGGCTCTTAATCCCGTTCTTTTTCCATCTGTTATCTTCTTCTACCCTGTCCATTTCCATTTCAAAGGGCTATTGATGACCTAATAATTAATTATAGTTTAAACAAAGTCTAATAAAATAAACGCGTTTAGCGAACCGGACTAAAAGGTAGAAAATGATTTTTGTATATAGAAAATATACAGTGACAGTAAGTTCTCTAATCCTAACTAATATTATATGTAAATGCTAATGTCAGTTTATTTGCTCGTGACGTTTTCACGCCTGAAGTAGACAACAGATCATCACGGAATTTTGCATACACTTGTCAGAAGTATAGAAAAAGACAAGGGGTACCTTTCATCCAGAAAAAATACTATTCCCGAGGGATAGGCGAATATAGTCGAAAACATGACCCTCCGATCGCGTTTTATGGCGCGACCGTTGCAATTCACTAACACATACTTCGTCATGACAACGACAATAGCAGTGACAATTTTAATTCTTTGCTCTCATGATCAATTCCGTATTCGCTAGACGGCGTTTTGAATGAAGGCATATTTATTATATAAAAAAGTAGTGTAAAGTTAAAAATAAAAGCCAAAATCAGCCTGCATAACACTGCACGGCGTTTTGGAGATTTTCCATTATCAACAAGTTATTAGTAACATCAATAACGAGCTAGTATAGCATCTGCTAATATAAACACCACGTAATATGTTGTTTGGAATGTGTTAGGGCTTGCCTACACGCGTTCCTATATTTTACGGGTTGAAAGTTAATATTTCTATAGCTTTGACGCCCTATAGTGTCTGGCGATTTTAACGAGATAGTAAGAGCAGAATTGGGTCCCTGATAGAAAGTGGTTATAGACATTTGTAACACCAGGCGCGAAACTAACGCGTTGCCGGCCTTGAACGGGGTATTGGAACCTGGTCACTGTCTCGGAAGACATTCGAAAGTCATTATGACGATTCCCTAGACCGGAGGTGGTAACCATCTAGACGTGCAAATATCTTGCTAGCTGGCTATGGGTTGTTTTGTCGTCTTTTACGCCGGGGTTATACTGTTCGCTCCCCCAGGAAATTGTTTATATCCCAATCTAAAAACTGACAAAGCGTTAGCTTCGCCTCTGGGGTTGCAAAGGTCTATACGCGACGGTAAACACTTTATTTTATTCTGCAGACCACGGGCCATAAAAATGGGTCGGATTTTTGGAGGGTTTGCGTGGGGCCATGGCAAGATCAGCACCTAGAGGCTCCGTGACAATTTTGATGTAAATGTGACGGACACAGACCCGCTATTATCCCTGTCTACACCTTACAAAAATGTACCCAAAGACAAGCCCCGGTCAGTGTAGCACTATTGTAGGAAAAGCTACCGGTCTCTTGGGATAAACTACTAATGGAACTATGTATCTGGGACTATGGCGACGATAGCGTCCTGTCCCCCTGTATGGGTATCGAAAAATGCCGTACAAATTGGCGAAGAGCAACATGGGTATAAGTCGATAAGGGGTGTCGAGAGGTGGGCTGTAGGTTCACTGAAGCTACTTTCGACGTTGTGACATTTATCACTTCCACCCCTGTGAGTCTTAGCTCTAACTAATCTATCTCTAATCTGGCTCTTATAGCTATAATCTAGCGCTAATAATTTTTATGTCACAGCTAAATCTGAAAAGATTCTATATACTCGTGATATTAATTACCAAAGCGGAACACCGGGTTCACATGTTCAGATCTGGGACTAAATCAGAACCATATAGTAGCATGATGATGACTCCGCTTATTATTATCAAATCAAAAGTAAACACTTGAATATTGATAACATTTACTTGCCTTTGCTCCTATTTTTACATAACAGTAATATTCCGTAAATTTGTTTTCAAAATTTCATTATATGTCATAACTTTTATGTATACGAATATGTATATGAATGTAAGCATGTTGGAAAATAAATTAAAAAAAGCTATTTTACACGAAAACAAGAAGCTCAGTTGCTCAGTAGCTTGTCCTCATACAATAATTGAAAATCTTCAACTGTTCAAAAGTGTCTAATATGAAACAAGACTTAGCCCTTATGAATGGGTGGAATTCTCCTCAATGGTTCACCTCTTCAGCAAACACCAGATCTTCGTACGTAGTTTTATGTGTTTACGTAATTCCAATAAAATATATCGACTTTAGGCATTGCAGCTCTACTCTCGTTGGGTTATTTACACGTCTGAATGCAAATTATTATAAATATAGAGTAAGCTTGTACAGGTTCACGTCGTACTGACTTGCAAGCTCTCTGAATGCAGTCTCTAGGTGTTAAATACCTGATCCAATAAATTTATTTAGTGTTCCACATGTCTCTGCTCCATCTGAGATAATGTTAGTATTAGTAACCGTTTCACGCAGATGTAGCGTAGGATTAATGCGTTAATTGTGACGTGACATCTATATATTAATGAGTAAAAAAACTTTGTACCCCTTTTTACGAAAATTACGGACGGAGAAGTATGAAATTTTGCACACTTATAAGTGTGCAAAATTTCAAAAAAAAAACTATAGTTTATAAAAAGAAGGAATGCAGGATGCTAATATTAAAAAAAAATATGCATTAAAAATTAATTCATACTCGGATAGATCGGATAGATAAACTTGATGAACTGTAAGGTCTTCATTCTATAATCGTCTTACGTTTTCTCAAAACCATGTAGTCTAAGTATGTGTGTTTATCATCTCGCTTCAATATTGATTCGATCTTGATTTAATGGTATGGTATGGTATGGTATTTTTTTTGTGAAAGCCCCAATTCTGTAACTGTTTAAATTTGGTACATGTGCTGTGTTTAATGATGTTCGATCGAAGGGTGCATTATTTTCATTCGTGACTTTGACCTAAAAGATATCGTGGTCCAATTTCAAGAGAGCAATAATCGTAATATATACATACACGAGAGTAATCCTGAATCAACAGCATAATCTCGGTATCTTCGGCGTTTCAATATGCGCGTAAACTGCGAGTTTCCTTAGGTACATGTGATGGTGCATGAAACTATTATTAGAGTTAGTGCACTGCAACTACCGGTCTCTATTAGTGCATGTTCGGTCTAAAGCTCCGTACACACTGAACGTTAAGAGACGATAATCAATTTATCGTTAAGTTTTATTATGTGTATTCAATTATTCGATTTTTAAAGCGTTTTGGTATAAGTTAATTTTATTTTCCTTTATTGATACACTACGTAACCGCGGATATCCAGTTTGTGTAATGAATTTAAAAACGAGGGCTTGGGTAATTCAGAGCAGTAGATTTCGAAAATGCAACTTTTAGAATTTCAGTTTGTCTCTCTGTTAGAGCATCACGTGTAAAACACTGACCTGATTCAAATAACACTTGGCTCAGGGCTAGCTTATATCCCGGGTCAACACGTAGGATACTATTTATCCCGAAAAATGACGCTGTTGCCGTGGAATTGACAAGATAGCTAAAAAGGCGCTGCGTTCGCGTTTTTTCGTTGCTGCCGTTGCAATACACTAACAAATACGAATTGTCATGCCAACACGAACGAAGTTTCGCTAGCACTGCTGTTCCTAAATAAGTCACTTGCAAAAATAGTCGTGTCAGTGAACATTATTTCACACACGAACATTTGCTTGATTGTGTGAGTATTATTAAATAAAGAATGAAAATATTGCAGTAAATACATACAGTAATATTTTGTGTTGTTAATTGGTCAGAGTAAAGACGGAAGAAGAACTTTTTAAGTTCTTTTGAGTATTGTTGTTCGGGCTAGCAATAGCCGTACATTGCCGTGCCAGCAGTTTATGTCGACACGTGCGTTTTAACATACAGCATTAGGCAGTACTCGGTCGGTCGCCAAATAACCTCTGGTTCTACCAAAATAAATTAATTAGCAAAAACTTTAGCAATAAACAATTTATATCTAGAAACTTAAATCATTACTAACAATCTTTTGTCACACGATATTTTTACAGATCTCGATATTCTTTAAAAATATCGTTGTAGTTTGAATACGCTCTTAGGAAATAAGCAATATTATTTATAACTAGTTTAGTTCCCTATAGGCATCGTAGTAGGAAGTCTCATGGTGGTCTATTTATGCCTAAGTGAATATAGAGCACCGGTTCTGTCCTAGGTTTAATTACGACTATTGACAGACTGACCGTCCTCCGGGTCTATTCACAGCAAGAACCATTGTTCCGTGCCATTGCAGTACTATAGAAACTCGATTGAGCTTAGATTGTTAAGGATAAAAGTGATCATTACATTTTTAGATCTCGTAGCAGCGAGAGGTAGAGTAAATGATACTTCAGATGGCAGAGAGTAGTATTCACTGCCGAGTGCTGATGTGAACTGAAGTTAACTAACTTATTTTGGAAATGGTAACCTGTACAAATATTAACAAGTCGTACTGCTAGTACAATATATAGCACAATGTGTGAGCGGGAAGGATAATGGCCGATCGAGATAGACCAACTATTAATATGAGCGCTCCCGCGTTGCGCTAGACAAGTAATCCAAGTAGTTTGTTGTCCGCTGTGATGACTAGACGTATGCAGCTATCATAAACTCATATATTTTTCATTTTTAATCTTCTTCTTTTCCTGACAGCAAGTTGGTCAGATAATTCTATTTTTAAACGTGATAAAGCCATGTTGGAATCATCATCTTGATTACAACTCTCAGGGTTGGTTCGATCCGTGTGACACCACGCTTTCACAGAATGTCGGCGTGAAACGGTTAGCGTTGAGCTAATCGTGTTTCGCACGATGAGTGATAGTTCCGATGGTTTCTTTCCCCTTTTCTTATCGCATATTTTCCATCCTATCGCTATATTCAGCCCCGCCATCTCATTTGTCTATCCCATCCTTCCTATCTCATCCGAAAGGCTGGCAACGCGTTGACTTCATCCAAACGTCTATACGCGACGATAGCCACTTTTCAGTAAGTTAATAAGGAAGAAAGAAAAAGACCTTATTTGAAGACAATGGAGACGTCATTACATTTTTACTTATTATTATATACATAGCATGTTTAGGAGTCAAGTGGGCCATCTGTCTGTTTATCAGCTTCGCAATAAAAATGATGCGGAACATTGCATTGTCTCAGTGAGTAAAAAATGAGTACGAAAATCGTAGTAGTCTTATCAAACATCCACGTTTAACAACAATAAGCTGGAGACAAGCGTGTGTTTGTTTATGCTATTGTCTTTGCATATGAAAGATGCAAGGGAAGTCGAGTGACAGCGCTTTGTGTATTCCACGCTGACTTGACATACATACAGACAGGTATATATTTTTATGTGTAGTTATATGCTTACATCTCAGACGAATAAAGGCATAGACGGAGTCTACATGAACAAAAGCGTCATATGAATTGAAGCATATATACTATCAATGCTAATACTAATATACTAATAATAATATTATAAAGAGGTAAGTGTGTGAGCTTGGATGTTCGGGGTAATCTCCTATACTACTGATCAGATTTTGAAAATTCTTTCACCAGTAGAAAGCTATAATATTCCTAAGCGACATGGGCTATATTAGTTTGTGATGAATAAATCAATTTTTTTTAAATATTTTACGTCCAGCGAAGTGGGCAGAGGATCGCCTGTTAAATATGTAACAGCAATAACGTTCCAAGCAAATTGCGCACATCCGCGTACGAGGCACTGCGAGTGCTTTCTGCGTTCATGAATTAATTAAAGGTTACAGAGCTTAATTAAACCTTGATATGCGCGCGTGCGTGCGTGCGTGTGTATTTTTCAATGACGCCTAGGGAAGTGGACACGGGTCGGCTGGTTTTTTATCAATTTGTATCTCTCTAGTTTGTTTGCATCTGTACTGATTGAATTATTTTATACAAGGTCCTCGTAACGCACTGCGGCGCAATCAGCTTACTTTAGCCGGCTTCACTTTGAAAGTTGGGGGCTCGGTCTACCTATTTTGTTCGTCTGACACTTACATAAACAAATACGCATTGTATATTGTATAAGGAAATGAAGAAACCATGGTATGGGAAAAGATCGTAATGAACTAGATGGTGTTACAGGCCACTTTTTCTTCACTTCTTGGCGTTTTATTACCAAATTAATCAAAAGTTTATTTTTTGACTGATTTTGATCCAAAAATAACTTTTGGCACCATCTATGGTCCGTTCCAATCGTTTATTTGCCTCACTATCGGTTAAAATTTCACATAAGCTCCATACAAGTGATCTCGATATTCAACCGATGGCACCTACGGCAAGGGAATGAACACTTAAGAATGAAGATATAGGAACTGGCCATTCAGTCGTTCGGAAGCTTTCTAATTTTCTGTTTTAGTTCTACCATAGTGTGATCATTAAAATATTTATAGAATTATAAATGTTGAGCCACTAATTGTGAGACTTATTCTTCTACAATACCAAATGAGCTAACTTGTTATTGTATTGTATGTTAAATATTTTATTACTTATGAAGTTCTTTTGTTTATTTTGTTGCAGGTAAGTGCGCACATTACTGCATTATCAAAAAGTACGTCTACTATATTATAAGGTAAGTATAAAAGTTTTTAAATTTCGATATGTATATTAACTCAAGAAACTTAGATTAGCGCCATCTGTTATCGTATTGTTAGGTAACGTGCATTCGGTTTGCAAAATTTAATTGCGTACTTTCGCTACTCTACGTTAGATGGCGCGCAACACTTGAGTGTTGACACTGACTATCGAAATCTAACACTAGATGGCGTAACCAGTATTTGTGATAAAACCGGTCGAGTACAATAAATGACTTCATTTCTCAAAAGGATTTGATTTTATTAAGGAAACATTGTTACGTTATTTTAATTTTAAGACCTGATTTATTGGAGTCTCTTTCTCAAGGACTATAAGCGACTTGAGCGCAATATTTTACAATACAAAACAAATTTGTGTATTTAATTCACCGGCCCATAAAAAGAAAAATGGGTTCTATATTTTTAAAAAGACTCATCTATGTTTATGTATGGCGCTATATATATATATAATTATATTATGCGATAAAAAAAACATATGTTCTTACGACGCGATTGTAAAATCGTGACGTAAAAAATGATATTTCTTTTTGTAATGAAAACATTTAAAATACTGTCGAATAGTTATTATTATTTATAACACCGCATGATGTTGAAAATGTAAAAATCGTGGCTTAGTGTAGTTTGGAAGAGGTCGCTTTTTAGGTTCCCGCCATAGAAGAATAGTAAATCATGACTATTTTTTTACTATAAACCGCAATTCCTAACACACTCTTTCAATCACAGACGGCGCGATTAGTCCGTTCTTGTTTCTATTTAAAATCTCAATTAAAACTTTCAATCAATGCTTATAAAATGTATCTTTAAACTTCAATCATTTCTTAATTAAGTCCTAATTTACTCCTTTTCAAAGTCGTAAATTTGGTATTTTAAAGAGTTATCGATGTATTTAAATTCAATATTCACCCTAAAAAAATTAGTAACCGAAGTGATTAATGCGCTGTATGTAATGTACTCTTTAAAACTGCACAATTGTCTTACATACAGGACTATTGCACATTGTGTGATGTCATAAGTCATGTTTGTGTCGGGTTAGCCAGACCGCAGCTGACGTACGACGAATCATGTTTTGTTAAACAAATACTAGTCATTGATGGGCTTAGTTAGAATAATATTATATTGAAATTAATAATAATTTATC
This sequence comes from Dendrolimus pini, assembly GCA_949752895.1. Lineage (NCBI taxonomy): Eukaryota > Metazoa > Arthropoda > Insecta > Lepidoptera > Lasiocampidae > Dendrolimus > Dendrolimus pini. The sequence continues at coordinate 11,757,623 of OX457150.1, forward strand.
TAGTTTTTTAGCCATTTTTACGAAAACTAAATCCTTATGAAATTGTCATTAAAATAAATATATTAATAAAAATACAATTCACATGTACATCCTATTAGGCGTGCAAATTTTACTTAAGATTATTAAAAAGAAATAATGACATAAACAAAATTAAAATTTAAAATATTCCTAATTAAAAATAAACTAAATTATAAATAAATCTAAAAATAAACTATATATACAAACTAAAATTAAACCATAAAATCTAGTTCCAGACCGCTGTTAGTCGGAAACGTGCCCAAAACACTGGCCACATTGCCTCGCTGAATGGCAATGCTGATGCGTTGTCCAAGGTATAAACCAGTCTTTTGGTCACGTGACACATGTACCAGCCGTTTGGCTATGTCTCGATAAAGCTTCTGCGATAAAAAGAAATACAAATTATTATAAAAAAATATACAAATTATTACAAAATTAACGAAAAAAAAATTATACATTAATGTCAACCATATGTAAGTTGACGAAAATTTCGCTTATGGAGTAAGAACAATTTATCCAACAGCCATTTGTGTAGTCTTTGTCTAAATATATTTGTGGGCAGATATTTAAAATCTTCGGGAAGTTTGTTAAACACCTTTAGCGACATGTAATTTGATTTTATAAATGGCTTATCGAGCACACTTTCTAAAACTTAAAAGAGTTCATGGATTATGAAAATTAATATAAAATTCTTAATATTACATATTATTATAAATCCTTGATATGTAACAACAATATTGTTATGAACAAAGAATTTATAACTTTATTATGTTTGACTTTGTCATCTTCTTCAACCTTAGTTGCGTTCGGAGGATTCCTTACGACGCCCGACGCCCAGGGTCCACACTTTAGGTACCTACTACCTTTTCTTCTTCACTTCACGCGATCTGTAGTTGAATCGTTCGACCTGATTCCTTTTACACCATTCCTCTTCGGACTACAAGATGCACTGGACTACGGGACCAGTTTCCCTTTGGAAACAGCAACAGTGCGAACGATACGCTTCGCTTTCACGTTCCTATTGCGTACAGCAGAGCTGCAGAATGCACTACCAGAATCAGTATTTCCCGGAAATTAAAATCTGGGTGTCTTCAAATCTGGTGTGAATAGGTATTGGGTATTATCTATTTAAGTGTGCTCCATCTTCGACCGTATCATCTGATACGATGATATTAGACCTGATTGTGGTTAATGCGAACCTATTTATCATAAATGAAAGATCTTCGACATTCCTCGTATTAAGACTTTTAATACATACGTCATCGGTAACAATCGGTAGTCAAGCCAGCAGCATTTGTCAGGCCCCTACGATAGCGACGTGGCGGAGGCAGCATTGTAAGTAGTCGGTGGCCGTACCAGCGTGAGCGATTCTCTTCCAGTTTTTCCGTTACGTCGCGGACATGAAGGAATTCCTGACGCGTCCTTCTGCGTGACTCCACACATTCGCCGCAGCATATTCATTACTGGGACATGCGGCTCTTGCTTGTATGTCTGTATAGTAAATATAGACATACTATAATAAACATATTGAGGGCGTCGTGTTTGTACAACGCATTTGAAATTTGTTCGAAAGAAATATCAGGGTACTATTCGGACCAGCTGGTTTAGAATATGTCACTTAGAAGTTTTGTCTATCCTTTTGTCTGTTTGTTATAGCATCACGTAAAAACTACTGAACGAAAAATATTGATTCAGATTATATTTCTGTCTTGTCGCCTTTGCCATTTAATAATTGTAAATGTTGTTAAATATTGACAAATAACGTATTTATATATACTAATGTAGCTATTGGTTAACGGCGTTATTTTTAACACTATAAATAAGACGCATTTGGCCACAGTCGATAACTTTAGCATTATTCTAGATGAAGCCCGATCATAATAAAATAGATTACTCTATAAGGTAATTTAATTGGTTTTTATACTCTGAGTGCGGCCTTAAGGCACAATGCCTATAGCTGGACGTAAACAATCCAGACAGCCGTGACGTACTAGCTCCATTCATCGTTTCCAAATAAATGTTGACCACAAAAGTGTTTCATCAAAAAAAATGTTTATTTTCATATCGTTTACCGAGTTTACATTACAAGAGTGCTTTCGACGTTTGCCTCTCCGGGCATATTTTATGCGTATTTCTGAATTATCATCATCATCATTATTGGAACGTCGTTCCTTATCGCGCGGTACGAATGAGGGCTAGACGGAAAAAATTCTTACGAAAAAAGTTGTCACGACACTTTTTGAACTTGCCAAGATAAAATGCAGCTTTATGCCCACGCAGTTAGGTTTAATTTGGAGTACATTATTATTTAAATGTCATGGGTTGCTGACGTACATATAGCATTTGCGGACATATAGAGTCTTAATGTCATTAAAATAAGGAGCAATATCGCGAATCTGGTTTAAAGTTAAATTTGTTTCAAGAGTCGAATTGCAGGATGTGATTCGATTTTTAAATTTAAATTGTTTCTTATATTGAAGTAAATAGGATTCAAACTTACTCATTTACTATTTTGTTGAGTGTATACAGGTTTTTTGTAAATAATAAATATGGAACTTCGTTCCATCCGGGTGTCCCTTGACACCTCTCAAGTTTTTTTTTAAATAGATTTTCTTCAATGGTTCCACTTTGGCGTTGGAGTGTTTGGAATTCGCCTTGCGCTTCTAATAGGGCGTCGGTCGTGCCATGGAAGAGGGAGGACTCCTAACTAATGAGAATTATGAAGTAAAAAAGTGACTCGTAAGACACTGCAGTCACAATTGGCGCTATCAATCCGTTCTTGTTTTTGAAGTGATAATTTCTTATGGGAGGGTAAACCGCTTCTGCTACCCTTTATGTACAACTAGTGCTACCAGTCTTTAAGTTTTCTGTAATCGTGTACAATAAAAAGTTACTCGTCTATTTATGTATGTTATACAATTTATTTTCCCAGAATTAATGGACTTTCAGCTTACAAGAAACATATTTAAAATGCTGTGATTAGTATATTTTTTATCACGCTGATCTCTGCAACGCTTTCTTCATTCAATATGCTATGTTGTTGGATTTCTACAGTAGTACTCTGGCTAAATGTGATGTTTGGTTCATTTCCATGATATGGTTCTATGAATCGATTCTATAAATATATTAATATCAAAGGGGTATCGCAAGAGCACTGTTTCTGGTTTGTGTTAAGTTAAAATCATGATGCAGTTTTTAGTGGGAATCTGTTGTTTAGGACCCTATGGGTGAAGCGTTGCTATCTGTTGGTGGAGTTTGTACAATTAAATTTAAAAAAATCAAGGGCTTATAGCGGAGAAGGTGGAGTAAACTTACAGCAATTTTCGATAGCAAATGTATATTCAGAATTTTTCAATATTTCAACAGACAATGTGACTATGTAAACACAAAATATAACACTGTATATTCTCTCCGTGCAGGAACGGAATAAGAATACTAATTCCTGCGGCCGGGCGGCCTGTCGTAAGAGGCGACAAAACAACCCACAGCCATGTGGTAGCGCTTTTTCCCGATTGGATGGCTACCACCCCTGGTCTAGAGCATGCCGCGATAACAACTTTGACTTGTTTTCCTGCATCAGGTTTTTTCTTTAAGGCCGGCAACATATTGGCAGGGCCTCTGGTATTGCTAATAACAATAATAATAATAAATAACCCATGTTGCCCCTGCCTTTTATGGCATTTTTTGGGGCCCATGCAGGGAGTGTTGAGTCACCGTCTGCCCATTTTTCCATGTTCCCCGAACATTGCGACGGGCAGACGCCATAGTCCCCATATTCCCAGACCCCCAGTACCACTAGCAGTTCACCCCAATAGCCCGGTACTTTTTGTTCTCATTTTCCACAATAGTCCTACACTGGCCGGGGCTTGTCCTTGGGTGCATTATTATATGGTGTAGACAGGGATAATCGCCGGTCAGTGTCACGCCACATTTACATTAAATTTGTCAAAGGGCCTCTACGTGCTGGTCTTTCCATAGCCCCGCGCAAGCCCTCCAAAAGTCCGGGCCATTTTTATGGCCCGTGGTCTTCCAAGACATACAAGAGAATAATAATAATAAATAATAATTAACGCATTTAAATGATACTCGACAAAGAACTAGCTAACATCCCGGATCAGTGCTAGCACACTTTTTATGCTGAATAAGTAAATGAAAGTATAAGTTGAACGCAGAAGGCTTACCCATAAACACCCCCGTGGTTGAGCACGGAAGTTGGGTGCTGGCAAACCTGCGCGCAGTTCACAATACTGATGTTTTTGATTGATTTCCGTCTAATGAAGAAATATATAAAGAATGCAATACAATAATAGAAAACCTAACTTATTTGTAATGTAATCTACCCATAGTCCCTCAAGACTATAATTAGAATACTGAGCCTAAATCACCGTCTTCTATGGGTAAGGTGCCCAGAACGCTGGCCACGTTTCCTCGCTGGATCGCCATAGTGATCCGTTGGCCGAGGTAGGCACCAGCCTTCTAATCACCTGAAGAGTCAATGAGTCATTTTGATTAACTTTGGTAGAGGCTCATGGCCTCAGGAGCCCACGGCACAAGCGTCTCAACAGCAAACGGCACAAACATATAACTCTCACTGAGGGTTGCATATTTGCGCCGCTTGATGATTCAGCTATTTGATTGAGTGATTGATGTTGACCTGTTCTAAAATGATGTACTGATACCGGCCTAAGACGGACCTGTATGTACCTGTGCGTGTCCCACCCACAAGTAGTCCAAAATAACTCCCATACATTTGCACAGTCCATAAGGCTGAAGATTTAAAATCTTTATTCGTACATTATAAAAACGTGTAACGCGTATTTTTAGATCACCGATGCACGGATGGAGCGCCGCGTTGGTGTTACATACATACGTTTCCGGAACGGTTTCTTGCATTCGACTGTCTTTTTTTCATTAGAATCAATCTAGTTATACATGGTTACGGGTAACTCGACGTGTGATTTGACCCCCCTATATGTATGGCTGAATGTCCTGACCTACGGGGCCGAGACATGGACACTGACGGCAGGATTGGTCCAGAAGTTGCAAGTCGCCCAGCAGGCTATGGAGCGAGCTATGCTGGGTGTTTCTCTTATGACTTAAATTACAAATGAGGATATCCGTAGGAGAAACAAGGTAACCGGCATAGCTCGCAAAATTAGTAAGTTGAAGTGGCAGTGGGCTGGTCACCTCTGCCGTAGGACCGATGGTCGATGGAGCAGACAAGTCCTGGAGTGGAGACCGCGACTCGGTAAACGTTGTGTCGGACGCCCTCCAGCCCGATGGACCGATGACCTGTGCAAGGTCGCCGGTAGGCGCTGGCTTAGGAAATCGGAGCACAGGGATGAGTGGCGCCATCTTGGGGAGGCTTACGTCCAGCAGTGGATTGCAAATGACTGATGACGATGTACGGTTGAAAGTTAATGGTTTCCAAGTTAATCAGAATTTTGTGATTTTTGAGAAAATATCCAATTTTGCTCCTTCACCATATTTAAAAAAAAGGCTCGTTAAATGTCATTCAACCTAATTTTTATTTGTATTTTTAAGAACCATAAAGGAGCGTTCAAACTTATTCTAACTCTAAGTCTTAGGTACAATCTTCGCCGGCACATACACATTTTTGCACCAGATTTAAAAAACAACAATAAAAAACACCACCACGTGGCCTATATCTCATTTCAACAATCGTCCATCAGGCTTCGAAACGCATCTGCCTGTTCTCGGGCCATCTGCCTGCTTCGTTTTCGGTTATATTTAGCATATGGGAACACCTGTTTCCTTATACGCGTTCGTATCTCGCAGCCTTCGATCCGTTGGATGCAGGTTTGCATTTTAATATTTTGAATTTCTAGACAATTCTCGAAATGATATATTAGGTCATAAGCATCTTACTCGACTCGTCTTTTTTAAGGGAGCGGATAGTATGCCTATACATACATAATATATACACCAGTTATATTATACAATATGAGTAGAATAGAACAGTCTTTATTGCACCCAAGAAAATAATACACATGAGTTAACATCATTGTACTAGAACTAGACAATCGGCGGTCTTATCGCTAGCTGCGGTTTCTTACAAGCAACCTTCTGGAGATGATTTCACATTTCCAATAGTCGGTCGGTATTCAGTGCGCATAGTTTAAAATACATGCAATAAATATATACATATATTAATAGTAAATAAAAATACATATTTATATATAAATATATGTACATAGAGTTACATACATAAATTACTGTTATGAGTACATAAGCGAATCTTTAAAAGTTGCAACCGTGACTTATAAATTGAGAGGAAGAATATTAAGGTTGTATGTGTGTGATGAGGAGAGATGGAGGTCAGTGACAAAAAGATGTTAAACTGGAAGATTGTCGGTACAAATGTAAATGTAGACTTAAGAAGAGATGGCCGGAGGTAAAAAGTCGATTAGGACTGCCCACTAATGGGGAAACGCGGTGGCAGTGTGGAATTCGCCGCTTTGGGAGTGTTGATGGCATTGCTGCCATGACCATACTAGCCGGGGATACCTACTAAAACGCTCCAACATTCCTTTCTTCGTTTTATGCTAGGGCTACCGGAAAGCAGAAACAAGATGAATTCCATGTGCCTTGGCAGGCGGGGCTCCATGGGCTTCTTCCGTTGCCGGGGGGGAGAGCATATCCCCCGGCGTCGGCCCCACGAACAGAGAGAGAGGAGAGAAGAGCGCGCGGAACGACACCCGCGCCGCCCGTTCACGGCAGCCGAAGGGGACATTTGGCCGCCTCACGTCGGACAGAGTGGAACGACGCCGGGGGCTGTGCTTCCCCCAGCACTGGATGTGTGAGCGGAGGCACTATGTGTCCACGCCTGCCAAGGTACACGGAGCGCGAACTTTCACTTTCCCGTAGCCCTAGCCTAAGGCGAAGGAAGGAACACCGAGGGGTTTTAGTGGATATCCTTATTTCGGGTGACAATAGTACTTCTTCGGGGGTATTAGTGCTACCCCAACATGGCAAATCCTACTCGCCCCCGCGGCGGTTAGTCGGTAAAAAGGCTGTTGTGAGTCGCTCCATAGGAGCAGAGATGAGCGCGCGCAGAACACGGCGCACGCTCCTCTCGACGGTACTAGTGGCAGTTATGTTGTAATAACAGCATTGACTATATTAACCTAGAAACCAACTGACTAATTATAAAATTCATCGCTTAATAAGAACAATGAGTTACATTAGTGTATCTTTATGAGTTTTCCTTCTACACAAACGAGCAACGCGTAACGTACATTAATAGCTATGAATAAATTTCCAATAACACACAAAGGTCGCTCCGTTCCCATATTTGCGTTCATACGTTACTTTGAACAAATTAAGTATTAATTATTTGTACGGTAGTAAGTGTGCAAGGTGTACTGTGACGTCACGTAACATACGCGACCGCTCATGTGTACGGTTGAACACATACGCTATTGAATTCTGTTGATAATTGTACGTTTAATAGACAACATTTTAAATATGCTGTGACAGTTATTGATTGGCCCAAAACAAACAAAACAGAGCTTTTTTTTATTAAGTCAAATTCAAAAGATTTTATTTAACGTGACTTCCACTCGAGATCATTTTTTTGTTAATGGTTTCAACTCGTGTTGGAGGGATTGTTATCAAAATAAAGTTTAAAATATATAAATAACTTTTTGTAATAACAAATAAACCATTAATTAGTTATTATGGTGATGTTTCATGTTTTTAGTCTGAAAATGTAATTAATATAAAAATTTCGAATAATACCACTAGTTGTTAATTGTGTAAAATATGGAATTATTATTATAGATGTATATGAAAACGTATACCAGAAAATTTTAGAAGGCATAGAAGTACCGTTCCGACCTCAAATAGTCTTAAAAATGGAAAAGGAAACAGAGAGGTTGAAGTGAGTGAAACTATTATAATCTTTATAACATATGAAAGTAAAAGCATAATTGTAACGTTCCACTTTAGATATTTTTGGTTTTTTATTTGTTATCTTCTATATAATCATAATAAAACTGCGTTTTAACTGTTTTAACCGGCGTACTTTATTTGATACGTCGGAATAATAAAAATCAAATAAATTACCGAGCTAAAAACCGTTCAAGCGTGGTTTTATTTTGTGTACTACTGGCGAAAACAAAGAAAAAAATTCTATATACTCTGTAATTTTAAATGTCATCGTTTTTAACGCATACAAATTACACAATATAATAAACGTGCTGTACAGTTTGTACACTTGCTCTTGCTTGTGGTGGTTGATGCTGGCTGTAGTTGGTGGATTGCTGGTGCTTTCTTATAGGAAGTAGAGTGAAGAAAATACACCTTGTTGCTTTTAAGGATGTATTCTCGTACTATAAGATCTTGGATGCTGATCCGTGGGTTCAACTGTAGTTAAAGTCGTATGTTACGACTAGTAGCGTCTCGATAGCGACTGGATCATAGAGTATTTGTGAGCATTGCTTATACTAATATTAAAATAGCCTTAAGTAGGTAGAAGCGTCAGCGAAACGCTGTACGTTGAACGTGCATAAGAACCGCCGCGAAAGATAAGACGCGACGTATCTGCCTGAAACGCACTCCCGTATTCTCTCAATCTGCGATCCGGTCTGATGGATTTACCCTTATTTTTATTAAAACAACTGTCGCCACGTTGAAATAACTAGGAATCGTGTTTACGGTAACTTGTTGTTGCCTTATTACTCATTATGACGTATCCAAGATAATAGTTACGTAGGACCTTTGTTTGGTAGGACATTAAGGGATTTCTCATGAATAAATGTACTCGCTGAATACATTATGACATGGCATCTTGTACAGGTTTTTTTGTGATAAGTACATATTTAAATTCATTCATTGTACTTACGACATTTTATAAATAGACGGCTAATATCACGAGTCTTTGTGGATGAGTTTTTTATTTTCATAAATGTTGGATTTAAAAATACCACATTAATATTACCGTCTAATCTAAAAAAAGTATTAAGTAATTTCAATATAACCTAAATTAACTAAAAGTCCAAGAAAGTGTCCATTAGCACTTTTCTTATTGTCCCTGTTAAAAGGGTTTAGTTACACAAATAATCTTTTGAAGAAAAAAATGTGCCAAGTACTTCGTATATTTTCTGTTGAAGTAATGTCGATCTAAATTACAATTCTACAAAATTGAATACTTTGCCTGTGACTCTACATAATTATAAGGTTTTATATAATACCTAGCTGACTGTTTTATTGCTGGCATCGTAAATCTCGTAAACTTCTACAGAACTTTGCGTCGTGCACGGACTGCATTTGCCCAATTTATTAAACAAGGAAGCCGATTAATGAATTCGGTTTCTGGCATCAGATCTGTCTGACATCAATGTTAACGATGTTAAACGATACTTGGCATCGCCGAGCAAAAGCCCATCCGTCTGAGGATGATTTATTAGCTCTTATGATATAAGATAGGATTACGTCCAATTGCTCAGAATTGAACACGTGTGCGAGAATTGTTAATGATGGTAGAGCATATTGCTATAAGCGAAAAGATACTTTGATATCCTAATATATTAAATAATAACACCCTCAGCGCTCGTATAGAAAGTTATATGGTTCCCATACCACAAGACATTGTCGTCAGCCAGTCATAGTCCACTGCAGGAAGTAGGCCTCCTCAAGCCAGGGGTACCATTCATCCCGGTCCTCCACCTCCTTTTGCGCGGGTCGTCAGTCCACCGGGCTGGAGGGCGTCCGACTCTATATTTACCGAGTCGCGGTCTCCACTCGGTGATTCGTCTGCTCCATCGTCCATCAGTCCTGCGAGAGATATGTCGGTTACCTTGGTTCTCTTACGGCTATCCTCATTTCTAATTCCATCCATATGAGAGACACCCAACGTAGCTCGCTCCATAGCCCGTTGAGCGTACCACAAGACGTACCATTTCTTATGTACGAGAGTTGAACATAGGTACTTCTTTTAACGGAAAATATCGACCCTTTTTGTGATTTAGATTTTTTTTTGTTGCAAAAGGTATTTTAAACTGTTATATTGTTTTAGGACTTTCAATTTTAGTTAAATTTAACCCTACTGAATCAAAAATTGAAAGTGTGATAACAAAGTAATAGTTTAATACCTTTTGCAACAAAAAAATTATTTAGGTCCAAAATGTCCTTTAGAATAATTGGCAGTATAGGCTCGAAATGTTCTAAAACGGATCCCTTGGTGCTGCATGCAGGTCCATAGGCCACGGTAATCACTTTCCATCAGGTATACCGTCTGCCTATTTGCCTGTATGAAAACAAAACCAAAATGTAGTAAGAATTTATAAGAGCATTGTATTGTTTTGACCTAGACCTGGACGCCTCCTACGGCGTACAATTATGACATCATGCCGTGATATTTCGCCTCTGAGTCCTAGACATTGTGCTCGTTTTGCAATCTACATAATTACCAACAATACTAGATACTAGTAGGCGTGTGCAGAACTGAACACGTATATTTTTATTATTATTATTGTAATATTTCACTTAATCTAAGTAGATGGTCGGGCATTTGCCTGTCTGGATGACTGCCACCCTTGTACTAGAGCATGTTATCATAATAACTGACGAGAGATCCTGAGATAATGTATAAAGGATTATGATGAAAAAATGTTTTGTAGCTAGCCGTGTTGCTGGGAAGTTTCTTGCCGTTTCTTCTCCTTTGAACAGAGATAACACATTGCGAAGAGGTGTACGAGTGCATAGAATAGGAAGTAGATTTAAATTTTGACTTACATGTATCTCTCTTTTCTTTCACCATATTCCAATTACTTGGGGTCGGCACAATATGTCTTTTCCTTCCACACTCCTCTATTCTGACATACATCTTTTGTCACACCACAAATCATCATATCATCCTTCACACAATCCATCCATCTTATTTTTTGTCTACTTCTACATTTGTATCCATCTATCTTGTAGTTTTAACATTCTTTTTGTCATGTGACTTTCATCCCTCCTCATTATATGCCCATACCAACTTAATCTTCTTCCTCTCAATTTTTCAGTCACGGGTGCAACTTTGACTTACATGTATGACCTTCTAGAAGTGTTCTCTAGTGGAACTTATTTTGAATTAAAACTTTTGAATTTTGAATTTTAACCCTGAATTGCGTTCCGGCATCAGCGACCAAGGGCCAATTCTGGTATTTCATTGTGTTGAAGTTGCGAATATATTCGAAGTACGATTCCATTGCGATGGTGATAAAAAATCATATTCTACTAAATCAACAATATCTTCTCGACATCGTCGCGGCAGAATAATAGTAGAAAACAATTGGTATTACCATTAACAGAAAAGGGCCCTAGGTTGCCAATCAAAGCCGGTGTATATTGGTAGCGCCTCTACTGTTGCAAATGTCTACAGGCGACTGTAATCACTTTCCATCAAGTAAGCCGTTAGATTGTGTGCTATATATACTCCAGCAATCTTTAATAGAAATGTATTAAATAAATCTTCAGCATTGTTTTTCACGCTACTCCTTAATTAATTTAAGCCTTCCTGTGTTTAACCGATCAAAATTAGACCAATAACCAATCAATCAGCGTTGTTTACGATTGATTTGATGGGTTGATACGAGTTTTGAAAACTTTAAATTGAGAAAACAGGAAATCCGCGATCGCTCGATAAGCTCGATGGCTTATTTTGAAGTTTATTCCTGTTGATTGAGATATGGCCGTCGTCACCTTCGTAAGATAGATTATCTAATATATATGTATAAGTTTTGAATGAAATTGTCGTAGCTAAAGCCTCGGTCACACACAGCGAATACTCGCCGCGAATGATACTCGCAGCCACCATTCGCTATCTACCAGTCACACATAGCGAGTCCTGAGCAAAAATTTCGACAGGTTTATTGATTCTTTTCAATTGCTCTTGGGCTGCTATTTCGAATCCCAACTCAATCAATTCGTTAAACAACTTTATGAGGGCGTCTTCCTTTAAGATGTATTTTTTAAACTACTCTTAGTTGTGTCACACAGCTCCTCATATTTTCTATACACACCCAAGTAACGAATTATATCATAGTTTCCCTACTTTAGATAATCGTCTTTTGGTTGACTCATCGTATATACACATCTATGCAGCGACGAAACGGTCTGTAGGACGTGTAGCATGTAGCGGCGCGCTGAGCGAAATGCCTACTCGCAGCGAGTTGTCACGGGAGTTCGTAATCGCACGTAAAATTGAACATGTTCAATTCAAATCGCGGCGAATAGGTACCATAGCGAATGAATGTATGCACAGCGAAATGGCCTATCACACACAGCGTTGTCTCGCTGCTAGCACCTAAGCGCAGCGAGTATTCGCTGTGTGTGACCTAGGCTTTATCGCCTAGCTTACCGCGTCTCATTCAATCACCACCGCACCGCTTGCCATCGGTTGGGCGTTCATGTCAACTTTCTTGAGCTGCTTTGCAATACGCGATGGTGGTTGTCTAGGATGTTTTTTTGCGCACCGTGGGGGTTTGGAATGAACCCCCAGCTAAGGTTTTCTCATAGCACCACGATATGCGGTTTTTCAATAAAGGTGTCATGAAATTTCTTCCAGGCCGGTAGCGCATTGATAACAACCTCGGGCCCCGAGTCTAAAACTCAAATTGGTAATCGAATCGACTTCGAATTACCCTTTAACGGTTTTGGTAGTCTGTCAACCATCTGGGTTAAATATTGAATCAATCTTGAGTTGACCGAGACCGATTTAATTTGAATTTTAGAGACCTATGTTTGACTATCCTCACTCGAATGGATCTGGACTCGAACTTTTTTTGTGAAAGTTAGAGACTTGAGTTTGTGAGAGTGCGTGAGACTAAAAGCGAGTATGATTGGACAGCATGCTCGTGACTGATCGCTCCGTCAGACTCGCACACTATCGCAATGTGCATGCACATTTTCAAGCGCTTTCGTCAATTGCAAAGAACAATGCTTATAATAAGACCTTTGTCAATCGAACAATTGCTTCTATGAGTCTATGTGTGCATTGTGTCTATTTTTTTGTATCAATGTAGGGGCTTAAGTATATTGTTTACATGCGTCTGTGGATCTATGACACGATGTCGAACTTCATCTATCGCAATAGGGTTAACAGACAGATCAATTCTATGAGCATATTCTTAAACATATACAGCTAATTAAAATCTAAAACCAGTCACAGATTTTCAAGGAAAATTAATTTATTTATATTTTTATATTTAAAATTCTTCTGTACGCGTGTTGACAGTGAACTCTTCCTAAACGGCCGGACCGAATTGAATGAATTTTTTTGTGTGTGTTCAAGTAGATTCGAGGATGGTTTAGATTCGCAAATAAGCCCGGCAGATGGCGCTGCAGTCGGGTTCTAAATTTTATTTCTCCAGGGCAGGACAACGTCTGCCAGGACAGCTAGTATCTATATATATTTATATGTAAGTTAATTAATCTAAAGTTGATTTATTTATATTTTTGTGAGACGGGCCCAACCCTAAGACGATGACCGAATCTCGGCCTGCGGATGGCCAAGGTGTCTCAGCAGGTGATGTCATTTCCAAACGTGTTTAGGTAAACACCGCTGCGCTGTTGAGTGGTGGCGGGATGATCGCGGACGCTTCGTGATTGTTTATAAATAAACAATGACAGTAGTTTAGATGACACTTCTATTAGATTAGAACTGAATTAGGCTCTTTCCGCGTGATCTGGTGGCCATTTGGGTTTACGTCAAGTTGATGACGATAATCTTGTCCGAATACCAAATTCAATAAATTTACAAATTTATAAAAAAAATGTGTGGGTCCAATGTCCTACTGCTGAGCTCGGGCCTCCCATTATAGGGGGGACGGACAATATACCCGCCATGATTGTCCAAGGCGTCTTGGCAGGTTTGACACAGCGGTTATCTCGATGTGCAGGTTGCATCACGATGTTTTCCTTCATCGTTATTAGCACGTGGTAATGGTAAAAATATGATCATTAGGTCAGAAAACTACCTAAGTGGTGCATACGTTCCGGTCAGGATCGGACCCACGCCCTTTGAGTTAGGGACGTGTGCGCTAGGCATTACTCTACCACGACGACGACAGAGAATATACTCACAGAAAATTCTGCTCTAACTTTTATTAATGTAAATATAATTCCTTTAGCGTACATCCGTCAACGCATAACATTATAATTCAAACGAAATTTCTTAAGTATCACTTCCAATTTTACACTGTTTTCATCAAAAAAATATTATTATCAGTTTTATTTCGGTCCAAATTGGACCTATGTTAGACATCAATCTTATTGACTCTCCAATCTGTGCTACACTATCTAAAACTCTTATCTCATTCTCTCGCAGGGTTAGTCCTACAGATTTATGTGTTTATCTATTTTTAGTGTCGCTTTTTCGTTTCGTCGAGTTTCAAGTCACAACGATTCTAAAGAAGTGTCACAAAATACGCGCTATGCGCTCATAGCCTGGCGGTTTTGGTATGCGTGAAGGCTACGAATGTCCCTGAAGACTATATATCTCTGAAGGCTGCGAAGATCATTGGATGCTTTCCGGCGCTGTCTGACAGATCTCTTACTCTTCCGATTCGCTGCTTCTTAGGCAGACATTACGGTGTCTTGTAAAACTACTCCGTTAATTCTTTTATCACCTGAACCAGTTGTTTACTCTTAAAGTAGACTTTGACGTTTGGTAGAGCTTTCCTAAAAACTTTCCCAAGTGCTTGGCTCGAATTTTTACATCTAAGAGACAACATTTTGATATCTTCTCTATCCCAAATTATTTCTCCCTACACAAACAATTGTTGGTCACATAATCCGGGAACCTGGAGACCCTGCTCGTCTCTTTTTTTAATGCAGGAGTTAAGCAGACAAGCAGACGGCCCATTAATTAAAAGCGGTTACCATCGCCTATGGACATTTGAAACACCAAAGATGCTACAAAGGCGCTGCTGCTCTCTTAAGAGAGACTGGAACCTGGTCACTAATGCCGGGACACAACTCAAGGTTGTTATGGCGACATACTTTAGAGCAGGGGTGGTAGCCATCCTGTCGAGCAAATACCCTATCATCTGGTTGTGGGTGGTTTTGTCGCCTCTTACGACAGTCCGCCCGGCCGCAGGAAATTGTATACTTTCTCCGTTCCTGCACAGATAATCTGTCCCGTGTCTGGCGTTATAGCAGTCGCCTGTCTCGGTCGCATGTCTCAAACCTTACCTACAAATAATACCGCAGAAATAGATTTACCTAATCTATCCGATATTTCCCTAGAACTAAGAACTATATTCCTAATTTTATGTCTATATTTCACAAATCCCACACAGTGGTTCTTAGAATATAATAATGTTTCAATTTTAAGAATCGTTTACTTTACCGATTGTTAGAACCGGTTTATTGATTGTTACGTGATTAATTATTATTGCCCGTATAATATTTTTGGATTTATGCACTGTGTAACGAGAATCGGCTGATTTATTGCGTGCGGAACTTATTGTTCATACTAACCTATAGGCACTTTTTAGAGTTCCATTTTAACAAAAATGGTACATATAAGAGTGCGGGACTCGAATTAAAATGCCGTTGGAATTACTATAGAATTTATTAGAACTATACAAACACGTATAAGACGGGTACAAATATAACTGGACATAACCAGTACAAACTGCACGATTAAATAACACGCGCAATGTCCGTCACTATATAGCTTATCGAATGTACACGTCTTGCTTGTATCGGAATCCTCGCTTGACTGCTTCACCCCTCCGTTCGGGCATTGTTTTATACTAAACTATACGATACAACAATCGACCGCGTAGACTGAATTTTTCAATAAAAACGTAATCTGCACACCTGCGGGCATAAACGGGTACAATAACAATAGGTTGTGTTTCTTAATTACAAATTTTAAGTAAACAAAAGAAGTCAAAATGCGGGAAAGGTAATAAACTGCAGATGTGCATTCACTTTATCGGCGTGTAACAATATTTTCATCTTGTCCGTCCGTCTGTCTGTATATGTCGCAGTCATTTTTTTTGAAACTTTAGGATCTATAAGGATGTTACTTAGGGCACGTTCCTCTTGACCTAACATTACTAAAAATGCTGCTTTCACCGTTCCACGTCATAACGACCACGGCGAACTCGTCACTGATGAAGTCATAATTTTCGATCACGCAGCGCTCATCATCATCCACTTGGACCCATGTCAAGAGATGGGTCCAAGTGGACGTTGACGACAGAGCATTAATTCTCTCAACCGATTGACATTGAAAAAGGCGCGATTTTCAAATTAACCTATGACATCTGTGTATACTCGTACAATGACATCAACGCTTCATAATCCGTTCCACTTGAGTTTATGATTATAACGCTCGCAAACAAGTGGAAAAGTCGTGGTCGTTATGAGCTGCAAGAGGAACGTAGCCTTAGTGGGAATAATAGAACAGCGGGATGTCAAATCAACTGACATACTATTTATAATCTTACAAAACATCGCAGCCAGTATGTACGCTCGTACAAAATCTCTATTTTGTAAAAGCGTACATACTTTCGACTTCATAAGTACGTGTAAATGAACAAAGTAAAATCAATAATTCTTGCTCAATGACCGTTTCCCATATCTTACCGACTACTGTACATATATGCTTTATGATCGGTTAAACTTTGACATAATCTCCATACAAGTAAGGTCAAAATTCAAGCGATGGTAAGACGAGTGAATGAATGAGATTTAGGAACCTGCCATCAATACTATTTTTTTTAAATCTACGGTACCCTTACAACGCGCCTTATTATAATATTACGTTCGTGTGTTTTAAATTTATACCATAACTTTCTCTTTTTAAGGAAAACTCTTGAAAAGGATTTCCCGCGACGCATTAAAGCTAAAAACTTGTTCTGTTTAGTACTCGGAAGTCATAATGCAGATAATATAATATTTGCACTTCTAAACACGCACTGAGCAACAGACTATAAATATTATATTACCCATGTATACTGATGTGTAAAATTAAAATGTCAGTTTGTAACGTCAAGACAAAAATCAGGTGAGGTGATTCGGACCAGGAGATTCAGAAAATACAATTTGTAGAGTTTTTGTTTGTGTGTCTGGATGTTCCGGCTAATCTCTGAAACGGCTGGACCGATTTTGACGGAATATTTACTGGCAGATAGTTGATATACAGGGTGTTTGGCGCATGGACCGACAAAATTTTTTGGGGGATTGGGTGGATCAAGAGCTATGTTTAACCCATAGATACCTACGTCCCAAGTGTCACTGTAATCGAGATACGATTTTTTTTGTTTGTTTTTGAAAATTACCTGGTTCATCGTCTTTAAAACGACATATTTTTCTAGTTTGTTGTTGTAATTGAACCAAATAACTTCTATCGCAGTCTTTAATGTATGACTATTCTAAATTAAACATTAATTCTTAGCATTAGACAACAAAACGTTCTTGACGAGCTTTCAAACTCTTAAAAATGAATTAATCTATGAAAAAGGTCAAATTCAAAATTAATTATAAAAAAAAACTAAAAGGTATTAAGAATTTCATTTGATTGAAACAAAATCTGTACTTAATATCCTTTCCAACGATATACCACATGGCCTTGAAATTATTCATGTGATCACAAAACAGAAGGTATTACTCAACCAGTGTCAGAATAAAGAAAACACCTTGTTTGTATTTTAAGACGTTTTAATTAAATTTTATTCACAGATTGGGTTCAAAATGACGGCCTCCATTGTGAATGCATGCACGACATCTTTTTCTTATTTCCACAGTCGTCGTTTTTAATCGCATTTCTTCTTTCATTATGCGAAAGGCGCTATTTATTTTTTCTATTAAAATTTCCCTTGTCCGTACTTCTGTCGCATAAACAATTTCTTTTGCGCGCCCCCAAACATTAAAATCCAGAGGTGTTAGGTCTGGTGACCGTGCAGGCCAAGGAATCGGACCGCCTCTTCCGATCCACGAATTGGGAAAACAATTGTCCAAATGTTCTCGAACGTCTCGTTGGTAATGTGCTGGGCAACCATCATTTTGGAAAATAAAATCTTCTTCTTCTATTTCTTCGATTTTGATAATTTGATCACATAAGGAATAATTTCAAGGCCATGTGGTATATCGTTGGAAAGGATATTAAGTACAGATTTTATTTCAATCAAATGAAATTCTTAATACCTTTTAGTTTTTTTTATAATTAATTTTGAATTTGACCTTTTTCATAGATTAATTCATTTTTAAGAGTTTGAAAGCTCGTCAAGAACGTTTTGTTGTCTAATGCTAAGAATTAATGTTTAATTTAGAATAATCATACATTAAAGACTACGATAGAAGTTATTTGGTTCAATTACAACAACAAACTAGAAAAATATGTCGTTTTAAAGACGATGAACCAGGTAATTTTCAAAAACAAACAAAAAAAATCGTATCTCGATTACAGTGACACTTGGGACATAAGTATCTATGGGTTAAAGATAGCTCTTGATCCACCCAATCCCCCAAAAATTTTTGTCGGTCCATGCGCCAAACACCCTGTATAAGGAGTAACTTAGGCTACTTTTTTAAATTTATTATATTTAAATTAGGTTTACGCGAAAATAAAAATCCACACGGACGAAGTCGTAGGCACAGCTAGTATACAATATAATTATTCCCATACTTTTTGTTGTTACGCCGGAAATTCAAACTAAAGTAACAGGTGTTAATGGCTTGTTTTGTATACGTTCTGATGAATATATCAATAAATTTGTCCGAGTACATGACATATCAAGTATAATGAACGGTTCTATAGTGGGGACGAACGTAGCTTTTAACTATTTCAAATTCAAAAGTTTTTTGACAAAATAAGTTCCACTGGAGAACTTTCTTTAAAGGTCATACATATAAGTTAAAATTTAAATTTACTTCAGACAGACATAGCTGATGGTTTAAGTAGTAACTTAGTCTACCTTTTTTTTAGGATTACAAAAAAAAATCCACGCAGGTGAAGTCGCGGGCACAGCTGGTATTTAATAAACGTAAAGTTTATAAAATGTTGACAGCATTGTTGTACTTCTTGTACTCGCGCAAGCAAAAGTCGACTTTAAGCTGACGAACATTTTTTATCCGTGAGTGTACAACACTGCCTAACATATTATAGATGTTTAAGGAGAAGAAGCAGCAAGAAACTCCCCAGCTACATGTCTAGTTAAAAAATCTTATTCATATTATCTCAGGTTTTTTTTAATAAAAAAAATCATTAAATATTTAAAAAAAACCTAGAAGCTTATTATCTTTTCATTTTATTTATGTACCTATCTGAAGGTAATTTCACAGATGTCACCTAGACATAAGCCAATGTCATTGTACAAATCTACGGTCTCGGGAATCCGCCTCCTTTACACCGGTGAGATCATCAAAGATCTTGTTTGCGAGAATCCACCTCTTTTTTTCTCCGCGCCAAAATGATACACAGCAGACAATTTCGTGCGTTGTAAACAAGCATTTCACCAAGACTCTGTTACGTGTTCAATGTTTTCGAGGAGTTTACGGGATATAGAGCTAGTGATGCGTGTAGTTGGCAAAGTCGATTGTTAAAACATTTCGATGACTCGATTTGTTTTCACTCATATCGATGATTGAGGCCTTTAGTTGCTCGTTTTCATTGGATGTTACGACATTTAAAAAAAAAGAACGACAGAATATTACAACTAAAACATTAACGTCTATATAACACAAAAATAATTAAAACATAAAAATAAAAAATGTGGTTAAATATAAGAAAACAAGAAATAGAAGTCTGAATTGGTCATTTTTTTAAAAATGAATGAAGTAATCAATCAATAGATTTAGCGGGACCAGTGTTGAGCTGCACATTTTTATTTTCAAAAAATGTGTAATTTTACTTGTAAAGATACAAAAAATTTTAGATGTTAAATTTTTTTCAGTAATTATTATGTGTGTTTAAAATGTGAACATGTGAACCGTGTAGTCCACTAAATGGTTCACATGTGACCTTTCGAGTTGTCACAAAAACTCCGTTCCTTGACGTCAGTCAAAGACCTACAGTTTACTGACTACTTACTGAAAACTTAATATATCTGACAAGGTTGTATTGATTAAACTCCTATGCTTGGCGAATACTACTAGGTAATAATCAATTAATGGTACTATGTGACTTACGAGAGCAAATCACGACTCGTCTCGTCCATCGGTCGGTGATCGCGATCGATTGGCGTGAAGCAATGGAATACTTTCCATTGTTAAGTGGTCGATCGTGTTGTCGAGTCGATTAGCTATTCGATTCAAATTTCGATTCGCTTGCGATTCTTGCGATGGTTTCTAAAATATCGGAATCGCCCATCCCTAGTTACAGCAGATCGGTATGTTTATAACGCGCTTGTTACCCGGAATGTGTGGGTTCTTGATTGATGCCTCTGGATTGATTTCTAGGTACATCGACGAGAAGTTGTCGGCTGAAGAATCATCCTCATCATCGGCTTTAGAACTTATATCATTGAACGTAATACTATTGTATGCTTAGTATTTACTGTGTGGTATATTATTTTTCAAACGAGTAATTATATGTTACTGAAAAGCTTTAAAAGGACAAATGCAGTAGAAATGAGAGCTTTGATAAATACGAGAATATGTGTGGTTAAGTTGAATGATATGATAAGGTAGAGTGTGGTAAGAGAACGTTGTGGATTGAAAGAAGATGTAATTAATAACAAGAGTTGAGAAAGGAACGTTGAGGTGGTTTGGACATGTACAGAGAACCAATGAAAGGAAACTGGCAAAGCAAGTATGGGAGTTATAGAGTTGATGCAGGTTGACCGCGACTTACTTAGTTTTTCGAATGTTAAGTACTCGTATGACGTTGTAGATGTCTTAAAGAATGGCCAGCACCTATAATAAAGGTGTATGTATAAATATATTGATGTGTATGTAAGTATGTAGCTTGTAGATGTTGCAAAAGATGTGTGTCAAGAGCGCAGCAAGTACAAATTCATCGTCTCTGCTTACCCCTATGGGAAGCAGGCGTGATAATATATATATGTTTAAGAAAATGCTTTAGTTTACTCCCTTAATCAGAGTCGGTTAACTTTATTGATTATTTTATAAAATAATTTGATTACATATTTTAATTTTTCATCCTAGTTCGTTAAAAACAGAATAATGAAAAAGATGTAAACTTTCGGGTCAATCATAATCTCTTACAAAAACTGCTGTTCCAGTACTGCAATTTAAAGTTGACTAAGTAATTTTACTCGTTCCTTAAATTAATCGTCTTCAAATCTTTCTAAATGCGGATTTTAGATTAAGCTTTTTCTTGTTAAACTGGATTAAGAGCCCGGTAGTCTGGTTCCATAGAATAACGGAAAAGTTTACCTATTGTAATTTCAAAAAGATCTTCCCAGTAGAGTTCATTGAGAGTTCTTAAAATACTCGGTATTTCAAAAGCGCCGATCGATTCGTGGAATTTAACTTTTTACGCGTTTAACCTTTTTGACTTGTTGGAATATTTAATACTCACTCATTGTTCGAATATATTGCGGCTCGTTTTGTTTTATTTTTTAATGTTTTGGTTGGGCTTTACAGTAAAATAAAAGATCATTATTCCACCGTAGTCATAACAAGATAGTGATTGATTATTTAAACTACTTTTAAAAGTTTTAAAACTATGTTTTAACGGTTTTTTATGCGCGTGAAACGTCGGAATAATAAAAATCAAACAAATTACCGCGCTTAAAACCTTTAAAACGTAGTTTTATTATGTATAGTCGCGAAAACTGAAGAAAATATAATACTTTTAAAAATTTGAAAAACAAGTATGTTTGTGTGGTCGTAATTAAATATAAGTACTGAAAAGGCAGTATTTATTGCAAAATGTTATTTCTTTTAAACTAATTTTATCTGTCATGATTGTATTAGTCAGTTAACATAATCGTAAAAATATAGACTAATAGTAACGATTTAAAAAATGTTTATGCGGTCACGACACTTTAATGTTTCAAATTAATCGTTTTTTGTAAACGAAAATCTGTTGCAAATTGGATTTGTATCTATATTCCTGTGTTTTGTATTATATTTAAACAAGCATAGGATAGTTCTTTTTAGGGCACCGTAATGGTTTTTATGTTTACTATTTTTTCTTATTTGTGTCTTATCCTAATTAAATGTTTTCTATATTTTTTTCTTTCAGATTATAATGGTTAATAAAGTAGTCAATATTTAGATATAACAAAAATTATTACTCTAAAAGTATTTGAAGTAAATTTCAAATAATTGCTATACCCAGCTTGTTTTATGGGGACAAAGTGCTGTCAAAACAATTGTAAGAAACGTGATATTTACCTTTAACCAACCAAAAGTAAAATATTCATCACCTCAGATGATAGTAGGCCGTGAATTATTTTTGAGACTACACAAATGTTTTTTTTTCTTATTTATTAGTTTAATTTGAACAACATTCGTTATTGTTCTCATAAACGTTGTAGACATTGGAATTTGGCGGACAGGCTCCTGTAGTGTACCTTTTCGCCATATGTTGACCCTGACAATACCCTGACTCATTCACTCCACAGACCTTTAAAATTTTTCCTCATACAATCGAATAACAACCTAGTCACGTTACCATATAATCGATTCTTAAAAATTAAATTTCAAAACGTACGTCACTTCACTGTTGCGGCGTTTGAAAATTAAAAGTATCTCCATCTCGCTTTATAGTTGGCATTGTTTTATTCCTCTCCCTGTTTGACAATCATTCAATTTTAAGTGCACAGGTGCATGATGATGCTGTCTCGCTTCCTCTCGTTTGTTTTTTTTCATCAGTACGCGTTGGAGTGTGTTCGGAGTGGACGTGTCGATGATTGGAATTTTATGTATTTTTTCTAATATCAAATGTTTTTGATTCTAGTGTTGCCAAGTGTTAGTTTTGAGTGATTTATTTTTCTATATCTTTATAGTGATGTGCGTTGTTTAGTGAAGTTCTTGGCATTGGATGTTGTCATATTGTTTTTGGAAAAACCGCTTTACGTTGAGTCGTATCGTTAAATGGTCTGCTACTTTTTTTATATTTAAGCTTTTTGTTGTTTAAGATTGTCGCCCATACTTAAGTTTAATTACTTTTAAGAATAAATCATACGTTATTTTAAGCACTTGGATCGGACATAACATTATAGGAATATTACTTGGAATAATTTAATTCAATTTTTTATACTATGCTACGTTATTTCCAAAGTATTTATATTTCTATAATGATTAATCCTGGTATTGTCTTTCGTTACAAGGAAACAAAATTGGCAAGACCTTTTCTGTTATAAATTTCTTGGAACCCTCTATTCGTGAGTACTTACACAGTGACTAGCTTCGCATTTATAGGTTTCATTACCTGTCCTCTTAAAATGACAATATTTGGCGAATCTTATACAGAATCGAATAGTAATTGATGGTCGCAATATATCGCTTATGACTCTGTGACACTGACATTTGCCATATTGCTAGTATAATTCTGCTAAAGTTGAAATATTTACTCCATATAGCTGATTATTTATTTTAGATTTTAAACTTTTAGCCTTATGCCGCTGCTCTTACTGGGATAATATTAGTGTCAGTGAATGTGTCACGCAGATGTAGCCAAGAAGAACGCGTTATTTGTGATGCCACATTGATATTAATGTCTAATGACGTTACATTGACAGGTAACGCATGTATAAATACCAATGTAGCTAATCATTAACGGCGTTATTTTTAACGTTAGACGCTTTTAGCTGCTCTTCACTAATATCAACATTATCCTAGATGCAGTTGGGACATTACAAAATTAACTATGAAAAGTCGTGAATACATTAGGTATATGACGAATAAACACAACATATGACGGCCTCTGTGTTCAAAGGATCGGGGTTCGATTCCTGGTATGGTAAACTTCGGAACGAATTTCTTCATCAATGGCTATGGTCTGGGTGTCTGGGATCAGCCCCAGAGTAGTCCGTTGTATATTACCCATAACACAAGCGTAACTTGCTAAAATTTGGAGATATACAATATGTGTGTTTGTCTGCTGATGTTATTATTATTGATTATGAATTTTAATGTCAGATAATGATTTATTTTGTTTCTGGTTCGATATCATTCTGGTTTTATACTTTATGTTGGATTTCAAGTGAAAAAGCAAGTGAGCATTCTGACAATCTTATTTTATTACGTGAGCGTAAATTTCTCTTTTATGAATTTATATTAACACCTTATAAATTGCTCTTTTATCGTCCTTTAAGCTTTCTGAGTGCGTTAAAGACCAACTAACTGTACTAAGCAGTATACTCGCTTGATATTACTAGTACTACTTCTTAGTATGGACTTAGTAAAGATGAAAATATAATCACAAAACAAGTGTATGTGAATGGTAGAGTTGCGGTACACCACGACGTACACACCATGATCTAATAAAAGTAGTGTTAAAACGAGGTCAGGTAAAAAGCATATCAAATAAACGTGCATGTATGAAGAGGTTAATGAAAGTAGATGAAGCGAAAGTCGTTTGTCAGGATCGTCGCAAGTGGAGGTCTTTGCCTACCCCCATGGGAAACAGGCGTGATAATATGTATGTATGTATGTATGTACTTCTCTCTTTTGGACTAGGTATGGCGTCAAGTTATAAGAGTCTAATGCTGATATTAGACGGTTCAATGAAATTGTATCACTATGATTGAGAGGCCCAAAAGTGAAATATATAAAAATTGTAGGTATCTACTTAATAATAATATTCGTAAATCGGACTTCCTAAGATTGGTGCGATATGATTTAAAAATACCAAAAAGTACAATGATGTATGTGAAAATTCTAATTTAAATCCATGTTGTATTTAACTCGCAGTAGCTTAGTGACTAATCCATCCGCTTCTCATTTAAAGAATGTGGCTTCGAACGGCTTAGGAAACCGTGGTGTGCATCATTTGACCCATTGAAGGAAACCATGGGGATAAAATCTGCACATCAACATTATCCATGTGTTACACCCGCGAATCCGCCTTGGGCAAGCTCAATAGAGGGGTGTTTATGGGTGAATGTTCGTAGATAGGTATTACCGTATTACTTATTGGTATAAATGTACTTCGACAAAGCCGGATGGTAACAAGCGAAAAATTGCATCCACAAAAAATTTAAGAAAAAGCTCTGAGACGGCAGACAGGCGAATATAATGGCTGTAACAACACAACGAGCAAATGGTACAATTGAACTGTCATAAATATTTAAAAGTAACAAAAAAATGTAAAACAATAACACGAAAAAGTTATAATATAAACAAAGACTTGGTTGAAGGTTGCGAGATCAAAGGTGTTGCCTGTGTTCGAGTCTCCGCTTCACGTGGAAATTTGAATTTCCTTGTTTATCTCCTGATGGAAAATAAAGGTTTCCAGTTAGTCGAGAGTAAACAGCGCTTGCTCATACAATATCGTAATCTAATGTTTTTGACGATAAAGAGCTTCAAATAAGTAATTGTATGAAAAGATTAGTGAAAGTAGACGAAGCAAAAAGTGCAAGTGGAAATCCAGCGTGTCTGCTTCGTATAGGAAATATGTTTGTTAGGGTCGCGGCATATAAGTAGACTCTTAATTCCTTACAATTGCAAATGAAGGAATTTAGGAATTATGTAGTTGAGGTAATATGGAGACTAATTTAGACCAAATTCTCCATTCAACTGAGATGAATGGTGTTACTAGAATGGCCGAGTTGAAAAACCAATATACAAGGAGGGCTTTGAAGGTTGGATCTGTGATTGAAAAATGGATAAGAAGAATGTGGGATCATTATGAAGAGGCATGAAAGTCATGTGAGATATAATATTAAACTGGAGGAGTAATGGATATAAGAGTAAAGTTAGGACAAAAATAGATGGAATCTATTGTGTAAATCCTCTGTAGCATGACAGCGAATTTATGCCGAAATATAGTTTTGGGTTGTGGGCTAGCAGAATAAAACAAGATTTCTTTTATAATGCACAGTGGATATTTATTAGTGATTTTGTACACTTATTATTGGAAACACTTTTTCACATGGACACAGCGAGAGAGCGGTAACGTCACAACAACGACATAGATAAAACAGAGACTGACCATTGGCACTGTTTTTTACTTTTTCAATTTATGGCATGGTTGCCAGATTAATATCTAACATATAGGATTATGGAAAAGTTATGTTGTGCAGACCCCAAATGATTGAGAACAAGTGAATGTGTATGTAAATCTGGCACCCCTTTTAGCTTTAAAGAAGCAACTGCATTCGAATACTTACCAACAAATATAGTGTTCACTACAGACAAAGTTGACGTGGATATGTCGAGTGATTTACACTTTCTTATGGGTTTATTTATAACCTGTCAGTCAGACTATTTGCAGATGTATTTCGTTCTGTTCGTTCGTTTCGTTTACAAATTAAATAGTTTTTAAATTAAATTTAGAAAATATTCGGCTCGTTTTAGTATTGCGCCAAAAGAAAGGTTTGCACTGAAAATCAGCGTTGTGTCGGATATAATTCCGGGGTAGCTATAACCTGAGTGCAAACCTTGTTTTCTGAAAATGCGGCGTACAAATTCTCAAAATATGTTTTTATTTTTAAAATACATGTCATGCAAGGTAAGTACGTCGCCATTTCTTCAAATAAATTGTCTTTCTTTCTTTCTGTAATTTACACAAAATAAACCAATTCAGGGAATTAGTAATAGAAGAAAATATTTTACTGTACAGTTTATCCATGCTATATTAAAATAGTATAAATGTGAAACAATTTTTGTTACCTTTTCCCGAATACACAATTAAACGGGATATTAATAAAATTTGGCAAGAAGTTAGTTTGTATCTTGGGAAAGGTATAAGCTTAAAGCAAAATTAAGGGATCCAATGGGACTGAGAATTTGTATGAGCACTTAACTCAATTTCTGTTCCCTTTCCGTATAATAGTAGATACTACACCGACCAGGACATGTCCTTAAGTAATAAATACATTTGTATATGGCGTATACAGGGATGATTCCTGGCCATTGTCACACCACATTTAAATTAGATTGTGGAAAAGGTAGAGGTAGACCAAAAAAGACACGAATAGATTGTGTGTGATGATATGTGGTGTGACAGAGAATGTATGCCAGAAAAGAAGAGTTAAGGAAAAGACATATTATGTCGTCTCCAAAAGATCGATGAAAATTTGAAAGAAAATGTCGAAAATGCCTGTTCTTGTTGGCCTAATGGCTCTATGCGAACCTTCCAAAAGTCTCGGTTATTAATTACCAATTTTCGTATATTTATTTATTTTCAAAAAATTTAAATTTTTTTTAAAATATATAATGAATTTTTTTTATAAAAAAATAAATAACATTATTCTTTTATAAAAATACATCAGAAATAAAATACATATTTAATAAAAAAATATAAAATCTTGCGGATCACCGCCAGCGGGGCCTCAGGTCCAAACTACCGGTGGTTAGGGCTCCAGAGATAGGAACCTCCTCACAATTCGTGCCGTGTCCAAGAGTGCTGCCTTCTGTATCTGGCCCTTCACCCAGCCTCCCAGCGAAAGCCTCTCTAGTTAATTACCAATTATTATTAAGATCAGTGCTCGCAAACGACACACTGAATATCAATGAAGGAAGTGGTGTCGCGATTAAATATGTCGTTACACAACTCTACGATACTGGTCAACTGTGATAACATGTAGTTTTTTCAATGTAAAGTTACGGTCAAGTCCTTGTTGGACCTCACACATTTTTGTGAAAACTGATTCGAAATATGGTATCGTTCCCAATGAGCAAATACTTTTGGAATGACGTGTCGTCGTTGAAGTTTTAGATAATGTTTTATGAAATATTGTAAAATTTCGTTGGGAGCACAAATTTCGTTGCCAGGTTTTAAAAATATGCAGCTGAAATCTAGGTATGTTTAGATATAAAAAAATATATAAAAGAAACCTTGAGTTTGACATCCGGTCAATCTTTTATCATACATACATATGATATAGACAATTAATTCATTTATGAAATGACCTCAGCTGGTATCGCATTCTCGACTGGTTTTGTTATAAACATTCAATCATTATTATTTTAATGTGAACTAGCAAATACAGATGTGTCCTTTAACATTCAAGAATGTATGACGAATCTATTAATTTTTATATCAGATATTACAATATAAGTTGAGTATTCAAATAATTGTGATGATATTGACTGATTACTAACGCATATACCTCTTTACCGCTATGACTTAAATCCGAATTTTATTTTTTATTGAATAAGTACCTACCATGATATCAAACTAAAACCAAAAGTATCTCCACTCAGCTGAGATGAGAATGTTGAGATGGATGTGTAGTGTTACAAGAATATATAAGGTGAAAAATAGGTACATGACGAGGTCTTTGAAAGTTGCACCCGTGACTGAAAAATTGAAACCAAGAAGACCAAGGTCCTATAGGCATGCAATGAAGAGGGTTGAAAATCACATGACATTAAGCAAAGGGTAGATTAAAATAGAGATGTGTTATTGTGTGAAGTATGACATGATGATTCGTGGAGGGTTTGAGGAGAGAGAGACTATAATATCTTTATACTAGTACTAGCTGTCCCGCCAGACGATGTCCTTCCCTGAAGAAATAAAATTTAGAATCCGATTGCAGCGCCACCAATTATGAATCTAAACCATTCTCGAATTCACCTTAACACACACAAAAAATTTAATCGAAATCGATCTAGCCGTTTAGGAGGAGTTCAGTCACATACACACAGAAGAAGTTTATATGTAAAGATGTGCCAGCGGAACTTCATTCGTTTTCATGACGAATTATTTGCTAATGAATTACATAGGTGACTACAAAAATAAACGCGACCGCTATTCAACTAACAAATATAAGAAGTATTCTAAGTGTTGACCTGGAATATAAGCTAACTCTATGCCGAGTTTCACTTGAATCCGTTCAGCGGTGTTCACGTGATCTTCTAACAGAGAGATTAAAAATTCTAAATATTGTATTTTCGGAATCTGAACCTAATTGGTTCCCTTGATATCTTCGCACTTTTAAACGCATTTTACAAACTCGAACCCTCTACAAATTTATTTTATTATTTATAGATAAGTTGTAGTAACTAATTGGATGAATCACTTGCGTCTCATCCTAGTGACGTAGTTTTAAAACCTAGCCGTGAAGCTTGCACAGTTTAGTCCGTCCTTTCTTCCCACTTATATTGCAGTATAATCCGTCTTGAATACGCGCGACCCGTTTATTGTCCACTCTACTAAAATGGATTGTTAAGTAATCTTAATTCACTAATTATTTTCTATCTTTTGATTCCTAAATACATTCTGGTGTTTCAGAAGCTACAGGAAGTTCCGGTTCGCGTGCAACCTCTGCCAAATATCTAAAAGAATTTCCTTCCTTCCTTCTTAAGTGTATTTGTAATTCTGTAACTGCATGCAGATCATCAAACTCGGCTTGTCAAGGCTAAAAAACATCTGTTATACCAATAAAGTACAGAAAACTTGAATAAAGCACATACGTGAAAATTGTACAAACTATATACTGAATTGTTTAGGTTTAGATACATGTTATTATGATTCATAAGCTTTTTGTGGTCACATTTTGGTTGTCACAATTTGTTCACCAAGTTAATGTATAATACATATTCATAGGTTTCCAAGTTGCCATAATAACTACAGTATAGAAGATACTAGTTCCTTGTAGATTATTCAGAAAGTCAAATATTCATTAATACTTAACTATAGATATATTTAAAAAAGAAAAAGTTGGATTCATTCATTAGTTTGACATTTAAGGGTTTGTGCCTGATAAATATATATGTGTAGCCATTCTATTGTACACCAAAATAAACAATTACAAAAAATCTGTATTTACCATATTTTTTAGTTAAATAAAAAATAGGTGGCTCATCGCTTAAAGCGGCCTCTTCCAGCTAATTACAATTTATTATTTTAGTAGCGGTGTTGTTGATTAATCTTGTATCTTAATTATCAGCGCGTTCTTTAGTTTGGCCATTACTGGTCAAATAGTCTGCAAACTCTTGATGTCAGTTATTTTCGGTATCACCCCGTGTTATTGTATGTATTATTTCCTTATTTTCCAGAAGTGACTCAAATATTGAACTCCGACTAAATAAACCAAAGTAAATATTTTTATTTGATACGATTTGAGCTATAAATTGAATCATTCGCAAATTTACGACAACAATTGTGGTGAAACGTCCATTACGTAAACGCCATGCTGTTTGTTACTATTTCTAACAATTCAATTGAATAAAATTTTATTTTTGTTAAATGCGTCTAGTTTAATGGCTATTTCCTGGTTACTAATAGCCAATGACGATTATATAGCCTATATCTTATTGTCGCTAACTTATCCTATTTTCGATAACTCAACTATTACAATCAAGTCTAATATTGTTTACATATAAAAAGTGCAATAATAAGTGTCATCTACCCTATTGCAATCATTAAACTATCGGTCTTTTGGAATTTCTACTCTGTATTATTTTTGGTATCAATGTGCTGTTAAAAGTATGTTACCTCTTCCTGTCTTTCGTATCCGCATCAGCACAGATTAAACATATTTTTTCTTTAAAATCTTCATTGTAACTTTTTGCACGTTTTGTAAATACTATGCTTTTGAAATTCTTCAAATGATTTGATAAGTTTTATTGAATTTTGTCTCACGAATTCGAAACAATAAGTGATGTTTTCTTTCTACTAAGTTTAAGTACATTTTTACACAAGAATCATGCTGGCTTATTCTATAGGTACACCCTCATGTTTTCCTTACTAATTTCGCGATTTATCTTAAGGAAATAATACGTCGATAATTTTTTTTTCCTCTTCGTTGAATATTAAACCAAATATTCGTGATCTCCGTTTTTCCCACTATATACCATTTTAAGCACGTGTTGTTGCTTAGTTACTGTATCTTTATATCCTTAACACTCTATATGGTCATATTTTAATTACCAACAACCAAATTTTCCATTTCTTTGTTCTCCATAATCAGTAGCTTGTCTTTTTTTTAGACTATATTGTCATTGTTATTAACGTGTTGTTTTCGCCTCTTTGAACACGAATTTTTTATCTCGAAAATTTCGTTGTTGTGAACGTCGGTCAAGTGCAGGCATTTGACCGACGTTCATATTGTTATCATTTTTATATTGTGGTTAAAGTATATGTTTTTTTTTATTAATCTTATACTTCTGTACTTCATGTTATAATAGTACATTAAATAGAAGTAATTTTAGTTTTTGTTTAAATCATTTATTTAAATCTGTATCGTATGACAGAAGCAATAAGTTATAAATAGGGTTTGAATGTTATAATTTTAAATCAATAAAATAACATATTTTATCGAATTAAAGTTTGATTTGATAACAAGTTAGTTGCCCTCTAAATTAATTATCCCCTAAAATGTCTGAGTGCGACATTTTATGCTGTCGCTTTATGTCTCGTAGTCTTTTATATTTTCTCCAAGTTTACAAGGTTTCTCATATACTTTGATGTGATACTGATAAAATTATTGTGACATACATTAATTTGATCCTAGTCCTTCTACTAGGATCAAATTAATGTATTATGGCTAGAAATTAGTTTCCCAACTAATATTTTCGTTTTATTAGTCTCTTTCCTTTCACTTATTCTCATTCGTTTGGGATGGGTGCGCAATGTCCTTTCCTTCTATACTTCTCTATCTTAGCATACTTCCTTTGTCACAGTATATATATTCATGTCAACGTCCTCATAATCCATCATCTTTTTATTGTCTTATTCTTATTTTATATCCATCAATCCAGTTTAAACTCCTTTTGCTACGTGGTCTTCATTTCTTCTTATAATATATTGGTATACCAACTTAATTTTCCTCTTCTTAATTTTATAGTAAGAGGTGCAATTTTCAAAGACCCTCTTAAGGAGAATCTATTCTTGTAACACCATGTATCCCATATAGAACTAGCACATAATGTTGTTTCCAATATGTCAGAGTTTGTACTCTTAGTTACGTTCAGATCATGCTCGTGTTATACAATCATCAGTAAGATCTCACTGCCATCTTATTGAGTAACTTCATAGAGTAGTTGACCTAAAACAGTTTCGACATGGTTGACAGGTTTAGTTACTATGTTTACATTAACGAAGTTTTCTATCATCGATAACGAGTTTATGTTACAGGCATTTAGAGATACTATAGTACTGGAAGTTTGACCAATAGCAGTAAACGATATAATTAAAAGAGGAAAGTTATGTATTAAAAAGAGTGTTACTTAAGATTTGATGGTGATAAAATTAAAAGTAGATCAAGAAAGAGATAATTGTATAAAATATGACATGATGAGTTGTGCTGTGATATAGGACGTATGCAATAATATAGATGAATATGAAGTAATTGGGGAAAAGGTTTAAGGTTAAGAGTAAAGATATTTTAAAAGATTATATTTATAAGAAAGAATTGTTAGATATGATGCAAAGATAAAATACGATGTTGGTTAAAAAATCCTAAAAAGTTTAGACAATAACCATGTGTTAGAATTGAAATATGTTTGATTGGTGTGTTTTATAATTTAGGCTGGGGTGTTTATTTCTAGATGTTTGGCTTCGATCTCCGATATATCTGTCTCGCTATAATGGATGTTATGATTTTCTTCATCGTTTGTTTACATAAGCAAATAACGCGGTGATGGCATGACAAAACATTGATGAACTGAATTACAAGATGCTTTTAGTTGTTTTGCGCCGCGTCAGTGTGTAAACCTCTTTTTGTGGCATTGGCATCATAATTCATACCAGAATAGTTGTTTCATTCAGTTTTATTTGTTGATTCATCAGTATTGCTTCCTTTTACGCCAAGGGAAATACCATAGTTATCAGAACTTCATTTGCAAGACTTACTTTGTAATCATGCGACATATTAGTGCGTGTTTATTTACTTTATTAAGTAACGAATAGGTTCTTTAGTTTACGTTGTTTTGTAAATGTAAATTTTCATTGTAGGTTTATATATATATAAAAAAACAAGTTTTTATGCAAGTAATAGCTACTGCCAAGGGCTTTTCACTCGACGCAGCCGCGGACAAAACGCTAGTTATAATATAAATGGAAAACAGTCTCAGCACATTCATCGTTCCGGTTAAATCCAAGAAAAGCAACAAACAAATTGTAACCGCAGTTTGAGTTCTCAATAATTCAGCGTGACCAGACATGACCATTATAGATGGGCCTAGGCTTACTAAATTTATCAATGAGCCCAGGTGCCAAAGTGTACTGGTGACTCTGGTTAGGTTAACACGTCATTACTAGTTTTGGTTCTTTTTCGTTCTGAAGTTGGAATTCCAGCATTTGAATTTTGAAGTAATTGTAATTATTTTATGATCGTCTTCTTTTGTTTACTTATTTATTGGCATACGTTCCTAGAGAACATCCCATTGTTTTATTGTACTCGTTTATGACCGCTTGCGGCTGTAATTATTAGTCAAGTGTTACGCTGATTCTAGGAAATTCTGGGCTGGGCGGGCACATTGCATTTGTGCAGTATAAAACGATGGCCTGGTTGAGGGAGGGGGCAGTACAGCGACAACTACGATCAAGGCGTGACCTGTGTACAATCGGGAAACTAATAGTGACGGACTTTGCGCGTTTTATTGAATTACAACCTTCTGCATTACGTTTGGGTTTGTTGTGTTCGGTTATATTTGTATCTGTGTTATGCGTGTTTGTACAGTTCTAATAAACTCTATTATGATTCCAACGGCATTTTTATTCGAGTCCTGCTAAACTCGTAACAACACGATGCATTAGATTTCTCGTCTGCTTGTTCGGGATTCACGTAAAAACTATTGGGCAGATTTCAATGTGGTTTTCGCTGCCCTACAGAAAATTCTTAGACTTAAAATCTGCGGTACGTTGTATCTCGGGAATCCCGCGGGTATTTTCCCGGGAGCGGTTTGTAGTTGTTCGGGCGCATAAAAATTAGCTTATTCCGACACAGTTTTCTCTAAAATGATTTCTTGCGTTTTTTTTAATGGTGCAGTACTTTGTGTCGCGCGGGAATTTCAAGTTAAGCGTGGACATATCCTAGTGTTCTATATTAATATATTGAATATATATTTGTTTTTTTTTAGTAATATACGTATAGAACGTGTAATAGAAACGTTAACTCGTGTTTTGTCGTCTATACTAGTTCTAGTATAATAGTTCAATATTAATTGATTAAGCCGTAAAGTTACAAGTAAAATATGAAGTCATAGCTATTTTTACTCTGAAGCGTTTAACTTGCCGACGCTGACCGTTTTGTTGCGCACGCGTTTCCTACGTGACGATTATTCGAATATTTGTTACGTTCTTATCATATCGGTAACATCGTAGAGATGAAAACATGAATTTAGAATACTTTTATTTTTAATGCTGATATTAGACGGATCAACCGAATTGAATGAATTTGGTTGAAAGGTGATGAAATTCAAGGACACGACTACATTGAATGACTTAATTTTATATTTACCAGTATTACTTTGGTTGCTTCACCCATATCGATTGACAAAAATGAACTGGTTAATAGAGTTTTAGAAGTATTGAAAACCATCTATGTTTTAATATTGAGTACACTATACTACTGTTAGCACCCCACCATGTTCTTCTATCTTATACTCAGTCAATTTATACAACATATTAAAAATCTTTATATTTTAATTATAAATACTGATATTACAAAGAGGTAAAGTTTGTGAGTTTGGATGTTCGGGTACTACTGATCCGATTTTTAAAATTCTTTCACCAGTAGAAAGCTACATTATTTCTGATTGATACAGCCTCAATTGTAATTAATAAATCAAAAAAGTAAAAATGTTTTACGCGAAGTAGGCACGGGAACGCCTGACAAATATGTTACAGGAATAACGTTTAACGCAAGAATTGCACACATCCGCGTACGAGGCATTGCGAGTGCTTTCTGCGTTTATGAATTAATTCAAGGTTACAGTGCTTAATTAAATCTTTGTACGTGCGTGTGCATGTGCGTTGGTTATATTACGTACTGGGGTATTCTTTCCCATATACATATCTCACACAATCTTCTGTACGTGTGTATGTCACTTCACGGCTTCTGAATCGCTGGACTGATCCTTTCAAGGGTTAAACTCGCAGTCATAACTAGTACTTTAGTAGTAAACTATATACCGCATAGAAAACATGAATTGAATCATTAAAAAATTAAAACCCCATTTATCAACCAAGGACTTTCGAAAAGTCAATGTTTAAAAGCATCATCCATAAACAAGATAGTGGAGCTAAAACCGAGATGTACGTTATCATCTCGACGATGTTAAAACGCATCGAGCCCAGAGAAACGGTTCTAATAATGGGTGGGCGTGTGATAAAGCTGTTTTGTACGAAATAATCGGGTGTACATTGACGGTTCTGTTACGAATGTGGGAGTTAATGGTCTGATAGGTCCGTGACGGATAAACTGAACAGGGTAGAGTCGTCTGGTTTTTACGAGAAAATTCAAGGGTGTGGAGTGTTTTTAAAGAACCTGTCGTCAGATGCGACAAAACGACATACAGCCAGTTAGTAGGGCGTTTGTCCCTCTGGACAGCTACGACTCCTAGCATATATTATGCCACCATAACAACCTCGAGTTGTGTTCCGGCATCAGTGGCCAGATTCTAGTTCCCCTTAGCGACCGGCAGCACGTTCAATTCAAAAGTTTTATTTAAACTGATTTCCACCGCAGAACATTTTTTGAAGTTACATGCAAGTTAAAATGAATACTAGTCTTTATTTTATGTACACCGCAACGTGTTATCGCTGTTTAAGGAGAAGAAGCGGCCAGAAACTATCTTCTTGATTCTTTTTCTTCTTATTTGTCTATCTCAGGCTTCTTTTTAAGTACATAGTTAAGTTATTTATATGTTATAGTCAAACATCGAAGCTCTGCGCTCCTAGGTTTGACTAGTCAAACCTAAGGTCTGACATAAACTCTTATTCAAAGCCCAAATACATGACGTCTTTCTGCCTTTGTCTAACCTAGGAGAGACTAATTTATACAGTCATTAATCAAGTAACAAGTGCAGCACGAATCGTTGTTGATCGAGTCTGCCTTAGTCGCTTCTAGGATCGACTAGGCAAAACCAGAAACAGATTATTTTACATTCGACGTTTGACTAAACAATTAGGTACTTCTAGTTTTGACAAAATATACTTTAGTCAAAGGCCGAAACTGGAATTTATCTCGGGTCGAAAGGCCTTGGTCAAACCTAGGATAAAACAGTCATACCGCGAAGAGGCTGCATATCGATCTTTGACTATTACATAAATATAAATTTTATAAATTTTTTCGAGGAATTAATGGACTTGCAGAAAACAGTGCAATGATACAATCGAATAAGATTTCGAACTGTGGGCCTTGTTTTAATTATTGGAATTGTCAGCAATGCTATATTGTTGAAGATATCCAGCATTTACTTGTGGAATGTATCTGGACTAGTGCCAGCAGGGTCCAGTGTATGCTCTGGGAAATACCTTGATGGACGTGGATAATTAGTGGTGGAGAGCATTATGTAAATTTATACAGATAAATAAAATTGAAGTGTCTGTTTGTAATGTTAAAATAAAAATGTAAAAAAATCAGGGAGATCATTTGGACCTGGATTCCTAAAATGCATTTTTTAGAAGTTCTGTTTGTCTGTCTGGATGT
Source organism: Dendrolimus pini (assembly GCA_949752895.1). Taxonomy (NCBI): domain Eukaryota; kingdom Metazoa; phylum Arthropoda; class Insecta; order Lepidoptera; family Lasiocampidae; genus Dendrolimus; species Dendrolimus pini. The sequence continues at coordinate 11,794,342 of OX457150.1, forward strand.
CCCGCCTTATCTCTGAAACGGCTAGACCGATTTTCACGGTACATTCACCGGCAGATAGCTGGTGTTATAAGGAGTAACTTAGGCTACTTAAAAAATTAGGGAACCGCGAAAAAATTCAGTAGTGGGCAACAGCTAATCTTTATATATAAAAATTAATGTTTGTCTGTATGTCCTTTATAGAATCGTAAACTATACATTTGATCATGTGATGATCTTTAGCAAAGTTGTTGTGCATGAGCCAGATAAGGTTTCTGAGTTGGTTCCCAATTGGACCCGGTAGGTGGCGCTGCTGTCGGCATATCGATTGAAGCTTTTCCGGGCAGGACGTCTGTCGGGACAGCTAGTAGTAAATATAAAAAAAAACAATTGTTTTTTATCTTTAGCTTTAATCTGTAACCAATCAATCAAGCCAATGTACTTCATATTCATAAGATGCTTAATAATATAATATGTACAAACCGCGTGTGGGGTGAGCTCATCGCGATCGCCGCTGTCTGTCCGTGACACATCGTCATACAGATTTAGAAGCGGCTGTTCCTAGTGTATGTATGGCGGAGGAATAATTACCGGTTTTAATTGTCTTACTAAGAAAAGATGATCGATGTTTTTAAAAGTCACTTCAAAACAATACGTCTCTTACTCGCGGTGAAAAAATGTGAACACATTTTTTGTATTCATTATTTTGGAAGCAGAAGCGCCGATTTGCAAGAAATGTCTGACTTTACATAAGTGTTCCAAAATATATATTTGATTATCATTAGGCACTGATTGCATCATAGACTGGTAAACAAGTGCTATTTGGACCAACTTTTTTCAGCAGTCTCCGAAAATTATAAATGAGGTGTCATTCGATTCGGAATGGCATCTAGATGATTTTTGAAAAAAATTAAGTTCCGCTTGCAAAAATTGTAAAAGTTATTAATAATTAACTAAAAAAAAGGGGGGGGGGGTTTAGTTTTTGCAAATATCTCAAAAAGTAATAAAGATTTTTTAAATTTGAAAAATTCGAAAAGAGGAGGAAATTTCCTAAAAAAAGTTTCGACTCCCGAAACTGTAAGATTAATATTTATAATATTCCCAGAGGGATGAAAATACGGCCGAAAACGGGTACTCTGGCTTACGCAAGCCAACATCAAGATACAGGCAGACGGCCCACTTGATGGAAAGCGGTTACCTTCGCCTATGGACATTTGCAACACCAATGGTGCTACAAATGCGCTGCTGCTCTTTTAAGGTTAACTGGACCTGGCCTCTAATGCCGGAACACAACTCAAGGTTGTTATAGCGACATACTTTAGACCAGGGGTGGTCGCCATCCAGTCGGGCAAATGCCCTTCCACCTGGCTGTGGGTTGTTTCGTCGCGTGTTCTTTCTTTCCAACACAGATGGGTCATCAGCGTGTCTGCTTTTCTTCAGCAATTAAAAATAAAATGGTCATTCCTACACGAGTTAAGAGATCGTAATAAAAACTCTATGTCGCGTTTTCCTGTTCCAAATTTAAAAAAAAATTGGATTATTTTATTCATGTAAGCCGGGCAAATGGTACCGACGTCATAGACATTAACCTATCTTGCAGGCTGGAAGTAAGTAGATCGACTTCGTAAAACGTGCTATGTGGGTCAGCGGGTATATCACTAGCGTAATGAGTTTAAGTGTGATCTATAGGAATGTTCGTTGCGTACTAGAAGTTTCCATGAGGCGTTGCTTGCGGACATTTAGTTTATTTGTAACTGACCTAAGAGATGGAGAACTATTTGTTCAAAGTCATCCCTTTCTCTTGGCTTTGACATTGCTTCACAGAAATTGGTCTTTAGGGGTCACCCACAAATACGTGACACGAATATCATGATTTTCCCTGTTGCATAATGCCATACTTCGTTGGCCCCCGAACGTGTCACGTAATTTATGTATGGCCCCATACATACCCCCCAAGCTACAGTCTGATTTGTTATAATAATACAGTGTGTTTTCATTTGAGTGTCAGAAGGCCCTCTTGAAAAATTCAGCCTGTATATACTCAATAGGTTTTAGAAAAATTGTTTCGGTTTAATCATATCGATGTTTTTTAAACCTCTTACCATGAAAACGGAATGAGAATCGGCGAAAACATTCTATGCGCCATTAAATCCGCTTACACTTGTAGTGCCTGGATGTTTGTGAAAACAAACAAACACGTTGAGCGTACTGAATGTGGGAAAATTCTATTGAAACAATAATGCCTTGGTTTGTTGGAGAGTTTGGACGGCCTCTAAGGTTGAGTAGGCTTGCTTTGTCCCTCCTACTTCACTGCAAGGCAGAGGATTCAGGTTCGATTCCTGGCATGATAACTTTTGTTACCGAACTTTATTTACTACTAACTGTACCCGGCAGACATTGGCCTAACCTTAATAGGAGTTCTGCCCATAGGAGTTCAGCAGTGCCATCTATCAGGTCCAATTGTGAATCTAAACCATTTCGGGATCCACTTGAACACACATTTTTTTTTATCAAAGTCGGTTCAATCGTTTTGAAAGAGTTCAGTGTTATACGTACAAATAGAAGAATTGTACATAATTATGAAGATTTTTGGGCCAGAAATCCTCGCGGGCCGTATTCAGCGCACTATGCCAAAGTTTTATCATTATCTGATTAATGCTTTAGGTACGCTTGCTTTGCTATGCGTTAGGTATCAATGCTTGTATATTGGACAAACATTGATTTTTATTTATATAGATATTTTTGAGGCAGATTTCGGGATTTTTCAGCACACCCTACCAAAGTTTCATGACAACTTGACTTATGGTTTAGGATTGCATCGACGACAAATATACAAACATTGATTTTTGTTTACATGCTGATGGTATGTAGAAAAGATGTACATTAGGTCAGAAAACCACATATTTATTAGTAGTCTACGCTGTACCGGCTAGGATTTGAACCAGCGTCCTTTGAGCTTGGGACGGTAGTGCGTTAACCGAAACGTTTTCTCGGTTTTTTGTTATACTAGTATATAAATAAACATAATGCTCAAGGTCATAGAAAAGCAACTTATGTAGGAGCATCTGGTAACCATTTTCAATAACGCGAACCGAATCAAATGTGATTGCGCGCACTGCGTATGTTTCCTCTTTAATGTATCACATTGGTATCGTTGCCAATGAAACGATATTGCAATATTGTTATATTGAATGAAGAATTTATTTCGCTGTTTTATTGTAATATAATTTTATATTTGATTCTATTTCCGATTGAAAACATTTTATTAATAAATAAAATAATAGACGGTCCATTTCTGTCTGTGGAATTCGAATGAATCAACCATAGTGATCGATCGATCGATATATTACTATGTAAACCAAAAACTTTGTACCCCTTTTGAAAAAAATGCGCGGACGGAGGAGTATGAAATTTCGCACACTTATATTTATATAGAGAAGGAGCGACAAAAGCTATTTTTTTTAAAATTATGCAGAAAAAATACATTACACAAACTACCATCTATTTGACACACACATATGTACTCTTTTGTTTATTGTTCAAGTCAAATAAATAGTGTAGCCTTGGCGAAATTTGTGAATATAGAAGTAGTCTTTGACATTAATTATTATGGTCGAACTTCGACCACGGGCGACCACTAGTAAACGTAAACTCGATTCATTCAATCTCATTGAATACGGTTGCATCCCTTAGTTTATGTGCCTTTCAACCAAGTTGAATCAATTTAGTACATCCTACTCATAGACGTGGTCGAGCCATGCTGTAATCGTTACCCTCATGTGTGATACCACGCAAACACAGAATATCGGCCTCAAACGGTCTGCTTTGATTTGATTGTGTTTCGTGCCATAAGTGAGAGCTCAGTAAGTAAGTTGCAAACGCATAAATGTAGATGACGGTTACCATTTTCCAAGAGTTGGGCCGTCTGCAATAAAAACACGTCTAATATCAGCATTATATTATATTATTGTAGTAGAAGAGGATTTTTATTACTCAAATTCAAAAGTTTTTATTCATAATAAGTTCCACTTGAGAACACTTTTTGAAGGTCATGCCAATCTACTTCCTATTCTATGTACACCGCTTCCCAATGTGTTATCGCTGTTTAAAGGTGAAGAAGTGGCCAGAAACAACCCAGCAACACGTCTAGCTAAACAAGTTTTTATCATAATATATCTCAGCCTTTTTTACACGCTTTATATTAGCTTCACTTGTATGTCAGTATGTCAGTATGTAACTTGAGCTCGATTTTGTCCTACTTTGAACGATCAGATTTAATTCATACTTTGCACACCTGTCAAAGGTCGATGACAATGCAATAATATAGTATCATGGAGCTGATCTGATGATGGAGTGGGAAGGTGGCCATAGGAACTCCTGTACTAAACAAGATAGACCCTTCGTGTTTGGGCCCGTATGTTTATATAGTGTGACAGTGTAATAATATGGTAAGATGGAGCTGATCTGATGATGGAGACGGAAGGTGGCCATAGGAACTCCTGTACTAAACAAGATAGACCCTTTGTGTTTGGGCCCGTATGTTTATATCGCGTGACAATGCAATAATATGGTACCATGGAGCTGATCTGATGATGGAGTCGGAAGGTGGCCATAGGAACTCCTGTACTAAACAAGATAGACCCTTCGTGTTTGGGCCCGTATGTTTATATCGCGTGACAATGCAATAATATGGTACCATGGAGCTGATCTGATGATGGAGTCGGAAGGTGGCCATAGGAACTCCTGTACTAAACAAGATAGACCCGTCGTGTTTGGGCTCGTTTTACTTGTCTTGGCTAGCACTCTGCTGCTACATGATATGCAGGATCTCAAAAGCTTGTATTATAAAAACATTTAAACAAAAATCACCTAAAAAATGAAAAATAAATAATAGTTTAAAAAAACTAAAAAAAACACGCTTTTATAAAAAATCCAACTAAAAAAACAAAAAATAAAATTTAATATAATATAAAAAAGCGTGGGGTGTATTCAATTAATAATATAATATCTTAAAAAGCGCTTTGAATACACCCCACGCTTTTTTATATTATATTAAATTTTATTTTTTGTTTTTTTAGTTGGATTTTTTATAAAAGCGTGTTTTTTTTAGTTTTTTTAAACTATTATTTATTTAATTTGATAAGTATAGAAGTTGTTATGTTACAAAATGATACAGTAACCCCTTTTGGTCTCACACAAATTTCGTCACGTACTCATCACAAGCAAGGCCCGCTCGTCTTTGTCAATCGCAAAAACCATACCAATTCTAGCGTTCGTGCATTTATTTCGTCAGCAACACTAACCCGCATGGCACATTGGAATATGTACAATTGGAAGTGTACAAATAGAATTCAGAAGCTGCAACTCACATTCCAGCACGTACGGACCACGCCTCCGTTGCATTACATTACTCGCGTTGCAGCTTGTGAGGAGAGGCCCGATACTTAGTTTACATTGATGCCAAGATTAGTATTATGTTATGATCGATCGTGTCTAATTGTAGGGCATCATCTGCGATAGTGTTGTTTCACGCATATATGGCGACGGGATAATGTGTCTGACATTGTCGCTGGTACGGGCCTTACCATAATGAAGTCTGTTACATAACTCGCCAAATTAATTTGATAATACAAAATCTATAACAACCAATCTGTAGACGGTTCAAAATTTTTTATAATTAATTTAAAAATTAGATAAAAGCAGGTAGGCTGATCCGGATTAGCAGATTTCGAAAATGCTCCGAAAATTCGAATTTTCCTCTGTCTGCCTGTTTGAGCGGGTCGTGATAAACTACTGAACGGATTTAAATAAAAGTCGACACAAATGACCTCGCCTCTGTGGGATAGACGAATATAAAATAATAATAAAGTAATAAAATAATTTAATGAGTAAAACATAATTCACGTTTTTGCAGTACATTGCTCCCCAAACTAGGTCGACATGTTCCTTACGGAGCGGACCTGATTGATGCAATTCTATTCGAGAAGTTATTGTATGTATATAGCGAAAGTTCCGCTGAGGTTGCGTTTTTTTAACCGACTTCGAAAAAAGGAGGAGGTTCTCAATTCGTCGGGATCTTTTTTTTTTTTTTTTTTTTTGCTTTTTTTATGTATGTTCGCCGATAACTCCGTGATTTATGATCCGATTTACGTGATTCTTTTTTTGTTCGACGCGGAATAGCTTCCAATTGGTCCCCTAAAAATTTGACATAGTTTGGCCCAGTAGTTTTCATTTTACGATCATTTTTTTGTTCCCGGTTCTTGGGACCTATATTTTTTAAGAAGCGCGGCACCATTCGTAGGTCCACCCATACATAGCTAGACCCTAAAAAGTAACAAATAAATTTAAAAACTTCGTTTAAAAAAACCGACTTCAAAAACTAAAAAACTAAAATGTATAAAATAACGTATTTATAAAGCTATTATTATTAATATATATTATCTAAAACATCTTGAAGTCGGTGCAAAGTAAAAAATAAAAATTACTATATTTTGAAAATTACTAAGCACCGACTTTAAGATGTTTTAAATAATATATATTAATAATAATAGCTTTAGAAATACGTTATTTTATACATTTTAGTTTTTGAAGTCGGTTTTTTGTACCACCATTGCAATCCCTGTTGTCGTTTTGGCAACGGAGTGTATGTACACATAGCGAAACTATGTAGTTGTGCTGGCACAGTCTTGTATAGATTATTATAATGATCCAAATATTCACTTTCGATAAATGTTCTGTTGCCGGCATTAAAATGTAAAAGAATCAAAATGGCGACTCTGGCATGTTGATTAATGATTGTAATGTAAGGGAAGAGCTAATTTTAGATGAACAGCGCCGCGCTAATCCGCGCCATATGGTGCGTACGCGCACAATATAGTGTTTGATTATTTTATTAAAATTTATAACCGTAATTCTAACGTAATATGAGTTTTGTTTAAATCAAACGCTATTTTCTAACTATAGCTATCGATATTTTATGTTATCTATAATCTCTTTTCTTTCACCTTCTGCGAATTACCTGTGGTCGGCACAATATGTCTTTTCCTTCCACACTCCTCTATTCTGACATACATCTTCTGTCACACCACATATCATCATATCATCCTTCACACAACCCATCTATCTTGTAGTTTAACATTCTTTTTGTCACGTGACTTTCATCCTTCCTCATTATATACCGATACCAACTTAATATTCTTCCTCTCACAGGTGCAACTTTCAAAGATCCCCTTATGTACTCATTTCTCACCTTATCCATTCTTGTAACACCACACATCCATCTCAACATTCTCATCTCAGCTGAATGGAGATACGTTTGGTTTTAGTTTGATATCATGGTACTTATTCAATAAAAGTTAAAATTCGCATTTAAGTCATAGAGGTAAAGAGGTCTATACGTTAGTAACCAGTCAATATCATCACGACTATTTCAATCCTCAACTTATATTGTAATGTCTGATATCAAAATTAATAGATTCGCCGAGCATTCTTGAATGTTAAAGGACAAGATCCTCTTATGTACTCATTTCTCACTTTATCCATTCTTGTATCACCACACATCCATCCCAACATTCTCATTTCAGCTCAAAATATATTTTTTCAAATAATTTCAAAAGGGGTCAAGATAACACTCCAAGTATAAAAGAGAATAAAGCACAATAAATCACTGACATTTCAACCCCAATTTGCTTATCCTCTCGATCCGACGGTTTATATCCGTCGGCGATATGTCAAAAATTAACCAAAAACGGAATCGAAGTCGAGACGTTCCAATAATAACTTCCCCTTCACGACATTCCTTACGTCTGTCGGTGTGTTGGTGTTTTGTTGGATATTTTTGTGTGAACTCAAAAAGGAAATGCCGAGTCCAATTATAGTGGTATCCTGGTAACAAGATCTGTAGAGAAATAGGAAGGACGTGAATAGATAAAGAGATTTTTGGCTGATATTTGAATGGTGAAAGTTGGTTTTGCAGTTTTTTTTGAAAATTGTAAAATATTGATAATATAATGTAGGCTGTTGTTTGTATTAACGAAAGATTATGTGATTTTGTTGAAAGTTTGGATTTGGTTTGGTTTGGAAACTCTTCAACAACACGCGCGCTCTTCTCTTCAAGCTATAAAACGCTGCGAAACTGTGGTAAATAATAATTTTACTCATTGGATCTTGACATCTTCGTGTTCCGTGATCACGGTCACTGAAAAGTGGTTGAAACGTCGGAATAAAAATCAAATGAAAAATTATTTTAATGATAGACTTTAAATTACTATTATATATACAATGTATTATTTACTACTGACTAGTGGATTAATTTTGATTTTTATGACATTTGTTTTAAAAAATGACTTAGTTTAATTATTGCTAGTGTTATTGTTATTATCCTTAATTAATTTAATTTTGTAATGTTAATACCAAATAGATAAGAATGTTTATAATAATAGGCACAACATTTTGCACGCCCTAGAGGCAAAAACATGTGCACTTATGGATATGATAATCCTACCATGTAACATGTTTTATGCAATAAATGATTATTTGATTTGCCGCTTTTATAACTGTTAGAACGTAGTTTTCATTGTGTATACTTTCATCCAAACAATTCAATTGCAAAAACATGGTAACAACGTTCAATAATTACAAGCCTTTAACTTGCAATGGATGTATGTACGAGTATGTAAGTAAGTTCGAGTGGAATCTTGCAAGTTAAATTTGACCAACATCCCGGTTTCGGATTGAGCAGAAATTTTGCACGCATATGTTATATCGCGTGACAATGCAATAATATGGTACTATGGAGCTGATCTGATAATGGAGTCGGAAGGTGGCCCTAGGAACTCCTGTACTAAACAAGAGAGACCCGTCGTGTTTGGGCTCGTTTTACTTGTCTTGGCTAGCACTCTGCTGCTACATGATATCCTGGATCTCAAAATCTTGTATTTAAAAACCTTAATAAAACTACGTTTTAACGGTTTTGAGCGCGATAATTTATTTGATTTTGGTTATTCCGACGTTTCGGCCGCTTTTCTGTGGCCGTGGTCACAGACGACCAAGCTTTTTAGAAACCTTTTTAAAAAAATATATTAACAAAACGCTGGATTCGGCTTCTACGATTTTTATGAAGTTTTATGCGGGATTTAGTGGGTCCCGGGATGGTTTAGATTCACAATTAGACCCGGTAGGTGGCGCTCGGGTTGTAAATTTTATTTTGTCAGGGCAGGACAAGGTCTACCGAGACCGCTAGTATGTCATAAAAGAAACCACTTCATGTTCGATTTCCAATTTAAATTTGGTGCAATTAGTTTCCCAGTTCGTGGTACTCACGGTATGTTGTGTCGAGGGGCCGAAGCCGTGCCTTTTCAGCAGGATGTGCTTCCGTTGGTAATTCGAGCGATATGGATTCTGAATGAGGTGTTTTTGGGAATCGATTTTAAAATTTCCTTCCATTTGCTAGCAGTGGACGTATTTTAAGTACTACTTGGTGTTAGTACTGTAGGCGAAGTTTCGCTCGTTTTGCCATGACAACGTGTTTATTAGTGAATCGCAACAGAGGCACCTAAAGAAATTGGGTTGTTTTTTGACTACATTCTTTCATTATTTGTCGGGCTATCAAATCAAATCAAAATTATTTTTTCAAAACATTGTTAAACAGTTGGCGTATATGTTATAGTGTACACATGTTTTGGTCACATAGGAGCATACAAATATTTTTAATAAATTTTATTAAATTATATAATGTCAAATGAAACACATGAAAAATAATAATTACTCATAAATGTCAAAAAAGTAATAGTAGTAATAATAATATCATTTCATAAGTCAAGGTATTTATTTACAATTGAGGAAGTCGTCCTCTGTGTAAAACATTCTATTTAAGAGCCATTCTTTTAACTAAATTTTGAATTTGTATATCCTAAACTCTTTTTTGTGAATTGGAATTTTATTGTAGATTTGAATGCACATGTTATAGCAGTTTCTGGTAAAGAGGGTTGTTTTTGGTGCCACATTTAATACTAGTCGTTCACAATTTCTAGTATTGTTTTGACAGAAGTCTTTAGTCGTCGTAAAAATCGTAAAATTGTTTCTGACAAATAAGCATATTTCATAAATATACATACATTAAAAGTATTAGCCAAGGACATAAGCTAACATTGTGTGGAGTTTCATTTAAATCTGTTCAATAGTTCTTTGGTGATGCTCTAACAGGTAGATAAGAATTTTAACAGATGCGTTTTGGGAATCTGCTGGTCCGAATTAACCCCCCTGATATTTTTTCTCATTTTCAAAGTCCTTTTATACATAAACTCGACCGGGATACATATAACGGAAAACAGTGGAAAGACGTATTTCATACATTTTCTTTTGCAGTTTAATATTCTTGGACGAACAATGTTTCCGTTTTATATTTCTATTAAATATGTATGATGTATGACTAATGTCCGTACAAATGGTTCCAGGTAAAATGAAATAGGTTTCATGGGCAACATTTAGTGATGTCTTTTTCAGCAAACAATTAGCATGTACGACTTAACCGCTTCTGTTAAAGGCGATGAGGAAATTCTAATAATTTATACAAATATAACAAATCTTGTTTCGTATTTGAATGTGTCATAAACTAACTAATAATTATTGCTATATATTATTATTTGAAAATGCTTAGGACGCAACTGGGATTTATTTCTAAGATGGTTTCGATAGTGCTGATTAGCGGTGTATAGTGCGATCAGTTGGTAATATCAAAGTTTATATAATATGAAGCTTTTATTTACATCAATCGATATATAAACATGTTATATACTAGCTGCGCGCGCGGTTTCACCGGCGTGGTGATGGAAAATCGTTATATTTTGCATAATTCACACTGTATCTTTATAAATTATAGCCTATGTGTTATTCTGATGTGTAAGCTATATTATTGTAAAGTTTCATCAAAATCCATTCAGCAGTTTTTGCGTGAGTAACAAGCATACATCCATACATTCTAAAAAACTTTCGCGTTTATAATTTTTATTATAGAGGCTAAGTACAATGAAGTCAATTTAACTTATATTATAACGAGTCTAAGTCATCGAAGTCAATGGGTAGGGTTCCCAGAAGGCGGGTTACTACTACTCTTGAAGTTAGTTTCTATTTTGCAAGAATTTTTTTGTTCCTAAAAAAGGGGGGGGGGGGGTTATTTTTGCAACCCGGTGCCCAATATAGTTAAGTCAGGTTTCACTATTGAAATAAGTTTTCTAGTCAATGAGTGTTATATGCATTTCTCTTGAAAAAGCCTAGTTAAAAAAATGGCTTTGACTTTATGCAAAACTCTTGTACCAAGCTAAATTCAAAAGGAAAAATCTCAAATCCCTGGCGTATTACGGTTTTAATTAAAACGCGTCCTGGCGACGGCAGTAGTAAACCTTTTTCCATTCGTCGACGTTTAAACGGTTGAAAAAAATGGAAATGAAAAAATCCACCATTTCAGCTCTCACGTGCAGTGGTAGACGAGTTTTTACCGGTGGGGGGGGGGGCAAGGGTGGCAGGATAAGGGGCAGAAAATAGGGACGGGGGGGGGGGGGGATTAAAAAGCGAGCATAACATGGTAATGGGGGATGGTTGGTTAGTGGATGGAAAGCGAGGTTTTATAACGACTTTAGTTTGAACTAGCTTATAGTTAGCGTAATGGCTACGTAAGGGCGCGGGTTCTATTCTGACCGGAACGCATGCACCACTCAGGCAGCTTTCTGATCTAATGAGCATATTTTTACCTTTTGAACCTTCCAAACCGCCTTGGAAAAGCGTGGCGGGTATACTGTCCGTTCCGCTATAGTGGGAGGCCCGGACCCGGCAGTGGGACATTTATGGGTTGATACTGTTGTTTTTATTGTTGAATTTAAACAATAAAAACTGTTTGGCCATAATACAAAAAGGGGGATTTGAGATTAACAAAACAGATGGTTACTTTAGAGAATTAGCGCGAACAATGAAAGTAAACAAAAAGAAAATAACTCAAGGGTTCAAAGAAGACAATGTTTAAATTCAAATCCCACAAATTCGTACCAATATAATTTATATTATAGAATATTAGGTTAAAATTAAGTTAATTATTGGTCTCTATCGTTAATTTTGCGAATAAAAAATATATAATATTGTCTTACTAAACATCTTTGATTTTAGAAAGAATTCTGTAGACGAATAAGTTGCAAACAAAAAGCTCTAAGCGTTGACAAAGCGACGCGGTACGCACGCGCAGCCGGAAGTCGTGAGCGAGGATGCGGCCTCCGCTCTTCCGGTGCAATATTAAAAACTGTGACCGCAGTTGAATGATCCTTAAGTTATTTGTTTTTGATATTTATTTGAATAAAAATGTACTATTATAATACACACAAAGATGCCACGGCAGCTTAGTGATTAGCGCACGCGTCCTAAACTCACAGGCGCGAAATTCGTTCGAATCTTGACCGAAAAGCATGCTAACGGTAAATGAAAAGATCGCGATGAAACCTGCGCATCGAGATACCCCTATAATGGGAGGTCCGCGCCCAGCAGTGGGACGTTTATGGACTGTTATTATATTATATATTTGATTAATGCACTACCTTTCTCCGGCGGCATCGCTCGCGTTCCCACAAGTCCTCCGGTAACTCCTCCCAGCGTTTAAAAAAAAGGATATGTATTAAGAAAAGGATAGACAATTCCTAGAAATGTCAAACTTGATGACGGCTGACGGATAATCCGTAAATATGTCGGTTTTTCGGTTTTATTTGACAACCATTAGCCAGCTGGTGAGTTTATGGACAATTTAACCCTGGCTGTTTTGTGAAAATCGCCGTGTAGCTGGTTTTTACAGTAGCCACCCATCTCTATTCGCAATTAAATAATATTGAATTTAAAGTTGCGCGATTTCTTCTCTCTATCAGGACTTAGTTGCTGGTTGGAAGTCTCATAATAATTGGCAGACACACACATCGTATATGCCCAAACCAATCAAGTTACGCTTGTGTTATGAGTAATACAATTACCAGACACCCATACCATAGTAAATAACGGGAAGTTCGTTTACGAATTTTACCATGACAGGAATCGAACTCGGAGCCTCTGTGCTACAGTGAGGTAGGCCGGCAAAGGCTTAACCCATTAAACCAGAGAGATCTTATTCATATTTACTTAGAGTAAGTTTGAAGGCTTCTTTAAGAACCTTAAAACTTGGAATTTCGGGACACAACCGTCCGTGTCGTGAACTTTTTGGCTATCCTCATGTTGCGTGCCTACTACTATTGTACAATAATAAAATTCTGAATTTTGCCACTGCTAACGTTTCCTGTGCAATATAATTAAGAATTCAATTGAAAATCTTTTTTTATTTTATGGTAAAAAAAAAATCTTATTGCGTGCCTTATTTTATGAAAAAAAGTCCGACCATTCCAGGAGTAAAGAAGCCTACAAACTTACTCTAACTCAATATGAATAAGACCTTTAATATTTAAACATGTGTTTGATATTATGAAATCGCTATATGGAGAAATGATATCATAGCATACATTAACTTGTTTACAATCGACCATATCGACTTGAGATTCTGTGAATTATTACAAAATATTAATAAACGCTATACGCGCGTAAAGGGCGACAATCTTATGTTTATTTATATCTTTATCATTATATGGCGAGGTGATTGCCAAGAACGTCATGCAAACATGCACACATACATACTGGAACTAAACAAAGTTCTGCTTTTGCATTATTGGCCGTCGGCCAGCAAGGAGCGTGGCGTAATATACGTCAAGTGTCTCCGCTATGGCTGTATGATGGGACGTCAGTCAAAATCTCTTAAATGGAAGATATCTAAGCATATTAATGTTTATTATAATTTCGCCTGCGAGCTGATGATTATGGGTATACTACCCACTAGTGTGTTAGTAATTTGCCTTCTTCGTTTTTGGAGGATTATGGCTCCAACGCAATTAGCATTGATTTTGCCAATGTCACAGTGGATGATATAATATCAGGGGCATATACAATAAAATAAAATAAAGAGAAAAAATTGACCAGTAAATTCAAATTCTGTGATCCTGTGGACAAAACAGACATAGAGTGTTGTTGATGTTAAAAACTTTGATAAAATATTTACATGTTTCTTATCAACTAGGGTTAAAAGAAAGTTCACATTGACAGGGCGAGGAAAGTTGTTGAGTAAATGTTGTAAAGGGGTCTAACAAGTGAACCTTCAGCTAAGCGACACTCACAGACAGAATGGTCGCGCATTCTTATTTTTGCCAAAAATACTGGTGAGCAACAGTGGCCTATCATTTGCCTTACTTTCGGTTACAGTTTGTCATAAGCTCTATACAAGTTATGTTAAAATTCAACCAATGGTAAGGCAAGTGCCTTTTGCCAGGTGGTAGGGCATTTGCCCGACTGGATGGCTACCACCCCTGGTCTAAAGTATGTCGCCATATCAACCTTGAGTTGTGTTCCGGCATTAGTAACCAGGTTCCAGTCATCCTTAAGAGAGCAGCAGCACATTTGTAGCACCTTTGGTGTTGCAAATGTCCATAGGAGATGGTAACCGCTTTACATCAAGTGGGCCGTCTGCCTGTCTGCTGACAAAATAAACAATGCCAAAATCAAAGTAAGAATGGTAAGGTCGCAAATCCAGCATCTGAGTTCATTGGTAAATGTAGGAAAGCTACACGAAGCTACTTTACTGATATTATATTGACCAAACTTTATTAGCGCTCTTAGTTAGCAGTAGATGGCTATGTAATATACGGTATCTCGTTCGAAACAAAATGTTACGCAGATTTCTTTCTATAAACATCTCTTTCAATTGACATGTTTTTGACTGACGTTTTTAAAGTAGCAGCCTATATAACCATTTATTCACCAGCAGAAAGCTGTCAAACAAATACCAGTGTTTTAAAAACTAGTTATTGGAAACAAATTCCAAATTCAAAACCAGTGATAATGTTCTAAACACGTAAGTGAATGAATCCAAGAATGTTCTCAAATTTAAATTTAAAAATAGAACAAACATAGTGAGGTTATAAGTGTCAGTTTTAAAAATCGAATCTCAAATGGATATTACGTAGTGATGTGATTAAAAAATAACGTAACAAACAAATAGTTATAACGGTTGGTTTTAAAAAAGAACAGTTTCAAAACCAGCCAGTCGTGATGATGTGGTTTAAGAGAGAACCTAAAGCGGTGAGTGAGAAATCAGTGGAGAATGGAGTTGTGGGGAAGTTGAGGAAAAAGAAGCAGAACTTCCTGCATCCCACAAGGGAGTCCAGTGAGAGGGAGACTTCTACGGAGAGTGAGAAGGAGAAACGTAGGCACTCGGACATTATGGATGTGAGAGTGTCACTAGGTTTGTATGTTTTTTTTTCTGTTAGTAACTGATTTCCTTGCCATTTTGTTACAACTAAATTTATTAATTTTGTTTCTGAAATATATTTTTGTAACAGTTTTATAAAACTGAAAATATTATTTAAGATTCAGCTTTTTTAAACTATTTACATTTTCGCAAAGTACTATATATAGGATTATTTTTTAAAATTATTTATAACATTAATAAATAATTGTGTTAGAAGACAGTTAAGATCCACCTCTTATTAATATTCATTATTTAAAATTAAATATTTATTTTAATTATAATTATAAATTATGCGACTGCGGGAAAATGTTACTTGTAATTAAATAAAGATTAATTAAAGAAATTCGGCTAAGTCCGTGTCGGCTCACGCACATAGAAAAGTTTCGTAGTTTACTATACTATTGTTCTTCTCTCCTTTCAAGCACGGAGCTTTAAAAATCTAATACTTAAATTAATAGGTCTTAGATACATATCTGTTGTTAGCAAGCTTTTTCGTCTTGAAACAGCGATAACACTGAGAATCGCTATCGGCGCCAAATATTATGGCATCTCCTGATTGCTGTGCAATGCCCGAATTTTAAACGAAAAAGTGTCTATCGTGCGAACATTTCTCGATTAACTAAACATAAATTAATTACTTGAACATAAATGTAGATTTGATACTAACGGACTTTAAAAATTTATGCTACATTAGAATTTGCTTTTAATAAAAAAAAAAACTTGAATCGTAACGACCTATTACTCATTTGTTTTGTGCTATAACAATATTCGTAAATGTGGAACATGGCGTGGTATTACTCTATTTCCATAACATAATACTTAACCTCAAAAATAATGCGTTCCAAATTCGAACTAAATTAATTTAGCACAACACTAAAAAAATATACGCAAAGGTCAAAAGCCTTGTTTCTATTTCCTCGTGCAACTTTTTTTTATATATATTAATAGGCCACTGACCGAAATCGGTTTGTTTACGGCGGTCTAGTTTCATATGAGCTGACATTGTCTATGGGAATTTTGAAATTGCGTTTTAACGGTTTAAAGTGCGGCTATTAAGCTAAGCTGCATATTGCTGAATAGTTTCCTGCACCGCTTCGTCTGTTCAAGCCACAAGAAGTTATTGTTTAATATAATTTAGGCCCAAATAGAACTATATAGCTGGTTGGAGGTGGTGTAATAAAATTTGTGGGTCGAATGCTTATCCACTGTCAAAACGGTGGCGTGGTACACGGCAGTAATTTACACTGCGGCACAGTTTATTGGAACGCTCCGGGTGTGGTCGCTGCGATCGTTAAAAAAAAGTCGGGCCAAAACAAATAATATTGGGGAAGCATGAATTAGCTGATGATATTTAAATTCATTTCTATTTGATTCTTGCAGAAAATATGTAAATCTAAATAGAGGTGACTTCCGTTTCACTTTCCTTTCTAAATTAATTTCATCTGTATAATTACTTGTCGTAACTTTTTGGTGTTTGATTTATTAAGAAAAATAAATAAAAGATTGTTATTCATTCCATTTGTCAGTGACGTTGTAGTGTAATGTAATTCTTCCTTAAGAGTCCATCCACTCTGAGTGCGGAATAGTTATTTACACATACATTGATACTGATTCATACAAATCAATTGTCACTTCATGGCCAATCAATAAGTAGTAGTAATGTATGTGATCCAAAATAATAATATGGATTTCAACAAGATCCGAAATCGGGTATTTTCGGTTCTTTAATATTTTTTACGGTTCCGTAGCCAAATTAACGATTGCGTTGGTTATTATTCATTTTTACCGAATCTCACATCATGTGTGGATTGACACGCACTTGGCCACTTTTTTCGTATAAATAAATAAACCTGTAAACAAAGCATCACATTCAAGTTCCCGCCGAACAGTCTCTTATAAAAATAAATACGTTAAAACGAATTTAAATTAAGAAAACGTTCCATATTTGAATAACTAACGTCTTAGTACATTTGCACTTGTACGGATAATAATGCCCAAAGACCAACAGACGGTCCATAACCGTTTCGGCGATGACGTGAACGCCCTCGGCTTAAAAAAAAAAGATGCCCGTAGAACGTAACTTGTTATTATTACGTATCGGGATGGAATTAACTTTGTATGACCAAAGTTGACGTTAAAACTCGGGTGATTTGTAATGAATTATAGTCAACGTTTTATTGATGTGTCAATGCTTGAAAGAAGAGAATTAATCTAAAATAATTTTAATTACAATTGCTAACGCCCGTCGTGACTAACTATTGTCAGTCGAAAAACAGCCATATTTAACTTCAAATCTATACTAATACCCCCAAAAATATTTGTATGTAAGTTTGAATGGATTTAATTCAAACATTATTTTTGGATTTTGAAGAAAATTTTAAAAAATGTTGTACGGGTCTGAATGTTGGGCCGTCAAAGTGATAGATAGAACACACGCGCCTCCACTCAGTTGAGATGAGAATTTTGAGATAGATGTGTGGTGTTACAAGAATGGCTAAGGTTTGATATAAGCACATACATAAGGGCATCTTTGAAAGTTGCACCCGTGACTGAAAGATTGAGAGGAAGAAGATTAAGGTGGTATATACATGTAATGAGGAGGGATGAGAGTCACGTGACAAAAGATTATTAAACTGCAAGATTGATGGGTACAAGGCAAAGGTAGCTCAAAAAAGAGATTGATGGATTGTGTGAAGAATGATATTATGATTTGTGGTGTGACAGAATGAGAGGAGTGGCATACCGTGCCGACCCGTATATCTGCTATTGTTGTTTCCGTAGCGTGTCGTAGGCCTTTTTTTTTTTTTTTTTTTTTTTTTTTTTTTTTTTTTTTTTTTTTTTTTTTTGAGGCGAGGGAAAATGCTAACCGATTTACGCACTCTCTGGGCCGTCACTAGGAAACGGCACGCATCCATCGGGGGCGATAACGCTAGCAATAGTATGCTTTATTTGCGCTCCGCCCGCGATGGATTACACAGAGGAGTGTGGCGACTCCGAGCGATGTTACACGAGCGAACAACCTCAATACCCACTAAAAAACCTCTCCTCCCGTCGACCCTGCGCTTTGTTGTGAAGGAAAGACTGAGATATAGAACATAGTTACGCAACAGTCGATCCAGCGCAATAAAGTGCCTGGAGTGTGCCCTGGGAGAACACACCCCACTTCGAAACGGGGGCTGAATCCCTTGCGTTGGCGTGTCGTAGGCCTTATTGTAACGTGTTTTAACTTCATAATTCATATATTGAATGCCACAATTATGTGCTAAGAAAATGTTGTCAATACTGCATTCAATCTCAACCTATTTTATAAATTGCATACATTTCGTAAAACTTCATTATACGCCTGTTATAGATTAATAATAACAAATGAAAGCGTTAAAAGTTACGGTCTAAGTCTAAAAGATATTAAAGATTTTTTACGCAGGCAGGGGATCTTCCCATGAATTTTAATATGAATGAGTCATGCGAGAGGTAGTTTGGTTTTGGAAATGAAGTCTAGCCCAAAACCATAAATTATAACACCTTTCTTAGTTTAGCAGTGGTAATTAAATTCTATTAGTTTTCAATTGAATGAATGATTTTGGAGAGGTTTAAATGCAAAATCAAAACGTTTTTATTTAAACTAAGTACCATTTTTTGAAGGTCATACATATAATTAAAAGTAAATTTTAACGATTTTAAGCGCAGCATTATATTTGTTTTTATTTCCGATGTTTCGGGCACTTTTCACTAGCCGTGATCGCGGAGAATAGATGTAAATTTTGATGCATAGATTTCTTCAGATTATTTTCTCTCATCAAGACTCGAACCCACGTCATCGCAATGGGACCCATGTCGGTGCCTCATCTCAAATATCTTCATATATACATAACTGATAATGCCTATTAGAAATCGAATGTGTATTAAATATCGTTTATCGAAAAAGAACCACACATAGAGTCTGATAATGCACCGTTAAACTCAAGTTTACGTAATTTAGTGTATATAACTGGTTATTATTACATTAAACAATCAAAGTTTTCTCATAAGCTCGTTAAATGTAGAGTTACAAGAGCAATAAACACTTGTTATAAAAGGAAAAGATAAGAGCTGATAACACCGCCTAATCTGGTTGTTATGTAACATAATTTAGGTTTAAAGCGATTTAATATACAAAGATTTGGTTCGCGTGAGAATTTTCGATTTTAATCCGACTACCGAGGTAGTAGCAAAAATGAAAGTGGACAGTAAATATTAAGCCACTTAATTTTTTTAATTAGATTAATTTTAATTATCGACTCTTCAGGTGATCAGAGGGCTGGTGCCTACCTCGGCCAACGGATCAGTATGGCGATCCAGCGAGGAAACGTAGCCAGCCTTCTGGGCACCTTACCCATAGAAGACGGTGATCTGGGCTCAGTATTCTACTTATAGTCTTGAGGGACTATGGGTAGAATACAATACAAATAAGTTTTCTTACATTGTATTCAATAGTATGTAATTTATATTATAGTTATTTGTAGAAATCCTATATTTAAAGTAATTAAATTCATTAGAAAGACATAAAATAAAAATCTCGCGATGGTACCAAATAGTCGAGCATAAGCCAGGCAACAGGTGCCTGACGCTGGTTTGCAACTGCACCCTAGGACGGACGGATGTTGCACTGTTATTTATATATATATAGAGTAAATAATAATAAATACACAAACTCGACTACTCTATAAATTTATTATACGAGTAATATACAGGCTGAATTTTTCAAGTGGGCTTTTAGAGCCAAAATTAACTATACGAAATATTAAGTCCAAATCAGGATGAAAATTAAAATGGTGTCGTGAGATTTTTGAAAAATCAATTACTCTTGTAATCGGATCGGATGATTTTGAAAAATATAAATACTTCCTGTATTATTATACCAAATCATAGTATAGCCAGTAACGATCAATATCTGTGAAAGAACGTCAAACTCTATGCAACTATAGTCTTCATCCCTCTCCAAATAAGGTTAAAGAAATTAAAGAGAAACCAGCACCTAGGACGAAACAAGCCTTAAGAGCTTTCCTAGGCTTATATAATTTCTATGAAAAGTTTATTCCAGACAAAGCTACAATCTTAGAACCTCTGTACCGTTTATTAGATAGAAAATCAGTCTGGAGGTGGGGTGATAAAGAACAAAATTTGACCGAGCTAAGGACCTGTTATCGTCTATGACACTGGTGGGATATGACCTCGCAAAAAAAAAAAAAAAAAATTTTATATGCGATCCATCCGAATATGGCCTTGGCGTGGTATTGGCCCATGTAATGGATGATAGGTTTTGTTTAATTAAATTAATATATATTTAGTGTGTGTCGCCTTTGACAAATAAACGTTTTTCTTTCTTTCTTTAAAAAATCTAACGATACCACTTTAGTTTTCGTCAAAATCGCGACACTCCTTTGAGTGTTATTAGCCACTTGAAAATTCACCTACATATAGACTTTTTAACTTTTTTAACTTTTCTAGTAACAATGAGTTTTGTTTATAGTACATTTTTCCAAAGAAAGGGTTTTTTTGGAACTCGTCGAAAATGAACATTAAGAACCTAAAAGACACGTAACAGTGCTTTCTAAACGCGGAGAATGGTGAGCGCTGAGCGGATAATGTAATCTCTGTAAGATTTATGTGCAAATGATGCTTTGTTTATCAACTATGTGAGAAAGTTTAACTGTTACGACGCGTTTATTAACATTAAAACGAATATATTAACACCAACACAATGTACTCCATGAGATACTCTCATGCGGGTGCTGTAATAAGGGCGTACAAAGTAACTATTTTGGTGGAGAAAGTAATCCCACTCATTCATAATAGATATTTGAGGTTTATGGGCTTCTTAAAAAAAGTGTTATTCATTCACTCATTACGTATTTAGAGTACGGAAACTCATAATAGAGATTTTTTTGTTAGTTTTTAAATCAAACAGGCTGACGGCCCATGGATGCCGTTACGCGTTGCCCCAGACTTTAGGATGGATTAGGGGGTGAGATAGATCTGATATCGCGGACTCCCCCCCCTGGTGAAGAGAGTACCCTAAGTGAGATAGCCAGGCGGCGGGGTGTCATACATGTAGTACTTATGTACCCCACAAAAGAGCATAGGAGAGGGGTACAGGTTAGGTTTAGTGAGGAGTTTGACGGCCAACCATCCCCCTTCCCCCCACCCGGAGGCCACGGTACGCATACGTCCGATCCCACAAATCCCTCGGTGTAAATGACATTCCCCCAGCGTCATAAAAATAGTGGATCAAAAAAAAAAGAATGGGATAGGAAACCGAAATAGGTGGATGAGACAGGCAAATTGGGATAGAGAGAGGGGATAGTTGTCGAACGGAACTCTCACTCATGAAACACTTTTGCTTGTCTTCACGCGGATATTCCGTGTTGGTGTTGTATCACCCCCCCCCTTCCCCCTGAAACCCCAGTCCGATCCTCGAGCGTCCTTCGTCCGGGTGCATCACATGGACAGAGCCGCCCCAACGAGCTATAACCAAGATAGTAACTCTAGCATGGCTCTACCACATTACTTTTTTCTTTCAATCATAACCCGTTACAAATTAGAACTAGTTCAATAATAACCGGCCTCAAGTTCACGGTTATCGTTCAAGCGTGACAGTGACAGTCGAATATTGAAATGTTGAAACAATGCCAGAGTGTATCAATTGGTCGGAATTGGACTGCAAACAGTTTGACGATCGATCGAAATGAAAGCACTCGATGTCGACCTAATGGTGCATTCACACAGTTCAAGTGACAATATACAAAATTTACACAACTATTAATTCACCCCGATGAATCTACTCAGTAGATTAATTTTAGTAGCGCACAGTAGCGGACATGACAGAGCTAAGAATGCATAGCCAACCAATACTGTCATTTCGCGCTTTTATGAGGCGCCACGGGAACTAATGCCGTGGACACTTAACTGTCAGACCCCTACCCATGGCTATCTTAGGGTGCCTCAGCGTGGGCTTTACAGATTTCGGAGTTTATCCGCAATTTTTGAAGTCCACCTTTTTTTGTTAATGGCCCGCTCCGCATAAGCCCTGGCATACATACTATCCATCTTATTTTGTCTAAAGGCAACTCGATCAATTCACCGTAAGATTTTACAAACCAATGACAATTGTTGAGAAACATTCTGTCATTTTGGATCACCTTGAATAAGATAAAACTAAATAATTGAACTGTTGCAAATTTCAGCCGCCACGAATTCGATTCGATCCGACTTGAAGGTAGCTTGAAGGATAAAATGTATAACTTTCGAGGTAGATATTAAAAATACGAACACGCTGAGATAATTATTCGATTTAAAATCAATTTTTTGCTTTTAAATCTCAAAGAGTTTTCTTGTACAAATTAACAATGAAACTAAAATAAGCGTTTTTCATAATCGCCTTAATAATGTGTTCTTAGGAAAACACCCTTTTTAACGAGTCTATAAACCTCTTGTAGCTATTATGAAGAAAGAGGTGAAGTCGCTATCTTATATACAGAAAACTTCGTACCATGTGCCTTCTTAAATAGTTTTATCCGTGATATAAAAGTTTTAATTATAGCTCTTTCAAATAGTCTGTTGTAAACTCAAACCCGGATACCGCGAAGTTATAAATGTTCCAAAGGTAAAAAATATAATGGTTATCATTAAAACTAATTATATTATAAATAGTAATAGAAACGCCAAGTTCACTGGTATCGTATAATTTCGAGATTATTTAAAAATATACAAATGCAAACATTTTAAATGAACCTTACCTGTACGAGATAAGTACAATTTTCATTTAACTGTCTTCTAACACAATTAATATATAATTATTCATAAATTATAATTGTTAAATGGCAAGGAAATCATGAATACTATTTTGTGACTGTAACCATTAACACAAAAAATGTTTCAATAGAACGCAGAGATGAAAGCGATGAATCGCTTTACGAATCAGCCGATGGACACAGCGATGCTATATCAGCAAGTGATGATGCTCTGCCAAGGCTCAAGACACCAGCCCTCAGCAAAGAGTCTCTCAAACTCGCGGTAACAGATGAAGAAGTTGAGACCAAATCTAATAAAAAGGGACATAGAAAAACTATGTCCCTTTCAAATCCTTTGGAAATCGTCAAAAATCTCGGAGACGAGTGGTTGGAATCTCACAAGAAAGACCTAGACAAGAATAATGACAAGAAAAAGTCCAGAGAAAGTCTTTGGAGTGAGGAAGATCGAGAATCAATGCATGGATCCTCTTTGAAACTAGATCAAATCAGGAAGAATAGTAAGAAAGAGGATAAAGCCCTATCCAATAGTAGAAAGAGCATTTCTACTGACGCTCCTAAGAGAAAATCTAGTAAAGGCTCTTCAGTAAGTGCATTGAGTTTCCTACGTAGAAAAAAGACACCGACTTCAACAAAACCAGTGGAATCGGTAGCAGAAGATGTCGTTGATAAAGTAGAGAAATCCGATGAGATACTCAATCACACGAGACTGTTTTTGGAGTGTGAAAAGAGACATGCAGAATTATGTGAGAGCAGACCCATAATTGAGACCGATTCTGACGATGAGCCAACTCCAAAGCAGATCGTTGAACACAGGAGAAGACTAAGTAGACAAACTTCTAGAAGTAAAAGTAAAGTCAGAGGCAAGAGTCAATCGTTAAAAGTGAATACATTGAGGAAGTCTCACAGTGGAACGTTGAAGAAGGGAAAGAAGAAGAGTGTTAAGACACCGTCTTCTGGAAGGAGCAGACAAGCGAGTCTGGTAGAGCAGACGCCGATTGTGAAGAAGAAGAGCACAGAGTCTATGAAAAATTCATGGCTGTTCAGCAGTACTAGAGGTGAGTCTCTACTATTTCAGATTTTCGAGCATTTTTCTTTTCTTAAATGTTGTATTTTGCAGGACTATTTTTTTAATAGCAGTGCTCAGTGGCACCAAAAAACCGTGCGACTGCATCGCTATTTTAATATATATTTTATATTCCTCTATTCCAAGAAACGTCATCATTATAAAAAATGGGAAATGAGATAAAAAGTATCTCTTGTTGTGACCTCGGGATGTAAATTATCTGTGTCAAATTGCATTTATAATCCCGCCAGAAAAATTCAATTTTATTCTATCTTTGTTGTTGCTGACTCCAACGCCTTTGGCATTGATTTTGCCAATGTCATAGTAAAAGAGGTGTTAATAGATGCTAATATAGCTTGGCACAATGAAGAAATTTTGATAATCGGTAATCTTTTTCTAGAAATCTGAGGACAAGAAAGCACAAACAGTTATGTTAGACTAAATACTCTTTATAGGAATATATTGTTAAGTGATGAAAACTTACATAGAATCAATGTATGCTTACTATAAACTAAAGTCAGCAGGAAATTACTATTAATAGGCAAGGGGCATGGGACAGGCCAGAAATATTAATGATTTGTAGTTATACTTTTCAAACTCAGCCCGTGATTCTTGTAAGCATTGTTCGGTATTGCCTGTAATTAGTACTGTTAAGCAGTCATGGCTAGACTATACTAATATATAAAGCTGAAGAGTTTGTTTGTTTGTTTGCTTGAACGCGCTAATCTCAAGAACTACTGAAAAATTATTTCAGTGTTAGGTAGCCCATTTAGCGAGTAAGGCTATATGCTATATATCATCACGCGAAGACCAATAGGAGCGGAGCACCAATGAAGAATGTTTCAAAATTCTATCTTTTAGCTTACATTTTTTTCAACTATTCCACGCGGACGAATTCGTCGACAGAAGCTAGTCCTAAATAAATGTACAGATCATTGGAAGGTCGTAAAGTTTTTTTAAAATTATCCCGTGTATTACTGACATTGCTGTTTACCAACACAATGGAGTGTCCTTGTTACACTTTATGTTTCCACTAGTTTTCCTGTTATTGAATTTAGAATGCTATATTTAGTCGTAAAGTCACGTTATGCTACTTCTTCGTCCAGAACTACGTTCAGGCTTATGGTATGTAAATGAAGCGCATTCGATAAAAGCACTGAAGCCGACATAGCCAAGCTGTAAGCCTTTAAGAAGAATAAAAAAAAGATAAAAGCACTGAAATTGTTTCTCGTGTTTTATGTTCTCTATTTGAATTTTAAAAAAGGTACAGACAAGACTCGTCAAATACTCAAATTGGGTACAGTTTTACACAACTAATGATTCCTCCCGATGTGCAGTCGTGGTATGAAAAGCTTCGCTAGTTTTCAAGTTGATTCATTTAATGTTCCGCGAGTGTGGGACTCGAAGCCGTTAACCACTAAGTTACTGCTTCATAAAACAATTGCTAGATGCTGTAAAATTGCAAAACAGCGCATTGTATAATCATTGTGTTAATTTCGTTCTGTACATGAAATTTATTGCCAACTTTACGATGTAGACAACATTTTTGTTTACACTACCAACGCGGTGTGACGCGCCGCCGTTGGTCGTGACCGATTCGTAATAGTTCGGTGTACGTGTGTTGTATGAGTGCACTAGGCAAGGACTACGGTTTCGTGCGAATTTCTGTTTTTTCTTCTACACTTTTTCCCAATTATTTGAGATCGGCACCATGTGTTTTATGTTGTCTTTTCCTTCCATACCTCTTTCGAACATGCAGCTCGTGAAATGACGAAATTTAGAACCCCCCACCCCTTGTCACGCCGTCGAAGCGTTACGTGTATTTATATCCCTAGTACTTTGAATTAAGTTTGACATTTTTAAGAATTATGCCCGCCTCATGACATACATAAACTTTTTAACGGAAGCGAAGCCGCGGCCAAGAGCTAGTATATAAAAACGATGAATTTCAATTACATTTATGTTAGTGTGAAGTAACTCGGTTAATTATATTTTTCCTGCCTAGTTTTGTATGTATGGATATTTTGGCAATGATGTATGTACGATGTTTATATAATATTGAGTTTTTAGGACATTCTTTCTCGTATGTTTACACTACGTTGCACTTGGACGAGATTTCTAAAATGTTTTTAATTTGGATTTTGCAATAGCTAAACAGTGCGTGCGGACAAGTTCTGTTAAATATATGATTTAGTTTGTGTATGAAAGAAAAATATGTGATATACCAGCTAGTCCATTCATACATTATTTTTTAATCGCATGAGTTCAGCAGACAGACGGCCCACCCTATGGAAAGTGGTTACCATTGCTGCCGCTCTCTAAACGGAGACTGGAACCTGGCCGCTAATGCCGGAACACAATTCAAGGTTGTTATAGCAGTATACTCTAGACCAGGGGTGGTAGCCATCCAGTGGAACAATTACCCTACCTGGCTGTGGGTTGTTTTGTCGCCTCTTACGACGGGCCGCCCGACGTACAATTGTATTCTTTCTCAGTTCCTGCGATGATAAAAATACTATACCTAGATGTTGAGAACTACTTGCATTTTATAGAAACCCCGTATTTCACAAACTACTCAATCTGGCCCTTTTAAATCATTCCCAGAAAAATTCCCACTGGATTGTCGGGATAAAGTGTAGCGCAGGTTTTAAGTCGAAGAATTCGGTGGTCGATCTGTGAAAACCGCATCGAAATCGCCGCAGTAGTTTTTACGTGAATCCCGAACAACATTCAAAGAATTCTAAAAAATGTGGGTTTATATAGTCTATTCCAGTTGGTTTTATTAATAGCTTCAATGTACAGACACATGTTATTTTTTTTTTTTTTTTTATTGCAGGAGACCAGCAGACAGGCAGACGGCCCACTTGATGGAAAGCGGTTACCATCGCCTATGGACATTTGCAACACCAAAGGTGCTACAAATGCGCTGCTGCTCTTTTAAGAGAGACTGGAACCTGGTCACTAATGCCGGAACACAACACAAGGTTGTTATGGCGGCATACTCTAGACCAGGGGTGGTCGCCATCCAGTCGAGCATATATATAATACCCTACCACCTGGCTGTGGGTTGTTCTGTCGCCTCTTACGACAGGCCGCCCGGCCGCAGGAAATTGTATTCTTTCTCCGTTCCTGCACGGATAAAATAAGAATAATAATGTTAAGAATGATCATATTATTTCTAGGGAATATGTTTGTAGTAAAATAAAAAATAGCTAACTTACTGTTCTCGTCCCTACTCCGTGCTGTTTGCTGGATGAGAAGTGACACCGGCAGACGCCTGGCGGGGGGGAATAACTGAGCGATTGATAATTGATCAGTTGTCGACCACTGAGAGTTAACATTATCACAGTACTAATATCGTTATTAAAAAAGGGGGTTGGTGGTAGAAGGCTGAAAATTAATTGCTATATGTAATACTAAATTAAAAAAAAATCCAAAAGTAAAATTTGGGGGCACCCTTATCACTTGGGGTAAAAAATAGTTTAAGACCTCAGACCTACCGAATATACACAAATAATTTCTTAAAAAAATGGTCAAGTTGTCTCGAGAATTTTATAAACATAAGATGGAGACATAAGAACGATCTGGTGGCGCCATCTGTGATTGCAGTGTGTTACCAGTTACGTTTTATTCAGTGATTTTTATTCCTTCCCATTATTTCTTCGGCTATTTGTCATCAGTGGATGTTTTTCCAATAAACATTTATCAGTAAAGTCCAAGTATTACAATGTGTGTCGTGTGAGGCGGGTCGTATAGTTGCGATAATGCGTGACCTCTGCGTTCCTCGGAAGCGAGTCTCGAACGCGCCCGGTCACCTTTAAATAGTTTCATTGCGCTTGTTTTTAATGAACGGTTCTATTAAAATCTATCCAAAAATTGCAATGACAGCCTGTGTGTATGAGCGTTCGTGACTGTGTATATATTATCTGCATATACGATGTGATTAGGTATATGTATGTATGAGCAATGTATATGTGTGTAGGTGTATATATGTGAGTATATATGTATAGGAATACATACATACACGCGCGGGCGCGCGCGTGCGCGCGCACACACACACACACACACACACACGTATATATATTAATATATATATATATATTGGAAAACACGATAGAATGTATGATTACAAATCTTGTATTTAGCTTACAACTAACCGTGTCACATAAAAATAATTTCATATTGTTACAACTTAGGCCCCGACAAAGTAAATTCCACGTACAAATCGGTAAAAGTACATTTTATTATCTGTTGGCATTTGAACCAATTGTATTCTTTTTATGGTCGTCTTCTTTTGTTGACTTATTTATTGGCATACGTTTCTAGTTATTGTAGAGCCGATTGTTCTATTGTACTCGTTACTTGCGGCTGCATTACTGATTACTAGGAAATTGTGTGGACATTGCCGGGCGGGCACATTCGCATTTGTGAAGTATAAAACGACGGCCTGATTGAGAGAGAAGTAAGTCGAGCTACAGCTACGACACGGGCGTGAGGTGTGTACATTCGGGAATCTAATAGTGATGGACTTTGCGCCTTTTATTGAATTACGACCTTTGGATTTGTTGTGTTCGGTTATATTTGTACCTGTCTTATATAATACGTGTTTGTATAGTTCTAATAAACTCTATAATATAATATTTTCTTACGTTTTCGCGACTTGTATACATAATAAAACTACGTTTTAACGGTTTTAAGCGCGATAACCAAAATCAAATAAATTACCGCGCTTTAAACCGTTAAAACTCTATAATAATTTTAATTCGACCCGCTAACTTGTAACAATATAGTCCAGAGGTACGAGTTGCTTTCGTTTGATCTTTTAATTTTCTATCGATATCATGCTTCCGGCTATAAATATGTCAGATACATTGATCTCCGCCGATACATCACTTGATATCATACTATATTTTACTATACACATAGTCTGAAATGCCGGCATTGAAGGCGGTCGGCTGTGTGACCAATATACGCGCGACCTGCCTTGTCACATACCGTTCTGTTTAATCATCCATCAGTTGCATATTTCTGTTCTTATACCTGTATGTATTATATGAGGCCATGAGGCATACTAGCCTGTCGAACTTATATAAACCTACTAGCTTCTGCCCGCGACTTCGTCCGCGTGCGATAGTAAAAAAAGTAAGTTAAAAAAACGAATCGCAACGGACAAGTGGAAAAACGAATAGCAACGGATAAGTGGGAAAACGAATCGCAACGGACAAGTGGAAAAACGAATGGCAACGGATAAGTGGAAAAACGAATCGCAACGGACAAGTGGAAAAACGAATCGCAACGGACAAGTGGAAAATCTTCAACTGACAAGTGATAAAATGAATCGCAACAAAATTTTGACTTGAAGTTTTACGGGCAGGTTTTCAAATTGGACAAGTACATTAACAATCTGCCCGTAAAACTTCAAGTTAAAATTTTGTTGCGATTCATTTTATCACTTGTCAGTTGAAGATTTTCCACTTGTCCGTTGCGATTCGTTTTTCCACTTGTCCGTTGCGATTCGTTTTTCCACTTATCCGTTGCCATTCGTTTTTCCACTTGTCCGTTGCGATTCGTTTTGCCACTTATCCGTTGCTATTCGTTTTTCCACTTGTCCGTTGCGATTCGTTTTTCCACTTGTCCGTTGAAGTTTCACTTCTAATATGTGTCCCAGCACACATTTCGATTTTTCGCAGGTTTACTGCAAATTATGATTTGGTTAGGTTAAGTACATTTTAATGTGTATGTAATACGCTACCCACGCACCGACCATTTTTTACGTCAACACTTTTGTTGTTCGTTGTCGTTCACTTTTGTTATGACTTTCGAAAAACTGAACAGTTGGCAAAGTTTTCTTGTTGTTATTTTTGTTTACTCAACAAACTCTATTTATTTATTTATATTTTTTTTACACATACCACAAATAGAGGCAGTGATGCCTTGTCACGTGGAGAGCAGAGCTATAGTTCGATGCAAACTTAAGTTTGCCTCCATTAATAGCGGCTCGGAACATCGCACTTTCCGATGCGCAGAACGCAATTTTAGGTATTAGAGGGATGAGAAAAAAATTAGGGATCCTTACTAAAACTCCAATAACGTAACCCAAGATGTAAAAAATACCTAAAATCGCGAGCACTGCGAAAACTATTGATGATAGAATGAAATAATGTACTACGACTTTGCAGAACACATCATTATCTACAAAAAGTGTCGCGACGGCATAAACTATGTCTATTATAGTTATGCCACAATAAGTGTCCTTTTATTTCAAATAATTAATTAAAATGCCGTCGCTAGAACAGGCACTTTATTTGTATCTTGATATTCATCCTTATCAAAATAAATTACTTTATATTCAAGACTGCTTCAATACCTTTATATAACTTTTTGAATTATTCAATTCGGACATTCCATTCGAAAGATATAACGAGTTTAAAAAGTATTAGAACACGTGGCTTTGATGATTTTGTGACAGAAAAATGCTTAATAAAATTGGGAGCTGGGTTGCTCCCCAGCTCCCAATTTTATTAAGCAACTTCCAGCGCAAAATCTTACGCTTTTTATAATATGCAAATATCTAATTAATTTTATAATAAATATATTTATGAATATCTAGACTAATATTATAAAGAGGAAAGATAAGATTGGTTTTTGCTTGCATGAAGAGGCTCCGAAATTACTGAACCGATTTGAAAAATTCTTTCACTGTTGGCAATCTACGCTATCCCCGGTTGACATAGGGTATATTATATTTACAAAAAAATTAGGGATCATTACTAAAACTCCAATAATGTAGTCCAAGGTATAAAAAAAATACCTAAAATCGCGTGCGCTGCGAAAACTATTGATGATAAGATAACAAATAAAATAAATTACTGAACCGATTTGAAAAATTCTGTCACTGCTGGCAAGCTACGCTATCCCCGGGTGACATAGGGTATATTATATTTACAAAAAAAATAGGGATCATTACAAAAACTCCAATAATTTAATCCAAGGTATAAAAAAAATACCTAAAATCGCGTGCGCTGCGAAAACTATTGATGATAAAATAAAATAATGTACTACGACTTTGTAGAACACATCATTATTTACAAAAAGTATCGCGACAACATATATCTAACTATTATAGTTATGCCACAATAAGCGTTTTTTTATTATAAAAAATTAATTAAAATGCCGCCGCTAGAAAAGGCTTTTTATTTGTATCTTGATATTAATCCTTATCAAAATAAATTACTTCATATTCAAGACTGCTTCAATACCTTTATATAACTTTTTGAATTATTCAATTCGGACATTCCATTCGAAAGATATCACGAGTTTAAAAATGTAAGAATTAGTGACGGTGATCACGTGACTGTGACATCTTTTCGTGAGTCAAAACTCCATAAGACCCCCTCTATATAGAAGTTTCACTTCAAAAACCCCCCGATTTTTAACACATTCTTCATTGGTGCTCCGCTTCTATTGGTCTTAGCGTAATGATATATAGCCTACCTTCCCCGATGAATGGGCTATCTAACACTGAAAGAAATTCAAATCAGACTAGTTGTTCCTGAGATTAACGCGTTCAAGCAAACAAACAAATTCTTCAGCTTTATATATTAGTATTAGATTAGAATTAGTAAGTACAATATACACCGTTTACCACAACTCCATTATTTCTTCGATCTTATAGAATACATACACATCATGCTTGTCTCTCATAGAGGTAGGCAGATACGAGTGATTTCCACTTGTTACGACGGCCTCTGTGGTTCAGCGGGCTAAGTATTTTCAGGCTTACCTCCCTGCAATGCAGAGGCTCCGGGTTCGATTCCTGGTATGGTAAATTTTGGAAATGAATTTTCTCCGTTATTTACTACATTCTGGGTGTCTTGGAGTAGAGTAGTTGGTTGTATATAACTCATAAACACAAGCGTAATTTGCTTAATTTGGGGATAAAAAATATGTGTGTTTATCTGCCGGTTTTGTATGTCTCTTAGACCACGGGCCATAAAAATGGCCCGGACTTTTGGAGGGCTTGCGTGGGGCCACGGGGATGCCAACACGTAGAGGCCCCTTGACAAATTGTATCTAAACGTGGCGTGAAACTGACCGGCGATTATCCCTGTCAATGTGTACACTGTATATTATTGTTATCATTATCATATTGAATAAAATCTTTTGATTCATCTACATACATTGATCTCTAATGCATACACTTTTATAATAGATGGTTTTAACGTCGCGGTCTACCAGCATCAGCTCTGCCACTCACAATGTTGTCATACACTTGTTTTGTCAATCTCTTTTCATCCATTCTCTCTACATGCACGTCCAATCCACCTTTAGCGTTCCTTTCTCAACTCTTGTTATTATATCTTCTCTCTGTCTACAACATACCCGTAATAAAAAAACTACTTCTGTACTTATTTTCAAAAAAAGCCTGGGATTTAAATTTTATGTTTTTTTTTAGCTAGACGTGTTGAGGGGAAATTTCTTGCTGCTTCTTCTTCTTCTCTTTTAAACAGCAACACGTTGCGAAGCGGTGTACATAAAATAGGAAGTAGATTTAAATTTTATTAACTTATATCTGAGACCTTCTTCTTATCTCCTTCTCTACAGACACACACACACTCACACATCCTTATATATATGTACATGAACATGACCAACATACACACTAGATGGACATCTGAAATTGATTGACTCATATTATAGGTAAATCATACCTAGTTTGAGAGTCAGAGTCTACTTAACATCTTGTATAGTGTTTTTAGCCTCTACAATGTGTTTCATTCTTCATTAATTTATATTCGTACTTCGTTTTTCTTAAGGCTTAATAAAGATATTTTGTATTTGTGTTTGTGCTTATAAATTTCTTGATTATACTTGGATACATTTTAGATCAAAACTCGTTTAAAAATGACACGATAGACGTTTCTATGTTTTTTATATGAAAGCCAAAATCTTGATCAAAAATATAAATAGATGATGAAGAAACTGTGAAACTCGATTCGTTTCATTATCAAAGGCATTGAAGAACGTTGCCCAAGTTCTGAGCTCGTCTTGAGTTACGTTGCACAATAATATCAGGTATATCAATAATATGAGATGAGAGAAGTTTAAATTTGTGACCTCCAAAGTGTTTAGTAAACCAAATCAAATTACTCGCATTCGTGTTCGTAGCCCTGAAAGAAATAGTACTAAGCATCATTGGAATAGTCGTCCCACTGTTGGGATCGGGCCTTCTATTTTTAAGGGGAATAGTATACCCGTCACGTTTGCATAAAGCGGATTAGCGGATTTGACATATCAGTTATTTCGATGTGCAGGTGTCATCACGATGTTTCCCTTCACCATTAGACATGGTAATTATAACAATATGCAAAATTAAGTCTTAAAACGATGTAAGTGGTGCATGCTTTTGGCCAGCTAAGGTACCTATTGCAGCTTTTTATAAGTAAGATATCGCCCATTATTTTTGATTATTATACGAAAACAGTAAACAGGCTGACGGTCCATTTTATGGAAAGTGGTTCGCGTTGCTTATGTGCCCATTTGCAACACCAGAGGTCTTACGAATAAGCTGCCGTCCACGAAGAGGCGAACTGGGACCTGGCCAAAACTCTTGGAAGGTTTTAGTGGTCTGTAAACCATCTCGGCTAAATATTGAATCAATCAATCAATATTATTTGACCAAGACTGATTTAATATGAATTTGAAAGACTACAGACATCTGACCATCGTTCGAATGGAACTTGACTCGCACTGGCATGTTTTTTTAATTAAATTACAGACTTGAGTGGCCTGGCTGTGGGTTGTTTTGAAGCCTCTTAGCATAGGTCGCCCGGCGAGTCTCCTCGTGGGCTAATTTTACATAAAATTCAAAATATGCATTGTAACGAAATTCATCTAAACAACATGGAATGATTAAAACTGGTTCCTTGTATGATATCATCATTAAGAGCGTAGTATCGGCGACTGAAGTAAAAACCCGACCAGCTTGACCGGTCCAATGTATTTTTAATCAAGTAACAGATAGTGTAGAAGACCTATTGACCGATATTGCGAATCCTCCTTGAATTGATGACGTCACGATATAAGATAGTATAGCTTTACACGCGATTTACACATTGTCTAATGCGGGTATTAGACGGATCAACCAAATTGAACATAGAAGTCGTGGTAGCGTAATGGCTAGAGCGCGCCTCCCGAACTCAAAGGGCGCGGGTTCGATCCTGGCCGGAACGCACCGCTTAGGCAGTTTGCTGTCCTAATGTGTATATTGTTACAATTACTACGTGCTAACAACGGTGAAGGAAAACATCGTGATGCAACCTGCACATCGAGATAACCGATGTGTCGAACCTGCCAAGCCGCCTTGGACAAGCGTGGCGGGTATACTGTCTGTGCCCCGCTATAATGGGAGGCTAATGCTAACCAAATTGAATTAATTTCCTCCATTTCTGCTGTCAGATCCTTCTATCTCCCTCTATGCCATCCTTAAGGCTGGCAATGCGTTGGCTTCGCCCCTGGTGTTGCAAACGCCAATAGGTGATTGTAACTACTTTCCATGAGCTAGGCTGTCTGCTTGTTGGCCAGCTTGGTAATAAAATAGTCGTTTAAAGGCACAGAACTAAAAAGATAATTACGACGGTATTGAATAATGGTTATTAATTTTAGTTGCTTTTTGGTTACTTTAGAAGTCGCTTTTGTTTTTTGTTAAAACATTTTTTCGTTATATAGTAGTCTAGTTATGTACTAGTATATGCCTGCTACTTTGTCTACGTTTAATTTGAAATTCCCGTGGGATT
This sequence comes from Dendrolimus pini, assembly GCA_949752895.1. Lineage (NCBI taxonomy): Eukaryota > Metazoa > Arthropoda > Insecta > Lepidoptera > Lasiocampidae > Dendrolimus > Dendrolimus pini. Next base: position 11,829,322 of record OX457150.1, read on the forward strand.
CCCAGAACACAAACTACCGCAGCGTTTGAAAAATAATGTAAGGCATCGTTTTAGTGAAAACTGTGACGGGATAAGCTAATTTTCACGCACCCGAACAACTACAAACCGCTCTCGAGAAAATTCTCGCGGGATTTCCGGGATAAAAAGTAGCCCAGATTTTAAGTCTAAAAATTTACTGTCGATCAGCGAAAACTGCATCGAAATCGGCCCAGTAGTTTTTACGTGAATCTCGAACAAGTAGACAAAGAATCTAAAACAAATTGTATCGTATTCTCCGTCATTTATATAGTCTATTGCAGTTTTTTAAATAGCTTTAATGTTGTCTTAACACATCATGTTTAGAATTTTATAATATTGTTACATGCCGACAAAAGCAAGTGCACACCTGCCTGCCATAAATAACAGTTTATTACCTTCCCGCATTTAGACTTCTTTTGTTTATTTTGTTGATTTGTAAAAAAAGCAGTTATTGTGTATTGTGATCTTTTATGGCAGTCATTAGACAGGTGTGTCGAACTAATGGTTGGAAATGATTGTTTTGCGTCGAGACATATTGTATTTGTACAGGATAAAAGGAATGTGCGAACGGAGAGGTGAAGCAGTCAAGCGAGGATTACGATACGAACAAGACGTCCATTCGATAAGCTATATAGTGACGGACTTTGCGCGTGTTATTGAATTGTGCAGTTTGTACTTATTGCGTCCAGTTATATTTGTACCTCTGTTATACGTGTTTGTATAGGCATTTTAATTCGAGTTCCACACTTGTAACAATATTATAGATGATGGTATGTCCATCTAAGCCATGACGTTCTCGCCAGGTCCCGGTAGAAGGCACAGGTCTATGAAATGTAGGTTTGACCTCGCCAATGAGATTTATAAAGGGTGCCGAAGTCCGTGAGAAGTGGAGCGGAATAAGTAGAGAAGTCCGCGTTCCGAATGTGACCAGGGTCGAACTGGTATTTGAAGCAAACATTTGCTTACCAAATTTTATGCTAATCAGAGTTCATTTAGTTTAGTTTGCTGTAATTTTTGTAACGTAATAGCCCCAGTCTGAACGGAAGAATTTGAAGTGTCGCAATATAATAAATATGTGAAATCATACTATATTATATAAATCGTAAGCTACAAAGATTTCTTGATATTAAAAATATTTTTATTCAATCGAAAATCTAATACCTCTTTTAGAATCGTTTGATTTAAAACTCGATAGATAAATCTATACGACTAAGCCTGCGAGAGAATGAGATACGAGATTTACATTGTGCAGCGCAGATAAGAGAGAGAAATAAAACTGATAATAATATTTTTCTACTAAAGCAGTCTAAAATTGATAGGGATACTTAAGAAGTTTATTTTGATTTATAATATTGTTACGACCTAGACGCCGACAAAAATAAATTCACACCTGCATATGTGTAAAAACACATTTTATTACCTTTCGGAATTTGGACTTTGTTTACTTCGTGTTTAAAATTTGTGATTGGAAAACAGCCCATTGTTGTATTGTATCTTATCTATCTTTTATAGCAATCATTAGCCAGGTGTGTTGGATTAAAGTCGACTTAGATACGCGGACATTGCAGTTGCGCAGTATAAAACGATGACCTGATGGAGCGGGGAGGCAGTCGAGCGATAACCACCAGCGAACCAAGACGTATGTAATACAATCGGAAACCTTTTAGTGACGGACTTTGCACGTTTTATGGAATTACGACCTTCTGCTTTACGTTTGGAATTGGTGTGTTGGGTTATACTTGTACCTGTGTTATACGTGTTTGTATAGTTCTAATAAACTCTATAGTAATTCTAACGGTATTTTAATTCGAATCTCGCGACTCGTAACAATATGTTGACGGATGTAGGCTAAAGGAATTATATTTATATCAATAAAAGTTAGAGAAGTCTCTGAAGTTTCACTGCTACTTTGTGTGAACTGCATAAACACACATACACAAAGTTTTCAATCAAAAACCATACTTGCTTGCCAGGTAGCCATGAGCAGAAATAAGTAGATAAGCCTATCAAGGCACATTCTGCATGTTAAAAACTATCAGTTGAAACTAAACTTGTTCAGCTATCGAGAGTGAAGGTAATGAAGAAAAATGTTTAAAACTAATTTAATAATAAATTTAATAATAATAAATTGTCTCATCTGGTTCTCAAACGGATGAACGTCGGTCTTCAGCGTCTCCTCTACTAGAACTTTATTCGCAAATGGAAATGGCAGTGTTGCTTGCTATGCATTCTAAGCTGTTCTGCTTACACGATTCGTACACTGTGAAGGGATTATTAGTTGTGTAAAACTGTATGCATAGGTATGTAACTTTCGTCATATTACCTTGGGGACATTAAATTCACAATGCAATGATTAATTTCACTTCCCGTAGTGCGGAGCGTTTTCTAATCCGCCTATAGGGTGAGCTATAGTTAACCCGTCCGTTTGATATGCGCGTACGCACGCCGGAAGCGCGCATAAATAGCGCGCGGGCGCGCCTCTGTGTCATTGCCAATGCATCTTTTAAACCGTGTAATGCAATAGGACGAGTTTCTCCCGTGGCTTTGCTTGCGTGTAATTTGCTCCCGGGTTTTGGTGCAATTTTTGCATCATTTTAGCATTCCGTAGTAATTTTGTAATGAACGGAATGGACGGAGGCTGTCCCGATATTTTCTTAGACATAACTAGATAATAATGTATGAATGTTTGATAGAAAAATGTAATAAATCTAAGTTTATAAAGTTGTGTGGTGAAATCGCGAAAAACTAGACTACGCTTGGCCGACTTACATTAATTACCCAAGGACAATTTTTATCCATGCAGAAACGAAAAAAGAAATATTTTTATAAAACAGTTTCATTCAATAATGATGTTGACACAAATAAATAGTTTACTCGATAAATGTATTAAAACTTTATTTTCTTAACACAAATTCAGTAAATACAAAAAGAGAAAAACAAGGCACAGATAATAAATAAACACAATTGTAAATATAAATGCTATTTTTTTTTTTAAATAACATATTTATAAAATAATTAAAGTACGTCGAAAAAGAATGCACTCTCATGGCTTTGACTTCGCAACGTACAAACATGCACGCGCGCCACGCGTTCGCATGTTCCGCCCCCTGCTGTCAGTTGAGTCATAGCGCCAAATCTGTCTCGCGCATTGTCCTCCGTTCGATTCCCGGTCGATGCTAATTTTGGATGTGTATAGTTTCGATGAGATGTTTTTGTTACGCATCGATGGTATTGAACCGTCAAGAGTCTTTTGACATTTATCGTTTACTGGTGCAACTTCGTTCGCGTTGTGATGGGATCCCACGGAAACGACGTTATTTATCGGGATGAAAAGTATCCCAAATCTTCACCCAATTTCAAGTCAAGCGTAGACGAATTCGCGGGCGGATCCTAGTTTATAATATTATTATAGAATATTGTATTCTATTGCACTTGAATAGTATTTTGCAAAGGCACCAGTAAAAACATAAGAATTCTATGAAAAGTTTATTTCGCATAAACAGATGGTACATAACACAATGTCACCCAACAGAGAAGGGAGAAGGGGCGAACGCAGCGCCACGGGCAAAAAGTGTAACATGTTTTCTTTTTCTATCCAAACAGACTAGGGTGTGAAATGCATAATACCAATAAATTCTTTTATTATTCTATTATTTAGATAATTCATACCAAATGTTATATTAGTTAATACGTAAGTAGGCTCATGCTTAACCGCCATTCTAAATATGAAATTAGAACTTTGAAACTACCGCAAATATGTAACACGGGATGCGGTGTTACCCAATGGGAATTATTTGTATTGTATTTACTATTTCGTGTCCGGCAACGCGTACCGTGAAATGCGGTCACGGGATCGAATTATGCTATTCCAATTTTGAAATTGATTAATGATGTCTGGTGTTGTCGATATATGTCAATAAAAAAAAGATATGAAATACTCCACAATATTTGTACACTGTGCCAGGGCCATAAACTTTTAAAAAAGAATATATCGTTTTGTGACATTGCAACTGTGACTTAAAAATATTCTATATGTCATTGTTTTGTAAGTGGTCAATAAATGGTCAACTAAAGGTTTTATTTTTATTTAAATAACACTACATAAAATAATATCTGGAATAAATTTACAGAGTGCCAGTCATTGAGGAGACCACTTTACCCTTTTTGTCGATATTTTAGCACCTTAAGTAGGTGCTTTGATAAAATTGTATAAACTTATAAATATGATCATAAAACTTCTCGTCAAAATAATCAAGACGGTTAAAGGATTTCGAGATGTCCTGCCAAAACTATGTCTGTCCTTTTCTCTCCGTGAATAATGATCGATGCATCTCGATCGGGTGCAATTCAGCGGAAAAGGGTCAATGACTTGTCGAGGTGATCGCCAGTGACGTCACACTACCGAGAAATCATCCTCCGAGAGGTGAATTGACGGGGTTCCAGATGAAATATCTTTATTTTATAACTAAGCTTTGTCCGCGACTTTGTCCAAGCGTGACTTGAAATTCCTGCGGGATTCCCGGTACCCAAAGTATAACTGCAAAGTTCAAAGAAGAACGTATAGTATCGTTTTAGTGAAATATGTGCGGAATAAGTAAATCTTTCCACTCGAGATACTGCAAACCACTCCCGAAAAAATTCCCGCAAGATTCCCGGGATTAAGAAAACCACACATTTTATTACATAAAATTTGCTAGCGATCACTGAAAAAATTGAATTAGATTTTTTAATCAGGCAATTTTAAATCTAACAATTTGCTGTCGATCAGTGAATACTGCATCGAAATCGACTCAGTAGTTTTTACGTAAATCCCGAACAAACAGACAAGAAATATAAGAAAGTTGCATCGTGTTTCCCGTCGTTTATACAGTGTATTCCAGTTGTTTTTATAATATTAGAGATCTAAACTATGTGTGCAGATTGCTAATATATCGTGCGCAACTACAAACATACCTACTACAAACATCTGTTTGGGGTGATAATGAAAGAGAATATTGCGAGATTACCCATGTGAAGAACCCGCTGAACCACTTCGAACATACGTCACGTGTATACCGCTCTAAAACTGGCTAGAACCAAGTCTACAACAGTGTCTCATAGTTACTGAAATTTCATAAATTGTAAATAACACAAATGTGAGTCCGTACGTAATCTAAAACTTCAAGGCGAACGTTTTTTATGTCCATTGATAATTTTCCACTGCATAAAGCAGATTTCAAATTAATGCGCGGCGTAATTGCTGTAAAGGAAAAAAAGTTGATTCAATTCCTAGATCTTAACAAGTTGTATTATAATTTAGCAATAAAAAATTCTCGAGTATATTGTGATTGGCAACTCTTTGTTTACTTAGTTGTTAGAAGAGTTTATTCTATATGGAGCTAGCTGTCTCGCTCGCGCGTTTGCACATCTTTTGGAAGTATGTATGTTTTACCGAAATTACTTCCTACAAAGCTGTATTCCACGAATCTGAACAATAAAATTCGATTGTTTCCCATAAATTTGATTTTGGTTCCACAAAAGTTCAGATATTTGAGTGGCAAATTCATTTTCTTGTTTAATTTACTTATTTTCTACAGAAGAGATCCAAATAGTTAAGATTTAAACTAACTATTACTTTACAAAAAAATGTAACACGTATAAACTTTTCAGTTAAATTTAGCGCCATGTAATGTTTGTCAAATTATCTTATAGCTTATGTAATTTTAACAAAGGTCGCATAAAATTAATTTTTGAAAAAATAATTTCATGATATTGTTACGAGCTACAGGACTCGAATAAAAATGCCCTTGGAATTACTATAGAATTTATTAGAACTGTACAAACACGTATAAAACAAGTACAAATATAACCAGTACAAACTGCACGATTCAATAACACGCGCAAAGTCCGTCACTATATAGCTTATCGAATGTACACGTCTTGCTTTGATCGTGGTTCTCGCTAGACTGCCTCAACCCTCCCTTCGGGCAAGCCTTTTATTGTGTACAAATACAATATGCCTCGACGCAAAACAATAACAACAAGCATTAGTTCGACACACCTGCCTAATGACGGCCATAAAACAAGTACAATAACAATTGTATGTTTTACTTATGAACGTTATTATTATTATTACTACTATTGTTATTATTACTATTATTTTTTGACATTTATCAGTTTTTTGTTTCATATGATTCATTTAATATTATCAAATAATTTTTTTTATAAATATTTGTATGCTCCTATGGGAGCAAAACATGTGTACACTGTGGCATATATACCAACTATTTAACCATGTTTTGAATAAATAAATTTGATTTGATGTAAATTACAAATTCTAAACACAAAGTAAACAAAAGAAGTCCAAATGCGGGAAAGGTAATAAACCAGGTTTATGGCAGGTAGATAGATGTGCATTCACTTTTTGTCGCCATGTAAAAATATTTTATTTATGAACCAATTTGATTACACAGTAGTGACACTAAAACTAATATAAAAAAATAAAACTAAATCATAAACCAAACTATCTTAAAAATTAAACTACACTAAAAAAACCTTATAAGTTAAATACTATTATAATGTATGAAATATATGTATAATAATAATATATAGTAAAATAAATAATATAAAAATAAATAACATGATAAAAAATAGTATAATGATAAAAAAATTATATAATTATATAAAAATAATTTAATGATTAATTATTATTCGTCTCTGTGGGTGTCTCGCGTAACGAAATATATTACGTAGCGTACGTAAAAATCGATCACGTCGATTTTTTCTTAAGCCTTTTCATTAACGACTACTGTAATCGTATATGAGCTTAACTCGCCATTTGCGCGACGTATTTAGATACGTTAGCGAATAATAAAAAATAAATGAAAATCAAGATTTAGGCAGTGTTTAATATTAAAGTGTATTTATGTCCACAGAAGTATGGACATAGCGATAAGATGAAAACATGTTGTGTGTTTGCTAGTCTTACAACTGCGCAAACTTATAAGCCTCGATGGGGTGAGGTCATCGCTAATAATGTGCGGTCGTAATCCGCTACGGAGCGAAACTCGCGCAGCACTTGGTGGACGCTTGATGGCGGATTAATAAGTGCAAGCTGTTTTAATATTATTTAATTTTTATGTAACTAAGAAGTATTTTAGGATACGTAACGCTTTATTCTTCTCGAAAAATACATGCTTACAGTAATGATTGATCTAACTATAGACTGCATTATCAGCACAAGCGATATCTTTTTTTAATTTTTTTATTGCAGGTGTTCAGGAGACAGGCAGGCGGCCCACTTGATGGAAAGCGGTTACCATCGCCTATGGACATTTGCAACACCAAATGTGGTACAAATGCGCTGCTGCTCTCTTACGGGAGACTGAAACCTGGTCACTAATGTCGGAACACAACTCAATAACATCCAGGCCAGCATCTTCTTAAATAATTATGAATATGTTTGTTGTGGTCGGTAGAGATATTGTGATAAATAAATGAAAAAAAAATATATCTAGAAATGTCACACACAATAATGGATAAATAACTAAACGTGTATATCTCGAAATAATTTTGACTCAATTAAAAACAGCGTTTGACAATGAAAGTATTAATAAAATTGAAAATACCACTTTATAAGAAAATAGGTTTCAATATTTCATACTCGGCACTCTTCATTCCGTTTGCAAAACTGCTAAGTTCACATCACACTCTTTACCTACACTAACGCCATTTTGGTCGGTTCTGGAACAATTATATTTAACCATTTTCAGCTGGACCCTATCAGTAGCCCATATATGATGATGGTATTTGTTTCTGCCCTCCATGAAATAAGCGTAACAGCCAGGTCACGAGCTTGTCGCTGCGAGCGATAACTAAACGCGGCGCGACGAAAGGCAAAAACATACCAAAAGTCGTAGTCGTCGCGTCGCATATCCAAAAGTCGTGGCCGGGCACAATCGGACATGTGCCCTTGGATACCCGTTATTATCATAAATGCATTGAACTTGTCTGTTTTAAATTAAATTACATATTTACTCATCTATAATATTAGGTGTTACGTTGTGTATTAACACCTGTTATGTTTTCAATTTATAATATGTTTATATTTTGATTGCTTAAGGATAATAATATGTATTTCAAAATACGATTTACAGAGTTAACGTTCAATTTTCATATAGATTAGATGAGAAAATTTATTGCTCACCAAAATAAACAATGACAAAAACAAAATGCATAATTACAATACTTGTTGGCAAAACCAGAGGCGGCCTTATGGCTAAAATCGAACGCTTCCAGACAAACTAGCTTCAAAGAAATTCTTAACTAATCTGGCGATGTAGGTGGAGCAGAAAAAAGATAACAAAGTACAATTTGAATATACATACACTAATTTATAAATTTAATACACATAAATTTAGACACATGTATAGTATATCAATATATAAGTATATGCAAATTATCTAAATAAATATATTTATTAACATTATATATGACAACCATTTTATATATTATAAGACAGTAATTTCTAAGTGAGTTCCGAAAAGTAGATGATGTATCTCATATAATTTCTTATCTTACATTATAAACTAATACAATAAAATAAATTTTAACTTATTTATATTGTACCGCGGTTTTATTTGGATAATTCACACTATACCTTTATAACTTATATATAGCCTATGTGTTATTCTGTGTAAGCTATATTACCATAAAGTTTCATTAAAATTTATTCGGTACTTTTCGAGTGAAAGAGTAACAAACATACATCCATACATCTATACATCCATACATATATACATCGATACATCTATACATCCATACATCCATACATCTATACATCCATACATCTATACATCCATACATCCATAGGTCCATACATAAATTCTTATAGACTTTAATATTTATAGGATGGATTCTATCTTTAGTCCCTTAAGACTAGTTGCCGATTTTTGATCATCTGATAAAAGTTATTAAATAAGTAAATGAAGTCATTCAACTGTTTTATTCATACGACTGTCATATTTAATTTTTCCAAGTTGTCTTTTAATCTATGATTAACTTTATGAGCCCAAGTCACCGAAGTTAACGGGTGAGATACGCAGAAGGCTGGCTACGTTACTTTGCTTGTTCGTCATACTGAGCCGTTGTTCGAGGTATGCTCAAGCCAAATTATCTGCTCAAAAATCGATTTTCGTTTCACTATACCTCATTGATAAAGTAATTGAAACACTTAGAACAAAATTATAGTTTGAAAATGAGTGTTAAATAATGTAGCTATGTACAAGCGTTGCGTACGATAAGTTGCCGACAAAGGCAAGGTTTATGCATTAAAATAGTTTCTCCTATCCTCCACTGCTATGCCATGGCGCTATAGTCTAAAATAATTTATTTTCTTGCTTTTTAGGAGACTCGCGGCGGGAGGGCTCGACCGACGATCAGGTGGCGCCCGATCCAGATGTGGACACCAGCGACGCGAACACGAAGGAGCCCGAAAAGGAAAGCAAGTGAGTCTAACACTTAGGTCCTAATGACACGGAGGAGGAGTAATGGCATTTGCTTAGTATAATCCAGGAACTTGAAATATTCCTAAATCATACGTAAACCTACGCGCTACTGGTTAATTTCTGTTTATTATTTAGAACATATTAATTATACGAAAACAGTCAATTAGAATACGTTGTATTATCTTTTTGCAGAAACTATGAATATTGTAGTATCGCGCCATCTATTGTACGTTGATCAGTTATATCAACTATCTAAAAACTAAAAAGCAGATATTAAACACAAAACGTGCCAAGCCATCCCGGAATATTGGTTGAAACAAAAAGTACAAATTTTTTATATATTCGACTTTATTCCATTACATACTATTACATACTATCTATATAACTATTATGTGAAAATGAGTTTGTTTATACCTTCCTTGTCTACAAGGCCAGTGATATAAACTAACTCATAAGATTGAATACATAAGCCACTATATACTAAACCAAAATATGTTTTTTATTACGAAAATATGAACTTAAGATATTTAAACCGTGTGATAAATGTGAGTGGGGTATATGTGGGTAGTAAATCAATGTTAAAAGCATATTTACTTTTATATAATTTCGCAAATAGGCTCGATTAATTTTACACCGGCACTAGCGCTACGGACTAGAGGAGTAGAACCGAATTTAGGTTTAGCTATTCAACAATAGATGCCGCTGTCCGCTATTAATACTTTTAGTTAATCATCACTCAGCTAAAATTTGAATTAAATTAAAGATGGATTATGGATGTAGCAGCTTTCCAGAATTATATTCTTTACGGCACGATTTTAATTTGTAATATATTTCTTCCATGCATTTATGATAATTTTGATGGAAATTAGTTTGGAAAATCGATTTCTTAATTTATTCTTTATTTTAAATTAGCTCCACCCAGCATGTATTCCAATGCCACGTAAATTAAAGTTTGTTTGGTTGTATATTCCGTTTTTTTTGGGCCAGAAACCTTCGTAGGCGTCCTCAGGACATCCTACCAAGTTTTTATCACACTCTGATCACTGGTTTAGGAACGCATACATTTAATATATATAGAAGATTCCTGCAAGTATATATTAATAAACACATTAATTTATTTTGCAATGTAATGCTGGGGCTTTGTCTGCGTTAGTGTTAAAGATTTAGGCGGTTTCACGCAGATATGGCGATGTGTTTAATGCATTATTTGTAATGTTGTTAATGACGTTAAGTATTGACGGATAACGTATGTTTATACATATATAATGTGGCTATGCGTAAACGGCGTTGTACCTACACAATCTAAATATTTAACACTAACGCAGATGAACTATAAGATATAAATGATTTTAATAAGTTAGCGTAAAACAACGAAAAGAAGTTTTATTTTTTTTCTTTTACAATAGTTGGCGAACACCGGCACCTGGCGGGCGCGGCGTGAACCGCGCCGAGAGCTGCCGCGAGCGCGACGCGCCGCGCCGCGGCAAGCACCGCAACGCCAGCGACCCCAACCGGCTGACGGCGCACAACAACCAGTGAGTACTGCTCTTCTACTCAATAGATGGCGCTTTGTCAAGTGCTGTTTTTACATGTTTATTATGTAAAAGTGACTAGGTTAATTTATTTTTTAGGTACTTTACTTTTTTTTTAATTATGCTGTCATTGTTTTCTGATTTTTTCCTTTTTGTTATTCCTTTCAGGTATACGTTGACTGTGATTTAATTTAATTTTGCATATTTTCACCGTGGGTCGCATGACTTTTGTGATTAAGGAGGTGGGCACTGAAAATGCCGAAGGTGCTGTGTCGGACTATGTTTCGGCACAGCAGAATACTGAATGCCAAACTCATTTCGCAAATTGCCGCACACATTTTCGTTATTATTGACAAGTATCGCATTTTTAGAAAACAATATTTTCTTTCTTTACATTTTTATTATGTTTACGCATTGCTAATAGGTCAATTGAACCGAACAGGATGAATGGGGTAGGGTGATGGGTAGTGGGCCATCGTAAATCATCGCATGAGATGCATATAACTCGAGGCTAACCATTTTACTCCGATATTCTGTGTTTGCGTGGTATCATCGCACCGATGGAGCCGGCGATAAAAGCTGTGATCAAGACGATGATTCCAGACGAATCTTTCTATCATATAGTGCATATTGTCATCAGTGTCTGCGTAAATATTTTTTTAATTTTTGTATATCAAATAGGTTTTCGTTTGACCACGATCACAACCAATGTCGGACGATAATGCCTTCGAAGATGGATCACGCTTACCTAGATAATACCAATTCACACGAGACTTGAAGATACCCGGGTTGTACTTTTCGGCAAACACGGACTCTAGAAGTGCATTCCACAACTCTGTCGTACGTAGAAGGAACGTGGAGGCGAAATACACATGTTTAGAATGAATTAAGAATTTATATTACTGGCATATACCATCTGGACTTTAAAAATGATTGCCTTCGCCGCGTTATCACCGCCAATTTCCTCTGGCATGAAGTGTACAATCCCGAATGCAAATTGCGTGGGCCGCAATTAGTTACGAGTCATGACTCAGTGATGTTATAATTGCTCGAGTCAACCGAGAAATAGAGCGAAATCGTAAAGTAACTCGCGCGCCATTCGAAAATAGACTCGGCTCATCGCGTTTCGGACGCGTGTCTTTGTGCGCGTGTCTTTTTAAATCTACCACCTAAATAGGCTTTGGGCGATGCCGCGTTAAGATGTTGCATGTACGTTTTTAACCGATTTCAAAAAGGAGGAGGTTCTTAATTCGACTACATATATATTTCTTTATAAGTTTGTTATGTGATTTCTCCGTCAATTGTGGACCGATTTTCAATTTGTTTTTTTCTTCAAAAGAGTATACTCCTAAGGTGGTCCTTAGGGAAATCGAAAGCAATCCTCGAATATTATATGCACGTACAATGTGTTTCATTTTTTCCCTAAAGCTGTTCGAGTATTTTCGAAACTAAAATTAGATTTTTTTGTTTAATAAAAAACAAAGCTGACTTCAAAAGTAACTGAAAAGCAATAAACAAATATTTTCCACATCTTGAAGTCTGTGCCAAGTAAAACATATAAAAAACAACAACATATTTGCATAATATAGTATTTTTTAATGATTTAGTTCGCATCGACTTCTTTACTCGTTGATAAAATATTTTTTATATTTAAAAAGTGGAAATTATGTTTTTTTAAACTTTTAACTCTAAACATGTGTGTTATATGCCAAAATTGTTAGGCGATATTAGTACATGATATAGGTGCATTAAATTCATAAACATGTTATCATAAAGTAAGTCGATTTTTATATAAAATTAATAAAATCAAATAGAACGATTATCATAAACTTAAAATCACTCTTATCTTTTGGGCCCAAGAATGTATGAAAGCGTATCTCTCAACTCCATCCAGCATCGCGCTGTTCGTATCGCATACTAGCAGGCGGTCTAGAATCGCTTACCCTTCGAAGAAGCTTTGCGTCCCTCTGCGTATGCAGTGTTACCACCTCAGTGGATTTTCCACTAGATCTGGTGGTTTAGACTTACCTTTTAGCGGACAAATTTCGGTTTTAGTGGCTAGTGGTTTTTTCTAGTGGCTTAGGTTGCTTCATTTAGTGGTTAGGTACGACTTCCCCCACTAGCAAGATTTACATATTTACAGGAAAGAACTCGAACATTTATGTTACAAGTGTATTTTTTTATGTTTAGGCAACACAACAAAATCAAGGTGGTTGTTATCGGGGATTTCCCGAGAATAGTTTGTCAATTTCTTGAATTATTTTGATTATGGACTTTATTCGAATGATGACTGGGTCAAGTTTGATTTGAATTGGGAAGGTTTATTTGTGTTTTTTCCTTTAGTATACCGGTAGTATAGTTCACGTTCACGTCAGCACGACGGATGTTTTATTTATTTTCCTTTATTAATTTTGTAAAAAGAATATGCCTAAACCACAGTACACCCAAAAGCACATATTGCTGCTGGTAATGTGCTGGAAAATCCTTACAGAATCACCCGCTAGGCCAATCTGAAGATTGCCTAAAAATTTCATCGAAATGGATCCAGCCGTTTCGGAGTCCGTAACGAACATACATATAAACAAAATATTCATGTAGTGTCTGTCTGACATAATATATTAGTGGTTTTCTGGTGGTTTGAGGGATCGCTAAATTTAGTGGTTTTCTGGTGGGTTGCAACACCACAAATTGTGGTTTCGTTGAAATAAAGTTGGCAACACTGTGCGTATGTTACCGCCTGTATAACGGGGAATGCTCCGAGGAACTGTTTGATCTGGTGCCAACGCCTCACTTTTACAACCGTATCGCTCGCCATCGACGGGATTTTCTCCTCCATTTCCATGAGCTCCTACGCTCAACTACGCAACGGTTCTCTAGAACATTTATTAGTGTACAAAAATGATCTGGAGGAAACTTCCCGTCGCGGTTTTCCCTTTGCGCTATGACATAGGGTTCTTTAAGAAGGGCGTTATTAAATTTCTTAGCGGTCAGCAACGCGTTGGTGACACCCTTATTGTTGCAAATGTTTGCCTGTTTGTCTGCTGTAAGCATTAAAAAAAACTCGTCTCCTTTGCTAATCACTATTCATTGCGGAAGCTCAGTCGTTCATGAAAGCGATAGCGCAGGACGAAGTTATTGCATAGAAAACTTCCTCAACACTCTCGTATCAATGCCAAGCTATCTTTCGTTCATTCAATTTATAGTCTGGTGCAGTAATATACGCCATTTTAACCTGACACTCAGACAGTATACGCGTAGGTGTCATAGCCGAATTACACGTTTCAATCGAATTGAATCGATTTAGTTGAAAGGCACAAAAGTTTAAGGAAATTATAACATTCGATGACATTGAAGGAGGCAATTGTATGTTTAAGTTGATATATCACACGGTTCGAGTAAATTCGGCACGCTTTGTCCAAGGCGGATTGGCAGGTATGACACATCGGTTATCTTTCATCACGATCTTTTTCTTCACCGTTATCATGTAATAGTTATAATAATATGCATATTAGGTCAGAAACCTCTTACCTAAAGTATGCCGCCATAATAACCTTGAGTGATGTTCCGGCATTTATGGCCAGGTACCAGTCTCCCTTAAGAGAGCAGCAGCGCATTTGTGCACCTTTGGTGTTGCAAATGTCCATAGGCGATGATAATCCCTTTCCATTAGGTGGGTCTGTCTAGTGAACTCATGCAATATAAAAAACTGCATAAGTGGTGCATGCTTTCCGGTTGATATTCGAATTCGCGCCCTAACTGTTTTAGTTCATACAAAATGACACATAACACAAATAGTAACATCAATGACTCAGTTTTTGTCAAGTCAAAGTAGTAAACAATTTTTTTATTTATTTATCTTGTTTGAAACGTGGAAATTTTTGCAGTTATGCTAAATTAGACTAGTAAACAAGTGCCTTTTGGACCAACTTTTTTCAGCAGTCTCCGAAAATTATAAATGAGGTGTCATTCGTTTCGGAATGGCATCTAGATGATTTTTGAAAAAAATTAAGTTCCGGTTGCAAAAATTGTAAAAGTTATTAACAATTAACTAAAAAAAGAAGGGGGGTTTAGTTTTTTGCAAATATCTCAAAAAGTAATAAAGATTTTTCAAATTTGAAAAAAGATTCGAAAAGAGGAGGAAATTTCCTAAAAAAAGTCTCGACTCCCGAAACTGTAAGATCAATATTTATAATTTTCCCAGAGGGATGAAAATACGGCCGAAAACGGGTACTCTGGCTTACGCTAGCCACACCCACATCGGCCCTTTAATGAATAAATATTATTTAAACATACTAAATATGAAAATAAAAAATGAAAAAATTTAGGCACTAACTGAATAGATGAATGAACAATAATCTGCTTGAAAAAATTGTTTATAACAATTTTTCATTTATTTATTTAATTTTTTTTTTTGCTTGAACATGAACATTGCAAGTGTGATAATTGTTAAACTATAAATTTAAGATTTTTTTCCTTTCTTGGAGCAATTCTTGAAAGGCTTTAGAATAGAACCCCGTTGGAAAAATTAGAAAATGTTTATTATTCATTTTTTTATTAATAATTTTCGTTGTTACAAAATTAAAAGTTTAAAACAAAATTAAAAGTTTTAAATGACACCTCATTTATAATTTTCGGAGACTGCTGAAAAAAGTTGGTCCAAAAGGCACTTGTTTACTAGTCTAAAATGGTACAGATGGTTGTTTATGTTTGTAATATGGTGGTTTAATTTTTTTATTTACACAAAACTTATTACAATATATTCTACATTTATTTTCAAAATTAAACTACACTATAAAAAGATACCTAAAATTAAATACTAGAAGTAAATATAAAAAAAATAGGGCATAATTATAGATAAAAATCAATCCAATCCGTAGTCGCCGGAATACTCATATTCTTTCATTGCTTTACAGTATTTTATTCATCCCTACTACTCCACAGTACCTTAAAGAACGCTTCGAATTTATTTCTTGCTCTCACAATTTGCGCCCTTCCAGTCAACATAGACTTATTACTCCTATTCATAATACAACGTTCCTTAATAATTCTTTCACGGTTAAGGCTGTCCAACTTTGGAATTCATTGCCTGTTGCTGTCAGACAAGCAAAATCCCTAATAATATTTAAGAACTTAGTCAGAAAATTCTATCTGCAATATAATGATATGTAATTTTATGTAATTAGTATATATTATATTGCATATAGCTATATGTTTATTATGTTTAAATAGTTGCATATTATCGCCATATATTATATATGTATATAACTTATGTGTATATTTGTATATATAGTATAGTTATATATTTATTAATAAAATTGAAGTAATCGTATAATAATTATGTATACCACCATCGCCACTTCTAATCGGAATATCCTTGCCACGGGTTGTCTGGAAGAGATCGCTTTTTAGCGATAAGACCGCCCTTTGTACCCTACTATAATAATACTAGTTCGTAAGTTTTTCTGTAATGGTGTACAATAAAGTGTTATCTATCTATCTATCTATCTATAAAATATTGGTCCTGTGATGGACCCGAACGAGGCAAAATTATATATATTCTAATAAAAATGGGACTAAATAAAATGAAACACCATTTTTTTCTTTACGTTCGAATCGCAACCAACTCGATTTTATTATATTATAAAAACTTCAGAAACCGAGCTCCTCCAGTACTATAGTATTTATAAACAAAAAGTATTTATTCCACAACAGGTCCCAAACCATTGTCACTTACCGGGAACATTCCCAAAAGACTGGCGGCGTCAGCCTTTTGGTCGCGTGAGAGATCTACTAAATTTGATTATAGATGATTGAAATTCAAATTGAAAAGTTTTTATTCCAAAGAAGTTCCACTGGAGAACACTTTTTGAAGGGCATGCATATAGGTTAAAATTTAATTTTACTTCCTAGTCTGTACACTGCTTCGCAACGTGTTATTGCTGTTAAGGAGAAGAACCGTCAATAAACTACCCAGCAACACGTCAAGCTAAAAAAATTTTTTCTTTATATTTCTTATTCTATTTATATCTTAAATAAATTTTTTATAAGTTTAATACAGAATTATGTTACAGAATTACTTTTCGAAGAATTAATGGAGTTGTAGCAAACGGTGCATATTAAGGTCTATATTTATGTAGAACACTTTGATTGTTTCGTCCAGATTGAAAAACAAGTGAACTGTGTAATGTCCCCTTAACGTAAGGGTCATAATGTTGTGGCGATGCTTTCAGTGCTTTCAGTTTGTGCCGCGAGGCGATCGAAGCCGCCGGTCGCAATGCGGTTAAACGTCCATTCATTGTTGTTGTGATTTTTGGTGAATTTGGAATTTGAGTGGTTTTTGTTGGTATTTATAGGCCCGAAAATGTATTTGAATTGTTTTCAAACGATAAGCGTGGGCGTCACACATATTGGTCGATTGGTGATAATCTAATTTTGTTTAATAGACGTGTCTACCGTTTTTAATTTAATCAATTTAATATTATTAATGAGATTTCGGCACAAAGAATGATTTTCATAGAATTGTAACTAATTTTTATATTCAATATTAATGAATAGAATAAATGTCAAAGTTTAAATATAAGTTTAAGAAATCTATAACTAAAGTAGCGGATCTAGCAGATATAGTCCTGTTTAAAAACAAAAATTGAACCCGATTGCAGCGCCACCTCCAGGGTCCAATTGTGAATGTAAACCATCCCGAGACCCACTTGAATACGTACAAAAACTTCATCAAGTTCGGTCCAGCGGTTTAGGAGATCAGTGATGTACACACTAACATTCGAATTTTACTAGCTGACCCTTGCCTATTTCGATGGACGCCAAACCAACATATAATTGCCCTTGGGTAAATAATTCCTTTCTTAAGTCAAAGCCCACCAGAGAGAATATTTGACATTGGGCATTTATTTTTTATTAATCACAATAAAATACACTCTACGTCATTCAGGAATAATGTAGCTTTCTACCGGTGAAAGAATTTCCAAAATCGGTTCAGTAGTTCAAGAGATTACTTCGTAGAAATAATCACACACAAACTTTACCTCTTTGTAATATTAATGTAGATATATAAAGATAGTGCTAGAAGGTAGCGTATTTGACCTTCTAGATGGCCACCTGCCCTGGTCTAAACTATTGCCACCATAACCTTGTGTTTTGTATAGAGTCTACAATATTAGTGTAGATCGTTTTCTATATTTATAGCGTATTTCATAACATATTTACACGTATAAACTTCAAAAGTCTACAAAATAACTCGAGGAATATTTTACGATCGTTTTGTTTTTGATCTATTGTCTTTTCAGCTTGTTTAAATTTTTATATATTATGGAAGCTATAAATATAACGCCTTGAAGAAATATTTTTCATATAATCGATATTGTCTTTCGTATAAAAATTCTTCAGTTGGTATTGTTACACGCCGACAAAGTGAATGCGCGCCTGGTTTATTACCTTTCCCGCATTTAGACTTCTTTTGTTTACTTTTTACTTTGTGTTTGAAATTTGTAATTAAGAAAAAAACAACCTATTGTTATTGTACTCGTTTATGGCCGCAGGTGTGCAGATTACGTCTTCTTGAAAAACTCAATCCACGCGGTCGATTGTTGTATTGTACAGTTTAGTATAAAACAATGCCCGAAGGGAGGGACGAGGCAGTCAAGCGAGGATTACGATACGAGCAAGACGTGTACATTCGATAAGCTGTATAGTGACGGACTTTGTGCGTGTTATTGAATCGTGCAGTTTGAACTGGTTGTGTCCGGTTATATTTGTACCTGTGTTATACGTGTTTGTATAGTTCTAATAAATACTATAGTAATTCCACGGCACGGCATTTTAATTCGAGTCCCGCACTTGTAACAATATTCTCCATGAATTTCTTAACCAACTGGTGACGATGAAAAGTGGTTACCACTGCCTGTGGACCTTAGCAATACCAGAGGTGCTGGCAATGAGTTAAGGAACATTCAATATATAGATAATATAGATGTCGTCCACGGGGACTCGCTACTTGAAGGTATCGAAGATACTGCACCGGAGTTCAAAGACGTCTTTGAAAGTTATACGCTTCTCAAAATCGATTCGCGTGCGATGTTATTGATTACAAGTTCGAAGAGGAGTGGTGTCGCACAACGATTGTCTATTGTTCCAGAAGATAACGCATTGTTGCACACCATGTGTGTTTGCGTGTAGGTATCACTTTATTTTTACAAACATGAGGTGTGCATACGTGTTTTATTTCGATGTTTGGGGAGTTTCTTGCTGCTTCTTCTTAAATAGAAATGATTCGGACCAGAGTATCGTTGGCAAACTTTCCAAGCCCGCCTTTCTATCCCAGTTCTTTAGTATGTCATCTTCCTTATAGCCTCCCTGTTAAATGCATACATAATTACATACATACATATTGTGACGTCTATTTTCCATTGGGGTAGGTAGGGATGATGGATCTCCACATACTACGATCCTAACAAAAACTTCACTTCGTCGACTTTCATTAATCTCTTCATAAATATACGCTTGTGTAAAGTGATTTTTACCTAAAATTTCTACAGAATATCTTCAATTGGATCATGATGAGTTCTTCGCGGTCTACCGCTCATATTGCTGTCATATACTTTTTTTTGCTATTCTATTTTCATCTTTTCTCTCTAAATGTCCAAACCACCTTGACCTTCCTTTTCCAATTCTTGTCACTACATCCTCTGTCTCTTCTTTCATCCACGACGGTCCCTTATTACATTTATGCAAATTCATTTTTTAAATTTAAACTGAATTCTACTGGAGGAAATTTTTCGAAAATATTTCAAAAGAAATATGAAGCAGCCGCCATCCTTTCTCTCTCTCTCCACCGCTGCCGCCTCTCACCACGCGATATACCTTCTACCCCTCCATGCGGCCATAACGCTTTTTCGTGACCAAAAAATCCTAATCCAAAAAACACGATACGAAGCGTGCATATAGATAGGGTAGAAAACAAATGTTCCTTAATAGAACTTGTTTGAATAAAAGCTTTCGAGATATAAATAGTGCTTTATTTATTCGGTCTGTGTCATTTTTTCATAAATAATATTTCCTCAATCATATGTTGAAATAACATTTCGAAGAAAACAAAATGTAACATTGACATAAAGCAGTTTATCACTGGAAAATTATATGTACACATCCCAGCATCCCGTGTGATTTTACTGCACTCGATGTTCGGTTTCGTCGGTGAATGCGTTCTGGTGCTTTGCCAAAATATCGGACGACATGCGCCGGAGTGTGGCGAAAGTTACGAGCGATGGGATTGCGTATTTACAAAACACGCGTAACACGTGGGTGCAGAGTTGACAAATTTTGACGCTCCGATTTACACGTAAAGGCTAATTAAAAAGAGCTTAGTGTATTTTTATTTTATTATATTTCACAAATTAATGAAAAATTTATTTTACAAATTATACTTGACACGTTAGAGCAAAATTGGTACATTTTCACGCTGTAAATTGTGTTTGTATGGTTGGAACTTAATCCTATGTGTGTTCGCCTACTTTCATAAGAAAGATTTAATTGAAAATACCGGGGATTTTCTGTGTTATCTCTAAAAGCACTTAAGTGATTTTGTTGAAATTAATTACGTTGAAAGATTTAGTAAGATCTTTCACCTTAATTTTTTTCCGTTTTTATTCATTCACAGTAAAAGGCACAGAGGGTATTTTCATGAATTTCACAGCAAATGTTTCGGTATCTATGAAAATTTTAATAAAAGAAATATCACTATAATTTCTAGTATCTGGCTAGCGATACCCAACACGGCTATGTTATGGCTTTTATTTATGTACATAAATAAAATCCAATTTTCCAACGTTAGGTCACTTATTATTGCCGTCACCTGCAATTCATTACAGTTTTCCCAATTTCTTTACAGTGTTGAGTAGTGGCATATAGATTACATATTCATATTAAATTTTATCCGAATAGGCCAAGAGTTTCCAAGAAAAATGAATGTGTCATACAAAGACAGACGGACGGACGGAGAGATAAACAAAGTAAAGGATCGTCAGACATGATGATCAGTCACCTAAGGATTCTGCTACTGTTAGATCATTGTAATGTACGGTGGATTATTGAGTAGATAATATTAGAGGGTAGCTCATATTTATTATTACCTCACTACTTGGCTCGTTTCGGCATCGCTCAAACATAAAAATTTAAAAACTTCGTTTAAAAAAACCGACTTCAAAAACTAAAAAACTAAAATGTATAAAATAACTTATTTCTAAAGCTATTATTATTAATATATATTATCTAAAACATCTTAAAGTCGGTGCTTAGTAATTTTCAAAATATAGTAATTTTTATGTTTTGCTTTGCACCGACTTCAAGATGTGTTAGATAATATATATTAATAATAATAGCTTTAGAAATAAGTTATTTTATACATTTTAGTTTTTTAGTTTTTGAAGTCGGTTTTTTTAAACGAAGTTTTTAAATTTTATTTGTTACTTTTTAGTGTCTAGCTATGTATGGGTGGACCTACAAATGGTGCCGCGCTTCTTAAAAAATATAGGTCCTAAGAACCCGGAACAAATATTTTTTCGTAAAATGAAAACTACTGGGCCAAACTATGTCAAATTTTTAGGGGACCACATGGCAGCTATTCCGCGTCGAACAAAAAAGAATCACGTAAATCGAATCATAAATCTCAGAGTAATTGGTGTACATATGGAACGGAGTGAAAATTATTTTCATGAAAAATGTTCATAAAATGAAAACTACTGGGCCAAACTATGTCAAATTTTTAGGGGACCACATGGCAGCTATTCTGCGTCGAACAAAAAAAGAATCACGTAAATCGGATCATAAATGACGGAGTAATCGGCGAACATATGGAACGGAGTGAAAATTATTTCCATGAAAAATGTCCATAAAATGAAAACTACTGGGCCAAACTATGTCAAATTTTTAGGGGACCAATTGGAAGCTATTCCGCGTCGAACAAAAAAAGAATCACGTAAATCGGATCATAAATGACGGAGTAATCGGCGAACATACATAAAAAAAAGGAAAAAAAAAAAAAAAAGATTCCGACGAATTGAGAACCTCCTCCTTTTTTCGAAGTCGGTTAAAAAGCGTGCTGACGAAGACAGACGAGACATGACTTTGGTCGGGTGCTGAAGCTTATTTCGGCTTTTGTCCGATCATATGTCGTAGTAGCGCTCTAGGGTGAATAATTATTGTTCGACAATTATAATCTGTAGTTAAATGTACTTAATTATCATGAGCGAGTATTCCTTTTTGTCAGAGAATAGAGGATGTGTTTTTTAATTATTATAGTTTTCTCATTGTTTAGATATCTATTAGTAGAGTAGACTAAGGCATATTAATATTTTTACGACGACATGAGCAAACAAATTTCATTTCATTTCGGATATAACTAAGCAGCTCTAGAAAAGAAACAAGAAACTCGATTGCTGGACTCATTGTTTATGCATTACATCTCGTGAAACTGATTTGAATATTTTGTTCCGCTACTCTCTTATGACATGATCAAAGCGAACAAAGTAATTCTATCAACATAAAATCATAGAGACGCGAGCGTGTCAAATTATATTTTATTGCTTCTCCTTATGTTTTCATAGTCTTATTAAATAGTTTATTCCAGTAGCCCCTTGATGTATTTATGGATTTATAGTATTTTTTTTAAATTAATTATCAGACTGATATTGATTTTTCCGGTTTAAATGATCTATCTCTATAATAATAACAGGCTATAAACGTCTCACTTTTGACAGTATAGTCCAAGGCGCATTGGTGGGTTGAACACATCGGCTATCTCGATGTGCAGGTTTTGTCACGGTGTTTTCCTTTTCCACCTCTGGGACATATTGCCCGGATATGGGATCAATGGCCAATTGCTGCGTGCTGTGCAGTCCACTTACGAGGACTGTATGGCATGCGTGCGGGTGGACGGCAGCCTGTCGCCCTGGTTTGACGTCAATATTGGCGTTCGGCAGGGCTGCGTGCTGTCGGCTTTGCTGTTCATCCTATATCTGGACAACTGTCTCCAGAGATTAAGATTGATGGATGTTGGGGTGCGGATGGGTGATCTAGTTGTTAGCACTTTGCTTTATGCGGATGATGCCGTGCTTTTAGCCGAATCGCCATCAGAACTGCAAACACTAGTCACAATGATGAAAGATGACTGTCAGGCGAGAGGCTTACACTTGAATGCGAAGAAAACAAAGGTTATGGTGTTTGAAAGAGAAGAAACCAGAACGAATGCAAGGATAATGGTCGATGATGTTATGCTGGAACAAGTGAATGAGTTTGTATATCTTGGATGTGCTTTTAGCAGGGATGGAAGGTACACCGCTGACATAGAAAGAAGAGTAAATTTGGGGAATAGTGTGAATGGAGCGTTAGGTAAACTTTTAGGCGCTAAGAACCTCAGCCAGAAAGCCCAGCTTGTTATACACAACGCGGTGCTGGTACCTACGCTCACGTATGGAAGCGAGAGTTGGGTATGGAACAGAGAGCATGAAAGTAGAGTAAACGCAGTCGAGATGCGAGCACTGCGCAAAATCTGCGGAGTGACGCTCGCGGACCGCGTTCGTAATACCGAAGTAAGAAAGAGAGTTGGTCTGAAAGAGAGTGTCGGGGTGAAGGTAAGGAAAGGAATGCTCCGGTGGTTCGGGCATGTGGAAAGAATGTTTGATGAAAGAATGATTAAACAGATATACAATTCAAAAGTGGATGGATGCAGAAGTCGCGGAAGGCCACGACACACCTTCCATGATCAAATTGATCGTGTATTAGCAGAAGGTGATGTCAGGAGCCTTAAGAACAGACGAGCGTGCATGACAAGAGCTATGAATGTCAAAGAAGCAAGTGAGGTGTGTAAAAATAAGCCTGTATGGCGCTCTGTTGTTCGTGCCTACCCCGCAAGGGACCTGGCGTGAAGTTATGTATGTATGTATGTATGTTTTCCTTCATCGTTGTTAGCACGTGGTAATTGTGTGTAACAATGTGCACGTTAGATCAGAAACCTGCCTAAGTGGTGCATGAATTTCGGCCAAGATTTGAACCCGCGCCCGTATGGGACGCGAGTTTGCTAACCACGAATCTACCACGCTTAAGACACAAATTGTATGTGTAATCAGAATCATTACTTCATTTGCATGATACGTTGTTAAAACTGAGGGCCGATAGCGGGCTGAGAGATTCGTATGATGAACATAACAAATATCAAAATATAAAAATTACCCAGTATACCTATTACAGTTTAATCTCTATATACCGAAACTGAAGAGACTGTGCATTTTGTGCCGTTATAGAGAGTTGTCGTTAAATGGAGAGAAGTCTGTTAAATAATATAATAAATAAAGTCTGCTATTTTTGTCTGACGTCTTTTGCTGCACTAGTAATTGTGTTGTATTTTTTAAATTGTTTTATTAATTAATATCTTGCGATATTGAGGCATCTTGGTGATAAAGGAAGTACTTAGAAATTTCGTAACTGAAATCAGTTAATCAGTATCATATCATATTTTATATAAATAAAAAGCTGTTATTGGTGTACAACATATATATATATATATATATATATATATATATATATATATATATATATATCTTTGAAGAGGTCAAGGTGATAGTTTTAATTATAGCCGCATTATGAGCAAGTGTTAAAAATACTAAAAGGAAAATGATGATCTCAAATCGAAACTAAACAAAAACACACAGCACGTTGATTTCCTAAACACTGTGCATTCTTTAAACATTGCATCAAAATTACTGTAGGTGATTGTATGGATATTTTTAGCGTCATGTATGATTGGTCTTAAAAATATATTTATATTGAAATCGTCAATTGCGTCCATCGATCTGCGTATGAAGGTTTCACAGGTTTGACAGGTAAGGTATAGTCTATATGACGCTACGCAATGGTGTAGTAAAACGGCAATCATTTTTTTGAAGTGAAACTTCTTTAGAATCGAAAGAAAGCGACACTAAAAAGAGATTAACACAAATCTATGGGACGAAGCCTGCGAGAGAATGAGATAGAATACATTATATTTAATCATTTAAACACTATGCTCATTGTTCATACAGATAGAGTTGGAAATGTTTTAAAGATTTTCGTTAATACTTCAAATTTCGTGCTTTAAAACTTGTGACGTTATGAAATTTAGAATTCTTCTTACCCCTTATCACACTTTGTTTCACGTCTACTGCGTGTGCACACACACACACACACACACACACACTCATTTTTTTATTGCAAAGGCATGCAAACAGACCCTCCTGATGAGAAGAGGTTACCGTAGCCAATAGATGTTGGCAGCACCACAGCCGAAGCCACCGCGTTGCAAACCTTTTGGATGGCAAAGAGAGGGTGCGTTAAGAGAAATTAGAGAGGAGGAATGACATAGAGGGCATGGTATAAGGGGTAGGATATGAAAAATCTCGAATAGACGGACTCTGTGGTTGAACGGGCTTAGACTTTGCCGACCTGTCTCACTGCTGCGCAGTGGTTCAATTCCTGGCATGGTAAATTTCGGAAACGGATTTCCTCTGTCATTTACTATGTCTTACTATCTAGGTTATCTGGGATAAGAGAAAGGAGAACTGGGTCATTGGATCTCTTACTCATCTACGAAACACGATTAGCTCGAGATTAACCGTTTCACACCGATGTTTTGTGTTCGCGTGATATGATACTGATATGGCCGGCCCTAAGACCACCGTCAAGTTGAAAGTTTTGAGCAGTCACAGGTGATGATGTATTTATTTGAGGGTTGTTTTTGTTTTCTGTGTACATAGCGTATGGGTTATATGGTATGGTATGGTATGGGTATATGGGTATATGGTTAGAGAGGACTTGAAAAGGCATGGTGATATTTTCATTGAATTTTTGTATCTAAAAGTGGGGAGTTTAACTCCCAAAGGCTTCTGAATAAAACGTCAAAATAGCAAAAACTTAAGAAATATTTCCCAAGAATATCGTTTGAACAATATATTTTGTATGAAATGCTTCTATATTTTTATAACCAAGTGACCCTTTTTACCTCATCAACCTTCATAGCTAGTAGACCACAAAGAACTTGTACAGTTTGGTATAAAACAATTTAGATTTTCCATAAGCGACTATTTTATCCCCGCGATTATAGTAATCACTAACACTTTAATATATTATGTACTAGACTTTTAAATTGATTCAAATTAATGAATTTGCTTTACAACCAAATGAGTGTTTACGTTTAGACTGCATTAAAACCGACTACTTCAGACACTTCAACGCGATTGCTGGAAATCAGCGTAATTTTCGTACGTTAGATGTGTTGTTTGTTTATGAAATCGTTAATATATCCCGGATTTGCTGAAATACGTCGTCATTGATAGAGTCGGTTGCTCTCAGTTCAGATTCATTCACTGCAGAATCAACGGTTTTAACTGTTTACGGCAAGTTATCGACAAATTACTATAGTAAAAAAGACTCGTTTCCTCTTCCTCTCCTTGTCCTCCTTCTCCTTTGAAGTCGAGATACACAAATATACACTGGGCAGTAAATAAATCGGACCACCATTCAGAATCGAGAGAATACGAGTGTTGGCGACAGAGAAACTCCTTTAAAAATTATGCTTTTTCTTTATATTGACATAGTGACATTGTCTGAAAAATATTAAAAATTCTAATATACGTTTTGCTATCGAAAACTGTTTCAAGTTCATTTCCGCCTCGTCCGCTATATTTTTGGTCTTCGGCCGGATCCCCCATGAACCAGTTATCGCCGAAAAGTATGGTGCTCACAAGGAGCGCGCACAAAAAGATGATTGAGGCGACAACCGAAGTCACAACTGAAGAAGTACCAAGGACGACAGCCGTTGAAACAAATGACGAATCCGGGAACTTAAGGACACGTTCTCCTGGAACTAATGGGCATTCATCGGCACATACTGTAAAGTCTAATCAGTAAGGTCGACTTCATCTTCGATTGCTCCAAGAAGAAAAAGGCTGCAGCTGGAAGCTGCAGAAGCAAAAGCTCGTATTCAAATGGAACTCATTGATTTAAGACTTGCAGTAAACCTTAAAGAATTGGACGAGGCAGACAACTGTTCACTGCATTTTGACGCTGCTATCGAACATGAACCAGAACACTGTATAGTAGAAAATTGGTTGGCAGACAACGCCCAGAATCAAAAGATGCAGACTGACCTGCAACCCAAGGGAACTATGGGCCCTCAAGTATCTGCTGCACCGCACGTGTCAACAGCCGCTCAGACAGACGGCATGGACGGAACCGTGCACGCGTTGGCGAGTGCACTCAAGGATCTAGCTGCTGCTACTTCCGCTGCCAGTAGTAGCGGAGTGAACAACCGGATGCTCAATCGACTATGTACAGTTAAAGAATTACCTTTATTTTCAGGTGATCCTCTTGATTGCCTCCTTTTTAAAAAGGCCTTTGAAGAATCTTCGCGTATCTGCAACTTCAGTGAGGATGAAAATCTTTGGCGTTTGAGGAAGAGTCTTCACGGGGCAGCAAAAGATGCTGTTACTGCCCTACTAATCAGCGCTACCTCTGTTGAAACAATTATGTCAACTTTGGAACTTCAGTTTGGTAATCCCGATATTATTATTTACAGGATTTTACAAGATATTTATAAACTACGACCGATTTCACAAGAATATCAAAAGGATATAATTCCATTCTCTATAAGAGTGAGAAATTACGTAGCTGCAGTCACCACTATTGGGTGTGAAGACTATTTGAATGGTATGAATATCTTGTCATTGATTCTTTCTAAATTGCCTACTGTACTGATTTCCAAATGGACTGACTACAGTTATCCTCTTTTCAATAAAATATTGAAACCGAAGCTTGTAATTCTCTCTGAATTTCTCACTGAAGAAGCAGAAAAGATAACAAAAACGGCTGTTAACCTATCAAGTCTTGTTTATGGTGAAAACTTAAGACGTCGTGGCCAAGCAGTATTGTTTTATTCAAAGCACAATCAAGAAGATGGAGGACTGATATGCGGTTACTGTCATATCTCGAAACATTTGTTAACAGACTGTAAGAAATTTAAAAGATCTCTTTGCAAAGACCGCTGGGCTTATGCTAAACGACACGGTATTTGTTTTAAATGTTTAATTTCTAAACATAAGCAAAGTGATTGCTCTGAGCCTGTTTATTAGGTAGATTATTGTGGAAGATCACACCATCGTTTGCTACATTATGCTGAAAATAAAAACTCGCTACGAAACAGAGTGAACATCACCGACGTGACCGAAGGTGAAACGCAAACGGGAATTATCGCACATGTGACCGCAAACGATAATAAGGTTTTATTAAAAACAGTCTCCGTTTACATTCATGGACCTAGCGGCATAGAGCGTACTAGGGCTTTACTTGATGACGGATCAACTGTCACTTTGATAAGTGACAACCTAGCGAATAGGCTAGGGCTGCGAGGACACAAACATTCGATGCGAGTTTGCGGAGCGTGGAGTAATGGAGACGTCATGTGCGAAAATGAAACTGTAAATTTTAGTCTTTCTAATGAAGAAGGAAGAATGTTTGAAATACGAGCATACAGCGTAAAGGATTTGAATTTACCGGTACAAGACTACAGCGCACTCAAATTGAATTCTTGTGGGATAATGACACCTGAATTGACCAATATACTTTTGGATTGAGATTATAAGCCCGAAATTTTATTAGGACAAGATAACTACAATTTGCTAATGCCTGTGGAAATAATAAAATGTAAACCATCTGAACCCTATTTAACTCGTACACTGTTGGGATGGTGTGTTCATGGTAGTACTCGGATGCCGTTTAAAAAGGGAAACTGCGTTACAATCTGCTCTCATATTGTCAGAAGAAAGTCTTCCATCCAGCCATGAATCAGATCGCATTCTACAAGAGATGCAGGAAGAGATGCGACAATCCTTCGCCATTGATGCATTGGGTATCTCTTCTAAGCCCAGGCAGAACAGAGAAGAAAGGCAAGCCAATGAACAACTAGAGAGCACTGCTAAGCTGATAGATGGAAGATGGTTTGTAGGATTGCCATGGAAGAACACCAACATTAAGATGCCAGATTCTTATGACAATGCACTGATAAGGCTGAGAGGCATCGAAAAGAAGATGAAAAATAATGTAGGTTTTGCCACCCGGTATAAAGAAAGAGATCATCTTCTGCAGAATGATTACGCTTCAGAACTCGAATGCATACCCAACCCTAAGCATGTCTGGTACCTCCCATATTTTGATGTAGACAACCTTAATAAACAAAAATTGCGCTTAGTATTTAATGCGGCGGCAAAATGTAAAGGAATGAGTTTGAATGACTTTTTATTACAAGGGCCAGACCTACTTATTTCTTTATATGGCATAATGCTAAGATTCAGAGAAAGAAAAGTAGCCGTCACAGGTGACATTAAAGACATGTTCTTGAGAGTTAAAATACACATTGAAGACAGAGATTCATTTCGATTTTTATGGAAAGAAATTGAAGATAAACCAGTAAAAGTTTTCACTATGAGTTCACTAATATTCGAAGTGAACTGTTCCCCATTTATAGCTCAATTTGTAAAGAATAAAAATGCTACGAGATTTGTCAATGCTGTATGGAAACAGCATTACATGGACGATTACTTAGCTAGTTTTGATAACGAAGAAATTGCCACTAAACTTGAAAAGGACGTTACGTACGTGCACCAACAAGCTGTAACCTTCAAGAATGGTCAACAAGCATCTTGGAAATTGAAGTATATTATGTTATATTTATTTACTAAATGGAAAGAGCGTAATGAAAATAATACTGCACTAAATGGGTGCTCGGAAAACTGTTCATGTAGAAATCTGATGTGTCATGAGGAACAGAGGTAATTAGAAGTAGGAGATTCAATTATTGTTTGTGTGAATAATAGGTATAAAGCTAGCACCCCCCAGAAATGTTTGGCCAAAGGGTCTTGTTGTGACCACACTACCTGGTAAAGATGGTCGCACAAAAGTTGTCGATGTTAAAACATAAAACGCAATATTTCGGCGATCAGCAGCGTGTGTGGCGCGGATTGACCTGAGAAGTGAGTGCTGGTCCAGCACTGGGGTGGGGAGTGTTGGCGACAGAGAAACTCCTTTAAAAATTATGCTTTTTCTTTATATTGCCATAGTGACATTGTCTGAAAAATATTGAAAATTCTAATATACGTTTTGCTATCGAAAACTGTTTTAAGTTCATTTCCGCCTCGTCCGCTATAACGAGGATGCTGGGAATGCTCACCAAAAACTTTAAAAAAATATCTTTGTTTCTGGCTTCAAGTTTTCTTTCATTTTATTATTACTAACGTTTAACACGACTGGAAAACGACTCTTCTTTGTAAAATCCTTAATAAACTCTAATTAATTAATTGATGAAACCCAATAAATTCCCATTCATTTTAATCACCATGATACGCACTTTCTTAAGCGTGACTTTGATAGTTGTAAGTTTTATACTTTTTGAGAAAATTGAATCAAAGTTCCAAGACAAGCGGGCTTATTTACTGGCTAGTGTATGTTGACCCCTCCCAAAATGTTGACGTCTTAACAGCTGAGACGTTAACTTTTAGTCGGCCAAATATGTAGAGCTCAATTAACATCGTGCCATGGTAAAATCCCGTATTTTGCCATTAATCAATAACATCAATGTAGAATACGACTGAAAGATGATTTTTTCATATTTTTATTGTTCATCTATTTTTCTAAAAAACATCGTTTTCGTCAAGGGTAAATTGAGTCTTACATCAATTTGTCAACGGTTATCCCTCAACATCAAACTTAATAATTACGTCCATTTGTCCTAATATGGCTATTCAGACGGAATTTGTTTTAAAATATAAAATTTCTTCAAGGCCCGCAACGCGTAGGTAGCGCTCCGGGTATTGCAGGCGTCCATAGGCCACTGTTTATCAAGTAGGCCGTTTTGGAACTAGTTCGTATGATATATCTGTGATAAATCTTGGCTTAAAGCTTTTTTTAAACAGACCATAAAATTCTTCAAAACCAATAAACTTATGAAGCATAATAAGCGTTTGAGTACCAAAATTGTTTTTAACTCAGATTGTCTGGACATTGGTTTCACCCTTAATTCATGTTACGATAGCAACTTTATCACTGGGCTAACTTTGACACTTCATGTTATCTTGTTACCATTTAGCTGTCAATTGATAACAATGTTAATGATAAACCAGATCACTCTGTTCACGGTCATATACAGTTGGTTTTAATATTCTTTCAATAATTTCAGGCTTTGTACCATTTGTACATTGTATATAAATTTGTGTCATTCGATAATTTGAATGAACTAGCATTTTAGGTTTAACTAAGAAATTGCAATCGTATTTGATCTGTTAACTAAACAGAATATCAATGTATGTATTATGTATTTTAAAATTACTGCTTCCAAGAGTTGAAAAAATAATTTTCAACGTCGGAATCTGTACTTCAGCTGTCCAAAAGGAATAAGAAATTAGGGAATTCGATATAAGATCGATAAGGTTTTATTACCCTTTACCATCGACATTTGCCGATATACCACTACTTATATCCCTAATAAATCCAAATACAAAAGTTTGTATTCAAAATTAACTTTCAATAGCGAAATTTTTTGAAGGTCATACAAGACATATCAATTAAAATTTCAATCTAATTCCTACTCTACGTTCACCGCATCGCAACGAGTTATCGCTGTTAAAGGAGAAGAAGTAAGAAACTCCCCGAAAACAATCCAAGATTCATTCATTCACATGTGTGGATCATCATTACTAGAGAGAACAATAAAAATAAGAATCATCACCCAAAAAGTTGGACAATGAATTCTAAGGCCACCTAGATCACATGTAACAGAAATAGTCCGGTGATCCGTTCCAGCCACTGACAGTGTAAACGTTAAAACTGATTCAGACGCAAACAAATCATTTCTTTTGTATTGCTTTCTTGAAGAAGAATGCATTACGTATGTAAGACTTAAAATAAATCTGTATTTTGTGAAAATAAGCAAAAATAGGTGCATCAACTAAAATGCGTCTTAAGAAAATTGATTCTTTTGGTATATTATAAATATTTCTTTTGCTGTAGTGTTCCTGAATATATATCGTTACTTATAACGCGATTATTTGTGATTGATTGACTCCTTTTTGACCTTTCATGTATTCATTTCTTTCTGCCTGACTATTCTATCCCGGAATTTGTCTGGATCGGCATACCTATTCAATCTACGTACTGTACATAAAATTCAATGTTTTGATTCGTCGATCCACGTAAGTTCTGTTTCAAGATGTGTAATGAACTTCTGGAGAGTGGGGGCAGCGACAATTCTAGATGCAAATAAATTAAATATTATATCTTTATTGACCCCAGATTGACACAAACCCAGGAAAAGAAGAAGAATATTTAATATTGCGTTTAGTTAGTAGTTTAGTTCTTGTATGGTATACACAATTTGCTGATGGCAAAAAAAAAAGCGTGAGGAAATGTTTTCATTAAGAGTATTATCGATAAGTGACACCAATAAAACGCTTTTTCTTCTGTAATGGAAAGGTCCCAGAAGTGTGAATTTTGTTAGGCTGATAGTATCTGTCCTGACCTATATACAAAATTAATCTGCCACACTTCATTAATAATGTGTCACACGTCGTCCGCAATCAATCTTTTCGCACTCATTTAAGCTTAATCTCCGGATCGATCGACCTCGCCGTTATTGGCTTCGCGTCCTCAATGTGCCCCCATCGATCTTAATTTGCACTGCCAACCCCATTACATTGGCTGCTTAGTTTGGATGGTTGTATAAATGTATGTGATTTGTTCTGATAGACTTAACCTTTTAATAGCAGTTTTGTTCCGATATTTAAAGATTTTATACATAACACAAAGTCAGTGATCATCGGCCTATTGTTAAATCCTTGTTGCGTTTTAACATACTTTTAACCTGGAGATCTGATCTCGGGGTCAAATTTCTTTGTCTAGTCCTTTTCATATGATCTTCTATTTTTCTTATTGATGAAATCATTGGCGTGCACGATCTTCACGATTTCAACTCAACAATTTTGGCCAGGTAGCTTTATTTATACTTGAATTAGATATAGTTATTATATAGATTAATGTTATCTAAATTATCTAAGACATTGAATATAAAATATATTATGTAGCAGATCACTGCCAACGGGGAGCGTGCCCAGAAGGCTGGCTGCATTACCACGCTGTATGGCAATACTTATTTGTTGTGCAAAATATGAGCCAGCCTTCTGATCACGGGTAGTGTCAAAGAGTTTCTTACATATGTCTTTAAACAAACTCTTTGCCGACGGACCCCACGGGCCTAATGTTTCAACCCCATAGTAATAAGTATAATAGATTAATTGTGTTTTTTATGTTCCTTGTCAAAATCTAAATAAGAAGTTTCATAAACCTTATTTGAAAAATTAGGGTTGTACATTAAATTTTTTATCATTCTCTCATCCCTTATTTGACCTCTTCTATAATATAGATTGTTTTCAAAATGTAGCTTGTAACCTTTGATCTCCTTGCAAAACTTCACCAAAATTCGTTCAGCCGTTTAGTCTTGAAAACATGTAACAAACAAAATTTATGTCGTGTTTAAAGTTTTATGATGATTGAGACTGACAAAAGGATTGCTTACATCGGTGGGCTATTATATTGTATTTACGGGTGGTAGAATATCTGGTTATAATAAAGTTTATTTTTCCCCATTAACTCGAGGTTAAAATATTTTTACTTTTCACAATAAACCTCGAATACGTCTAACATTCCGTTTAAAACAAACATTGGCAGTCGATCAAAGTATAATCTATCAATGCCGATCAATTTATACTCAGCTGACACGCTGTTAGTTTTTGAAAAAATCTAGACTTAAAAATAGTTGTAGTTGAAAACAGATACAATTTTACGCATCAAGTTATTCTCAGTTTTTCGTTCTTCAATCGTAAATCGCCTTACAAAAAATCTTAAAGAAGATTAATGTATAAAAAGATATATATCTTTTTATACATTAATCTTCCTTTGAAAATGTAATATATAAATATTTTCGTTATATTTGTATTAGTAACATAAAATAGATTAAATTGAGCAAACTCCAATAAAACATAAACTCATGAAAACACTGAAAGTTCGGTATTTCATACACTTATATCACGTTGGTGAACAGTTTCGGGGATATGATATCTCCTTGTCTAGCCCCGCCATACAGAGGTTATAGGCTTCGCTGTTCGATCGACGAAGATTTTTTAATCAGCTATCCATGTCTAAAACTATCACTTTGGGTATCAACCCAACGTGGTTTACGAGGATATCGTGACACTCTCCACTGCTACCTGTAATACATTTAGAATTTAAATATTTTAAAGTGAAGGTTTTAGAGGTCTTATGTCAATTGTTAAACGTTTCTTTTTGATGAATGTGCAAAAATCACTGTTAGTTAGGTATTAACAGTATAAGGATCTGGCGAAATTAATGCTAAAAGCCTGGAGTCTTAGTTCAAAACGAAGAAGAAGAAGATATATAGATAGATCCTTGTTTATCTAAATACCAATAATACATGCTGATTGGTCTACGAGACAAACAGCTTACGGACCTAAGGTTTAAAATGAACACATACATACATAACGAAGGAGAATTATATGTTACGAGCTATTTTCGTGTAGTATTTGAACAGGCTGGCAGGTCAAGAGGCTCCATCGAGATATCCGGCGTGTAAATCGCATTTAGTAAAAGCGAAACTGAAGCATTTCGAAATATCATTGGCGACCGACACATGGCGAATGTGCCGGAATTTCCATATTATGAATAACAGGCTCCTGTATCGTATCACTCGAAGGTTAATTCTCTATATTCGATCCGCTTAAGTAAATAATCGTATGCCAGCTGTTACTGAGTCGTAAATATTATTCAAATTTATGACGCGGGCGAGCGTTTTAATTTCGGAAGGATGTGCGAATGGCTACTTATTTCGTTGAGTGCAGACTAGCAAAACTATGCTTAAGTTTGGTTGTTTATCCTCCTAACCATTTACTTCACTCTTAACTTTTGTCAAATTTTGGCAAACGTCACAATTGTCATACTTCATTGTTCCAGATGAAGTAAGAGTGACGGTTTGTGGTCATCTATAATGTTCAGACTATGAACTATCGTCATCTTACTTAAATTTAATCGTTAAGATATGGAATTTGTTTTTCTATATGGCATGAGTTCAGCAGACAGGCAGATGGCCCATCCGATGGAAAGCTTTTACCATCGCCTATGGACATTAGTAACACCAAAGGTGCTACCTACCAATGTGCTGCTGCTCTCCAAAGGGATCTCGGAATCTGGCCTCTAGCACCGGAACACAACTTGAAGTGGTTATGGCGGCATACTCTAGACCAGAGGCGGTAGCCATCCAGGCGTGCAAATATCCTACCACCTGGTTTTGTTTAAATGAAAATAATACATTTATTAAGATTTAAAAAGTCGTAATATTGCTTTTATTTAATTTTTAACTATAAACATGTGGGCTATTTGTTACGCAATACAGTACTACTAAACTAATTAAAAATGGTTACAAAGAAACTTGACTAGATTGAATCCAACTGAATCGATTTGGTTGAAAGGCGCAGAACTGAAAGGTCACGACGGTATGCAATGACGTTGAATGATTCACAGCCTACGTTCAGCAGTGAACATTGATTGGCTGAAGAAGGAGAATGAATCAACTATATGTATATATGGATCACTTTGGTTGATTCAGCCGAATTGAACGACATAAATGAATTGCCTAATATCGGCTTAGCGCTTCAGGGCAGTACTTGTTGGTCAGCGGTTAACCGATCAAATGTAATAGAAACGGTTGGACAGAGTATAGTTCAAAAGTGAACCTATAGGGAAACACTATGTTTTCTCTGTTTCTGTCTGTGGGTCGCAGAGCCTTGCTCGGGGGTCGCCGGCAAAAAGGAAAAGGCTATTGAAATATATATCTCGTACTTAGGTACTTTCTACGCTCACCAGCTTTTTATAGAGTATGGGTCCTAGTAATGAATATAGGTAACAAAATAGAGACAAACATAAACCTAGGCTTTTAAATTACTGACTTTTTGTCTGTCTATGACCCAAAGAGGCCACCGAAATTTTTCAACCTGTAAAGGGGTCGCGTATTCAAAAATATTGAAAAGCACTGTGTTAGTGCGTATGAATTATCTCTCGTCTATCTCAATCTTGCTACCGGGCTTGTTTATGTTATTGCTATTAATTCCAGCGGTTCAACTGCTAATACACCGTCGGCTATTGGGTCGAAATCTCATCAATACAGATTTAGGGCACGTTCATTAACTAATTGTTTAACTAGCTAATCGCGTTTACACAACAGGCGACGACGTCTACGCTCATATTGTTTATAAATTATAATTATTAACATGTTATGAATAGCATATATTATAAACTGACGGACTCATAAACTGCATCAAAGTTCAGGATTACTTTTAAATTATTTTTTTAAATAAATACGCAAACTTTTTAGATTAAATTATATAAATATGGAGAGACTGGCTCTTAATCTCAAAAAAAAAGGAAAATTTAAAAATAGAACTGCAGTAAAACAAATGAATATAGCCGGGAAAAGAAAATTTACTCGTAGTATCAGATTTGCGTGTTATTTATAGCAAAGTTTTAAATTGATTCTCATTGATTTTTTATTCTTTTGTCAATTGAATTATTGTTACCAGCAGAATCGTTGGGTTAGTTTTTAAACTCATCGAGAGTTTTTGAACCATAATATGGATACTTCGTCCGAACAAGCGGCTCAAATTGTAGCATTGGTGCGGGAGGGCTTGGATCAACGAACGATTGGTAAAAATTTAAATTTAAACCAGTCTACGGTTTCTAGAATATACAGAAGGTTTGTGGAGACAGGTTCTTACAGAAGGAGACGTGGTACAGGCAGGACTCGAGCAACCACCGGTCGTGATGACCGATTTATTGTTACAACTTCCCTGCGAAATCGTTTCCTCACGTCTGTTAACATCAAAACAGAGCTTAATGAAGTGCGTGGAGTAAACGTGAGTGCACGAACAATAAGAAGAAGGTTAAAGGAAGCGGATATCACCCCTTTTAGACCAGCAAATGGTCCAAAGTTGTCTATAGCTCACAGACAAGCTCGCTTAAGATTTGCGCGTGATCACCTGAATTGGACAGAAGAGCAATGGACCTCCGTATTGTTCACGGACGAGTGTAGGACATGTTTATATGGTGCAGATGGTCGCAGAAGAGTCTATCGTCGACGTGGGGAGCGATATGCTCAAAGTTGCATTGAGGAGCGTGTTCCTTTTGGAGGCGGTTCGTGTATGGTCTGGGGTGGCATATCGATGAACGGGCGAACAGAACTTGTGTTCATAGACATGGTCCGTCAAAACGGTAATAGAGGGGGTTTGACTGCACATCGCTACATAACAGAGATCTTAGAAGATCACGTGGTTCCTTTCATGGGATTCATAGGCGAAAATTTTACTTTAATGCAGGATAATGCCCGGCCGCACGCTGCTGCATAAGTTCGACAATATTGCGAAGAGGTTGGGATACGTATAATGAATTGGCCAGCACGCAGCCCGGATCTTAATCCCATTGAGCATGTTTGGGACAATTTAAAAAGAGCTGTATATGCGAGAAACCCTTTGCCCACGATAGTGGCAGCACTAAGAACAGCACTTTCAGAAGAATGGGACAATATTCCGCAAGATCTTTTAATAACCCTAATAAAATCTATGCGGAACCGATTAGAATCCGTAATAAGGGCACGTGGAGTTAATACACCTTATTAAAACATAAATAAACCCTTGCATAAAGTTTGTGTCTATTGTTAAAACCAATTTTTTAATTAAACCAATTTTCCTTAAATTTCTGTTTTTTCTTCAAAAAAAGTCTTAAGGTCCTTTCCAGTACGCAAACTTAAACTTAAGGATATGACCCTACGCTGTTTTAAAGTTCACGAACCAATCT
This sequence comes from Dendrolimus pini, assembly GCA_949752895.1. Lineage (NCBI taxonomy): Eukaryota > Metazoa > Arthropoda > Insecta > Lepidoptera > Lasiocampidae > Dendrolimus > Dendrolimus pini. The sequence goes on from OX457150.1 coordinate 11,867,360, forward strand.
AGAGGTTTCAATTTAAATCTGTATAGAAAGTTTGCATACTTGTTTAAAATATTTATTTCAAAGTCGTCTATTACTTTGATGCAGTTTATGAGTCCGTCAGTGTATATATATTGCTATCAGCATATCGTCTCGCTGCTGGTCTTGGTCATCCGTAAATTTTTCGAAGAATGGATAGTAGTATTCCTACCTTGATGTGATAGAGCAGTGCTGGAATTATTACATTGATCACAGCTCTTAGGACGCTCTCACGCCCTTACAGAATATCGGCGTGAAACGGTTAGCCTTGAAGAGTGACAGTTGCGATGGCCCACTTTCCCCTCCCCAGTCCATCCCCCTTCTATTACCCTATCCCAGGGGCGGGGAACTTTTATGTATCAACGTGCCATTTTTCCTAATGAAATGTGCGAAGAGGCCATAGACGTGCCATCAAATAATGTTGTGTTAGTAATCAATTAAGAAATTAATAATACTAAATGCTATCCACTAAAAACCCTTTATTTACTATAAAAATACGCGTAATGTATAATAATAAGTGTTTCAGTTACACGCGTAATACAAATTGAAGTAACATTAGTGTGACTTCTGTTGTTGCAGATTAGATGACAAATTACTTATGATTGTAAAAAAATATTAGCATTCGTCGCTTCTTCACTGTATCTATATAAACTATAAGTGTGCGAAATTTCATACTCCTCCGTCCACGCAATTTTCGTAAAAAGGGGTACAAACTTTGTCACGTACATTGCATACCTCAAGATTTATGCACATTAGGGAGGTTACCTTTTACAGGGTTTGTAGACACTAATGTTCAATGCACATATTTACAAAACCAATTTATTTGCAAGTGGAGGCAAGTCGCATTAGTGACGTCACGGGGCAATTTCCATGGCCTCACCCAACTTTCCACGAGACTTGGAGGTCGCAAAGGCGGGGTTATGTGTTTGTCTTCGCAGTTATGCCCCGTTTGTTTGCATTGTGGTAGTTTGCCTTTTGAAAGATGGCAGAATTCATATACCTAAAGCACTTTCCATGTGTATGTAACAGTAATTGGAATGAAATAAATATTGTCATTTTTTTATTTCGAAATTGGCATACATACAGATAGCCCAGCTCATGGAAAGTGGTAAGTGAATAGGGCAGGGGGAGGGAGAAGAGGGTTATCGTAACTCTCACTCATCGTACGTAACAAGATCAGCTCGAGGCAAACCGTTTCACGCCGATATTCTGTGAGAGCGTGGCATCACACCGGACCTGCCCTTAGAGTTATAATCAAGATGATGATTCCAGCATGGCTGTACCACGTCAAAAACGTTGAGAGCCCATCCTGTCCAAAAATAAGAATTGTTTAGATTACGCAAAGTTAAAACTGAACAGTTTATAACCTGAAGGTCTGGATAAATTGTATCATTCTGGGCTAGAGTATGCTGCCATAACAACTTTGAGTTGTGTTCGTGCATTAGTGGCCAGGTTCCAGTCGCCCTTGAGAGAGCAGCGCATTTGTAACGCCTTTGGTGTTGCAAATATCCATAGGCGATGGTAACCGCTTACAATTGCATTAGGTGGGCCGTCTGCCTGTCTGCTGAGCTCATGCAATAATTTTTTTTTATCCCTTTTAGTTAGGTCGCCACCTGTCACACATAGTTTTAGCAAACACTCGAAAGTGCGTAAACAAGAAGTGCGTGAGGTAGACTCTTTAAGTTTGTTAAAACCATACATAGGATTACCAGCTTTTCGGTTTGTTATGTAATACAGCTTTTTAGTATAATCTCTCTTTCCGTTTTGAGCTTTTGTATAACTATTTCGTTCTAGATTACTTGAAATTGTCATTATACACTGGTCGATGGAATTGCTTCACCCAAGAAGCCGTACAAAGATACGTTAGTATCTTACTATTACTATGTCTTTCCCCTATATACTTTTAAGTCAGAGTTGACAATTATCTTCTTAAATGTCGAAGCCAATAAGGGACTGAAATACCGAATAATTCAATTAAAAATCGAACGCCTGGCAACCTTGTTAAAAGAATGTGATGGGTCGTTGCAGAAATAAATACCCGTTCGTTTATAAAATATGTAATTTTGTATATAATTTGTACATATCCGAAAGAAGTAACATCAAATATATAATGAGATTTAAAGGGGTTAAAATATCTACATTTTCGTGACGAATTTTCTCTGTCGTATGTCACATCACATAGGTTTGTTTCGCCACAAATATTATCTATCTATAATATTATACCGTGTGAGTATATTAAAGCTATTTAAAAAAGAAACAACTGACATTGACTATAGTCATAAACGATTGAGAACACGATGCGTTTTTTTTAGATTTCTTGTCTGTTTGTTCCGGATTCATGTCATAACTACTATGCCGTTTTCGATGCGGTTTTCACTGATCGACAGATCATTTTTAAACTTTAACTCTGCTCTACTTTTTAACCTGGGAATCCTGCGAGAACTTTTCTGGGAATAATTTAAAATTGCCAAATTTTAAAAAAACGAATTGCAAAGTGATCTTTTTACTGATCGATAGTTAATTTAATTTAATAATATTTTTTATCCCTGGAATCTCGCAAGAATTTTCCCTGGAGCACTGAAGTTGTTCGGGAGCGTAAAAATTTGATTATTCCGACACAGTTTTCACTAAATTATATATATATTATATATATATAATAAAACATTATTTTTTAAATACTGAGATATTTCGTGTTCCGGGAATCCCGCGGGTATTTCAAGTCAAGCGCGGAGGGAGTTGCGGCCATATCCTAGTAGTATATACATTGTTTTTTCTTAGAAGATAATTTTCATACTAGATATTACAGTTGAAAATGTTTTGTACTAATTATCTTAAGACACAATTTAACTAAAATTTGATCCAAATTCTTGTAAGAAAAAGCGAGGTACATACATAAATATCAGGTTAAGATTTTTAACATACACTTTCAAAGTCTCTTCCTAGGTGTGTATACGTACGTCACTTAATGACGTATAAAATCTAATAATTTATTAATAAGTTACATTGAAAGAATCGTACTTACGTAGTATAGGTGTAGTCCACATTGTAGTATAACTGTTTAATACGGACATGGCCTACTATATTGGTCAGTGCAGGCGGAAATTTCACGCTCACTACACGCGCGCGAGCGACTTTAAGGCGCTGGAAAAATTTCTAAGTCGACCGCTCTGTGTTTCGCTCGAGGATATACAGATATATATAAAAACTAACTTATTATATACGCGATATTATATAATATACTTTTAGTTTTTGCGTTTTGAAATGACCGCTCCAAATTCGATCAAGTATTGTTGAAATATTTCGTTTTTTGTTATCTTTATATAGATAGTTAAAAGTGTAGTGTTAGTGATTTGTAACAGTGATTATATTTATATAAAATATATAAATTATCAAGGTATAGTAAAATAGGAAAGACAATAAGAAACGAGGAGGGATGAAAATCACGAGATGGAATTAACGTTAAATTGGAAGGTTGACGGGTACAAGTGTAAAGGTAGACCAGAAATGAGATTGATGTATTATGTATATGTGAGAGCGTATATCAGAATAGAAGAGTATCGCAGGAAAGACATATCGTGCCGACCCCAAATAGTTGGGATGTGAAAGTGAAGAGAAAGAGTTAAATAGAAAAAAAACTTTAAAAGCTAGTGGTTTTCTGTTATAGAATTGTGTCATGTGTGAAATTATTTGCAGTTGTTAGATAAAACTTGGGTTATATTAACTGTTATTAGTATCATCTTAGCATCGTAAATAGGAGTACTCGGCTTAAAGTTTTTGGAGGTGTGACATAAAGTATTCTGTTATTATTGGTCTCTTAATCTCGGCTTGGATTTGATTTGGACTTGATTCTTGACGTTGATGAAGTGATTTTTCTAAATTAGGTATTATATCCTGCGGAAACTATACACTTCGTCTGGATAAGATCCACTTTCATATTTATACAATACATTACTTTGTCAAGAGATGGATAGATTGTGTGAAGGATGATATGATGATTCGTGGTGTGACAGAGGACGTATGTCAGAACAGTAGGAAAAGACACATTTAATACAAAGAAAAAAAACAAAGAGAGATATTACTTTGTCATGTGTTTGATGATCTCGCAGGTCTGTGTATCTATATGTACGTGTCATATCATGTAATGTAGTCGAAAACTTTTCAACAATATTTGCGATTGGTTCCCTAGCCTTGCAGTTGTCTAGGGGGACCACAGTGACATACCACCAAATGGATCGTCTGAACACTTTTGCAAAAATAATAGTCAGCGAACCGTTGTACAGAGAGCGGCGAATAAGCATAAGGCACACACCGACCGCACACACAAACAAATTATGAAATTATTATTAACCATAATTTCGCCGTGATATCGCCGCCTTAATTACTATTATAATTAACTTTTACTTTTTTATCTGTGCTCGTTACTTTACTATTTGAAGTGGCTCGGCTTTTATGTAACATATCTTTCAAATTCAAATATGAAAAGTCTTCTTCAAAATAATCTTGTTCTGGTATCTGTTGAGGTATTGTTGGTTGCCTCCCGTTAGAATGATGTTATTTATCAGTATAAAAGTATTCTAAACTGTTGTTCCGGGATATGTAGCGAGTTTCATTTAAATTCGTTCAGTAGTTTTAACGTGGTAAAATTGTAAAAGTTGCATTTTTGGAAACTGACGGTCCAAATCCGCCTCCTGACTTGTTTCGCATCTTTAAAGTCGTGACACTAACCTGACACCCCAAGCAGATTTATTATAAATTAAGAAAGAAGATATATCATCATCATTTTAGCGTTAAATTCCGGTTGCGTTCGAAGCGTCTACCTAAAAGCCCGGGGTCTCCTTTCACACTTGTCCACTGCGCGCCGTCTAAGATAGAACATAGATAGAAAAAAGAAGACAGAAAACAAATTTATTTCTAAAACAAACAAACAGACAGGTTAAAATAAGCATGTTTAAGGTGACTAATAAGGGAGAAACCAATTACAGACTATAACGAGATCTTAAAAATTGGATTAAGCTCAGCATAATATAACTAGATAGATTATAGATTAATTATTGGCCGGTACCTATATATTTCTAATCATTCATTTGTACACTTACAATTAGCAGAAGTTTGGCCTTGTTTGTATGGTGCTTATGTCAAATTTTAACCAATAGTCCGGCGAATGAATGTTTAGTAAGTAAAGATATAAGAACCGGCCGTTAGATAAACGTGAAGAGGCAAAATGTGCAAAGAAATATCTAAACAAACATACTAATTAATTATATAACTCTTAAGAGCAGCCTCGATGCGCGTGCGCATCGTAATTGATGACCATAAAAGATTTATAATGTTACCTTAGTTTCTCGTAATACGTGTAAAGACCTAAATGCTATGATAATCTGGCCAACATCTTAGATTTCCTAGACCTTGCGATGCCTAGGATGCTGATTTACGTCACAGCATACAAAAGACTTGAAGGTCTGTGTCTATTCAAGTGATTATGGAAATAGGATAGACGTAAAATATGTATTTACAGTGCACAATCGATTTCGTATTTTCTTTTTCTTCTTTTTAAAAATTACAATAAGTTCTAAAATGCTTAACACGCTATTGAAACTTTTTAGAATGCATATTTAAATTTATACGTAATATGTTTTCTTTGTTTTTTTGGTTGTCACTTGTAAGAGAAAATTTGTAAAGGCAAGTCAATATAATATATTACGAAGCGAATTATTTTATTTATAATTTAGATTTCGCTATATATAATATGAATAATATTATAATCCGTGAAACACGCTTTAAAATAAAATCATATCATTTCAATTCTAAATTTAAATATACTAGGATATGCCCGCGCCTTCGTCCACGTTTGATCCGAAATCCCGGAACACTAAATACCGCAGCATTTGAAAAATAATATAAGATATTGTTATAGTGAAAACTGTGTCCGAATAAGCTAATTTTTACGCACCCGAACTATTACAAACCGCTTTCGGGAAAAATCCCGCGGTATTACGTATGCCAATAAATAAGTAAACAAAAGAAGACGATCATAAATGAATCACAATAGTTTTAATGTTATTAGTTCAAATGCCGACGGGTAATTGGAACCTGCCTTTGTCGGCGCCTAGGTTGTAACAGTATTGTTATTTAACATATTTTCTTTCTTTCCTCTTCTTTCTAGTCGCCGTTTGATTGTCATATTAAATTGTCAAAACAATATTCTCTTCAAGTATATCGGGTCAGTTGCTTCGTGTCCCCCCACTTTGTTTTTGATTAATAATTATCTCGTAATGTTTTTCAAAACATCATTAGTAGAGTTATCATCTCACCCGTATTATTAGTCTCGTTTCGTGTTTACGGTGTGTTTGCTGCGGCAGGTTGGTGCTACGATTGTATGGACGTTTGCGAGTTTGGGAATTTATTCGTTGCTGAATTACGCGGTTCCACCGAATTGAATGAATCGATGACGGATGAAAGGAAACGAAGGATGTAGAGAGACGACGAATTTTACAGTACCAATGTTATTGATTGATTGATTCAATTTTATGGTTAAATAAATCTGAATCACTTTGGTTACTTTGTCCAAATCGCACTATGGAATACGTGTTTTTGAGTCACACCTTCAAGTATAGTCTTATTAAGTCCTTCAATATATATCCATTTATCTAATTGTAGTTTGGAAGCATTATACTACAATGGCATTCGTCTGGTAAGAAATGCAACCCAGATGAGGCTCCTAACTCGATACATTTCTAGATGGCGCTACGAGCCTTTCTACTTTTGACTTTTCATATAGGAAAACATAAAAGGTTCAACCAACATTTTATTATGTAAAAAAAATTTAGATCATAAAAAATACAGAAAAATTAAACACTTAAAAAAATAATATAAAAAAGCTAGGTTTATAAAATTAGTTTGAATAAATTTTAAATCTGACGTCGATCTAGAACTCGCTTATTATAAATATTAATTTTATATAGTTTATTTATAGGATTCAGTTTTGGTTGTTAAAAGGTAAAAAATAAATTAATTAAAAATAATGTATCTAAGTATATACACATAAGTTAAAATATAATGTTTGTTGGAAGTTTGTTTTTCTACATCAAAATACAAAAGATATGCGCACATCAGACATTTACACTTTGTATTTTTCGTCCACGCTTTTAGTAATTTCAACTTCTATCTACCTACATAAAACGCACAACTGTAAATACTGGAATTGAATCAAAGTGTAGTGCAAAAGTGTTTAACAAAAAACACACTTAGTGTGACACTAGTGTTTTTAAAAGTGAACGTTAAACATGAAGATGGCTACACCAGCGCCGCCTCGTGTTTCGAGGAACATATCCTTGCCGGCCGGAAGCCAGCCGCCGAGCGTGAGCATGCTCGCCAGGAGGGCCATGTCTGAAAGGTATACTAATCTATGATTTATGACAAAACTACGTTTTAACAGTTTTCAGTTTCTTGCGTCTCTACTCTTCTTCAAGCCACAACATATTGCGAAGTGGTGGTAAACTCTTGTTACCTATATACGGAATTTCAGCCAAATCGCTCCAGTACTTTTTCTGTAAAAGCATAACAAACAGAAATACAAATATATTTTGATTCCGGAAACTATCCCATTATCCGGGATAAAAAGTATCCTATCTTCATCCTCAGCATGGAAAATATATGATGGATAAAATAAATATCTGATCACGGGTGGCGTCGAAGAGTTTTCTGCAAATTGAATAGATGGCGCTACAGGTGTCCCGAAACCACCTCATTAGTTTTCTCTCTCTACAGACTTAACATACTATAGTATAAGTTGCAGGACTCGAATTAGAATTCCGTTAGAATTACTATAGAAATTATCAGAACTATACAAACACGTAAAAAACCGGTACAAATATTATAATAAATTTTATATATATATAATAAATTATAATAACACGCGCTAAGTCCATCACTAAATAGACACGACTTGCTTCGCTTGTCGCTTCGGTTATCGCTTGGCTCCACATATCTCAATTGAGGCATTGCTTTATACTGTACAAATGCAATCTCTGCTCGGCCGCGTGGACCGGATTTCCTAGAATCACACCTGGCTAATGACTACCATAAAAGATTACAATACACTATGGGCTGCTTATCTAATTGTAAAATGTATACACGAAGCAAACAAAAGAAATCCAAATGCCGAAAAGGTAATAAAATGTCTACAGGTACGCAGGTGTGAATTTGTCTTCTGTCGGCATTCTGGTCGTAACATTGTAGATAGAGCATCGCGTGTGTCATGGCGATGCGTCAATCCGTCATAGCATTGTGTATGTGACAATGTTCATAAACCCTGTTCCGCCGTTATCTCAGCCCACATACCGGACAAGGCGATAACTTAACAGTTTTGTTATTATCATACACAAAAAGCTTGTATTAAGCTTGCTTTTATTCAATTGTTATGTTTCTATATCTCAAATGAAAGGCAGGATTTTTTTAAATAACGCGTTTCACCACTATCTCGCGCGATTTCGAGCGGAGATATGGTGTTCGATGGAGCAAGCTTACCTAGAAGGTGCCTATTCACACGAGACTTGAAGACAACCAGGTTGTCGGTTTCGGGAAAAACAGACTCCGGCAGCGAGTTCCACTCCTTGGCGGTACGCATAATGAAGGTGGACTCAAAGCGAGGTGGTATGTCCACCATGCCGCAAGCCGGTGCGTATGGTTGTCCGATGATGGAAGGCTAACACATACACAGGTGAACTTTCGAGGGGGCCTTCAGGGTCAAATCCAAAACGGTACGTAAAAGCGAAAAACAGTTGAAAGGAGTGTCGAGGCCGATTTTGAAAAAATAAATACGTCCCGTATTATTATACCAAATCATGGTGTAGTTTGTGAGGATTGAGTTCTGTAAAGCAATGTCAAAGGGCAAACCAAGGGAAAGGGTGGTTTTTGAACCCAGCGTCGATGCTCTAGCAGTCTAGCTTTTGAAGACTAATTAAATGGGTGGCGGCCACCCAATATTTTTTCGGGATTTCATTCTGTACATAATTATTTAGCGGCGTTTATAGGAGATACCTATCTGCCAAATTGTATCTATATTTGACATAGTAATTTTCAAAAAAGTAACTATTACATAACTAACTAACTAACTACGTCGGGACAGCGACCCAGAGTGTGGCTTGGCCTCCGAAACGAGAACCCTCCACCTTCCTCGATCCTGTGTGGTTTCTTGCTAATTATTGGCTTGAAGCTGCTGACGCAGGGCAGCCAGACATGCAAATATGAAATTCTTTAAAAGTCCTTTTTCTGCTAAAACCTCTACGGAATCTTAAAATCCAACTTGTATGGAAAAGTCCATAATCCCATTTAAAAATAATAGAAATAACATAACAATATGTAATTGTCACATTTGTTAATTGAATTAACAACTTAATAAGCCCTTTCAATAGAAAATTTCGCCACCCCCTCTAATGGATTTCAAGAAAAAGCATTTACACGGAAAATAACGTCACGTTGCGAAATTATGGGGTGTTGAAATGATTTCACCGAAAACGTTAATTATTAGGAAATTACTTTTTCTTTTTAATTGTTTCTTTGCGAAAAATTTTGACAAAGAAAAATAATAAGTTTAAGAGAATGTTGCAACCACTCTGTTGTACAGAGTTGAGCAATGATTGCAATGGGGATCTTAAGGTGGTTCGGGCATGTAGAGAGAAAGCATGGATGAAAATAGAATCACAAAACAAATGTATTGTGAATGGTAGAGTTGGTTCCGGTAAACCGCGGCGTACACATCATGATCAAATAGCAGAAGTGTCAGGTAAAAAGCATATCAAATAAACGTGCATGTACGAAGAGGTTAATAAAAATAGATGAAGCGAAAGTTGTTTCTCAGGATCGTCGCAAGTGGAGATCTATAGTCTCCGCCTACCCCCATGGGAAGCAGGCGTGATAATATGTATGTATGTGTGATTAATAAATCAGTGCATTTAGAACTTTCGCTCTTTTCACTTGTGTCCTAGTATCTTAGGTCAGGACAAGACAATGTTTTGTTATTGCGAAAATCTAAAAAATTCGACGTATGCAAATAATATTTTTTATGTGTCTTTAGATCTATCTATATGGATATATGAACATTTTCATTTACGAATATGTTTAAAAGCATTTTTGATACATGTCACGTAAGCGTTCTTTGATGGACCAATTTGTTCCGATTCCATTACCCCTGAAAGTGTCACACCATCCAAATTATCCCATGAATATTGTAATGCTCCAGTTTTATATTCCCTTTACGTTTTTCGAATAAGCAGCCTTTTCGGGGCGCGTGATGAGTTTTACAAATAAAAAAAGAAAGAAAACATTTATTAGCAAAGAAAGCGACAATATAAGGAGATAAAAATAATTTATACATTTCAATCCTTAAATTTAAGATTGTGCACGCCGCATTAAATGAGGCGACTCAGCATCAAGCTGTGCTGTAACTTCCTCGAGCAGAGCGTTGATTGTCAGTGCCAACCCCGCCTCATTGATTAATGTTTAATACGTCGTGAATTGACGAAGGTCTTTGTATGTAGTGTAGTGTTGGAGAAGGCCTGTTTTGTCGGTTTTTGGTTTAGGTTAAATTCGTGTCTCGCTTGCAGATGACCCGCACTCAAAATTTAAAGACCGATTAACAGTTGTCGAATAAATGCACAACCATCTGACGATGACAAAGCTAAGATGCTTGTTATAATCAATATTTTATGGGGTTTTTTTAAATATAGTTGTCATCTTTCGGCCATACATTTGCCGAACGTTTATTACATGGCAATACCATTTCATCTCAAAAATAGAATTGATCGATTAGACCAATTTTCTTTGAATACTTCCAAAGGATCTACAGATAATGTAATACACACAAACCTAAAGAAGACCCACATCGGGTTACGAAATGTGAAGTCCACCAATCCGAGTTTGTCAAGTATGAATTTTATGGTGCTGATAATTCTAAAAGGGAAAAGCCAGAGTTCAGCATTGAAACAATTCTAGACTGAGATGATAATATCCGCCTGTTAATATTGTACTTCAAATCTCAAGCAGGAAATATTTACAGCTACATATATTTCAAACAATGTAAGACCTTGATGTCGAGCAAAGGCAACCAAGTCGTATCAGGCCGTATCCCGCCCACGCGCTCATGTCAAATGTCAGTCATACACATTCGGATAGCAATAAAAAGGTAATCGTTAAAATTTTCGCAATTAGCTCGTATATCGGCACACAATTAGATGACTCATTCGCTACTGAAGAGAAAACATTATGTATGTTAACAAGCTGTTGAGCTATAGCTTCCGCGGTATCTTCAAGAAGCGTTTTGTGACAGTTTTCGACTGTAAATTCTAAAATAAACAAACAAGTTTATTGGAAATATTCTTGCATGTTTTTGCCACGTCAGAAAATTATTTACTTTATTCATTAGAAAGAAAGAAACAAAGAAAGAATTTATTTGCTAGGATAGTGGCAATACAAGGACGTCAACATGATTTATACATTTCTATATCTATGTATGCTGGAGCTGGAATTTCCTTCAAATGCGGAATTGCACTTAATTATAACACAGAAAGAAATAAAAAAGGGACGTAATTACATTCTTTATACATTACACAGAGCATAATTTGAGAATTTGTACGTCGCATTTTCAGCAAACAAGGTTTGCACTCAGCATATTGCTGTGCCGGAATTATATCCTACACAACGCTGATTCAACATCAAAAATATATTGTTAAGTAGTTTGACGTCAGTTTTCTTCAAGAATTTGTCAGCTGTTGTTCAAGCTGAAGAATGTCTTTAGAGTTCTTCAGGTTTTTTTGGTTTACCTATTCTAGGATTCTTGGGAGCTAAAGCGTTTTTAAATACAGGGCACTAGCAACAATAAGAATCTTATTCTGACTTCAATCTTAACGTAACGAAACCATCTCATTATTGTTTCTTGCTTTTCGTTCAAAGTTAGCGAACTCTTAAAAAGTTGGTACTATAATTTCCGTTCCCCTCTGTTTTGATTCGTGCTTCCTCGAGACCTTTGCAATGACATCATTACGACGGTCGTAAATCTTGGATACGGTAGTTTTTCGTGCCCAGTTTTATTTCAGTTATGATTTGATTGCTCTGCGAATGCGATGTTTGGTTTATGTTAGAGAAGTTATTTCGGACGGTTTATTGGATTTGTATGATTCCGTATAATATACTCGTGGTATTTATAATACGATAGGTCTGATCTCTCTCCGGATCTCTATACCTTAATATTCATTCAATTGCATATACCATCGGTTAGATTTTGATATTACTTGTATGGAACCTATGTCAAATTTTAACCGTTACTCTGGCATATGAACGGTCGATAAGCTATAATAAGAGTGTAGTAGTAACGTACTTTTTACTATTACTGCTGAAGATTACTTCCTAGGATGTCAATGAAATCTATTAAATTATTTTCGTCACTTTATATTTTAAACGTGTAACAATTAATCTATAAATTGTAATCCATGTATGCCATTATTTTCTTTTTTCATTCCTTTGTATTAATTAGATATTGTTAAGAATTTCATTTCAGTGCATCAGATTGCCTGGAAGAGATCGCTTTTAGCGATAAGGCCGCCTTTTGTTTATCTAGTATGTAACTACTGTCTTGTTGTGCATTTTTGTAATTCGTGTGTTGGTGAATAATGAAGTGTTATATTTATCTATCAATAATTATAATGGACTCGTCGTTATATTTAATTACTTATATTGGCTATCCAATAAGATCAAAAGAAGAATTATTAACATTTATTTTATCCAATATGATTTATCATCCATCTCGTTACCCACGTCAAAATGAGACGAGATAACAAATTATTTGTTGTTGTAAGTCTTTGAAGAAATCCAATTTCAAGAACGTCATACTTTATAGAGAACACCACTTATTTCGTTGAGAATTTTGTCATATTATTTATCTGTTGCGATATGTCTTGACAACAATAAAGCGTTATTGTTATCATCAATTTATTTTATTCGTATACCTACTTAATGTGTTCCAGATAAGGACGATGTATTAATTAAATGTTGTGATTAACCTATAAATATTTTTTAATGAACAAATGTTTTTGTTATATATCATTAAGTAGATGAGAGAACTGGATATGGTCCTTCGAGCCGGATTTGTATTGAAAATAATTTTCTTTTTTTCAGTGACTTGGAACCAGGTGCAGCCACGGCGCCTTCTGGCAGCTCTAGCAGTTCAAGCTTGTCTTCCAGGAGCAACGAGAGCAACACCGTCGCTGCAGAACAGCAAGGTAAACCAAAAAGATCGTCTCGACAAAAGAAGAAGTTTAAAATAATCTGTTTGAATTACATATGGTTTATTTTTTATTGAAGTAATGCAATATTAAGCAAAATATACAAACTAATTCTATTCCATAAAAGCCACTTTTGGCTTTGATGTAGCTCCTTAATAGTATATACACACTGTTTCTGAGGGGAATTATGCCACTGCTTGCTTCAGAGATTTTTTAACAGTGTCAATATCAGCGTGTCGTTTAGAGCAGGCCTAGTCCTCTAAAACTGACAAAAATTTGTAGTGTAAGGGCTTCATATCTGGGCTAGACGAGGGCCACTCTTCTTTTATTATAAAATCCGGAACGTTCCGAGCTAAGCTTGGGTAGTACGTGCTTCGTGATTATTTTGCGATACAAGCTGTAGTAGTTAACTTTAGTTGGTAACGCTCGTTGGTGAAGTCTAAACTCGCGTTATCAAAAAAGTCGTAGGTTCGAGGGTTAGCCGGAAAGTATGCGCGGAGGCTTTCTGAGCTAACGTGTAATTTTGGTTATTGCATGAGTTCAGCGGACAGGCAGATGGCCTACCTGATGGAAAGTGGTTTCCATCACCTATGGACATTTTCAACACCGAAGGTGCTACAAATGAGCTGTTGCTATCTTAAGGGAGACTGGAACCTGGCCATTAATGCCGGAAAACAACTCAAGGTTGTTATGGCGGCATACTCTAGACCAGGGGGGGTCGCCATACAGACGGGTAAATGCCCTACCACCTGGCTAATTGTTGCTGCAATTATGACGCGCAGAGGGTTAACCAGAAAGATCATAACGAAACCTGTAGTTCGATATAATTCATGTATGTGTATATAGTGCCCCTTCCCCATGACAATAACGTGGAGGGTCGAGCCCAGCAGTGGGATGCTATGGGCTATTATAACGTGATTGATCCGAAACTTATAATAGCTTTTGTAATTACAGCATCTCAATCAGACTGGTCGGAGGAAGACGAGGCTCTCACTACCCAATGGTGTGAGAGTGTCCCAAGGCATGTGCTGGACTCGTTGACTTTGAACGCGAGGCTGAGGAAACGCCAGGAAGTTATACACGGTTTGTACAGTTTAATAGCACAACCTGAAGGGATGTTCTGCATGGGCACCATAGGGAGACGAGCTCTCGGTCTACTTGTAGAGTGTCGTGACCTCTTGGTGCGCCTTATTTCGCCCAATACGCTGCGCTAAAAGAGGTCACGATGGAAAGCGGTAGCTGCGAAGACGCGGCGAAGAGGGGAGGAACAGGGGGCTGGAGGTGTTGATACGCTTGTCTCACTGACGAAGTGGACCAGGGGTCCAATTCCACTATTACTATCTCGTTAAAATCACCGGACACTATCGTCTCAATCGTAGGTTTGCCTGATTTCGGTATTCTGTTATGAGTATTTACAAGCAAAAACACGCGAAATAAATGTTTGAAAATTTTGATAGCTGTTCAATATTCATTTTGGATAATGCCATTTTTGCTAATGGTAATACCAACTCTTTTTTTACCATTATTCCGCCGCGATGATATCGAGGGGACATTGTGGATGAATGGAGTACAACATTTTAACACTATTTGAATAGAATCATACTTCGATTATGTTTGCAAAGCCAAATTGAAATAGCAGAATAGATACCTTCAGGCACTTCAGGCGTGCCAGTCCAATGGTTTCTGGGTGCCCTGGTCCTAGGGGCACCCTATCGTAACCTAATAGGTTACGTCGAGGTGTCATGGTGAAATCTTAACAGCAGGCACCGTAGCGCCTTATCAAGGCGGAGAGGGAAGTTGGAAGATTTAGATAGATAGATAACACTTGATTGCACACCAAAATATACAATTACAAGAACAAATTTCTAGGCAATACAATAGGCGGCTTTATTGCTCAAAACGAACCCTTCCAGGCAACTTAAATTAAAGCAATTTCTTAGCTAATCTGACGATGTAGGTGGGGCAGGAAAGAAGGCAACAGATACATAAATACTTTAACTAATTCAAGAATTAATTATACATATGCATACATATATAGTCTGTATGTTACGGGCAATTTGATTAATCGGGCAGTATTAATATAGACAGATCATTATAATGACCACGAGCATCGGTCGTTTGATAAATTTATTACTTTGGCCATATTTAAAACACAACGGCCCGTGGTCCACGAAAAGAAATAATTGTTTGTGATAATTTGAATTTATCACGTGGACCGGGCAGTATAACCGGAAAATGTCATAAATTCGGTTAGCTTTCCTTAACAATTATGTAAGTTCAATTCATGTAAGGGCGGGGGGTAGTTATATGGCGCTTTATGTTTATTACGAACAGATCTGAATTTTTTAAATATATATAGGTTAGAAGGCTAAGCGAAGCGGAGCGCCAACCTTAGCCTTCTTGGGTTTTTTATAACCGTCCAAAATTCACTATATCTTAAGTATTAAAGAAAAGTGCCATACGAGTATAACTATATCCTAACCTCATTTAATAAACAAAAAACTATACAGTTTATCTGTATTTTATTATATTGCCCAAGGGAAGGTTGTCATTATTCATACTAACTGGGAAAAGTGATTAATCGTGCAGTTTATTTATATTGCCCACTTACGGGCACTATGTATACAGAGCGGTCATTATTCATACTGACCGGTTTGATCAAATGGCAGCCCCCCCATTGAGAATAAATCAAATTAGAATCTGTACAAAAATTGACATGAATATTTTTGTTAATTTCTCAGAGCTGATAGTGTCGGAGGGCTCCCACGTGCGTTGGCTGAAGGTGCTCGGCAAGGTGTTCCTGCGGCCCCTGGAGAGCCAGCCGAGCCTGCTGCCCCCGGACGAGCTGCGCGCGCTGTTCCCGAACCTGCCCGGCGTGCGCGAGCGCCACTCGCGGCTGTACGCGGACCTCAGGGCGCTGAGGAGCGACCCCGCCAGCCCCCTGGTCCCGATCAGGCCCGTCGCCGACGCCATGCTCACCACGGTAGCTCTTCACGTGTAGCTAGCTTGCTCTTTAAACACCATGTTATTTAAGTTGATAAAATTTACTTAAGTACCGTAAAATGGGGGAAATCTGGACACTTTATAAGTTTATCGTTTTTTTGTAGTTATAGTAATAAAACGGAGATCATAATGGTTCCGGTAGTTTAAATTTTCATTTCTAATGCTTTAAGATATAGTTTATTAACGAATAAGCATAAAAAGTCACAAAAACTCAATTGTCCCTATTCACCCAGGCATTGGGGTGAATCGGGTCGCTTAAGTGGTTAATAGAGTTTTTCGCTAGGACTGACACTTTCATACTATAGGCAGGTACCTACAATACAAATTTCACACAACTTTAACCCAATGTTTTGAAGTACTTTAAAAAAAAATACTTATGACAGGATGACTGAGTGTTGCCAGATTATAGAAAAAATATTGTAAGCATCAAATTTAAATCCTACCACAAATTGTAACACGTAACATAAATATTGTGTATATAAGGTCGCAAATAAAACTTGAGGTTTGTCCCAATTCACCTCTAGACCCTATTCCCCCCATTTTACGGTATTTAACGCTACCACGATTTTTAAGTCACGACAAGAGCATAGTGTTTAAATTATTAACAAAAAAAATTAAATGAAAATAAAACTAATTACGAAACTACTGTTTTAATTTAATAATTTCTTGATGTAAAATTGTAAAAATATATATTTTTTGCTCTTTAGTTAGTTTTGAATTTGGTTTTGTTTTTTTTTATTTTTCATTTTCTGCTTTTTAGATATGCAAATACTTGAACAGCTTTAGAAAAAAATATGAAACACGTATTATGTGCTTGTAATGTTCGAGGGTTGCTCTCGATTTACCTAGGATCCTCTCATCAGACCCTGACTTGGTGATAATTGTACCATCTCAGATATACACTTTTGAATAAAGAAAAAAATCTGAAAATCGGTTCAAAATTGACGAAGAAATCTCATAACAAACCTACAGAGAACTTCCTCCTTTCGAAGTCGGTTAAAAAAATAAGCATTGTTTAGGAAAATAAACGGTTAAGATATGTGTATGAATTTAGATGAAATAAGCGATATATCCACGTAAGTCACGCAATGTGTCCAAAGGTTTTAATATGAAACACCCGGAAGATCGTAGACAGTTTTAGTAAATTAACATTACAACTATTATACTATAGCCATTCAAAAAATGCAAACCATACCGCGATGCAATTCGACGGTGGCGACATCTAGTTTTATAAAAATAAAACTGGCACTAAATAAATGTAATTGGAAATTGAACACAATGTTCAATGAGACAGTTGAACCAAATTGAATCGACTCGATTGATTGATGAGTGATAGTAAGCGGCTTTCCTGTGAGCAGTTGGGCGACAGTGGGTACGCGTCGTGCCTGTCCCGCTTCTGCCGCGGCCAGCGGATGGCGCTGGAGGTGTTGCGGGAGCGGCGGCGGAAGAACAAGGAGCTGCACCAGTTCCTGGTGACGAGGGAGCAGCTGCCGCGCTGCGGGCGGCTGCAGCTCAGGGACCTGCTGGCTTGCGTCTGGCAGAGGTACGTCAAAACACAAACAAAAACAAGCAATATAAAAAAGCATTAAATTATTAATTAAGTACAGTCTTACACGACTTATAAATTCCGATTGGCAGTTTTTTCGTTCACACAGAAAAGGTGCAAACTGGTTTCTGACAAGTAAATAATCTATATAAATTTTTTTATTGCACGAGTTTAGCAGATAGGCAGACGACCCACCCGATGTAAAGTGGTTACCATCGTCTATGGACGTTTGCAACACCAAAGGTGCTACAAATGCGTTGCTGCTCTTTTAATGGAGACTGGAACCTGGCCACTAATGCCGGAAAACAACTCAAGGTTACTTACTTACTCTAGATCAGGGGTGGTAGCCATCCAGATGGTTAAATACCCTACTACCTGACTGTGGGTTTTCGTAGTAGTATTCTTGTTTTCCGTTTCTGCATGGAAATGTCGGAGAGTTACTTATAAACATTCTGAGCTCTATACCTCTTACACGATTCGGACACTGTCGTGTGCTACTAAGGTTTATCTACTGTGTATAGGTACATCAGGAGGATTCATTCGTTGTGGCAAAAACGGAAGAACAGGTCAGTTCGCTTTTAAAATTAGACGCGGACTGTATATGCGGTAATGTTTTGTCGGCAGGTTGACGAAGTACCAGCTGCTGCTGGAGGGCGTGCTGAAGACGGTGTGCGACAGCGACGTGGAGAGCGAGGAGGACGTGAGTCGTCTGCGGCGGGCCCTGGACGTGGCCAAGGACGTGCTGCACGGCGTCGACACCGCCATCAGGACCGCCGAGAACGAGCACAGGTAGCATTACCATAATAACCGACCTAAGTTGCCCGTAGGCGACGGTAACCACTTCCGGTTGCTTGGACTGTCCGCCTTTTTGCCACTTGTTGCTAACTTCGCAATAGCAAACAAAATTTAGTAGCACTAAAATTAAGATAGTGTCGGCTGTGCAGATTTGCAGATAAACCCCCCTTCTGCAACTCGCGTACTCCGATCGTCATTTCCCCTCGTTCTAAAGAAAGAAAGATTTTTTTTGAAGAAATAGTACTTACACGGTACGTACTTACATTGCTGACATGTTTTGTTCAAAATAAAAACATTTTGAGAATTTGTGCGCCGCATTTTCAGTACAACCTTCCTTTTAGCGTAATACTAAAACGACCCGGATGTTTTATGAATTTAATTTAAACACTATTGAATTTGTAAATAATAATATATACCTACATAGAATAAACAGTATAAATTATTTTTTTAACTTTATGATTTAAATAAAAAATATAATTCTAACCAATAAAATAGAATTCTTAAATTTGGTATATGAAAGTGGTATGAATACAATGAAGAAGCAACGGTTGACCCAACAACAGTGCACAATAACATTTGTTACATAATGAAAATTATCAATTATTTCTCTCTCTTTTCTCTCGATTTATTCCAATTATTTGGGGTCGGTACAATATGTCATTTCTCTGTCATACATCCTCCGTCACACCACAAATCATCACATCATCTTTCACACTAGTTTACACTTGCATTCATCAATTTTGCAATTTAATATTCTTCTATCACATGACTTTTATCCTCTCTTTGACACTCTAATCTTCTTTCTCTCTCTTTCTAAGATTCTCTTATGTACTCATTTTTCATCAACATTCTCATTTTGCTCGAGTGGAAACATTATTGGTCTAACATTATTATTTTTTACGCATGTTAATTTCTATTATATAATTCTATAGAATGTTAATAATTTGTAACTTCGGTAATAAACAAGCCGTGTCTTTAAAAAAAAACAAGCAATAGCGATAAAGAACACGATTTTTTATTGTAGATTTCTCGTCTGTTTGTCAGTTCGGGATTCACGTAAAACTACTGGGCCGATTTCGATGCGGTTTTCATTGATCGACAAGAAATTCTTAGACTTAAGTTTTTAGCCCGGGAAACTCGCATATCCTAGTAATATAATATTATATGAATGTTTTAGGTTAAAGACGATCCAGAGCAAGCTGGAGATCCGCGTGCCGGCCGGAAGCGACTGGGAGGAGCTGAGGCGGCTGGACCTCGCGCAGCACTCGCTCCGGATGGAGGGCGAGCTCACCATCAGGAACGACTCCAAGAAGGTCAGCGTGCTGGTGAGTATACTGAAACGATACCCAGACACTACAAGTACCCACAGCCGGGTGGTAGCACATTTCCCCATCTGGTCTACCTCTCCTGGCCAGGACAGCAGCCAACCTCCAGTCCCTGTTAGAAGGTAGCAGCACATTGATAGCAAGCACCTTTTGTCTTGCTAACCACTTTCCATGAGGTTGTTATATTTAAAAAAAAATGGTGAGGTTATTATTTTATGGAATCAATGACTTAGCAAATTTACAAAGAGAAATTAAACAAATAGACCTCTCATACCCACACCCTGGAAAACAAAGTGAGGATCGGATAGACGGACTTTGATGAAATTTGGGTGAGGAGATTCGGCTAGTTTGGTAGGTAAATAAAATTCAAATTATTGGTACACTTTTAGGTCACTTATTGTATTATTGTTACCACTGCTTTGTAGGCTTAGTTGATTTAAAAACACAGTTACATAAATTATCTCAAAACCGGCTATTCTCTAGCCGATTATTAACTATTCTGAACCACAGCCAGGTGGTAGGGCATTTGCCCGACGGTATGGCTACCACCCCTGGTCTAAAATCGCCACAACAACCTTGAGTTGTGTTCCGGCATTGGTGACCAGGTTCCAGTTTCCCTTAAGAGAGCACCAGCGTATCTGTAGCATCATTGGTGTTGCAAATGGCCATAGGCGATGGTGACCGCTTTCCATCAAGGGGGCCATCTGCCTGATGGCCCCCTTGATGGATGCCTGAACTGAAGCAATAAAAACTAAACAAGCTTTATTACCTCAAAACCGTCGGGTTGTCTGATGTATTTGAAGTACGGAAGAGGCATCGTAGACTACAAATCTTGGTTGTTTGCAGGCTTTAATGCTAGAGGACAGCCTGGTGCTGATGCAGCGCGAAGGCGACAAGTTCGTGCTGAAGCCGATCTCGCAGCCGAGCCACAACCAGCAGCTGTCGCCACTCATCAAATGGTATGAAACCCGCTAACCGTAGTTATCATAACAGTAAAATACTACCAGCTGGTTATCTTAACCAGCAACATGCTGAGAACTACACTTGATGCGTATTCTTTACTGCACGTTATATTGTACAATCAAACAAATTGAAACATGACCCACCATAAGGTCATTTTCTTACAGTCGTGAAATACAATTAGGTTGAAATTCGCCTGAACATACATTTCCTTGGTAACGAACTTGTTATCATGTTATTAGACATTGACAGTTACTGACTACGTTGTATTAAACAGATCGGAGAGACTCGTCTATACTCGCGTACATTTATATATTTATGCTTGTGTATTGTAGTTCTAAATGAATGGTTTTATTTCTTTCTTTTTAAACAGGTTAATGATTAACAATGTTGCATTTCAAATAACCCATTAAAACTTTAGCTATATCTGCGCAATTAGTGCGCTGTTAAAAGCATAACGGCGCAGGTGTAACAGAGTTGTTATCATTTTATTATTACTAGTGGTCGTCCGTGGTCGAAATTCGACCATAATTATTTATTGTCAAAGACTATATACTTCTATAATCATAGATTTTACCAAGGCTACACTGTAATTTGACTTCAACAATAAACAAAGGAGTATATATTTGTGTGTGTGTCCAATACATGGTAGTGTGTGTAGTGTAATGTATTTTTTTTTAATTGGTTACACGTATTTTTTAAAAAAATATTTGCATTCGTCGCTTCTTTTCTATATAAACTATAAGTGTGCGAAATTTCATACTCCTACATCCGCACAATCCTGGTGAAAAGGGGGTACAAAGTTTTTGCTTCACGTAGTATTCATATATAGATTACAAAATAAAAATTACTAAGACTTCTCAATTAATCTGTTGTGTTGTTCAAGTGAATCAATTGTAATATTTGTTTTGTGATTGTCGTGTGAAGGGACAAGGTGCTGTTCCGGCCGAACGCCGCCGTCCGCAACACGTTCTTCCTGATGAACATCAACGGCGTGCAAATGCACGAGCTGTCCGCGAACACGGCGCCGGAGTATGCCACGTGAGTGCACTTTCAACTTTGTTCTTTACAGTGCGTGCAAATCTTTTATGCGTTCTTGAAGTTCGCACGAGTCATTGTGCAGAACACAATTATAAGTCCGAGACACATCAGCTCGTCCGCTACCCAGCCTCGTATGCCATCCCTTTCACACTGCACGCTATAATTTCACACAGGGCTACCGAATTCTAAAAATAAACATTTAATATCCTGTTATAAAATAAATTATTACAAAATGTAAATTATTCTAGTTTTTGTTGGAGTTTTCTAACAGTTTTCGCGATTTTAGGTGTTTGTGACTCTAGCTTTAGGTGTTAATATTTTTGATTGTTGGTAACACTGTGCGTCAAGTAATCGTGAACGAGGAATAATGAACGTTGAAAGTTGACAGGACCAGCGCAAAGTCTTGGAGCTAACTTCAGTCGAGATGCTATTTTGATAAGAACAGAACTCTTTATAAAATCATCATGTCCGTTTTATTTTTTGCTAAACTCGGTTAGACGACGCATTTGTTGGAACGTGGTGTAGTGTAATACTTACATAATCAAGAGATGGCTCTGTACGAATCTTTGCCTGAACTAGAAGTAGGTAGCTAACGTAAAAGCCTAGAATCTAATTAATGGTTGTTTAATAAATGGCCAGGGCTGAGTTGCCAAACATTTTGCTAACAGGCTAATGTTTGTCATCTTGTCGGTCATACATTGGCGAGTCATAAACCCATTAGCCAAATAGCCATTAGATAATTGGCTAATGATCTATAAATAGCCGGATTTTTTTTAGAAATTGAATTTGAATTCAATGCCAGTAAATCATGTATGGACATTGGAGACTGCAATCAAGCAATTTTGCTGGTTTGGGGGTTGTGTTCAATGAATGGCCATCCCTTATTCTCCAATTACCACTGGTGCCCGGAAAATACCACCGGCAGCGTGAGTTCAGGGTGCTGGCAGGATAAAAAGATGTAGGAGGTTCCGTCTACACGAACCTAGGGGCGCAAGGGGCGCAGCTACACTGACCACTAAGTTTATAATTAGTATGATTGGTTTTTGTTTGTTACAGATGGGTGAAATACATCCAAGAATCGCCATTGGCCAAGTTGACTGAACTGAAGCTGAACAACATTACACCCTCGCATCAGGCCAGCCGCTCCACGGATGACTCTGGTACAACAATATTTTCATCTTAAATAGGGCTCTACATCTTCCCATTATTAAGTTTTCAAGCACCCTAGAAATGTTTTAAACAAAACCTTTAGCCAAATAATATAGGTCATTTACTGATTCCAAACATGCACAAAAGTCACATTTCACTAATCTATTGAGATTTAAACGTATGTAACAAAACATCACCAAAAACATTGAAACCAACCTGATTTTTTTAAATTTCCAAAATGTAGGTATATAATGACACTTCGCCATGAGTTTGTCGGTGAATTACGATGAAAACACCAAACATCTCAGCGCCATTTATTGGGCTTTATTACTCTATCCCACATGAACCATGTTATTTAACGGGATGAAAAATCTTTGTCCTGGAATCGTTCAGTAGTTTTCACCCGATGCTCTAACAGATAGACAGAACAATTGTGTGCGTGTGTGTGTGTGTGTACTTATGTACACGCGTTACAAGTTATACTTCTTTGGTGTATCAAGATAAAAATCTTTTCCAAAATTTTATCTTTGCCTTATTCTACGTTTGTAGAAAAAACGACACTAACAATAGAAAAACTAAAATGTTGACTATAGCTAACTTCAAGGTGGCGGTTGACTATAGCTAACTTCATGGTGTCGGTTTTTCGTGATAATGTGCGCGCGCATCGTAAAAGTATAACTTGAAAACTAAAATTTTGACTGTAGCTAACTTCAAGGTGTCTGTTGACTATAGCTAACTTCAGGATGTCGGTTTTTCGTGACGGTGTGCACGCGCATCGTAAAAATTTACTCTCATCATTTTTCCCTAACGCGCCTAAAGAAGTATAACTTCAAAACATTCTAAAAAAACATTCTAATAAATCGCATTTTGTAAAAACACGTCCCTTTACAGGGTTATTTTACTATAGATATATGATGTTATCTACATCAAAATTATTGTCATATTTTTCAATTACACGTAAACTTTCTCCTCCAGGTATAAACGTCTCACGTAACCCGTCAGATGCGTCTGAAAAGTCGAACTCTGCCGCGCCAGCAGAAGAGCAGATAGAGTGCGAGAAGCACAGGACTTCGGCGGAGAGGAGTTCGGTGGAGAGGGAGAGGGAGAGAGAGGACGCCGAGAGGGAGAAGACGAGCGAAATAGAAGACAGGAGATCGACGGACAAGGAGGGAGAAGTGGCCGAAAGAGAGGAGAAACATAAGTGAGTATTTTGATTCAGGTATAATCGATGTTATTTGTATAAGTGGATGGATGAATGAAGGAATGATTTAATGGTGAATGTGTCAACGAATGAACTGTCGAGGGAATGAATGGATGGATGTGTGGATGAGAGAATGAATGGTTTGATGGTGGATGTATCAACGAATGAACGGTTGAGTGACTGAATGGATGAGTGAATGAATGTGCCTTTTAAATTATTAAAAAATGCACATTAAAAGTTGAAAAACAAAGAGAAAGAAAATATTTATTTCCGATTGTAACACACACACTCAATGCAGCAAGTTTAGAAATGAGATTGGCACCCAGTACCGTAAAATGGGGGAATATGGTCTAGAGGGTGAATTGGGACAAACCTCAAGTTTTATTTGCGACCTTATATACACATTTATGTTACGTGTTACACTTTGTGGTAGGATTTAAATTTGAAGCTTGCAATATTTTTTCTATAATCTGGCAACACTCAGTTATCCTGTTATAAGTATTTAAAAAAAAGTACTTCATAACATTGGGTCACAGTTGTGTGAAATTTGTATTGTAGGTACCTGCCTATAGTATGAAAGTGTCGGTCCTAGCGAAAAACTCTATTAACCCCTTAAGCGACCCAATTCACCCCAACGCCTGGGTGAATAGGGACAAGTGAGTTTTTGTGACTTTTTATGATTATTCTTTAATAAACTATATCTTAATGCATTAGAAATGAAAATTTAAACCACCGGAACCATTATGTTCTCCGTTTTATTACTATAACTACAAAAAAAAAGATAAAAATCAATGTGGAACTTAAAAAGTGTCCCGATTCCCCCCATTTAAAGGTACTTTGTGTGCCGAAACATGGGCGATACAGCACTGGTTCGGTGGCATAAAACAGTAATGTCGGTGTGCAGGCCGCGGCGGCCGACGGTGGGGCGCATCTCGACGCACGGCGCGGAGCCGCCGCCGGCGCTGGAGCCGAGCGCGGCGCTCACGGTGCACGCGCCGGCCGCCGCGCTCGCGCGCACCGCGCAGCGCGCCTACACGCACCAAGGTCAGTCTACTCGCCTCCTCTTTTTTCATTCTACAAACCAATATTTTTCAAGTTAAACTTCTTTAGGCGCCTTAGGGAAAAATGATGATAGTACATTTTTACGATGTGCGTGCACAACGTCACACGAGTTAGCTATAGTCAACATTTTAGTTTTTTATCATTGATGATAGTAAATATTTAGATCAAATTTATGCAAATTCAATAACAATTTAATGAAAAGTAATTATGAGAACAAAGTCCATATTATTAAAACATTCTATTTGACACTTTTTCATCACAGTTTTGTGCCGCGATTTAACTGAGTGGCTGCCAAAAAGGTGGGACATGGTTTGCATACTTTTTAAACTTTTTGTGACAGCAGGGATGAAAACTATTACTTTCCCCCCTCTAATCAGATGACGTCAAGCACATGTTTTTTTTAATAGAAATAAAAATGTTTGGATAGAAAAGTGCCCAGCTTGATCTAAATTATGTTTTATCTGTGACAGACATAGATGAGGGGCCATCCATAAATTATGTGAAACGTTGAAGGGCGGGAGGGATCCCATATTTCGTGACGTCACACTGAGGAGGGAGGGTGAGGAGGTGACGTGATTTGTGTATGGCCCCTGACATGTTGAACGACTCCTCGATCTGTGACCGTGCCCGTGTTGTTGGAACAGAGCGGCTGCGGCGGCTGGACGAGGTGATCCGCTGCGCGCTGCGCGCGAAGGGCGCCGTCGTGGCCGAGGTGCTGGGCGTGCCCGCGCACAGCTACGCGCAGGTCGCCGACCTGGCGGTGGCCGAGGCGCTGGGACAAGTCGGTGGGTGTGCTTCTTTGTTTGTTTGAACGCGCTAATCTCAGGTACTGCTGCTCTGATTTGAACAATTCCTTCGGTGTTAGATAGCCCATTTATCGAGGAAGGCTATAGGCTTTATATCATCACGCTAAGACCAATAGGAGCGGAGCACCAATGTTTCAGAATCGAGGGAGTTTTTTTAACTATTCCACGCGGACGAAGTTGCGGGCAGAAGCTCGATGATAATAAAATAGGCTTGCAATTAAAATATTTGAAAAAGTCACCGCTCACTCTGTACTCGACTGCTTGGTTTGGTGGCGCTGATGTCACCAATGTTCATTGTTGCACGTGACACTTATACGTTCTAGTGAGCGGTTCATGGTATATTTCAAGCAATCATTAAAACTTCAGTGAGGGAGGGACCCACAATATAACCATATACAGCATTAACTCTATATAACGACACTAAAGGGACCGTGCATTTTATGGCGTTATAAAGAGTTGTCGTTAAATGGAGAGAAGTCTGTCATTTCTGTGTGACGTCTTTTGTTGCACCAGTAATTTTTTTTTTCACTTATTTTATTTATATCTTGCGATATTGAGGCATCTTTGTGATAAAGGAAGTAAGTACATAGAGATTTCGGAATTTCTTAGAGATTTCGGTAGGCATGATGCCGACAGTCGAGTTTATTATGAGCTAGGATAGTAAAAAAAAAATACTAATTTTGGCAAGTTAAAAGGTACTTTTTATTCTTTAATTGTTGTCGTCATTGAGAGTGGGTATATCATTGTATGAAAGACGAGCTAAACCAACCAAAGCCAAGTGATTTCAAAGCCTAAGGGCGTTTTTTCACATTGTATTTTTTTTATTGTATAAGTTTAGCAAACAGGCAGACGGCAATAATGTAGCTTTCTATTAGTGAAAGAATTTTCAAAATCGGATCAGTGGTACCCGGAACATATATACTCGCAAATTTTACGTCTTCATAATATTAGTAAAGATGTATATTTGTGGGTTTCTAAAACTAAAGAAATGTTAATTGTTTCTCGTAGACGTTGAGCAGGAGCTGCGTTCGGCGCGCGGCCAGCTCGCCCGCGGCGAGAGCGTGGACGAGGACTCGGAGCCCGCGGAGCCCGACATGCACCAGCTGCTGCTCGCTGCGCAGACGCAAGGTGAATATACTTTATTTATTTATTTATGGAAAACCTACAGCTAAAACATTTGGTTAGATATCTAAAATTAATACAAGAAAGCCAATGACAGGTTTTCACGGATAAGATATAGCTTAAAAGTAACATGCAAATATAAAAAACATTAAAAAGGCACCGAGAAGTCTAATCACTGTTGAAAAATTTCAGGCTTAGACACCGCTTGGCTCCTGAAATACTGATTGAAAATGGGTCGATATCATCGTATTTAGTTACATTATTTAAATAGTTACTTGCTCGCACTAAAAATGAATTTTGTCTATAATTAGTAGAACTTAAAGGTACATTTATGGGTTGATTGAAACGTATAGATTTCGAAGGAATATTAAAATGGACTTTACTTAGGAGATCTGGACAATCAATATCAGAGGCGATAATCTTTTGAAGTAGTAAAAAGTCAGCAATATCACGTCGGTCTTTCAGTGGCAATAGGTGAAACTTTTTACAGAGATCAAAATACATATCACCAGTGTATTGGATCTTTGCCCTATAACATAAATACCAAATAAAACGCTTTTGTACACTTTCAATGCGGTCAATATATTTGAGATACCGTGGGTTCCATATATGAGATGCATATTCAAGATGAGATCTGACATAGGTACAGTATAAAATGTTGAGTGTTTTTATCTCATTAAAGCAGTTAGATATTCTTAAAATGAAACCAAGGGACTTGGAAGCTTTATTGACTATTTTATTGATATGAACGTCAAATGTTAACTTGCTATCGTGGTACACACCCAGATCACGGATTTCGCTAGCCTTCGGTAACACCTGACCCGATAGGGTATAATGGGTTAGGATGACATTCTCTTTTCGCGTGAACGTGACGAGGGCGCATTTGAGGGGATTAAGATCGAGTTGGTTGACGACACAGTAATGTTCCAGGCGCAGTAGGTCTTGCTGAAGAGCATGCATATCCTCCACTGAAGATATGGTTGAAAAAATTTTCATATCGTCAGTATAGTATACACACTTACTTCCATACATTGCCCACCTTTTTTTTTTGTCAACACTGGGGGAATGCGTTTGTACATATCCTTAGGC
Source organism: Dendrolimus pini (assembly GCA_949752895.1). Lineage (NCBI taxonomy): Eukaryota > Metazoa > Arthropoda > Insecta > Lepidoptera > Lasiocampidae > Dendrolimus > Dendrolimus pini. The sequence continues at coordinate 11,895,751 of OX457150.1, forward strand.
CCCGGGGGATGTCACTAAGGGGTATGTGGGACTCCCGGCTGTTGGTGAATGCGCCGACCGCCAGACTACCCACTAAACCTTCCAGCGTCCCTCCGCATCATAATGAGGTGCCACGGGACCGTAACCATGGGTATGACTGCCGTGTCACCTCGATGCAAGCCGACAAGAGGGGGTGTCCGTGTGACTAGGACAGCCCAATACATTGCCCACCTGGAAGATTTTGAATGAGCGGGAGAATGAAAATACTCTCGTAATAAGGTGTAAATTATGTGTGTTTTGATTGTCCACAGCGAACCAGCTGACGTCGTACGTGCGCCGCGCGCTGACGGTGGACGAGGCGGGCGCGGTGGCGGCGCGCGCGCGCGGCCTCTGCGACGCCTGCCGGCGGAGGCCCAAAGGTGCGCGCTCCTATGTCGCTAAGTCTCACTGGGCGCGTTCCACTGGACGCTCACAATGCTCAAAATGATCCTTCAACCGCTTCATATGACGACCATGGCCGTTTTGGTCTTGTAGAAAACGTCACTACAACTTCATAATTTTCGACTATGCCGATCTCGCAGCGACCCATCGAAAGAGTCGAGTTGAATTGGCGTTAAGAAATTTGACGCAATTTTTAGTCATTCAAAGATGGCCACAGAAAAAAAACTATGTTTTGAGATCCTAAAAAGCTATTGTGATAATCGCAGACAAGATGTGTTTAAAAAAATTTATAATAATACATATTTTGTTTAATACGTAAATGTTTTTACGCTTCATATATAAAAATAATGTAATAACGTAGTGTTTTTAAGCTTTTGATATATTTTCAAAGTCGCCGTTTACAATATTTTAATAACGGAAAATGCTTCATTATATATTTAATAATTATTATTATTTATTTAATTTCACTTGAGTTTATGATTGTTACGCTCGAAAGTGAGTAGAACGGGGAAAATCGCAGTCGTGAGTGTGATGGTTTCGATTGCTCAGTGGAATACACCCATTGTCTCGCTCCTATTTCAATTTGTCATATAGTCTGTTTGTACCGTACGCGCTCGATATCTGTATTCCGAACACTGTTCCTATAGCTTACTATCTATTCATCCATATCACCATTGGTAGAAAATAATATTAGTTCTCTAGAGTTTATGTCAAATGGTAACCAATTGTAAGGAAAATGAAATAAACGTGTGAATATTATGGAAAATTTTCAAGAAGGTTAATGAAGCGAAAAGTGTTTGTCAGGGTCGTAGAAGATGGGAGATATATCATGGGAAACAGGCGTGAAAATATAATTGTTTATTTGTTTGAATAGACATACCGGAAGCACTCGACAAATTGGAAGATGAACTACCCTCGAACGCGTGTGAAGTGAGCAAAGCGAACGAATCAGTCTCGTCCGAGCGCGCGCTCGAGAAGGACGTGTCCTTCGACATGCTCGCGGAACTGGACGCGACGAACAAGGACGACTCCGCCGCCGAGGACAGTGCCGAGGATTGCTTAGGTGAGATAGACGCTTCTTCTCTTTCAGCCACTGAATGAAATCTTGGTTAATTCAAAAATATATTCGTCGTGTAATTTTTGGAGAGAAAACTTATGTAGATGCGCTAAGCACTTTGTTTTGGGTGAATACGAGTGATTCGTTTTTTTCAACTCGGCCATTTTAAATCGTTCCCAGAAATATTAGCATTTTAATTAATTTTAGAAATTTGCTGTCGACCAGCGAACTCCGCATTGAAATCGGTCCAGTAGTTTTTACACGAATCCGAACAAAGAGATAAACAGACAAGAAATCTAAAAAAAATATATCGTGTTCTTCGTCTTTTATATAGTCTATTGCAGTTGTTTTTTAAATAGCTTTAAAAGTTCAGACACGACATGTTTATGATTTTATAGAATTGTAGATATACAGTGTAAATTCTATATAACGCAGACTGTACATTTCATTACGTTATATAGAGTCGTCGTTAAATAGAGAGAAGTCTGTTATTTTTGTCTGACGTCTTTTGTTACACCAGTAATTTTGTTGTATTTTTTTTACTTATTTTATTCATATCTTGTGATATTGACATATATAATATGAGCTAAAGGAAGTACTTAGAAATTTCGGTATGCTGATGCCGAAGGTAGAGTTCATTACGGGTTGGAATATTAAAGCGATAGAACGTACACAGCTGCGCAATGTTTACTATTTTTTTGGCAACTTTACTTAATTGTTGTCGTTATTGAGTGTGTGTAATGCTATATAGAGTGTAACGGGAGTTTGGATTGCAGAGAGCGTGGCGAGCGCCGCGGAGCTGGCGTCGCGGCTGGTGGGCGTGAGCTGCGGGCTGCAGCGCACGCTGGCGCGGCTGCTGGCGGCGCTGCCGACGCCGCCGGCGGCCGGCGAGCGCGCGCTGCGCGAGCACGTGGCCGCGCTGCGCGACGCCAACGACGCCCTCCGCGCCAGGGCGAGGACCGGTGAGTACTGCACTCAACTCCATACAACATTATGTATGACAATCAAGTTTAAAATTATTTCGATCATTTCCTATATTGTCTATGAAGATTCTTCAGAAATGTAAAATTTGTTTTAACTCTTATGTTTTTGATGATTGGAAGTATTGTTAATCTCAGTGTCTGTAATTGTGATTCCTTTTTAACTCATTTCTGCATTTCATAAAACGTAACATTTATTCAAATGTTGGCAACACTGGTTTTTGTACTGCTAGTCGATTTTAAGGTGTCGAACCTTTTTGTACCGCGACTGTACATATAGCATTATACGGTGATTTCTTTCATGTTGGCTTCAGGACCACATCGTAGATTATAGGAGATAAGCGAAAAATACTCATCAAAGTCACGGGATTGGTTTTGATGAAAACTAAATCGATCTCATAAGATTTTTGAAAAAGAAATTTCCTTAGTCAGATAACGAATTGGCAAATTTTGAAAAAAAACGTCTATATTATGGACACCCATTTATAAAGTAGTTTGTATGGATCTAATTCTGTAAAGAAATATTTAAAGCCAAACAAAAATTACATTTTAGTAACAAAAAATATACTCCGCGTTAACAATAACTGGACGCGCGCAGGGTTATCAACAATCAAAAAAATATTAAAAACTCAAACTAGAGTCAAAAACGACCAGAAATCGTAATAATTACTAGAAAATTAAAACAATAATTAGTAATAATCTACGTTCGTATCGTACGTTTTGTAATAATCCCTCTTTATAACTTATTTTATAACATGATGTTAAGTGATAGTTTAGTCTGCGCGTCAAGTTATTGTGAATGGGGAGGAGCAGCTGATAATTTGCGAAAACGTTTTTTAAGAATTATTTGTTTGTTTGTTTCTAGATTATTATAAATCAACAGAGCTCCTGTTCCCGAAGGAAGACGTGGATACATCTATACAGGTGAATTAATGTAATAGTACAGTCAAACCTCTGTAAGTCGAAATGAAGGGAGACGTCAAAAAATTCGCATCATAGAGTTTTCAACTTATGCAGGATTTCGACTTAGCGAATTTTGTAAGAAAACATTCGACGTGTAGAGGCTAGGATTTATATTATACTAGCTGCGCCCCGCGAAAATCGTTATGATTTTGATAATTCACACTATATCTTTATAAATTATAGCCAATGTGTTATTCTGATCACACACACACGCACGCACATACACACGTAAACAAGTTAACATATATTTTAAAAATTAATTTTAGAGATAAATTGTTAAGTTAGTCACACACGTACTTGGTGTTCGCGATACAGGCTAGTCCTAGTGCGGGACCTATGAAAGCAATATTTCTGTTTTTGACAATAAATTGTTAAAAACAGAAATGTTGGTATTTTTTGTGAATAAATTGTTTTTTTTTATATTTAAGATATATTATTGTAAAGCTTCATCAAAATCCATTTAGTAGGTTTTATGTGAAAGAGTAAACATACATCCAGACATACATTCTTACAAACTTTCGCGTTTATCATATTGGTAGGTTTTATATTTATAGAGTTTGTTAAATCAAATATTGCTATGTTCGTCATACAGAGGTCCAATTAATTTTTTAGAGTTATAGAGGGAAAATAAGTACTGAATTTGCTTATTGGACTCGCTAATTATTTCGAATTATAGGGGGTTCAGATTTCGAGGAACGAAGCTTTTGGGGTTGAAGCGAAGATTTCTCTTCGCTTGAACACATTTTCTATTTGAGTTTGGGAGGTTTTCGACTTATCGAGGTTCGACTGTATAATTATTTCATTGCAAAACTGACAGAAAGTGATTACAGTTTACTTGTAGACGTTTGCAACACTTGGGGCGAAGCCGATGCGTCGCCAGCCCTTACAATGGGGTAGGGGATGAAATATAGGGAGGACTTTTAATGTGATTTCAGTAGACAGATAGACGGCCCACCTGGTGGAAAGCGGTTACCATCGCGTAAGGACATTTGCATTCCATTGTAAATAAGCCATCAGAACTCTTACTCATCGCAAGAAACACCAATAGCTCAAGGCTAATCGTTTGACGCCGATATCTTTCTTGTAAGAGCGTGGTATCACATGGCTCTTCCATTTAACCAATTCACCTGTTTCGCTCCTGTAGGACCAGCCCAGCAATGGCGGGTGATCATTTAACGACGAGAAGAAAACACCCCAAACAGGAATCGAACTGACGACAACGCAGTGACAGACGCACCGCCGCACTTGTGTTATATTTATATGCAAAATGGCCGGACCACGGGTTAAACGGACATCATTGACGAAAAAACAAATGTACATATATTAAAACAAGACACCGAATTTGCCGCTTGTGTAACATTTTTTATATATATAATGGTGCGGTTTCATCTGCGACAGTGTTATAGGTGTAGGCTGTTTAATGCGACATTGTGAATGACGTTAAGTATTGACAGATAAAGTATGTATATACGGTAATGTGGCTATGCATTAACGGCGTTAATTTTTAACGCTCTTAAACGCATTCGTCAGTCTAAATCATTAACACTTACGCAGGTGCGGTCGTACCATAACAATTATATGAATAATACAATGTAATGTTATTATATTGCATACTCTTAGTCAATAAATATTGTTGTAAATTAATTTTCCATTAAAGAAATTATTTAAATCAGTCAAATATGTCATGTACTATTTTAAAAACCAAATCGTGTAGCAAGTATAAGAATTTTTTAATTAATTTATTATACTATTAGAATCTGCTAAACTTCGTTCGCGTTTCCATGACGTCGAAATGTTTGTTAGTGAATTGTCACGGTAATTAAATATAAATATTAATTAGTAAAGCAAAAACTTTGTACCTTTTTCACGACAATTGCGCGCACGGAGGAGTATGATATTTCGCACACTTACAATTTATATTGAGACTAGCTGACCTTCGAATGGCGAACTTCGTACCGCCTTATTCAAATAAATTAATAAACAAACAAATTGAGAAAACATGGCAAAGGGCTCATAGAATTTGAAAAATGTATAGCCTATAACCATCTACAATTAATTCCGCGTCGAATGGTTGGAATGGTTTCATGCTGATCGGTCCAGTTGTTTTCGAGTTTACCTCGGACAAAGAAAACAAACTTTGCTTATATATATATAGATAGAGAAGCGACGAATTCTAATTTGACTGCCTTTTTTCGTAAATAGAAGTTCAAAATCACCTTCAAAATAAATAAAAAACGCATCGTAACCCTTTACAGATTTTTTATATTATAGATAAAAATATATAATGACAATCTTGGAGATCTCCAAACAAACCCGAATTCATATTTTATATTTACAATAACTATGTGCCGAATTTTATGAAAATTTCGTTTATACCTAATATACTAAGAAGGTAAGTAAACTTAGAAATCGTTGTTGCAAATTTAAAATCTCGCTGTGTTTAAATTAATTTAAGAGAAAACCAAAAAAGAAATACCTAACGATAATCTTTGTCAAAAAGAGTTTTCAGTATTTGTTAAAAGTCGCTTTCTGATTATAGATAGATGTAGTTTATAAGATGTGAAAATTGCACGCCTAATAAGGCAAAATGTATTGAGACAATTACCACTAAAAAACACATGCATTTCTGGTAATAAGTGATTATTCTACTCTATGATTTTAAGTGTAGGCCAGAGACGGGGAATTTATAGATTGTTTACAACATATCTGCTTCATTATTTAACAGCGCTTTCCAAATATCTAAAATATTGTTTCAACTAAAATCTGACATAAAACAATTTAAATTTGCAACGACTAAATACACTATCTATACTACGTACAAAACTTGTATACGACTCGAGTGAAGTTAGCTTCGAGAGTTTGTACAAGTCCAATAGACTGACAGTGTCTGGTGCGAAAGAGACGGTATGCAAATCCGGTTCGCGAGTGAGCGAGAGGGCAATACTCCTCTCAGCTCCATACATACCTCGCGAATCTTGTAATTGTTCTTCTTCTTCAACTTCAAGGGCGCATTTTTTAATTTTACTAGTTTCTTTGCTACGTATTTTTATACTTGCTATACATTTGGGATTCTGAGTGTCATGTCATGATATCTAAATAGACAATTTTAATGAATAAAAAATTAAGTATACTCCCTGAAACCCCTTAGAAATCGAAGTAATTTTTTAGAAACGCGTTGATTTTTTTAAAACTTTTATTATTATTATAATCATAAAGTGTATATTTTGTAATAATAACTATTATTAAATAATTGATTATTGTTTAAGGCTGTTATGAAGAAATATTGATGAAAATTTGAGATGGTTTTCTTTATGATTTTATGGTTAAATTATTTGTATTATAGTTTTATATTGCGGTAATTATCGTTTTATATAATTGTCATTATAATTTTATATTCTGGTATTTAGTGAGATTTTTAATTGCCCTTGTCTCGAAATTCATTCAAACTTTTGTATTTATTACGTCACTTGCAATATTTTTGTATTCTCTAATTCTATATTACAATCTAATTTCATACAATAAAGAGTCGTAAATGGAGATATTTTAATTTTTCATTATTATTTCTTTATAAAATCGCACGTTTAACTAGCTTTATACTGTGTAATTACGTCACTAATCATGTAGTATTATTATTAAAAAAAGATTATTATTATATTATAATAATTCCAATAACGTAATGAAAAAAATCATGTGATTTAAAACAATGTATAATTACGTTAAGAAATCCGTTATAATACAGTTATTTTTAGAATTGGAAATGAGTTTTTTTTTCGTTTTTATACAAATTTCAAACCTATGACCGAGTTATTTTAAATACCCTAATTTGTCCTTCCATGTAGTTTTTTTTTAATTATTTGGTAATTTTAACCATTGCCATACATGTAAAAGAATACCATACTACATGGCGCTACAAGTCTTTCTAGTTGGGTGATGTTTTATTATTCAAAAAACATTTTTTAATAAATAAATATAATAAAAAATCAACAAATATTATCAAATTTAAACGATTTGATTAACAAATCGTAGATTTTAAATAAAAATTGGTTTAAAAAAATATTTTAAGAAATAAAACTTCGAAGATAGAGAAAATGAAGACACACGTATATATTTATATAGACGACGCCCCCCTGATGCTTGATGTTCCCTGATGTTCCTTTTTATCACTGGTTTTGCGATTTCCAAACAGAAGCTTCTATCAGTTTGTATTTGGTTGGTGTGCGCGTGCGCATATAATGCAACTATATTTTACTTGACTAATATTGTATATTAATTGAATTCACATAATTAGAAAGCAACAGTTCAATAGATACTGGCAATATTATTCGACACAAAATTTAATTGCAAAAGAACGAGCATTCAAAACATACAGTCTACCTATTTAGGCTTCCTATAATTACAGAAATGGTTTTAAGTATTTCAAAATTTGCATTCGCTGTACTGAACCTGTAGTTCGCCGATATTTTTGAATGGCTGACCTGGGATACTACATAGGGTAGGTTCCATTAGGGACTCACAACGACCACTTGCTTGCCGGCGTTACGTAAACCCAAGTGGAACGGCTATTCGACCTCTTGAGATGGGTCGTTGTTAGCGTTGTGTGATCGAAAACGATGACATCACTAGTGACGTTTTTGCCACGACCCCAACGACCGCGGACGCTATATAGAGGAGTGCAGAATAATTTTTTATTAAATTATGTTTAAAAATACATTTAAAAACACTACCATGCATTTTACACACAGACGCATATATACTCTTTTGTTTATTGTTAAATTCAAATTAACAGTAGCCTTGGCGAAATCTGTGATTATAGAAGTTATAATATAGTCTTTGAAATTAATTATTGTGGTCGAATCTCGACCAGGGCCGACCACTAGTCAGTATAAATGGGTCACGTAGTATGGGAACGTTCCCTTAATAGGCATTTTCTCATATATTGTTGCCCAAAACACACAAAGCTGTAGAATGTATCAAAACCCTCCCAATCAGTTTCATAAGTTATTTTTGATATGATAAACGGTTAATAATGTATTAAAATGGTTATTGCATTTTATGATATTTTTCGTGCTGTGGTGTAAAATTTCTCGGAATGCATTTTCTATGTTTTGAAATTGAAACAAAACATTATAAGAAATATTTTTTAAATATTAAGGTTTGAAATTTGGTTGAAATAATTTTTTAACGTAATTATATCAAAAGTTATATTTATAGTAATTTTAAATAACGGGAAAATGTTTTTTTTTCTTATACTTTTTAAGTATATTCTTTTCCAAAAGCAAATGATCTATTTGTAAGTTAAGTTTCAAACTTTAAAATATGTAAATAAGTATCTAGTTTTGATTGTTTTTAGATTTATTATAAGTTTTTTGTGACAACCCTATGTGTACGGGGTGTTTCCATCTTGTATTTGTTTTTAATATATTTTGTTCAAAGTTGAATATGGAATACATTTAAATATGGACACTAAAATTAAGCAAAAAACAAGTAATAAATGATTTAAATGCTTATTATTTTTTATTATATACCTCCTATGTCTTCTTTTAAAAATAAAGATTAATAATAACCAATTATTATTTTAAATTAAGTAAATTAATTTTTAATTGATTTATGTAATCAATTTTATTTAATACGCAATATACATGTATTGTAAAATATTAAACAAATATTATAACCACTTGTAACATATAATAATACAGCGATATAATATAAAAGGCATGTCTATACAGAACATATTTGAAATTGAAGGCGTAAAAGTAAATAAATATTACACGCAGTATGTAAGTATAACAAGGTTTGAAATTAAGTTATTTCGAAATTAAGTTTCTTGCATGACTTCAACAGATAGGCAGACGACCCATTTGATGGAAAGCGGTTACCATGACCAAGATGACAATACACAACGGACTGTTTTTCTAATTACGAATTTTACAAAAACAAAGTAAACAAAAGAAGTCCAAATGAAGGGAAGGCAATAAACTGCGATTTATGTTAGGCACTTTCACTTTTTGTCGGCATGTAACAATATTCTTTTCTTTCAACATTTAATTATTTGGGGTCGGCACAACATGTCTTTTCTTTCCATGCCCCCCCCTATTCTGACATATGTCATCTGTCACGCCACAAATCGTCATGTCATTCTTTACACAATCCATTTATCTCTTTTTTAGTCCATTTGTATCCAGTCTTTTGGACGAATTACATTACCGTCTCGATATAAGTCAGTTTCCGAATGAAGAAACTTCCAGAACTCGTGAATTTGCAATCAATTGAGCAAGCAAACAAGTCGAGATCAAAATTAGATCATTTCTAATGTTGAAAATCGTGGCAAACATAAAAAGTCTCGACATGGTCAGGTCTTAAAAATGTTCGCAGTGCCAAACGATGCCGTCATGCGTAATTAGAATAACACGGCTTTTAATGCTATTATTAGCCATGTGATCGATTCCCAGGAATGATTCTTGGGGTTTGTGCATAATATGAGAAATATTCCAGCCGTTAAAATTGAATATAAGTAGGGTTGACAAGCGTACTATAATATATAGTATCGTACAAAATTTTAACCAATTGTACTATATATTACAAAAAAGTTATATAATACGAGATGTACAGTCAGCGTCTTATAGAAAGGAGCAGCCAAGATGGTCAAATAGATAAGAACATCGAAAGTGATCATTCTATCGATACAACCAAGGTAGTCTAATAGTTCGCATCAGCCTTCTTATCCAAAAACATCGACACACCAAGAACGCCAAATACATGAGTGCATTCAAGTCATCCATATTATGTTAACAACCACCTCGCCAAATGTAACTAAGCAGACAAGGTGGCCAAAACAAAGTAACAGTCAGAAAAATGAACTGTATTCTAAATGTGATTAGAGTCAAATCGTCATCGCTAATTCAATTGTCATTATTTTGTTCAAATTCTTATGATTATTTTAAAAATTAATTAGGTCTTTGACCAAAGCAATAAGTGGTAATAATAATATTTTTAATAAAACCTACACGTTTATAATTAAAATAAAAACAAGAGTAGAGTATGACTTTTAAATCTAAATCAATGGCGTATTACTTTCTTCTAATTAAAACATTTCAAACGGACATTAATCGTATCTATCGTATCGTATCAAATACTATCTTCTTGCAATTATGCAAGACGATAGTTTAAAGTCTATGCATTAGATGACTCACGGAAAGGCACTACCATGTCGTACAGAAACAATGAAGTATTACAATTGTGACATGTGAAATGTACCGCCAAAAATATGCAACTTGATCGACGTGCATGTCAAAAGTAAAATAAATTCTGCTTGGAGTTTAGTCACTAGGCCCATGGTTTGCATCCGCAAAGAAAACAAAGAAATTCGTAAGAAAACCTTTGATGCCACCCACGCCAGAAATGTGGTTTAGCAACAAGTCCTTAAATAGTTTATAGGTTTTTTAAAATTAAATATTTTATAGAGATTTGTCATCACCAGTGACGATATCCGTCGCAGAGGAGAAGGCAATTTGACATTTTTATATAAACCTACCTATTATTTATAACTTATAACTTTATACTTATGAGTATATATAACTTAATAAATTACATTTAATTTTAAACGCTCTAAACTTTAAAGTAATACCGTGATGTTGCCGAACGCTTAGTAGACGTCACACGCGACCAGAAGACTGGCGTCTATTTTTCTCATATCTTAAGCGTTGCTTACATACAACTTTACAACGTGGCAACGCCGCCAGCCTTTTGGAAACGTTCCCGGTAAGTGACAGTGATGTGGGGCCAATAACTTATCTTTAGGTATTTTTCCCTTTTTTTATTATATAGTTTGTAGTTTATATTTAACTTTATATTTATTCTAGTTTTATGTATGTTTGCCTTCAAAAAGTTGTGATGGAAAAATTATATATTTTTTTTAACTGTACTAATGGGTTTAGTCATATTTTAAAAATTTACTCAAGATTTTTTATTTTATTGCATTGAGCTCATAGGTTTACTTTTAGTATTCTTTATAATAAAATACAGTTAGCTATATGTTAAAATGATATAGGTTATTTTAAAATGGTTTTAAATTTCTACATGTTTAATCGAGATTCAAAAAGGAAAAATCCCACAGAATGTCATAAAACCACAGATTTGCGTCACAACTTTATTCTATATATACCTCATGTTAAATTAAAATAAAATAATTTTTATTTTCCGTAACGGAAATAGGGAACCGCAAATTTCATTGTTGAAATTTGACAATAGCTGTTTACGTGTATAGAAAAAATATTATGTTTTTATTCTTCACTAGCTGACCCGTGCTTATTTCGCTGGGCGTCATTACAAAATAAACATGCGCCCACGCATATCAAGGTTTAATTAATTAAGCTCTGCAACTTTAATCAATTCATAAATGCAGAAAGCACTCGCAGTGCCTCGTCCGCGGATGTGTGCAAATCTTGCATGGAGCCTCATTGCTGTTGCATATTTAACAGACATTCCCGAGCCCCACTTCCCAAACTTTTGGGCTTAATAAACATTTATATTTTTTTGATTTATAAATCACAAACTTATATAGCCTATGTCACTTGGGAATAATGTAGCATTCTAATGGGAAATTTTTTCAAAATTGGATCAACAGTATCGGAGATTACCCAAAACTCACAAACTTTACCTCTTTATAATATCAGTATAGATAACAGGCAGACGGTGGCAGGCAACTTATGGAAAGGCAACGTTCTGTATGGGCGTATGCAATGCGCTGCAGGTGTTAAGGCAACTGTATAACAGCCTTCTTAAACAATCCCACGTGATCAGTGTTGTTCACGCAGAATAAGAATGTCGACACATGTAACAATAAATACTAACACTTTTCTAATTTTCTTTGTTTGTGACGTTTTCACGCCTTACGTAAACAACAGATCTTCATAGACATTTTGTTGTATATGTCGGGAATAAGCTTGAAAATTACAGCCATAAGTACTTTCCATGAGCGTGAAAAGATTATCCATATAAAATAAACATAAATCAAGCTATTTTTATTAATTTATATAACTCGGCTGCATTTTATGGTATTACATTGGGCCTGGTTGCGATTAATATTCGTAATGTATGATTTTCAATGACAGTTGAGTATAAAATAAATAACATTGGACCCAATATAGAGCCTTGAGATACTCCTCTATTCACCGAGGAGTTCTCAGACGAATGACATAAACCATTGTTACTATTTAGCTTCCCATATTAACAACTTCGTCTAATTGATCTGCCTTTACATCAAACCTATAGTCATGTCATTCCGAAATTAGTAGATAGATGTCGAAGGGGTCAAATGCCTGAGAAAAATCAAGGGATTCAACCCTTTGTCTTGAGCATAGACACGTTTTATTGGATGTAACGGTGTGTTGTGAGTGTATTATCCGTAACATGTAAAAAGCGATTGCATTGCTACGTCCTTTCCTAAAACCTGAAAAACTATAGCGAACATTGTAACCGATCGTCGCCTCTAACTACAGTTCGACACGCACCTGGCCTTTTTAGTTTTTAACTAGAGTTTTCAAAACCTAGTAACATTATTTTACTTACAGAAAAAGGTTATTAGGTTTTTATAGCTAGCAATTAATTGAAGAAAATTAATTTAAAAAAATCGGTGAATGATGGTGAAAACTGCTTAGAAATCCCTTGCGTAGCTTAGGACGACTTAGCGGATATACAGACAGACGTGGAAAGCGTCTTTGATTTATATTATATAAAGAAAAGCAAAAGTGAACATGTTTCAAAACTGTATATATTTTTTGAACATTTGTTGTTTTAATATCGATTTTTACAAATAAACCACGTATTGCGCAAACCCCTCTTCTCAATCCCGAATCACTCGCCAAGAAATGGGGATGGTACTTACCAAACGCCTTCGTGCGTGGACTCCAGCTAGGCCTAGCACTTGTAAATTGATGCTTTTTGTAGTAATAGCTAATATAAACACGTTTCACAGTTTAATGTATGATATTTAGGTCGTTTTGATTGTTCGATATCGGTATTAGGTTTTTTGAGAGACGCACACGTTGGAATCCTCGACTCACTAGGTACTGCCGATCCGTTTTGCTTCACCGCGTAACGCCCTCTAGCGTTGGCTTTCCCAAGCCCCTCTATTCGCGACGATGTAACCGAGACAGAAAAAAGAGGCGCGCAATTTAAAATAAATGCATAAGGTGAACGATGAAGTTGGTACAGAACATTTGTGAGTTTTTTCGCAACAAAATGGCTAGAGGACAATTAAGTCGAACAACTTTCTGTCATCTTACAAATTATCCCAAAATATTACATGTCTTAATTTTCCCACTTAAGCATACTTTGTAAATGTCTCACCATTCAACATATAGGTAATATGCACATTGTGTAAATATTATTTATCATCTTATACCAGCTAATGGATGACAGTAAATATTTGTACAAAAATTTTCTTCGAATTTAGTCTTACCAGAATTTTAAAGACGCAAAATATTTACCGACATTTTCCTATAATGTCAACTTTTTATAAATTACTATCTGTACGTTAGCTTTATGGTTAAAATATGACATAGACTCCATATAAGTATAAAGTCAGTTTATTAGCAACATCATGGTAGAAGATACGAAAACCGGTGATATGATGATTTGTGGTGTGACAGAAGATGTATGTCAGAATAGAGAAGTGTGAAAGGAAAATACATATTGTTACGACCCCAAATAATTAGGATATGGTGTAAGAAAAGAGAGATAGGTACAAGATATGAAAGCCGATGTGTTGATTTATGGTGTGATAGAAGACATATGTCAGAATAGAGGAGTGTGGAAGGAATACACATTGTTCCGATCTCAATAATTGGTATATGGTGTAAGAAAAGAGAGAGAGAGGTAGAATATACGAAACTCGATGATATTATTACTTGTTGTGTGGCAGAGGGAAGATGTATGTCAGAATAGATAGATAGATAACACTTTAATGTACACCATTACAGAAAACTTACGAACTAGTATTATTCTAATTGTGTACAAGGGCGGTCTTATCGCTAAAATGCGATCTCTTCCATACAACTCGTGCCAAGAATATTGCTGATTAGGAGTGGCGATGGTGATATATATCATTATTGTACGATTACTTACATGTCAATAATAAATGTATAAGTATACGTTATATACATATACAAGATATAGTAATAAAATGCAACTATTTAAACATAATAAACGTATAGCCATATGTAATATAATACTAATTGTATAAAATGACATAACATCATATTGCAGATAGTATTTCCTGACCATGGTCTTAAATGTTATTAAAATTTTACTTGTCTCGCAGCCACAGGCAGAGGAGTTTGGAAGGAAAACACACACTGTCCCGACCCCAAATAAAGAAAGAGGAAAATAAGAGAGAGAGAGAGAGGTAGAAGATACGAAAGCCGAAATCAAACGGGATCATTTCTATCTTTCAATTGTATAGAAATGTGACATAGAAAAGTAATAAAACAAACCTAACTGCTAAAAAAGGTTTAATAGTTTAATAAGTGACTTTTGTGTTGCTTTTTCGTTTTGTTTTCCTCCTCTATTCCTCTAACAAAATTGCGTTAACTTGAAAGTGATCGAGCAGTAAAAACTCACATGAAGACTTGAACCCACAACGTTTGACACATAATTAATAAACCTAAAGAAATTAAACCCAAACAATATACTACATATATATTTGCTCCTGTCTTCTGTGGCATTTTTTGGGACCCATGCAGAGAGTGGCGAGTCACCATCTGCCCATTTTTCCATGGCAGACGACATAGTCCCCATATTCCCAGACTCCTAGTACCACTAGCAGTTCAATAGGCCGGTACTTTTTGTTCTCATTTCCCACAATAGTCCTATTACTGGCCGGGGCTTGTCTTTGCATTTTTATATGGTGTAGACAGGGATAATCGCCGGTCAGTCTCACGCCACATTTAGATTAAAATTGTCAAGGCCAAAATTGTAGAGGCCCTACGTGTTGGCCTACCCCTGGGCCTACGCAAGCCCTCCAAAAGTCCGGGTCATTTTTATGGCCCGTGGTCTTTAAAACTATAAAAAAATATAAATGAATCTAGAAAATCTAGTGCCAGACCGTTATCAGTGGGGAACGATCCCGAAAGACTTGACTGGCCTTTTAGCATGGGGATGCTATAATGCATTACCCGAAGTGTGAACTAGCCTTTTGGTTGCGTGAGTCATCTTCCAGGCGTATAGCCAATCCCAATTCCCACTTCCCGGATATATTGACTGTTTATGTGCGCATGTTGTTAAGATATGATGTCATGGGTTTTATCTGGAGTAGGTGATTTGGTAAATGCATAGAATGATATATTCGATACATTAATTTTAAGTAGTGGGGGGTGGAATGGGTAGGGGGAGCTATACTTACCCCTTCTACAACCTGTATGGAATGGAGTTCTTTAAATATGTTTTATTTAAATACATCAGAACACATTCACATACTACAAGAATAACAATGAAAATCTTCAAAATGGCGGCCAATAGATACGAAATAATAAAATAAAATTTTTTACTTATATTAAAAAAATACATTTGTACTGCATTGTTAAAAAGGAAGTCAGATGAGTGGCGCCGATTTATTGAGGCCTACGTCCAGTGGACTGCGAATGGCTGACGGAGATGACGACGATAAGGTATTTAAAAATTGTTATCATTGATATATCGACACATTGACACATTAAAAAGCATCTTGCAAGTTGTCTATTAAACGGATATAAAATATAATACAAATGTTTTGTACGAGACCGCAAGGCGTCGCAACTGTTCGTGTATATAACATTAAAGTACATGATTACCAGTCGGTTCACTTTGATCCAGAGATAACCTTCTTTTTGGGCAGGGGAAATCCGTTTGGGAACTATGCCGCGACAGGCACAAAAGCCTGGGGGAATAGTTCGCGACCCGTGTGAGTGTAGGATTCGCCAGATCGGGGGTGGCACTAGCGTGAACAGTCAGAACTGGTACCAGGCTATTGCCACTCCCCGGTTAGGGATACCCACCAGAACCCCTGGGTGTTCAGTCCTGCGCCTTATGCCAGGGCTACGGGTACTTGGGACTCCCGACTCCGCGTGCCCTGGCAGGCGTGGGCATCCCTCACTAGGCCTCTTCCTTGCCGGGGGACTAAACTCCCGGCATCGTTCATGTCTAGTTCGGGTCTAGAGATAACCTAACCTAAGTCCCTGTTCTAGTCACTGGTCACGACTTATCACCACCCATCACAATAATATTAGTGAAAAAAAAACTGGGTGAGGTTTTTAGCATACATAAGATTTGAAAGTGGCCAACAACAATTTAAACTAAAGTATAAAATTAAATACTACTATAAACATATTTACAAGTAAAAGATGTAGTCCAAATCGCTGTCGGTGGGGAGCGTTCCCAAAATGCTGGCCGCATTCCCTCGTTGTATGGCAACGCTTATTCGTTGCCCTAAAATTAGGCCAGCCCTTTGGTCACGCGAGACTTCCTTCAATCGTCTTGAAAGGTCTCGATAAAGTTGATAAGCCTCACGTCCCCATGGCCCCACAGCCTCAACCCCGAATGCTACAAATATGTATCCGTCACCGATGGATGCATATTTGCGGCGTTTCAGGGTCTCTTGAAGCCGCCAACGTATATATATATATATATATATATATATATATATATATATATATATAACGCCCCAACACGTTGCGTCCCATACTGGGTGAGGTAATATTTCAAGACCTCAAAATAATAGGGGTTGCAGCAAGGGTAAGTATATCTTCCCCATACCAACTCTGCCGTACCGTTTTCTATCGGCTGGATGTTCAGTGTTCACCTCGCTTCCGTGAGTGGCTTCGTTCATGTACGCAACATTTTTCTGGCGCGCCATGGGGATTTGCAAGGAGCTCCCACTTGAGGTTTTTCCACAGCGCTACAATATCGGGCTTTTGAAATGTGTTGCAAACATCTATAGGTGACGGTAAACGCTTTCGATCAGGTTGGCCGTCTGCCTAACCTATAAAAAAAGGATTTTGTATGACTTGTTATTAAAATATTTATGCTATTATGGGATTTCTAGAGGCTATATTGCGTATAAATACGTCAACGTCAACGTCAACGTCACAGGGCAATATTTGAACTTTTAGCTGGACACACGTACTTGTACTTTGTACACAGATAATCCTAAGATATTTTAATGGCTTAATATGAACAATAAATAAACTTAGAACTTTGTATATATTATTGATGAGTAATTCATGGGTTTATTATTAATAGGGCTAGTTAGGCGGAATGCCAGAAACGGCTGAATCACTCAAATAAAGTAAGTGTCTGTTTATAATGTTAAAATAACAGCTTTTTACTAAATGCATGTGAAAGTATATACGACACTTATATCCAAAAATCATTTTTTTTGTCTGTCTGGATGTTCCGGCTAAGGCCCGGTTTCCACCAAAGCAGAGAGGAGAGGAGACGAGAGGAGATATGTTTTAAATAACCAATCAGGTTTCATTATTTCCACATCTCTCTCCGCTTAGCTTCGGTGGAAATAGATCAAGCGAAGACGAGAGGAGATATCTTATTTTTCACACCCGAAGCGTATGCGAGGCTACACAAATCTCGCATCTCCTGTCCGCAACACTTCTCCTCTCGTCCCCTCTCCTCTCTGCTTTGGTGGAAACCGGGCCTAATCACTGAAACCATACCATAATATATAATTCTTTGAGTCTTTTTCGTAATTTGGTGTAATTTTAGACTTGGCCCTGAAAGCCCACTTTACAAAAAATCCCTGTATATTGTTGCGATGATTAAATAATTAGATACGGGTTTTCTTATATAATTACTGTTTAATGGTATAATGTGCATGCTAATATTGTGTTCAAGCGAAGAAAATTGTAATTGTTGCGTGATTATGGGGTATTTATATATACGTCATATCAGGTGTACAAATACCATATAATCAAATTACTTGATACGCTTAACCAGTATCTAAGCCGGGACACACACCAACTTGACTGATAATTTAATTTTATTGTATCTCCCACCCATTATATTATATAAAATTATTAGAGGTAGGTATGTTTGCTGAAGAGTTTCTTGCGCCGCTTCTTCTCTTCAAACCACAACATGTTGCGAAACGGTGGTAAATTAGATGAGGCTTCCTCTTGGAACTCCTATTAATAACCATTAAAATTAAAAATGAATAATTAAAATGAAAAAGTTGGCGGTAGGCTAAAGAAAACTTTTACAATTCTCATTGACACTTGACACCGTGGTCTTCCGTGATCACGGCTACTGACAAGTGGACAAAACCTCGGATTAATAAAAAATTAATAAATCACTACGCTTAAAACCGTTAAAACGTAGTTTTATTATCTAATGGACGAATTTAAATGAAAATTGACATACCTAGCTTATAGCCCGGTTCAACAACATAACACTTAGTGCAGGCGTGCGATGTCCAGGAGAAGGCAAAGGGACGTGGAAGAAGAAGCAAGGGAAGAGTGACTTACCTCGCCATCAATCCACCGTCACTGCAATCGTCCCCCGGGGATTCACACACTCACTAGGAATTGCTATGAGAATTCTTTAAATTAAATTATTATAATGATTTACTTCAATCTTCTGTTCCAACAATCATTTAGTTAATTGTTTCTCTTGTATTGTGCATTCTTCATTCTAAGTTTATTATTTTATTGATAACGGATGGGGAAGACTTTATAAATGGGTGTTCCTCGGCGCAGCTACTTAGGATACTATTCGCATAAAAGTCGTTTCTGTGGGATAGACCAATA
This sequence comes from Dendrolimus pini, assembly GCA_949752895.1. Lineage (NCBI taxonomy): Eukaryota > Metazoa > Arthropoda > Insecta > Lepidoptera > Lasiocampidae > Dendrolimus > Dendrolimus pini. The sequence continues at coordinate 11,914,962 of OX457150.1, forward strand.
TAGCGTAAAAGGTACCGCAATTGGTATTCACTAACAAATTCTAGCCGTTACTTGCGTGTGGAAGTACTTTTCTATATTTGGAATTTTAACTAAAAACTTATTTATTTTACCTTTTTAATTACAAAGCAATAAAATATTCTAAATTTTAGACTTCTTTTAATTTTACAAAAAATAATAATCTATAATTAATTAATCAGACGCATAAAAGTATCATAATTTATTCAAGGAGACCCCTGAACTGTTCAAGGAGACTCGTCAACTGCTCAAAGAGACTCCTGCACTGTTTGAGGAGACTCCTGAACTGTTCAAGGAGCCTCTTGAACAATTAAAATCGAAGTGTCAAGTAGAACATTCTACACTTTGATTCCAATATAGATTGACTCATGAATTTAATGCATGTCATTATTATAACGAACGTCATATATTACGCTGTCATTGCCTCTTCTCATTGTTTACTCATATTCATGCCTGTTGTATAATTCATGTAACTAAAGACGCTGTTTTATGTATCATCTATTTCTAATAAACGTCATATGTGACGATATCTTTGACCCCCGTCGGTGTTATGTCATCTTTATGACGTATTTTAAGCATATGACTGTTTGGCATACCAAGTTTGGTACAGTTCTGTTATTTAATCCAAATTTAACTGTTCCAACCAAAATTAAGAGTAGATTGTTAATATTGTAGCCAATATAACAGATCTACAAATTAGTCATTAGACCCTCTTTCGTCGTTCTTTTGAGTTTGAACATCATATTCAAATTCGAAAATTGTTATACCAACTAAGTTCCACTGGAGAGCATTTTTCAAGGTACTGTGCTTACATACATATGAGTTAATAATTTCATCTACTGCCTATTCTACTGCCTATTCTACTGCTTTGCAACCTATTATCGCTGTTTAAAGAAAAGAAGCAGAAACGAATTCCCCAGCAATGATTTTTTTTTTTATTCAAAATTAAAGGGCTTTGTCGCTTAAGCGACCATGATGCCCTGGTAAGTACAATTACGTGTGTAACAAAACATAAATTAACTACTCTACTACAACATATCACTGATTTCTTACATCTACTAGTTTATACAGAATTCTGGCCTCATCCGAAGATGGGTCTGCCAGAATATTATTAATTTTACCTAATGGCCTTAAATTGACTCCACAACTTTGTCTAAAAGTGTCATTCTGGGCACATTCTATCAATAAATATGATACAGATCATCTATCGAGTTGCAAGTTTCGCAACTTGGGGAATTAATTCTGCGAACTATATACAAGAATTTGTTGCATGGAATGTGTCCAGATCTGAGTCTTAAAGCTGTTATTAATTCCTTTCTAGTCAAAGTTGTGTTGCCAATCCAAGGAGAATTTAAAGGCTGTGGCTGGATCGTGTGGTACCAAATACCCTTTTCTAAGGATCTTAGATTAAAATATTCGTGCCAGATATTGTAACATTCTTTTTTTAATTTATTAATGTAGTTTGGAAAAGAAGGAAGAATGTCTATCGGCACACCGTCACTTCCACCCTGTTTCGCTAATCTATCTACTTGTTCGTTGCCAGCCAGCCCTATATGCGATGGAATCCATTGTAAAACAATGTTTCTGCGTGCAGATTCTAAATTCATGAGAAGCTTCAGAATGGTATAGGCTACCGGTCGCCCTCGAAAAGTCGAGGTACACTGAGCCAGGTGTTCAAGACCACTTTTAGAATCCGTCAGTATTACTATGTCTGAATAATTCGTTGAATTTAGAAATGATAGCGCCTCTGAAATAGCTACAAGCTCAATTTCCATAATAGATAGACTAGGATTCATTTTAAAACTGCAGTGATAATTTGAATTTAAAATCAGAAAAGCCCCTCCAGCTGTATTGACTTCCTTAGAACCATCTGTAAAGATCTTCACATAATTACGATAATAGTCATTAATATATTTTGTAGTTACATTTTTTAAGAATATTGGGTGAAACTGACGTTTAGACCTATCGATTCCTTCAATATTAGTTCTTATGAATTTTGAAATATTTATATTATATATCCATGTATCTAAGGAGAACATACCTATTGGTGTATTTGAATGAATCGCAAGATTTTCACAATCAGGATGAATTAAAGTTAAACAAGGTTTCTTCTTAGTATTCCAGAATCTATTTTGAGTAAGTTCTGTTAATTTTGATATAAGTTCTATACAATTATTAGACATAGATTTTGATTTAAGCCAAAATTTACCACTTAGATATCTTGTCCTTACATACAAAGGGCAAAGATTAAGTTCACTTTCCATAACGTGTATTGGGGTACTTCCTATAAAGCCTCCAATAATTCTCATGGCTTGATTTTGTAGTCTGTCTAATTTTGCTAATGTGGTTTTGCAACAGTTATCAAATAAAAAGCTAGCATAATCTAGTCTACTCCTTATAATCGATATATATATAGCCTACGTAAATGTACAGGATGCATCCCCCATCCTGAACCTGATAATACTTTGAAAATATTTAATAATTTAAGGACTCTTTCAGATAGTTCGTTTACATGTTTAGTCCACTTAAGGGAACGATCCAGCCATAGACCAAGATATTTAACAGTTTGAACATTTTCAATACAAGTACCATTAATATTTAAATTTATATTATATGTTTGATATCCTTTCCTAAAAACACAGATTTTACTTTTAGTAGGTGAAATTTCTAAGCCAATCTTTATCAAACATGTGAAGTTCTTCTGCAGCATCATACATATTATTTGAAACTATATACAAGACATAATCGTCGGCATATTGTGAGATATGGATATTAGGTGATGTGGATATAGCTTTACATATATCAATTGTTGATATATTAAATTACAATGGAGAAATTGGATCACCTTGCGCTAAACCCCGACCGGTATTTCTAGATAATTTATAATCATTGCTTTCAATTACAAGAGTTCTGCTTTTAAGGAACTCCCATAGATAGGCACATACTTTGGATCCTATGTTAAGATTGTCCAAGGTTAAAACAAGGCTCGTAATATCAACATGGTTATATGCATTACTAATATCAAGAAAACACCCAATTGTTAGTTTGTCTGTAGAAAAACCAATTTGAATATTTGTTACCAGTTCACTTAGATTATCTAAACATGAACGTCCTTTTCTAAACCCTTTAGTTTCATCGGCAAACAATTTCTGACTCTCTAGATACCACTCTACTCTATTGTTTATAATAGCATGAAATATTTTGGCCAAGCAAGAAAGTAAAGAGATTGGTCTGAGTGATGTTCTACAATTTACTTCTTGACTAGCTTTAGGAATAGGGATTATTCTTATCTTACGCCACTGAATAGGTACAAAACTAATAGAAAAAAACATATTATAGATTTTGAGTAATATATCTTTGCCAATATCAGGGAGATTGAAAACCATTGAGTAAGAGATCTCGTCACATCCTGGCGAGGTGTCTTTAGATTTTAAACATTTATTCAACTCTTGGGGGGATATTTCTATTTCTAATTTAGGATTAGAAGAAACAAAGCCTGGGCAACTTGATTCAACAAAATCGGGCGTAAGACTAGTTAAAAGATTTTCAGCTGCATTTCGGTCAGTATAAGTCTTAGAGTATTTGTGACCTTTAAGCCAACGCATGCGCCGCCACATCTCGGTTACTGAAGTAGTTTCATTCAAAGAGTCACAAAATTGTCTCCAGCTCTTACTTTTAGCATTTCTAAGTAAACGTTGAGATTCACGAGTCTTTTGTTGCAACTTCAACAAATTATCTGGAGTGGGATTGCGTCTAAAATTGGTTAATGCCAAACGTCTCTCAGCTATTACTTTTGACAAATTAGGAGTCCAGTACGGCTTGGGGATAAATTTACTATTAGGATTTTGACATATTTTTGTGAATGGTATACATATATCTGCTACATCATTTATAATATTAACAAAGGTATCATAAGCAACTTGTGGGTTGTTAGAAATAGTAATATTAGTGAGTTTTTCAGCTACAATTTGTTTATATTTGTTCCAATCAGCGCATTTTAAATTACGTTTCTTAGAATAAACGGGATTGTAGTTATACGATGTTGATGTTTTGATAATTAAATGATCGCTTCCCAAACACTGAGATGTCACACGCCAATCGAATTTTAGAGATATATCCGATGAAGCTATTGTAATATCTGGAGCTGATTGCTGAAGATTACCATTTACGAGTTTGAGACGAGTTGGTGATCCATCGTTTAAAGTGACAAAATTATGATCAATAAGTGAATCAAATATTTGAGTACCTCTGACATCCCTTTTATTAGACCAGTTGGGGTGATGACCGTTAAAGTCTCCAAGTATAATTGTTTTACGGTTATTAATTGAAAAAATGGTATCCCAGTTTGCAGGTAACGTATTAACATTTGGCGGACAATATAAAGCTATTACATATTCAATAAGTTCGCAGTTAATGACTTTAACTACTAATAGCTCAATCGAAGAGTTAATGCATGCCGTATGATATACTTGAGCTTGGAAAGACCTATGTATCAAAACAGCCACACCTCCATATGAATCTAGTCTATCTCGACGAAATATGTTATAGTCTTTTAGATTTACATTTGTATCTTTACTTAACCATGTTTCACTCAAAGCTGCAATATGAATTTTCTCTTGACATAAAAGTTGTTCAAAAGCTATAAGTTTTGGCATTAAACTTTGGGAGTTCCATTGCAGAATATTCAAATATTTTTTAGCCATAATCAATTGAAGAAAAATTTAAGAAAAGGCATGCTTGATATACATCTCATTATGTAGGTACTTAGCCAGTCAATACATAGGTGCGTTGCTTTCTCAATTCTACATTGCCATGAATCATTGTCATTGTAAAAAATAATATTTTTAAGTTTCTCTAGTAACTTACTAAAAGATATAATACTATCCCTACGTTTCCGTCTAATCTTCCTCTTTCTTGTTTCTGTATCCAAATTGTCATTGTTTTCTTCCGAATTTGTTGTATTTTCGCTGTTAATAAAATTAAATTCATCTAAATTATTCTCCCTGTTTCTCTTTTTCTTTTTTGTCTGTGGCTCTGTCTGCGTAGATATCCTGTTCTTATTTATTGTATAAGAAGTTGAAGCTACTTCAGCATAAGTCGGGATGTCTTCCACTGGAAGAGTTGAATCAAAATATTTTGATGTAGAAATTACATTATTGATTGGCATAGAGTATTTTTGTGCTGGAATTTCAGGTGGTACATACATAGTGACAGCTTTACGATATGTAACATTAAATTCCTTCATGATGTCTCTAATTTTCCTTTCTCTTAAATATACTGGACAACTTCTGTCTAAAGCAATATGATCGTTGGTACAGTTTACGCATTGAGGCCTAGTAGTCTCACAGTTTGCATGTTTACCTCCACATTTGGGACAGTAAATCCTTTTAGATGGACAAAACTTAATTGAGTGGCCAAACCTCCAACATTTAGAACACTGAGTAACCGGGAAGCTGTACGGTTCTATTTTTGTACGCGAACCAAATATATAAATATATGGAGGTAGTTCAGGTCCCTTAAATCCGATACGCACTGATTCCGACTCTTCCCAGCCATTCTCATCCCTTTTCCTTTGTTTTAAACGTTTTATATTAACAATTGTGTAATTTCCCGTATAAAGGCCTTTCATTAAATCTTCACTCGATAAGTTTAATTCTATATTTTTAATTACCCCGTACGATAACCCAACTTCTAAAGGTTTTTGAAAGTTCCATCCTAGTTCCTGTAAATATGGATGATTTGTTAGGCATTAGAACCTCTTTTGTATTATTTATATTTACTTCTAATGTTGACACTGACTTGACATTGCTGTATTAAAGAAACCATGAAAAGAGCACGCTTTGTTTAAATCGCTTATCCCAATAATTTATCAAGTTTTCATAGGTTATGGGCCCAGACGCCCTATAGGTTGTAGGGAAATGAATAAGTAAAATGTAGAGAGCAATATTATTAGAAAACTATAGTAATATATATAAAAATTCTGAAATACGAAAAAAAAAAAAAAAAAAAACAAGAAAATGTCGGAAGGAAAATTTCCCCTACTAAAAGAAAATGGTAATTTTGCCCATTGGAAATATCGAATAGACCTATTATTAGAGGAAAAAGGTATTAATTTAAAAGAGGAGATTAAGGATGATAAACAAAAACGCATATTAGATACAAAAGCTCGTGCTATTATTGTTCAATGTTTAGAAGATAAATATCTCGATATCATATCAAAATGTCAGACATCGGAAGAAATGATAAACGTACTACAAGAAACTTTTCAGAGAAATAGCATACAAAATAAAATGCATCTAAAGAAGAAATTACTAACTATAAAATGTCAGCCGAACGAAAAATTACAAGAATTTTTTATGAGATTCGAACAAATTATAAATGAATTAGAGGCAGTAGGATGTAAATTTACGGAAATGGACAAAGTTTGTAATATTTTAACCGCATTACCCAAACAATACGAGAATGTGATAACGGCAATAGAAACTATGAATTATTTAAATATTTCAATGAACTTCGTGAAGGCGAGACTATTAGATACTGAATTAAAAATAAAGAACAATGATGAATATAATGAACCTGAAACAGCATTTATTACGTGCTTTAAATGTCACAAGATGGGACATATTGCGAGACATTGTAACAGAGGACGTGGCTCATCAGGACGAGGTCGAGCATTTCAAGGACGAGGTAGAACACAGTTTTGTTAAAAGTTTGGGACTCGTGTAAATATTAATATATACTTTAATAATTAATTATAGAATAAATAATTACTTTAAATATGTTAAAAGAAAGTATAGAGTGTTATGTTTTAAATATTTCTTGTTACAAGGGAAAGCTATTATGTTATGTTTATAAGTGCAATCTTAAAAGGAATTTAATATTGAAGGGGGGTGTTAGGCATTAGAACCTCTTTTGTATTATTTATATTTACTTCTAATGTTGACACTGACTTGACATTGCTGTATTAAAGAAACCATGAAAAGAGCACGCTTTGTTTAAATCGCTTATCCCAATAATTTATCAAGTTTTCATATGATTTACAAATTGTTCGACGCTGGTTTCGCAACTAAATTCCACGGCGATCTTATACGGATTCAAATATTTGATATTAGTAATATTACATATGTTTTGCGAATGAAACAATTTAGCTAAGGAGAACTGTTTCGGAAAAATATTTTTGGATGTCACATAGATTTCGAAGGTTGGATTAATCTCCTTTTGTTTGCCGTTTCTTCTTGAAACTTCTACCCATTCTTCTCGTATTTTTTTATTCGTCAGTGTATTGGTTTCCATACCTGAATACTCGTTTTCTACTTGTGACTCATTATTAGTTTTTCTACCTTCACTCGCGATCGCCATACTTTGTTCTGCAGGTTCATCACTCAATAAATACTCACTTTCCATATTGAATAAGGTTGAAATTTAAACGCACGGCCCGGCCAAACCCGGCCAGGCCGATATTGTAAACAACTATTATGTATTTAAAATGCAGTCCGTGGTACGCGTCCACTCCTCACGCTTGCAATCACGTGAATGATCTCCCCAGCAATGATATGCTAAAAGCTTTAGCTAAAACTTCTTTTACTTCATATTTATATATATCAGACTCTTTATAAGTAAAGAAGAACATTATATAATTGCTTGTCGAAAATTTAAAGAAGTTATAGCAATCAGGTGACAATAAAAAACTTCGTTTAAAAAAACCGACTTCAAAAACGAAAAAACTAAAATGTATAAAGTAACTTATTTCTTAAGCTATTATTATTAATATATATTATCTAAAACATCTTAAAGTCGGTGCTTAGTAATTTTCAAAATATAGTAATTTCTATGTTTTACTTTGCACCGACTTCAAGATGTTTTAGATAATATATATTAATCAATAATAATAGCTTAAGAAATAAGTTATTTTATACATTTAGTTTTTTCGTTTTTGAAAACGGTTTTTTTAAACGAAGTTTTTAAATTTTATTTGTTACTTTTTAGTGTCTAGCTATGTATGGGTGGACCTACGAATGGTGCCGCGCTTCTTAAAAAATATAGGTCCCAAGAACCGGGAACAAAAAAATGTTCGTAAAATGAAAACTACTGGGCCAAACTATGTCAAATTTTTAGGGGACCACGTGGCAGCTATTCCACGTCGAACAAAAAAAGAATCACGTAAATCGGATCATAAATCTCAGAGTAATGGGTGTACATATGGAACGGAGTGAAAATTTTTCCATGAAAAATTTTCATAAAATGAAAACTACTGGGCCAAACTATGTACAATTTTTAGGGGACCAATTGGAAGCTATTCCGCGTCGAATAAAAAAAAATCACGTAAATCGGATCATAAATCACGGAGTTATCGGCGAACATACATAAAAAAAAATGATCCCGATGAATTGAGAACCTCCTCCTTTTTTCGAAGTCGGTTAAAAAGAAAAATTAGTGACATACTAACGACAAGAAATATACATAAGCAGGTGATTCGTGTGACAAATTCAAATTCAAATTCAAAAGTCTTTATTCAAAATAAGTTCCACTGGAGAACACTTTTTGAAGGTCATACATATAGGTTAAAATGTAATTTTACTTCCTAGTCTATGTACACCGCTTCGCAACGTGTTATTGCTGTTAAGGAGAAGAAGCGGCAAGAAACTCCCCAGCAACACGTCTAGCTAAAAATTGTTTTTCTTTATATTAGTTGTTCTAGAATAGAATAGAATAATAATTTATTGCAAGAAATGTATGTGTACATAGTTGTTTTTTTGTGGTAATAGTATCAATACATTTTGCCTTATTAGGCGTGCAACTTCCAGATCTTATAACTATATCTACATTAAAACTAATTTACAATAATAATCAAAATAAAATAAAATAAATATTAAATGTCAACAAGCAAAACATTAATTAAAACTTAATCATCAGAATTTATCACTTAAATAATCCTCGATTTTATAATAGCATTTCATTATTAAAAAATTCTTTAAATGTTTCCTAAATAATAATACGGATTTTTGTTTCTTTATACTGTCAGGTAATTTATTGTGTATTACTGGTGCCATACATAATACACTTTTCTGCATCAGTGTAGTTTTACTACTATGTATGCAAAGCCTGTCATTATCCCGTCGATTGCGTATTATGGTTTGACCTATGCTTGGGAAAAATGAGGATTACTTCTAACAAATAAACAGACTTCATAAATATATATGCAAGGAAGTGTTAAAATCTTGTAATGTATGAAATATTGCCTGCAGCTTTCCGTATTTTGGAGTCTAAATATAGATCGTATACAGCGTTTTTGCCCTTTAAATGCAACTTCTGTGTCCGTAGAATTCCCCCAAAATATGATGCCATATCTCAAAATGGATTCTGTTAGTCCGTAGTAAGCTGTTAGAACACCATCTATATTTAAAGTTGGGGATATTTTGTAAAGAGCATATGACGCACTGCCTAATTTTTTATTTAAGTTTGATATATGTGATTTCCAATTTAACTGTTTGTCTATAGTGACGCCTAAAAATTTTGCGAAATCTACTGACTCAATCACATGATTTTGATATTTAATCATAATGTTACATACTCTATTTCTTTGGCTAAAGTGCATAACTTGAGTCTTTTTTAAATTTATTTTTAAATGATTGTGATTTAACCAATCAATGATCGAAGATAGTGTTTCGTTTATGTCGGATTCATAATTTGTATTTGATGTAGGTGCTATTGATACTGTACTGTCGTCGGCAAATAGAACCATTGGATGATTTGTTACTTTAGGTAAATCATTTATATAGGCAATAAATAGGAGAGGACCTAAGACACTGCCCTGTGGAACTCCGAACATAACGGGACGGGCTTTTGATTGGTATATCTCCTGTTTTTTAGTATTGAGATTAATTCTTATTATACTTGTTTTTTGTTTCCGGTTAGTTAAGTAAGATTTTAATAGGTTTAAGATATTGCCCCTAATGCCAAATGATTCTAATTTGCGAAGTAAAATACTATGGTCTACATAATCAAATGCCTGCGTCATATCGCAGTATATCGCGCATATTGGTGTTCTCTTGTCAATATTTGATATTATTATTTTATAAAAATCGTATATGGCCATATTAATGCTTTTGTTTTGTCTAAATCCCTTTTGTTCGTCACACAAGATTTTATACCGTTCAAAATAGTTATACAGCTGTGTATAAAAATATTTTTCGTAAATTTTTGAGAAAATAGACACGAGTGCTGTAGGTCTATAATTATCCATTTCTTCTTTATCCTCTTTTTTAAATAGAGGTTTGATTATAGATACTTTTAATCTATCAGGAAAGACACCTTTACTTATACTGAGATTGATTAAATAACTTAGATGTCTGCAAATAATGTCACCTACATTTTTAACTATTATGGTCGATATTTCATCATAACCTACGCTATGTGTATTTTTTAGTCCTAAAATAATTTTATATATGTCAATGGGTAAGCATGGATTCATAAACATAGAGTTAGTCAAATTTAGAATGTTGTTTATTGTCAAATTATTTTTAGATTCAAAGACGGGCTTAATTTTGTCTATAAAATGATTATTGAAGGCATTAGCTATTTCTTTTGGGTGTGTAATTAGTTTGCTTTGCGACTTAATTTGTAGAATAGAATCACGAGGTATATTAAGACGCGATTTATTAATAATCTGCCAGGTGGCTTTTGATTTACAGTTTGATGTTTTTATTTTGTAATTATTTTGCGCCCGTTGTGTAAGTCTCACAATTTTTTTGAATAATTTAGAATATTTTTTATATGTCAATATGTTTTTTTCCGTAGGGTTTAACCTCGAATTCCATAAGAGCTGACGTTTCTTTTTACTACAGTTTTTCAAGCCATTCGAAACCCATTTAGGCTTTTGCCTCAATCGGTGGGTAATATTTAATATATTTATACATTTAAAGGGAAAGCATAAATCATAGAAAAGTTTAAAGTCTTCAAAAAAATAGTTATATGCTATGTTCGGGTCCTCTTCGTTATACATATCTCTAAAGGATAAATTTATTAAACAGTTCCTGAATTTTGAGATATTTTCCATATTATAATCGCGGACAAACTTTTGCCATTTATCGATAGGATATTTATATTTCACAGGTACTTTTAGTAATTGCGCTGAATGATCAGACAATGAGAATTCTAACACTTCCGTACAACTCTCTTTAAAATTAAAGGCAAAATTATCGATGCATGTTTTACTTGCAAACCTTGTTGGTTCGTGCAATCCTAACTTCATATTATAATTACGAAGTAATGTTTCCAATTCTAAACTCGCGGTGCTTTTCTTCAATATATCTATGTTTAAATCACCTGCTAATACAATATGGCCAATACTTTTCTTATTTATATATTGTAAAATAGTTTCTAACTTATCAAAAAATATATTCAAGTTCCTTTGATTTGGGACTCTATACAGACATACAATTACAGTTCTATATTGTAAAAGTTCTACTGCACAGAATTCACAACTACCAGATATAGAGAGTTTTTTTATTTCCGGAAGTTCTCTCCATTTGTGTCCTTTTTTAATTAAAATACAAACTCCACCTCGTTTTCTATCAATTCTGCTGAACCAAGCGGCTAAATTGAAATTCGGTATAGATAAAAAGTGCTCATAACCAGCCATGATGAAATGTTCTGAGATGCATAATATTTCGACATTTATGTCTCTATCATGTAGTTCTTCCAAACATATTGACAATGATTCTGATTTATTTAATATTCCCGCTATATTTTGGTGTAATATGCAGATGCAATGATCAGAGAAAAAACTGTTTTGATCCAATCTCTTTAGTCTGCTTTGGCGTTTGTTTATAGCTACCATTCTCTCCATCTTTTTTTTGGAAGTGGTCTGTTTTGGGACTATGCATGGTTTTTAATTGTTCACCTGTAACCTTAATTGGAAACTCACTATGTGATTCAATTGCTATTTGTGTCATCATATTTAGAATGTCTTAAAATACCCTATTTTACGTAATAAAAATATAAAGTCAGAGGGTAATTTTTTGTGAACCATCTCAATTTTCTGTAAGAGTAAAATCTGCCGGATTAGTCTGCTAAGTTATGGACATGAAGGCTGCTGCGTCTCCATATATTCAATATACTCTTTGCTGCTGCGCATGCGGGAGTTCCTAACACCGTGTTTCGTTGTGTATATTTTTGCTTTTATATGTATATTTTTATTTTTCTACAACTCCATTAATTATTCAAAAGTCATTCTGTAACATAATTCTGTATAAAACTTTAAAAAAAGAACATACATACATACATACATAACTTCACGCCAGGTCCCTTGCGGGGTAGGCACGAACAACAGAGCGCCATACAGGCTTATTTTTACACACCTCACTTGCTTCTTTGACATTCATAGCTCTTGTCATGCACGCTCGTCTGTTCTTAAGGCTCCTGACATCACCTTCTGCTAATACACGATCAATTTGATCATGGAAGGTGTGTCGTGGCCTTCCGCGACTTCTGCATCCATCCACTTTTGCATTGTATATCTGTTTAATCATTCTTTCATCAAACATTCTTTCCACATGCCCGAACCACCGGAGCATTCCTTTCCTTACCTTCACCCCGACACTCTCTTTCAGAAAAAAAGAACTTAAATATAAATAGAACAACTAATATAAAGAAAAACAATTTTTAGCTAGACGTGTTGCTGGGGAGTTTCTTGCCGCTTCTTCTCCTTAACAGCAATAACACGTTGCGAAGCGGTGTACATAGACTAGGAAGTAAAATTACATTTTAACCTATATGTATGACCTTCAAAAAGTGTTCTCCAGTGGAACTTATTTTGAATAAAGACTTTTGAATTTGAATTTGAATTTGTCACACGAATCACCTGCTTATGTATATTTCTTGTCGTTAGTATGTCACTAATTTTTCTTTTTAACCGACTTCGAAAAAAGGAGGAGGTTCTCAATTCATCGGGATCATTTTTTTTTATTTATGTTCGCCGATAACTCCGTGATTTATGATCCGATTTACGTGATTTTTTTTTTATTCGACGCGGAATAGCTTCCAATTGGTCCCCTAAAAATTGTACATAGTTTGGCCCAGTAGTTTTCATTTTACGAACATTTTTTTGTTCCCGGTTCTTGGGACCTATATTTTTTAAGAAGCGCGGCACCATTCGTAGGTCCACCCATACATAGCTAGACACTAAAAAGTAACAAATAAAATTTAAAAACTTTGTTTAAAAAAACCGTTTTCAAAAACGAAAAAACTAAAATGTATAAAATAACTTATTTCTTAAGCTATTATTATTGATTAATATATATTATCTAAAACATCTTGAAGTCGGTGCAAAGTAAAACATAAAAATTACTATATTTTGAAAATTACTAAGCACCGACTTTAAGATGTTTTAGATAATATATATTAATAATAATAGCTTAAGAAATAAGTTACTTTATACATTTTAGTTTTTTCGTTTTTGATGTCGGTTTTTTTAAACGAAGTTTTTTATTGTCACCTGATTGCTATAACTTCTTTAAATTTTCGACAAGCAATTATATAATGTTCTTCTTTACTTATAAAGAGTCTGATATATATAAATATGAAGTAAAAGAAGTTTTAGCTAAAGCTTTTACAAAAAATACAACAAAAAATAAATTATTTGTTTGTAAATTTTGTATTGATTTGTTCTGAAGTACCTATTTTATGATAAATAGGTTCATGTTTGGCTACGAGTGTAAGCTTAATGTTAAAAGATGATGCGGTCGAAAATGGGAAATGGTTTCGGAAAACACGGATTCTCGTAGCGCATGCAATAGATCTGTTGTACGCAGAAGGAACTTGGAGGTAAATCGTTTCATTCGCACTGGTGGTGTTTCCACTCTGAAACGAAGGCTTACACCAGAGCGCGTGGTCATCCGAAGATGGAATGGTATAAGAGAATCAGGTCGAACAGTTCAACCGCATAATCTCCGTATTAAATCCTATAAGATACCGATAGAATGGCAACACGATGTTGATGCTGTAAACTTTAAAGACTTATATTATGTTTTGAATAATAAAACAGAAGAAATCGGCGGAACCATTATTTGTCGCATCAGCTAGCCATTAATGATTTCAGAAGCTTTTGAAGGTAGTCTTTATTAAAAAAATGGCAAACAAGTCACTTTTTTAATTTTACCTTGTGATTCCAAATGTTGTCTGGAAGAGACTGCTTTAAGCAATGAGACCACCGATTAGGCTTTGTATTTATATAATAATGTATGTAATATAATGGGCTAGGACAAGTCATACAACAATAAGAATGTTAAACTAGAAAATTGACTGGTACCAAAAAGAGATGGATGGATCTTATGAAGAATGACATGATGATTTGTGGTGTGATAGAGGACGTATGCCAGAATTGAGGAGTGTGGAAGCAAAAGATTTATTGCGTCGCGTCCAAATGGTAGAAGGTGAAACAAAAACGATTTAAGTGTATCTTGATTGATTTATCTATGATGATAAAATTATTTTATAATGACACATCAACCGCTTTCACAAAATCGTATTGCCAACCTGAATGGCGTAAAATGGTAATATCTTATGTATTCCCACAAGTAGCAACTTCCTCTTTACGTCATTATTTGAAGGAAACAAGAGCATGTAAATGTATAAATTAAATACAAATCATTGCATCAATACAGTCGGCTGTAAACTTCGCAACATGAACCAACTAATTGTCGTCGTTTTAATATTAGCTTTAGTCACTGGCTCCTTTGGTCATCCTGTGACAGAATTGAAGTCTCATGATGAGGCACCATCCAACTATATTATGAATAGAGCAAAACGAACGATTTACGAAAGTGAAAGCAGGAAATGTCCCGCTGGTTATGATGAGCAACAAACATGGATTGGTTTATATAAATGTGTAAAAAGAAATTCGTAAGTAATTTTTCTTATTTTATTTGACGTTATATACATTGCAACTATTGTATCTGTTGTATCAATTTCAATGAGTATCGTATCTAGCAGTGCTATACTGGTTTTTATGTTTGAAAAAATGATCGGGATTGACTAATTTTCATTTTATATTTCGTGACAAACATAAAACAAGACTGCGTAATATGTAAAAGTGCTGCGGAGTTCTTGGTCCCTACCTTCAGACGGCCTCTGTGGTTGGGTGGGCCGATCTAGGTCATTAGAATACAGAGGCTCTGGGTTCGAATTTCATTCATGTCTACAGCTCTGGTTGGTGGGGTCGGCGACAGTTTGTTGTAAATTTCCCGTAACACAAACGTAAATTGAGTAGCTTGGGTATATGCAAGTGTGTGTTTGTGTCTAGATAAGAAGAATAGAGTTGATCAAATTTGGTTCGAACGATATGTAGGTATTTAAGAAAAGTACTGTTGTTGTTAATACTTGCGTTTTTAGATTAGGTATCAAGGGTCTTTAGAAAAGTGTTTGTAAATATTCTATTGATTATTCTCTCTCTTTTATTTCATCATATTCCAATTAATTGGGGTCGGCACAATATGTCTTTTCTTTCCACACTCCTCTATTCTGACATACATCTTCTGTCACATCACAAATCATCATATCATTCTTCACACAATCTATCCATCTTTTTTGCTCTACTATATTTACATCCATCTTGTAGATTAACAGTCTTTTTGTCACGTGACTTTTATCCCTCTTCATTATATGCTAATGACTTCACTACACCTATGTCTTTCGTGCCTTCTGTCCTTGTGTTACCAAAAGCATTTCAATTAGTACCGCTTTCTAAACTGCGACTCTGTGTTCGTCTCAAATCCCACAGGTGTCATGTAGATATAGATTTGTATTTTGATGTGATATCTAGATTATGGTTTAGATTTGGAGATTAGTTCTAGAATAGTCTAGAAAAACTTTCAGATATAAGTCATAGAGTATCCATGTTTAATTGAGGCGTTGGCCAGAGAGCAATGCACGTTTAGGTGTTATTTTTGGCCGCATGTGCAAAATGTTATTATTATAATTAGCATGGGAAGGAAAACGTGAGGATATTTATGCAGCAAGGTTATCCATATGCTATTTATGAATATATGGAACGTAGGCCGTAAATAGGGCGGTGCCACCAGTGCCCAGGCATAGGGCGTGGAATCTGGGGGGCGAAAGAATGGCCAGACCAGACTATTATATTTTCAGTTTGCTCCTAATAAGCTCCCGCTGCGGCCCTAGTGCTCGATTCCAACACATACGTACCTATATGCCAGTGTCATCAAAAACATCTGAGAAAAATGAGAAAAAACATCGCGCTCATGTTTTTGGCGGCGCACTAGTGCATTTGTGTTTTAGTTTTTTTTTAATAGATTTTTTTCCCAAAATTTTTGATAATTGGTCCGCCAACACCAACGCCTTGTGCGTTATTTTATCACCCTGAATGAAAGAAAGAAGGCCTATACATAGCATTGCTCTAGCTAGAGCTATAATATCTAATAGAATATCTAAGAAAAACAAGGGCGCAGTTATAGAAGCTCGCATAGGGCGTATAGGCTATTACGGCACTGATGAAACATTCTCCTAAAGTTGTCTCAAGAGTGTGAAATGAATGCTCTATAAAGCAGAAATTATTATGTGGATAGCAGCTTTTTGCTGTAGTATAACTTTAAAATTATTTCTGACAACTAAACATATTTCAAAAATGGCAGTGGTCCACTTTATTATAGATGTGATTTTTTGATTTTTAAATACAATAATAAGGGATATCTAAATCCTAAATAATATTAGAAAGGCGAATTTGAGTTTATTTTGTTACGCTTTCACACTTTAATTGATCAACCGATCCTCGTGAAATTCCTTCCTTTGCATACACGTCGTCAGGGGCACACCAGCAAAAGTACTGTTCCCGAGAAACAGAAATAGCAAAGCCAAACAGAAGGCTATTCACTAACAAAAATAACATTGTCATGACAACGTATTTTTAAGATTGTTTCTGCCGCCGAACCGGTCTGGCTGTATTTGGTAAAAATGCGGCCAACGCGACTACGGATTTTCAAATTTAAGCAACTTAAATAACTAAATAACGACTTAAATGAACATTATTCAGTTAGTAATAAGAATTAAAATTAATTAGAATTCTTATATGATAGAAATACCTGCGGGTTAATTATACTATTCATTAATAACTATAATTAACGACTAAGAAATTTCTAGGAGTTTATTAATTAGCGAATCCATTAAAGTAACACTATTAGGTTTTTAGACACGTTTTCAATAGAAGAAAATGACGCAGGTTCTGTAGGTATCCAACTGTATTATAATTTCTATTTAAGTATAATGTTTTGTAAATATTTTTTATATCTTTTGCAGATTCGTTTATGACTACTGACTATGGACCGCAACAACTTAGTACATAATAGATATGGTTAAATTATTGATGTCAATTGAGGGTAATATTAGCTACTCGACATATAGTAGTCTATTTTGAATAAAGTAGCAAATGCAAGTCATAGTAGCTAAGGCAATATAGCCATTTCAAGATAAACCAGGAAATATAGGATAGCGTAACTCGTTCAAGATAAAGTATGAAATTCATGAAGAATCGAATATAGACAACTTATGATGAAGTTGGAAATGCATAAATAGCATTGAAATTCAAGATACAGTGAAACTTGGTTAAGTGGGACCTGGATAAGTGAGAAACCTCCATAGCTGGAACTCACGCCGAGGTCCCAACACTTTAGTAGTTAATTACGCCTGTTAGTGGGACTAAGCAAACCTCCATATCTGGGATTCGTTCTTTCGACTTATCATCATAGTTACCTCTATAACTGAGACAGCGTGAATTTTATATGCATAGACCTCTGTAACGGAGATAACATCGTTTTGTTTGTTTACTTACTTATTCTTATTCTACCCCCAAATCCCGCACTTAACTACGTTAGTAATTTTGGGCCTCAATGACCTCCAGATTTAATTTCACTTTACTATCATACGGATGTTTATTCGGAAAATGTCAAAACGAAAGATACAATCTTTATGCGTATGTGAAACATGGAAAGACACGCGATGAAGTCTGTTTAATTAATTCTTTGTTATATTTGTAATTAAAACTCATTTATAATGTTTACATAACATGTTATTTTATTTAATAATCACACCTCTATGACTGAAATAACCTGTATTCTGACCTCTATTAATAAGGAACCCTCTGTAAATGAGACAGGTCCGTTTCGTTCTTTACTTTTCAATACCAGGTATACTTGACACATACTGGCAAGGGATTTTTGGGTTGATTGGAAGGTTATTTGGGAATAACCATCTGCAACTGGTCAACTGACTTAATTCTGGTAAAATAACAATAATAATAATTTACTATTAATATGATTCGATGAAGTTATATTTAGCAGTAATAAGAAGGATAAATGTTTTTAATTATTAATATGATTATTTTAATGAATTACTAAGATTTATTTATATTTGTCCTTCTTGTTAATTGAGATTTTTGGAGCATTGTTACTGTTGTGTATTAAAAAAAAGAAAATTAATTGATATCTTCTATATTTTAAATACTTTATTAACACACACGTTACCAAGCTAGTCAGAGAGAAAAGAGAGAGCATAGATCATTTTGTCTTTGGTAAACTGCGAATTAAATGTTTGGATACATGACATTAAACTTATCTTTCGGATACCACAGTTACGTTTTGCGAGACTCGAATTAAAATGCCGTTGGAATGATTGTAGAGTTTATTAGAACTACACAAACACGTATAACACAGGTACAGGTCGTAACTCAATAATAAAACGCGCAAAGTCTGTCGCTAATAAATTCCCAAATGTACACACGTCACGCCCGTATCGTAATCGTCGCTTGACTGCTCTCTTCGCTCAATCAGACCATCGTTTTATACTGCACAAATGTAATGTGCCCGCTCGGCAAAGTGGACAGAATTTCCTAGAATCAGCTTGTACTTTATAATCCGTAACACCTGGCTAATGTTTCAACCGCAAGCGGCCGTAAATGAGTACAGTAGAACAGTCGTCTGTTCCCTAGCAACGTATGCCAATAAATAAGTGAACAAAAGAAGACGATCATAAAAGGATTACAATCAGTTCAAATGCCAAAAGGGTAATAATATGTGTATTTACAGTTTTGCACATGTAATTTATGTCGCTGTCGGCACCTAGGTTGTAACAGTATATTAGTAAAGAGTTTTTTGTACGAATGACAAATGTGGACGCGGCACCTATGCCAAAAATATAGGGTTTGTTAATGATGGGCAACATGTTATTAAGGGCCTTCCAATCACATTATACAATATTAATAGTACAATAGTAATAATTAATAGAACAAGTACAATAGTACACACTTGCCTGTCGTAAAACGCAGTTTATTACCTTTTCCGCATTCGGAGTTCTTTTGTTTATTTCGTGTTTAAAAATTGCAATTAGACAATAGCCTATTGTTATTGTACTTGTTTAGCCGTCGCAGGTGTGCAGATTACGTTTTCTCGGAAAACCTCAGTCAACGCGGCCATTTGTTGTATTATACATTTTACTATGAAACAATGCCCGAACGGAGGGGAGAGGCAGTCAAGCGAGGATTACGATACGAGCAAGACGTAGTTTCGATGGGCGATATAGTGATTGACTTTGCGTGTGTGATTGAATCGTGCAGTTTGTACTAGTAGTGTTTAGTTATATTTGTACATGCTATATACGTGTTTGTATAGTTCTAATAAATTCTATAGTAATTCCAACGGCATTTTAATTCGAGTCCCCGTAACAGTATTTTGCCACGACATTGTCTTCGCCGGAATCTGCTGCTAGAATTTTAAATTAACAAAATTATATTTAATAGACAGGGTTCAATTTTGTCTTTCAATTTTGCTAGAAAAAAGTAATCGTCGATTTTAGAAATTAAACAAACTACATGGTTTTGTATGACTTTTGTAACAGCTTATTTTTAACCGACTTCGAAAAAGGAGGAGGTTCTCAATTCGTCGGGATCTTTTTTTTGTTGTTGCTTTTTTTATGTATGTTCGCCGATTACTCCGTGATTTATGATCCGATTTACGTAATTCTTTTTTTGTTCGACGCGGAATAGCTTCCAATTGGTGCCCTAAAAATTTTACATAGTTTGGCCCAGTAGTTTTCATTTTATGAACATTTTTCATGGAAATAATTTTCACTCCGTTCCATATGTTCGCCGTTTACTCCGTGATTTATGATCCGATTTACGTGATTCTTTTTTTGTTCGACGCGGAATAGCTGCCATGTAGTCTCCTAAAAATTTGACATAGTTTGGTCCAGTAGTTTTCATTTTACGAACATTTTTTTGTTCCCGTTTCTTGGGACCTATATTTTTTAAGAAGCGCGGCACCATTCTTAGGTCCACCTATACATAGCTAGACACTAAAAAGTAACAAATAAAATTTAAAAACTTCGTTTAAAAAAACCGACTTCAAAAACTAAAAAACTAAAATGTATAAAATAACGTATTTCTAAAGCTATTATTATTAATATATATTATCTAAAACATCTTGAAGTCGGTGCAAAGTAAAACATAAAAATTACTATATTTTGAAAATTACCAAGTTAAATTTATAAGTTTTTGAAGTCGGTTTTTTTTATTAAACCTTTTTTAATAATTAAATTCGTTTTATTTTTCATTTTATGTCTAGTTTCTGTATAAATTGATATAAGGAAATAGATACGTCTTTGTGTTTTGGTTTTGAATCTTTTTACGTTGACTACTGACGTGTTTTAGATTTGGATCGGGTTTCTCAATGAAAAAAATAAGTAAGTTATGTTATAATATTTCGTTTACGCGATTGTATAGATAATAAAACTATGTTTTGACTGTTTTAAGCGCGGTAATTTCTCTGATTTTCATTATTCCGACTTTTGGCCAGTTTTCAGTGGCCGTGATCACGGAAAACCAACACCGCTAACTTGTTCATTTTAATAAAATTTTCTAATTTTTGATATTTTATTTAAATAAAAATAAAATTGTATTAAAATTATAAATTGCATAAATCATATCCCCCATACAAATAGCTACTATCTAAATATAATCTCGTGAGTGTCTCATCTAGGTGCAAGTACTTAGAAGCCGTGACATTGTACAGCATTGTGAATAATAATTTTGATTGTATGGAGTTAGTGATTCAACTATGTTACGTTGTACCTAGAACTGTCCATCAACGTGAGATTCGATCTAAGAAGCTGTTTGCATTAGGCAAATGTCGCGCTAACTCAGGATTACGTTGTTCGGTTCGTCGCATGATTCATTCATATAACACTCTATTGTTACGAGTTGCAGGACTCGAATTAAAATGCCGTTAGAATTACTATAGAGTTTATTACAACTTTACAAACACGTATAACACAAATACAAATATAACTGAGCACGACTAGTACAACGTAATGCACGATTCAATAACACGCGCAAAGTCCGTCACTATATAGATTACCGAATGTACAGACATCTTGTATTATTATTATCGCTTGACTGTCTCACCCTTCCTTTGAGGCATTGCTTTATACTGTAAGAATACAATATGTCTACTCGACCACGTGGACTGAATTTCCAAGAATCACACCTGGCTAATGACTACCATAAAGATTACAATACACAATAGGCTGTTTTTCCAATCTCAGTTTTTATACACAAAGTAAACAAAAGAAGACGGTCATAAAACAGTTACAATGTTATTACCGACGGGTAATAAATGTGGTTTGTTTACAGATGTGCAGGTGGCCCAAATTGTAGCAATATTATATGTTTTTCTTTTCGCAATTAAGTGTATATGGCGCCAACGAAACCGTTAAGCGAAGATTTATTATTAAAGAAAATATTGAAAATAGGTTCGCAATTGATTGATAAAAGTTCTTATCATAATCATTTCTCATAAACGCTAGCGAGAATTATAAATGAATGAAATCATTTTCTTAGAACACAGTGACGCGGCTACGTTAAACAAGACGTATGTATCCTTTTAGCATCTTAGTTTTTATCTTATATAATATATATCTTTTTTATCTTAGTTTTAGTATCTTATTATCCATCGTTTGAGATGATAAACTCAAACATATGTGGCGACTCCAACCGAATAAAACGATAATTAGTAAAATCCAGTTTTTGAAAAAAAAAATATAACCAAATAACAACTCTAACTGCTATAATAATCGAGCTATATAAGAGAATTTGGTATCAGCGGGTGCAAAAACTAAAAATCTGATTAGATGTAAAAATTTAAATAGCAGGATGACCAAAGAAATGTAATTTTTTTAGCAGGAGGTCAGCAGACAGGCAGACGGCCCACTTGATGGAAAGCGGTTACCATCGCCTATGGACATTTGCAACACCAAAGGTGCTACAAATGCGCTGCTGCTCTCTTAAGGAAGACTGGAACCTGGTCACTAATGCCGGAACACAACTCAAGATTGATATGGCGACATACTTTGTACCAGGGGTGGTTGCCATCCAGTCGGGCAAATGCCCTACCACCTGGCTGTGGGTTGTTTTGTCGCCTCTTACGACAGGCCGCCCGGCCGCAGGAAATTGTATTCTTTCTCCGTTCCTGCACGGATAGATATATACAAATAGGTACTGAAGAAAAGTGTGTCTTTCTAGCACACACACTGATAAGGTGGTTAAATGATTGTGGACTGTATATAGAAGATAATTCTGGTTTATTTGAAGTTATGTTTATACTGTTACAACTCTGGTTCCGACAAAAACAAAATCCACCTGCATATCTGAAACAAAGCACATTTATTACCAGTCGGAATTTGAAGTAATAACATTTAAATTCTTTTATGGTCGTCTTCTTTTGTTTACTTTAAAATGCCGTTAAAATTAGGTACTATAGAGTTTATTAGAACTACACAAACACGTACAACACAGGTACAAATATAACCAAACATAACAAGTCCAAACGTAATGTAGAAGGTCGTAATTCGATAACACGCGCAAAGTCCATCACTTATTAGATTACCGGTTGTAGTACACGCGTCTTGCTTCACTCGTGGTTATCGTTCGACTGCCACGTCCCTCAATCGAGGCATTGCTTCATTATGCACAGATGCAATAGGTCTACCCGACCGCGTGGACCGAATTTCCTAGAATTAGTTTGTACTTTAAATTCCGACACACCTGGCTAATGACTGCCATAAAAAGGTTACAATACACAATGTGCTGTTTTCTAATCACAAATTTTAAATACAAAGTAAACAAAAGAAGTCCAAATGCCGAAAGGTAATAAAACGTGTTTCTACAGGTATGCAGGTGTGAATTTGTCTTTGTCGGCGTCTAGGCCGTAACAATATTATAAAGAGGTAAACTTTGTGTGTTCGTGACGTTGTAATCTGTGGATCTACTGAACCGATTTTGAAAATTCTTTTTCTTTTGTGTTGCCAGCAGTCGCTACAAAATATCATTCGAAGAAAGGGGCTTCCCCAAATTCGTCACAGAATAAGTAATGAAAAATTCCGTGCTGTCTTCAATCGGTCCGAATTTGTAGTTGCAATACAAATATGAAGTGGTTCAAATATTTATATTATTTATTGTGAAATTTTGCCGCCCCTAAAAAGTGCCGCCCGGGGTGGGCCGCCCCTTACGCCCCCACTACGCTGCTCCACCGATGTGTACATATTATGGCGATGGTATATATTTGAGGCAGTCTTTATTAAGTCGAGTGTTCAAGGCTACACAACGTCTTGTTGAAGTATCGTGGCATTAAAATATTATTTTAAATATCAATATACAATTAATTTAGCAATATGAAGCAAGTTATCTACATAATTTTAATATTAAATCTAGTGAGTGTACTCTGCCATCCTAGGGCAGAGTTGAGTTCCCATGATGAACCAATGGCACAGCATATTATAAATAGAGAAAGACGATCAGTCATAATAAGCGAAAATAGTAGATGCCCGTATGGATATGAAGAATATAAAACATGGTTTGGTTTATACAGATGTGTGAAAACAATTACGTAAGTTATATTGTTTTTATTTATTTAAAACTAGTGTTTGCTACTTTACAACATTATATTGTCATAAATCACGTCATTCGCCTTACATACGTCTAAACATCAACAACTAATACATACATACATAACTTCAAGCCAGGTCCTTTGCGGGGTAGGCACGAACACCGGAGCGCCATTCAGGCTTATTCTTACACACCTCACTTGCTTCTTTGACAGTCATAGCTCTTGTCAACAAATAATAATTGCTATATAAAGTCTTAAACGATAAAAAACATGTAAAACCATAAAATATAAATGTAAAATCGTAACAGACTTTTAAATTTAATATATCAACAAAACAATTAGCAGGCATTGGTTAATAACACTCGTGGTAGCGTAATAGGTAACGCACGCGTCCAGAACTCAAAGGGCGCGTGTTCGATCCTGGCCGGAACGCATGCACCACTTAGCCAGTTTTCTGACCTAATGTGCATATTGTTACAATTACTACGTTCTAATAACGGTGAAGGAAAACATCGTGATCCAACCTGCACACCGAGATAACCGATGTGTCCAACCTGCCAAGCCGCCTTAGACAAGCGTGGCGGGTATACTGTCCGTTCCCCCTATAATGGGAGGCTCGAGCCCAGCAGTGGGACATTTATAGGCTGTTATTATATTATTATCCGTGCAGAAACGGAGAAAGAATACAATTTCCTGCGGCCAGTAGAGTAAGAAACCATTTTTATAGAGCAGTTAATTTCCAACAAAAATTTGTATTGCGCATTTTGTAAAAGTCATTTATTGTCGAGTTATAAAATTCATAAACAAAAATGAAATTTGTCTTAAAATAATCAAAATTAAATCCTTAATATCTTTCAAATGGTGAGGTGTACGGAAAAAATATAAGATACCTTTTTTGTAGAGCATTAAATTTCCGAAAAAAAATTATCGGAACATTTTTCTGTTCAATCGATAAATGATGAGGTATGAATTTTTTTCTATTGGACTGAGAAAAAAATACAAAACTGCGATGCGGAGGATCTTCCTATTAAAATAAAGAGCTCATGCTTGGTGAGAATTTTCGTAAGGTGTCTAGCAACCGATATTTACGTGTCACTTGTAAAAAAAAAAAAAAATTTGATCCACCCTAATATATATATTATACTAGCGGCCCCAGCAGACGTTGTCCTGCTTTGAAAAAATAAAAATCTAGAACCCGATCCCAGCGCCACCTACCGGTTCCAATTGTGGATTTAAACCATCCGGGGACCCACTCAAATACACAAAACAAAATCACCAAAATCGCTCCCGGTGATTAGGAGGATTCTAGAACCCGATCTCAGCGCCACCTACCGGTTCCAACGGTATAAAAACTATCCTATCTTTCAAGTTGGATCAAACTGCACACGGTGTGCAAATTTGATTAAAATCGGTTGAGTAGTTTAGGAGTCCATCGCGGACAAACATCGTGACAGGAGATTTATATATATTAAGATATGTGTCGTAAATGGTTTAAAGAAACAGACAAAAATGCTTTTGAAATTAATTATTCGGTAAGCGAGTATCGATCGATAGTTGTAGCATTCAACATGATTGTTCTCTGGTTAGCGAGTTTCTTATAATATGGTACTACCATGTTATACTACATAAAAAGATAATAAGTAAAATTCGACTTATTGAAGTGATAACTTCTTATGGGAGGGTAAACCACTTCGTTACGTAAGGCTTTGCAGCGCCAGTCTGTCTGGCTTGCCTTTCTCTCACGTATACGGCAGCGTAAGCAGGCTAATTCTTTTTTAGTTTAATTTTTGTCTTTAAAGATGTTGAGGCCCAACACAGCCAGCCGCCTTTATTTAATACAATGTATGATATTTTTTAACCCGGGAATCCCGCGGGGATTATCCCGGGAGCACTTTGAAGATGTTCGGATGCATAAAAATTAGGTTATTCCGACACAGTCTCCACTGAAGCTATAGCTTACATTTTTTTTAATTCTGTGAATTTAGTGTCCCGGGAATTCCGCGGCAATTTTAAGTCAAGCGTGGATCAAGTCAAGATGATAAAAAAAAAATTAACATTAAAATTGGTTAATCCTAGATCACTTCCATTAGGGAACGCTCCCAAAAAATATATGGCCACGTTGCCTAATTAAATGGTAACGCTATTTATTTTGGTTGCGTCAGACACCTGCCAGATATTGGCTTTTTATCTGTAATAGCAATTTATCTTATTTCCTGAGTTGAGTCACGGTGACGCATACTACTACATATTTATTCGCGACCTCGAAATGTCGTTACACAAATTATTGTACGCATGGTCTTTCGTGGAAGTCTAACAATAGTGTTTAATGTAAATGAATGTATCAGAGAAAATCCCACCTGTAAATACAGGTGAGGCATTCTTCACTGTTTTTCCTGTCTTCAAGTCTCGTGTGAATAGGTACCGTTGTTACGAGTGCGGGACTCCAATCAAAATGCTGTTAGAATTATCATACAATTTATTAGAACTACACAAACACGTATGACACACGTACAAATATAACTGGACACAACAAGTCCAGACGTAATGCAGAAGGTCGTAATTCAATAACACGCGCAAAATCCGTCACTTATTAGATTCCCGGTTGTAGTACACACGTCTCGTTTCGTGGTTCTCGCTCGACTCGCTCCCCCCTCCATCAGGTCATCGTTTTATACTGCGCAACTGCAATGTCCCCGTATCTAAGTTGACTTAATCCGACACACCTGGCTAATGACTACCATAAAAGATTGCAATACAACAATGGGCTGTTTTCTAATCACAACTTTTAAACACAACGTAAACAAAAGAAGACGACCAGAAAAGAATTTAAACGTTATTAGTTCATATGCCGACGGATAATAAATGTGCTTTGTCTCAGATATGCAGGTGGTTTTTTTTTTTTGGCGGAACCAGAGTTGTAACAATATAATTCTTCTATACGAGTATATAAAGAAAGAAAGAAAGAAAAAATATTTATTTCTAAAAATGCGACACTTGAACAACGATTTATAATAAATAATAATAATAATAACATTGAAATTGTGTGCCGCAATTCGCGAAATGAGGTTGGCACTCAGTTTTTTGCTGTGCCGAAACATACTCCGACACAGCACTGATTTTCAGTGCCCACCTCCTTAATTACCAAGTTATGTGACCCACGGTAAAAGCAAATTAAATAAAACTAAATTATAATCAACATATAAAATAAAAAACTAAAAATAAGTACCTAAAAAATTAAAGTATCCTAAATAGAGCACTTATTATATACACATGTTACATAATATGAAACATGTGGTAAACAAAAGTATAAAGATCAAATCACATTCAGGCCAAATAACATAATATTTTGATATTCGATGTTGCAGGTAAATAAATCACAAATACTTTATAATTTATTAATTTGTATATACTATATTTGTAGATCTATGCATGCAATAAATATATAAATATTTATGAACTAATTAGTTTTTATTATATGTGGGGTCTTCTTTTTGCAACTTAAGTAGGTTTCTCTTATAATGAAATTTGAAAGAATGTAGTGTTTTCAGGTCTCTTATGGGTGGAGGAATATCATTCCAGCATTTAGTAGCAGCATATTTGAAACATCCTCTAAATGCGCTAGTCTTATGCTTAGCTGTTACTAAGGGCCTGATAACAGAGCGAATGGTACATTCCTGTGATCTTTTTTGTCTCCATCCTATTTTGCTATATAAGTAAATAGGTTTCTGAGAAGATATCACTCCAAATAATAGACATGCTAAGTGTAATTTTCTCCGAGCTGCCATTTTTAGAATATTGTGATTGTTAAGGAATGGTGTTATATGGCTTGTCCGAGGAATCTGAAAGCAATACCGAGCACATGCATTTTGTATGCGTTGTATAAGATTTTCAGTTCTCGTAAGTAAACATGGTCCGTACACTGTGTCACAATAATTGAGTTTAGACAGTACTAAGCTTTCTACCAATCTTTTCCTAACTTCCTCGTTAATATACGGCCTGATACTATACAAAATCTTTAACCTATAAAAGCAATTTTTAATCACATCATTAGTATGTTTTTCAAAACGAAGCTCCGAATCAATTATAAGCCCTAAGCTACGAGCGGTGTCAACCCTTGCAATTGGTTCATTTTTTACAATAATTATAGGATTAAGTTCTTTGATAATTTTAACCTGATGACGGCTGCCAAGAATCAAGAACTTCGATTTTAAAGGATTAAGTACTAATGAATTTGATTCTGACCATTCCATAATTCTGTTAAGATCGCTGTTAATGTTTTCAACTGCTTTGTCTATTTCATTTGGACTGAAATGTATGTAAAGCTGAATATCATCTGCATATATATGAAATTTACAGTTACGTATACACTTGGCTATATCGGCAGTATAAATGATAAATAACAATGGTCCTAATATTGAGCCTTGAGGGACTCCTCTAGCAAGGTGCATCGGACTTGACACAATAAATGTTCCATCTGGCTTCTGTATTTCAACATGTTGTCTTCTATTTTCTAGATAACTATGAAACCATTCTATAGTATCACTTGTGAATCCATAATATTCCAGCTTGGATAGAAGTAAATTTGTGTTAATGGCGTCAAATGCCCTAGAATAGTCTAAAAGAACAAGAATTGTAGCCTGTCCCTGATCACGAGCCTCTGTTACATTGCCTATCACATCACATAGGGCTGTTGCCGTACCATATCCCTTTCTAAAACCTGATTGGTAATCAGGTAATATATTATTACTTTCTAAATATTCAGTAACTTGTAGGTGCACTACCCTTTCCAGAACTTTGGAGAGGTATGGCAGTATACTGACAGGACGGAGATCTTTACAACTAGCTGGGTTATTTTTTTTTGGGATTGGACGAACAATAGCTTGTCGCCATAAGTCTGGGAATGTTCTTGAACTAATTGAAAAATTGATAATATGAGTTAATGTATTTAATGAGTTGGGCATTGTTAATTTAAACATTTCTATATTTATTTTGTCTACTCCAAAGGCATTTGATTTTAATGAATTAATAATATGTCGTACTTTATCTTGTGTAGTAGCATTTAAAGAAAAACTAGTTTGACTATATTTATGAAACTGAAAATATTTTAACTGCTCTAAGTTAACAATGTTATATGTGACTGAACTCTTCTTAAACGGTTTGACCGATTTTGATGACATTTTGTGTGTCTTCAAGTGGATTCGAGAATCGTTTAGACTCACAATTGGACCCGGTAGGTGGCGCTAGAATCGAGATTTTTATTTTTCGGACCAGGACAGCGTCTGTCGGGGCCGGTAGTTAGTATATGAATGATTAATGTATGCTAGTTTGAAAATAACCTTCAAAAGCGTCTCCCGTTTTTCTAAATGTCGCTTAAAAACCATAAATAGTTCATCACTCGATATTATGTGTTAAATACTATTTGCAAATAATTTGTATTTGTTAATATTTGATTTTGTCGTTTTTTCCAGGTCAGAACCCAATTATTACGATTAGTAAACATAATTTTCAAAAAAGTACAACAGAAAAGAAGGCAATTATTTGATGTGCTAATTATTAAGAGAATTCATCTACTCGATCTACTCAAAATAAGTCCTATACAGGCCAGATAAGTTATTCAAAGTCAAAAAAAGAATAAAGAAACATGGATATAGAAACATCATTTCAACCTTAAATCCCGGTTATGTTTGGAACATCCACTTCGGAGCTGGAGGTCCGCCTTCTTGGGCGGTAGTTCGATACAAACACCGTAGGCTACGTATGGCGTGACGCTGTCATAAAAATGGACTATAGTGGTCTCTCTCAGACACCTAAAATAATAGCACATAAATTTCCCACTGCTGGGCTCTGGGCTTTGGCTACTGGCTTAGGTTAGAAAACTGCCTAAGTGGTGTTTGTGATCCGGCCAAGATTCGAACCTGCGCCCTTTGGTGTTTCGCTACCACGACTAAACTCAGGTATCTGACGCGGCGTAAATATTCGTTGTGCGACGTCCATACGTCGTCTGCTGTAATTTCAGCGTAAAGACGTCAATTCGGGTCCACAACGAGGTGATCTCTAGCAGCCTGTCACAGATACTGCAGTCATATTGATTTCTTCGTCAGCTCCGTTTGTGCTGCCCCAAGCACAAGCCACGAAAGAAGGGAAAGCCCATCAGGACCATAGAATCAATCAATCATTCTTTATTTGCAAAACATATGTACATGAATAGGAATTACATAGGTATGCAGGTTTTATCCGTGCAGGGACGGAGAAAGAATACAATATCCTGCGGCCGGGCGGCCTGTCGTAAGTGGCAACAAAACAACCCACAGCCAGGTGGTAGGGCATTTGCCCGACTGGATGGCTACCGCCCCTGGTCTAAAGTATGCCGCCATAACAACCTTGAGTTGTGTTCCGGCATTAGTGACCAGGTTCCAGTCTCCCTTAAGAGAGCAGCAGCATTTGTAGCACCTTTGGTGTTGCAAATGTCCATAGGCGATGGTAACCGCTTTCCATCAAGTGGGCCGTCTGCCTGTCTGCTTAACTCCTTCAATAAAAAAAAACCTAATATAAAGTGTCCAGTACCTTTGTTTAGTCATTTACATGACGTGCATTTGCACGTCTTAGTAATTACTTCATTCACTAAATGTCTTCCAAATTAATTATTAGCCAAATTAATTTCAGTAAGTAAACATGTCAAATAAATGTTAAAATTATTAAAAACATGTTAAAGTATTTATTTAATTTTAAAATTTCAATGTCATTATAAAACTATGTTTTAACGGTTTTAAGCGCGCTAATTTATTTGATTTTGGTTAGTCCGACGTTTCGGCCGCTTTCAGTGGCCGTGGTCACGGACGACAAGGATGTCATTTGTCCAACGAGTATTGTTAAAGTTTTATTTAGCCTACCGCCAACTTGTTCATTTTAATTATTTAGTTTTAATTTTGTTTATGGTTATTATTTACTCTATGGGAGCCTAATCTAATTTACCACCGCTTCACAACATGTGGTGGTATGAAGAGAAGAAGCGGCGCAAGAAACTCTTCAGCAAACATGCTTAGTTCTAAAATTTTATATAATATTAAAATGGGTGGTAGGAAAAATAAAGCAATTATCAGTCAAGTTGGTTTGTGTTCCGTTGCAACGGAAATCAAATAAATTACTGCGCTTAAAACCGTTAAAACGTAGATTTATTATGTATACAAATCGCGAAAACATAAGAAAAAAATATTTCAATGTCATTATCTTATTTTATTGTATTATTATTAATATATTTGTCTACGCTGTAATATAATGTATCAAATAAAAAAAATCATGTAAGGTTTGAACCGTTTAAGTGGTAGCTTGCTTCGTAGAAGACTTAAGACAAACTCATTAACGTGTAACAATTAATTTATTATGTCAATTATTTTTAGTGAGTAGTTTTTTACAAGGCAACTAAAATTAGTAGTAAGTAATTTAAGTGCAGCTAGATTTTTTAAATGTATCCGCAAACTTGAGTTCAGTAACAATGAGCGCCAGGGGGACCTACCCTTACTTTAAATTAGGGTGATGTATTGGATTCGGGCAGTACATTTAAATATTTTTAATCTTTTACAAGATTTTATTGTGGCTTTAACCAATTTTTATTAGATTTAAGAAATTTGTATTATTTAATGTATATTACTAAAAGTATTAATACAAAGTGCAATATTCTATTTTACTGATTTAAAGAATATAAGTTATAGAATACCTAGAATTATATTTTTACTCGGAAATTACTCCTAGTTTATCCTTCCATTGTATTATGCATAGAGATCTAATACAGCTCAGGAAACATATTAATTCAATAAATTTTATAATTTTGTAAAAAAAAATTAATCATAATGAATTATTATTATAATATGTATAAACATATTATAATAATAATTCATTTTATAAAAAATGAGCATGAAATATCTTTTCCAAAAACATTTGATGTCTTGAAAAGTGAAATGCCTATGTTGAAAATGTCGCTATGGACGATATTGTTATGAGTAGCGAGACTCGAATTAAAATGCCGTTAGAATTACTATAGAGTTTATTAGAACTATACAAACACGTATAACACAGGTATAAATATAACCGAATACAACAAGTCCAAACGTAATGCAGAAGGTCGTAATTCTATAAAACGCGCAAAGTCCGTCACATATTAGATTCCCGATTGTAGTATACATGTGTTGTTTCGCTCGTGGTTATCGCTCGACTGCCACCCCCCCTCCATCAGGTCGTCGTTTTATACTGCGCAACTGCAATGTCCCCAAATGTAAGTCTACTTAATCCGACACACCTGGCTAATGACTGCCATTAAAGATTACAATACAACAATAGGCCGTATGCCAATATTTAAACAAAAGAAGACGACCATAAAAGAAATTAAATGTTATTAGGTCAAATGCCGACGGGTAATAGATGTGCTTTCTTTCAGATATGCAGGTGGATTTTGTTTTTGTCGGTACCTGAGTCGTTACAATATTTTATACTAAGGAGAGAAAATATATCGGCTGATAGTCGGTTCATATATCTTACTATCCACTCACTTGTCTCACTATGGGTTGAATTTAAACAAAAGCTGCTTATGTCAAATATTAACCACTTATTGACTGACTGGTTAATATTTGACATAAGGCAAATGAACAGTTGATTAGATGTAGGAACGGGCCACAAGTGGACCGATCTAATCTTTTGAGATTAGATCGGTATCTGTATTTGAAGAAATTAAATCAGGGACCCAATTCTGCTAATGCAATCCTGGCATTGCGAAGTTAGAATTGGCCCCCATAGATGGTGCTATGATAAAATACGGTTTTTAAAACATTGTTCATAATAAGTGGTCCATGAAAGGCAATAATTATATTGTTGATATTATGAATTATAAAAAAAAACGCGTGTGTTAGGTTAATCTAATGTTTGGTACATTATATTGTTTATAACCTTCTTTAAATTTTAATGTAGTGTATAAAAACATGGGACAATAACACAGTATATATGTTATTAATCCAAAAGTCGGAATCTATAACCATTAAAATTTAAAAAAGTAATGATGGTCTGTTATGTTTTCACGACTATAAAAGCAGAAGGTTCGGCCGCCATGATTGATTATCAATCCAGCCGTCGAACAGAGCTCCGAAGTCACGACACCTGCTAAGAAGTTAAGTAAATTATTGTTCTTATTATATACCTATACCAATTTGAATTATGTACAAATACAATTGTTACTATGTTTGAACTCATAATTGATTTATAGATTATGTATCAATAAATTAGTAACTATTTAAAAATTGAAAATATTTTAATTTGCGAGTAACTAGCAGCCATCTGCGAAGTTGTCTGTGTGCCATAATTATTAGCAATATGATACGATACTGAGTAGATTTGTAATATACTAAAGACAGCCCATAAGCGTCACGTCATTTATAGGGGAACAAACAGTATACCCGCCACGCTTGTCCAAGACAGATTGGCGGGTTTGACACATCGGTTATCTCGATGTGCAGGTTGCATCAGATGTTTTCCTTCACCGTTGTTAGCACGTGTTAATTGTAACAACATGCACATTAGGTCAGAAAACTGCCTAAGTGGTGCATGAGTTCCGGCCAGGATCGAACCCGCGTCCTTGGAGTCTAGGATGCGTAAACTAGCCAGAATCTACCACGGCTAGATATATTCACAGCTACAGAATGTATTATTATTTAAATCAAAATTTTAATATTTAAATTATACAAATTTGTGGTGTAACAAATTATATTATTTATTTAACAAATTGTTTGTCGGTATTATTCATTGCGTAACTTCCTTATTTAATACTAGAACTAAAGTATTTGTAATGGAAATAAGTATTGCATAATATTATTTATTATCTACTTTGTTTACAATAACACACTAAACTGGCTAAGTGCATAAAGTAACAGACTGGCGTCCTATAGCCATGGTGTGATTTACACTCAAACACTCGAGACTGAGAGTTCCAATGGCCCACATCTAGAGAATACAATCCCGAGCATGTTTTTCGATCCCAGGATTACGGGGCTAACCCGGGATAAGACTATGTGGTTTCTAATTTTTTTTTTTTTTTTTTGTAATTTATTGATGCACTGAACAAATTACAATCATTACAAAACCATACTAAACTAAAATATAAACATCAATCTGGATTGCAATCCACAAATAAGTGCATACATAAAATACTATAAATAGACTGACTTACTTATAACTAAATATTATGAGTGTTTGTTGACAAGTTTATCTTAAATGGATTATAACTACTATTACTGTTGTCTGTATTACTATTATCTGTTTTATAAATATACTAAGAGTCGTCGAGGATATTTTTTAAAATTTTACAATATTTATTGAAATTTGGTTCGAATATATCAATATCTTTACTGTTACCTGCCACCACATTGTAATAACGAGCCATTCTGACAATGGGATTGAAGTAAGATATATTGTTTTTATGGACTTCTAAAGCGAAAATATTAGTACTGTGTGATCTTCGGGCAGTAAATCTTATGTTGAAAGATATTTGAGAAATTAAATCAGGACAGTCTATTATCGAGTGTATAATTTTATATAAATAGATTAAGTCAAAATATTTGCGGCGGAATGATAATATAACTGTTTTGCATTCCAACAAAACAGGTATTGTGTTGAATGAGACACAGTGTTGATTGAAGAAAGCATGTAAGAATTTGCCCTTATTTGATATTTATAGCATAAAAACTCACCAATTTCACCATGATTATATACCTCTTTCTTTCACTCACCAGCATGCCATCTCTTTCCTTTATGTGACAGATGTAAGTAACTGTCAATTCATATAGTCTTCAGCACATCAGCAAGAAACTTGATGCAACACTGTGTCTCATTCAACACATAATACCTGTTTTGTTGGAATGCAAAACAGTTATATTATGTGTCTCTGTCGACACAGTGTTGATTGAAGACCTGTTTATTCTCTGCTGGTGAAATCCAAGTAATACAATGCATATGATGATTAGAAATTTAAAAATATCTCCTGTAAGAGATATTTTTCATACACAGTATATCAGATTTCCCTTAAAAATTTTA
Organism: Dendrolimus pini; assembly: GCA_949752895.1. NCBI lineage: Eukaryota > Metazoa > Arthropoda > Insecta > Lepidoptera > Lasiocampidae > Dendrolimus > Dendrolimus pini. The sequence continues at coordinate 11,949,995 of OX457150.1, forward strand.
ATTAGTCTGTGAAGGAAAATAAAAAATTAATACTAATGACTTCACAATTTCCAACAATATTAATTAATATTATTATATGAATATAGTCCCTCTGTCTCCCTGGGTTTGCTGGAAGAAAACTCTCTTTGGACTTGTTAATCTTGTTTTGGTACATCACCACTCTGTAGTTTTATATGTAACTATTCTGTGTACAATAAACAAAGAAAGAATAATAATCCTCATATCTGAAATCAATTATTATTTTAAAGAAACTGTTGATAAGATGATAAGGTATCAAAGTTCCTTGGTAAGAACCTATTTTATGAATCTTCCAATAAAAATGGAAAACCTAAAGATAAACATAACTAAAGAGTCTTAATAACAACTAAAATTAGTTTATAGCTAATCTTGACTAGATCTGATAGCATAAAAAGAAATATTTGTATGTTTCAATACTTATAAGATTCTTCCGCCATCCCTTGTACTGATTTATTTTATAACCAACTTTTTGTATCAACATCTAGCTAATAGATACTATGTCTACTATACTATATATTTACAAAAGAATTATATATATTCTATACAATGTATCTGAAAACAGTAATTATGTTTCTTTAAGCAATATTTTATCTTTTAGGAAAATGATAGAAATGTATAAACTTGTACTCATTTTCTATCTAGGCCTCTGGACCTCTTAGGTACTGTTATGAAATGTTTAATGTGTATGACAGGACAAAACAATCATTTTGGTGTTTCTGTCACATCCAGCTAGACTGCTTATTATACATACATACATACATTACTTCACGCCAGGTCCCTTGCGGGGTAGGCACGAACAACAGAGCGCCATTTAGGCTTATTCTTACACACCTCACTTACTGCTTATTATCTTATCTATAATCTTTTTATTAAACAAAATTGTGGACCAGCCAATAGTTTTGATTGTCTGAGGATGTCCTGGTGTCAACACATCATAGATTCTACAACCTGAGGCAAGTAGTAGTAGGCCACTACTATAGCCATATCCAGCTACTAATATGAAATGATATATATGTAATTTTATTTATTTATTTTAATTTTGTCAAATAGAAAAGCTAATATTCCAGACAGATAGTATTTTTAGTTTCTGGTTTAACAACTAAAATGGTCTTAAGTATTTGATGATCATCTTATATCTCTGCTAATCTTATTATATGATAGATAGACACTTTAATTTATACCATTACCAAAACTAAGAACAAGTAATATATGTTAGCCTTTCAAAAATTATCTTTGGCAATTTCTATTGTAGAAATATAGTAATTGTAGTGGTAAGTATTATTAAATAGGTGTCTGCCAACTACTTTTGATAAGCTTTGCTATTTGTGATTCAGTAAGAGACTTGACCATTCAAATTTTAACTTTTTAATCAAAAAGGGGCCATCTATCTGTCTGTGCTGCCCCTCTACTGAGTTCTTCCTCCTGTCTTAAACGAGAATTGTTAATAATCTTTGCTTTCAAGTTCGGTCTCCGAAAGCCCTTGTTCTATTCTGGTATTAATAAAAGAAAATTTCCCTCTAACCTAGTTCAAGTAAGTAAGTATTCTATTAAGTTAGGTGGGGAGAATTGCCAAGCCCAGCTGAAAGTCCCATTTCTACCGAATACATTATAGAAAATTGAGCACAGATGTCTGGGGTCGCTTATACATACTTTGATGGAAATAAGTCCATGCCTTGGATGCTCCGAATTTTGAACATAGCCTCCATGGCCTGGAGCAGAAGAGGCCACCTCAGAACTTTAGGATCATTTGACATTTCGCTTATTGTTCAGTTTAGCTTCCCTGGGAGCTAAGTGGCAGAGAAAGAGAGTTACGCTGGATTGTTCTGTGAGATTCAACAATCTGGTAGGCATCTTTATTTATTTACTTTATTATTTTATTTTATTTTTTTAGGTTAAAGGATTACGTCCTTTTCTCACCATGTATTACAATATGCACCTCTTTGAGTCATCCACTGACCATTTATTGTTACAAACATAGTATACATCTCTTTCGCCTTTGAACTCCAAGGCATTGATTACGAGCCCACTTTCCATTCGGTGAGCAAATTTTGTTTAGCTGCACACCCCAACCTGAATTTGAGGTCAAAAGACTGAATAATACACTTATTTGACCACTCGTTCTGAGATCTGCTCTCCTCTGACCAACCTTATTTCAGGTCTTGCTAAACAGTAGGGATAGATATTCCCTCTTGGCCTGCTCTGTTTGAATAATTTTAGGCACATTTGCAGTGATTGTGAAGTCAATACTTTAAAATTGCATAGTATGCAAATCTCAATTTAGTCATAACCCCTTTAGGAGTAGTAATATGTGTATTCCACATGTTTGAACTCACAAATGTTTATTTTTTATATATATATAATATATATATATATTTTATGGTCTATATGACAATTTCACTTTGTCTCGCCTGGTGTCCCAAACAGTTATAACAATAGGGAAACAGACCTTAGGCATTGTAGCAAATAATTTGATCCCACCCGGGGTCTAATGCTCACATGGCGATGGTTGTAAGACAGATTTTTTGATGACTTATATGCCCTGCTCGTATCCAACATTCTCAGAGTTTCTGCAACCTGAGAATCGAGGACCATCCGTCCTGATTGACTATAGGGTAATTGGGTATGGTGTGTATATGATTTCTGTAATCCGTCTAGCTAGCAAACACTCTTATGGAAAATGTTAAGCCACAAGAAAGAGCAATTAAGAAATTAATTAATTAAGTTTCCAGCCTTTAAAAATCAATTGATATACCTTTTATCATCTTACAGAATGTCACAGTCTCATAGCATAGATGATCTGACTTATGATACTATAAATTTGTATAAATAAGGTCTAAAATTAGTATACAAATAAACCACTACTTTGCTGTTTTAACATTAATCAAACTAATTTTTTTTAATGTTTTTATAATATTAAGATGATAAGCTGTTATCTTAACCCCTGCTTCTTCACATGTAATTAATAGCATTACTTATTGTTATGTGTAACTAAACTTTGCTGGAAACCACTCAGAGGAATGTCCTTCTGAGGTTTAACTATTGGTAAGTGAAAATATGTCTGTTGTCACTAACCAATATATCTGAAGTTTAAATAATTCATCTATTTGTAATATAAAATATTTACAATATATTACATATGAATTGATTGACCTCTGAGGTCCAAGGGGAAGAAATCAACATCTGACTTCTTTATCAAAAGGCATCTGAATGCAGATCTTTTGATGGAGTCTGTTATATTCACTACTTTTAATAGGTGAATTCTTTTCTCATTATGTGTTGTGTAGTATAAACAGTTTACACTAAGATTTATAAACTTGGCTGTCTAATTAGTAAGACTTAGATCACTTGTCATTTAAGACATTAGATGTGTATGTACTTTTTAACTTAAAGTAGCTACTTATCTTTAAACTCTAATCACCCTTGTAAGGCACTCAATTATGCTATAATAAGTTGTACAACATCAGGACAAAAACATAGTCTTGACTACAAATAATTTGCCATGTAGTCTCTATTTAATTATGGGACATTGGTCCCACTGACTTATTAATTCTGTCAATGAGTAATGTACAAATTACTAAGCTTTGGTGAAAATCAGTTGTGGTGCCTCCTGTAAGGACTTAACTTACAAGCCCTTGTCTAGAAGACCCGTGTTCGGGTGGGTTATAGTCACACGGCACACGTATACACCATGAACAGATCCGCTTCGCTTCGCACCCGCCTTAGACTTCATGGTTATTTTATTATTATTTTATAACCACCCAAGTTATCTTTTATATCTCAAATAATAAGTGCATGTGCCGTCTATCTATACCACACCCCAGTGTTTTATCACTGAATTATAAAAATTGTACAACTTCAGCCAGCAGCAGCTGGATGTTTATCCAGCTATAGCCTTTGTTCAGAAATTGTCATTGTTCTAGAATATTATAAAAAACCAATTTGTCCACAATAGTTCTGCACCGATATGTGGTCTTCTTTTACATTACAAGGAAAAATATTATGTCTTAGCACAACAGAAGTTGTGATAAACGTCCTTTCAATCATATAATCAAAATTTAATTTTAATCGCAACTCTTGGTTAGCTTATAAACAACCGGTTTACTAACCTCGGTGTCTTATTATATACTGAGATTTTCAGTTAGGTGTTTAAAACAAGTCAAATCTTGTTTGAAAACTCGTAATTGTACTTACATTTCTTGTTCAGTGGAATAAGGCAATATACTTTTCCCTTCGTCCGAGCTTGAAAAAAAAGAGGATAATTCATCGTAATTGGTTTCACTCGAAAAGCTGTTAATAGCAGAAATCACCAAAGATTTCGAATGTTGCACATTCCACCTGAACTTGCTTTTGTACTTATATAACACAATGAAAAGACGAATAGTAAGTGTTATAATGAAATACTATATTATATATTATCACTGTGTTCTCAACACTTCAAAATTCAATTAATATTGAATAGTTTTAACACTTGAAATAATTTACAAATTTTGCAATGTTTTACCGGCAAAATTTTACAATGCATATGAATTGACAGTTACTTACATCTGTCACATAAAGGAAAGAGATGGCATGCTGGTGAGTGAAAGAAAGAGGTATATAATCATGGTGAAATTGGTGAGTTTTTATGCTATAAATATCAAATAAGGGCAAATTCTTACATGCTTTCTTCAATCAACACTGTGTCGACAGAGACACATAATGATTTAATTTGAAAGACAGCTAGCCTGTCTTCATAGTTAAGTTTATTACGTCCGGCCTTAAGCCTATATGTTAGAATTCTAAGACACTTTTTCTGTACTCTTTCAATCTCATCTATATGAACACCATAAAACGGGGACCAAACAGGCGTCGCATATTCCAATAAACTTCTTACAAGTGAAAAAAATAGATACAATACAGAACGAGAAGTTTTAAATTCCTTAGTTGACCTGAGAATAAAGCCTAAAAGCTGGTTAGCTCTAGCGGTTATATATTGGTAGTGCGCGCGAAACGAAAGCTTATCATCAAATACTACACCTAAATCTTTAGCAGTACAGGATCTAGTTAATATACAATTGTTTAAGAAATAATTATTAATAATTTTATGACGCTTATTTGTAAAGGAAATCACAAAACACTTATTGATATTTAAATACATATGATTTGAATCACACCATTTAGATAAAGTGTGTAAGTCTTGTTGAAGTAGGGCACAGTCAGTTGGACTAGAAATTTTGTGAAAAATTTTCAAGTCATCTGCGTATAGCAGATGATTACATGCCAGATGTTCCGTTAAATCATTTACAAAAATTGTGAAAAGCAAGGGTCCGAGAAGGGACCCCTGTGGCACGCCTGAAGTTACAGTAAAAGGTGTGGATAAGTAACCTTTTAAAGCGACCAACTGACTTCTATTGATGAGGTAAGAGGAAATCCATCTATACAAATTACCATGTACGCCATATTCTGCCAATTTATAACATAGTAAACGATGGTTGACTTTATCAAAAGCCTTTGAAAAATCTGTATAAACAGCATCGACCTGTCCTCCAATAGCAAAGGACTTGCAGAGAAAATTTTTATAAACTAGTAGGTTACTAACTGTAGATTTATTTTTTACAAAACCGTGCTGATTGACGGAAATTATAGGTTTAAAATGGTTATACAGATATACATACACTAACGATTCAAAAATTTTTGCAAAACACGATAAGATGCTTATAGGTCTGTAATTCTCGCATTTGGATTTGTCACCACGTTTGTGAATGGGAATTATATATGCAGTTTTCCAAAACTTAGGAAACACGCCACTAATAAGAGATTTGTTGAAGAGACTGCATAAGGGAGAAGACAACTCTTTACTACAACTTTTAACGAAATGAGGGGGTATTAGATCAGGTCCAGCGCCTTTATTAACATCCAATAATTTAAGCTTGAGCAATACATCGTCCTCATTAAGTAGAACAGACGACAGTGTATTGCTAATGCTATTGCGATTGCTCATGTCAAAATGAGAATTCAAAATATCATCAAATTTATCTTTTTCGTAAACCGAGCTAAAATATTCAGAAAAAAGTTCACTAATACCCAATCCGTCTGCTACAACAGTGTTGCCAAACTGCATAGTATGTGGAATAGAATTATGCGATTTGCGGGATCTCTTGTTGTTAACATAGCTCCAAAATATCTTAATATTATTATCAATAGAATTTTCAATAGAAGAGATATAATTACTGTAGCAAATTTCAGCTAATTTCTTGCATCTTTTCCGAAGCAGTGAAAAAGTATCATAGTCACGGGGATTATTATATTTTTTGAATAGTTTGTGATACTTATTTTTTTCTTCGTTGCATTTGATTAAGGGCTTGCTGTACCATATCGGATATGTGTGGTGTTTAATATTTGTTACTGGCGTATATTTGTTAATTATTTTAAATAATGCATTATAAAAGTTGTAATTGGGCTCAAATGTAAAAAAAAACGAGTAATTTCTAGAAACATGTTTTATAATTTTATTCCATGAGTCCACGACACAAATCACAATATGGTAAGAAAATAAAAAAGACAAAAAAAAGACACTACTTTGTAAGTAAGAAATAACGAGACAAAAAGACTTATTTAGAATTTCGAAAATACATCGTAGTAATATCAAGGTTTCAAACCTGCTTCGTAGTTTATTGCCAACATAAGCAGCAGCTGAAAACGCTACGCACGTGTTCTCCTTGACCATGATCGATATGACCATGGAGGTCTACCACGAGGTCTCTTCCTTCAACTTGCCCCGTGACCTCAAGTCTTTCTATGATATCTGGGTTTTCGCGGGTTATGTGGCCAAAGTACTAAAGGACCCGTTCTCGGCATACTGATGATAACCTCTGCTGATCTCCCAACCTCGCAAAAAAAAAATTGGTCCGTGACTACGAAACTAAAAGTGGACTTCTATTTCTTCAAACTGCTCAACAGATTTTATCAAAACCGATTTGCGTTGAAAATAAATATTTGTAAAATCGAACTTAATTTTTCAAAACATAGTTCAGATATAGTACGAGAGCTGAGCCAAATTGTACACAGAATTTTTTAAATCGTCAGTTCAAGTATTAGGAGATGAAAGCACGTCGGTAGCTCCTCTGCTGTTGTACATGCCCCGTAGGCAACCATGACCGCTTTCCATCAGGTAGGCCGTCAGATTATCTCGTGTACCTACTGCAGCAATAAATAAAAAAATCAAACCAAAAAGAAACCGACTTCAAGAGTAAGTAAAAAGCAAAAAAATAGATTTTCTACATCTTGAAGTCGATGCCTAGTAAAACGTAAAAATTACTAAATTTTACAATATGTTGATGTAAAAAGAAAAAAAAACTTCGTTTAATAAAACCGACTTCAAAAACTAAAAAGTATACAATAACTTATTTCTAAATCCCGGTGAATTTTTGGCGCGAGGTTGAACGGAGATTGTTTTGCTGTAGGTTACACACACACCTTAAGCTAAATAATTAATACAATTAATACCTATTTGTTATTCAAGTTAATAGAACTAAACTATAGGATAGAAAACTAAAATTAAAAACTAAAACTAAATAAAATAAAAAGAGATTTCTAAATCTATTTTTAATCTTATTTTTAATAATTATTATCTTAAACATCTTTAAGTTGGTGATTAGTATTTTTTATGTAAAAAACATACCGGCCAAGTTGAGAACCTCCTCCTTTCGGAAGTCCATTAAAAATCGGTTCAGAACTGTACCTAAAAAGGTATATCTACACGACAAATTGCTATTCTCCTTCTTTTTTGAAGTCCACTGCTTTACCTGGGCCTCCCACTTATAAGAGAACGATTATTATATCCGCCACGCCAGTCCAAAGTAATTTGACAAATGGAAACATTGTCATCTCAAGGCGCAGGTTTCATCATTCAACAAGCCTCATTAGGTCAGAGAACTGGGTAAGTAGTGCATGTTTTCTGGCAGGATTTTAACCCATGCCCTAAGCTACCACGGCTTGGATATGTTGGGTTAGTTATGAATAAATACCATTAGTTACAAATTATTTAATTAAACAACCAAGTATGATAGAACAACCAATACAAATGTAGACGCAAAAGGCTTGTAGCTACTGCTAGGAGCGAGTTGTTGTCCATTCAAGAAGTAAAGCATATTCTGTAGGACGGCTTGCTTGGTCTCCTCCAACTGTACCGTTTCACTGCTACCGGTTGGTCTGTTAAGAAAATAATGTTTATGAGAGACACTTATATATCATTCTTAAAATTAGTTCAACATAAATGTATTAACAAAAAAAAAAACACCTGTCCTACAACATCTTGAAGTCGGTGCGAAACGAAACATAAAAATGTTGTTGCTTTATGTTTTATTTCGCACCGACTTCAAGATGTAGAAAATATTTATCTTTTGGTTTTTAGTTACTTTTCAAGTTAGGCTTTTTTTTAATAAAATGTTTTTATTATTATTACATGTAATAACCATCCTTCAGCTAGTGTGGCGTTTTTGTATTCAAATATGATAAAATAAGTATTAAGCAAGATTAGACCTAGTCAATTCAAATTCATAAGTTCCACTGGAGAACGTTTTTTGAAGGGCATATATATAGGTTAAAATTTAATTTTACTTCCTAGTCTATGTACACCGCTTCGCAACGTGTTATTGCTGTTAAGGAGAAGAAGCGGCAAGAAACTCCCCAGAAACACGTCTAGCTAAAAATTGATTAACTGTCAATTTTATTAAAATAAATTTAATACAGGAATATGACACAATCACTTTTAGAAGAATTGATGGAGTTGTAGCCAACAGTGTATACTCAGTAAGAGAGACGCAATAAAAGGAAAAAAATATATTATTATGGTTATAATAATGACATGACGTACTAAATGCTGCAACATATCAAAAAAATGATATATACAAAATATAGTATAAGAGGTTGGAGCGAGTTGCTATGTAAATGAAGCTTTGTTATTTAAGTATTCTTCAATAGTGTAGTATCCCTTTTTTTAGAAACAAATATATAATATAAAATTTTGTCAAATATGTCCAACAGCTCTCGGACTATAAATTACCTGATAGCTCGACAATGGGATATTCCTGGTACGACGTAGACAGGTGCAAGGTAGTGTGCATGGGTCCTGTTTGGTCCCATGGGGGCCCATGGGTCTATACCCCCCGCTACCGACACTAACTTATCCGGCAAGCGGGTCAGCCCTCCAAACAAGAGATTAGTCCGCTCGATACCGGAACGGAGTAGGGTCTCGTCGAAACTGAAAACGTTATGTATCCTCTTTCAGTCTTTGTAAAAAATAGTAATTATCGACAGACAAACATACACATTGTAGGTACAATGAATTTAAAAATGATAAACTCCGGCACTGCAATATGCTGAGTGCAAAACTTGTTTGCTTGTTTGTTTGGGCGTACAACTTTTCAAACTATGTATTACTTCGCTATTTCTTCAAATAAAGTATTCAAGTATATTTCTTTTCTTTAGAAAATAATCAGGGGCTCTGATTTGGACAATTCCAAAAAAATTTTTTTGTGTAAGAATTTTTGTCTCTCTTTATTAGAAAATTACGTGTGAACGGATTTAAATGGAACTCGACTCGAAGCTGTCTTATCTCTTGTGTCAGAACTTAGGATACTTTTTATTCCGAAAAATTATACCGTTTCCATGGAATACACTCCGCGCCGAACTTTTTTTGGCACCGGCGTTGTAATACAACAATTAACTTAACAAACACATCGTCATAGCAACGCAAACAAAGTTTCGCTGGCACAACTTAAGTAAATATTTGTAGGAGTAATCAGCCAGGGCTACTACGGTCTTTCTTGCCGCTGCAGCGTCGGGAGATGGTCACGCGTGGTCGATGGTCTAATGTGCCGGCTTTATTGGAGCCGAACGGTATTACACGTGACGATGGTAGGCTTCCTGATGGAATGATTCTAATTCCCTGGCAGCGTGTCAAGCCTTTGGTGTGGGATGCTACTTGCGTAGACACGTTGGCCCCATCCCATTTACCAAACACGTCTAGATCAGCGGGTTCGGCGGCGGAAACAGCTGGCATCACTCAAGCGGCGCAAATATGCAACCCTCAGTGAGATTTATATGTTTGTGCCGTTTGCTGTTGAGACGCTTGGACCGTGGGGTGGTTTTGGTAGAGGCCACGACCCTCTAAACCTTTAGGTTTAAACTTACTAAAGGCCGAAGAAGTCTTTACACATCTGGTGGAAATACTCGAGAGGCACCGAAGACAGAAATGGCTGTCGGTCGCTGGTCGTGGTTTGGTACCAGCCGTATTCTACACATGTCTGGTAAGTCCAAAGTCGCACTGAAAGGAAAAGTTATTAATTATTCATGTATGACTGCAATTTTAATATAATTAATTAACTAACGGACCTGGCAAACGTTGTCCTATCATGGAAAAAATCTAAAACCCGTTTACAGCGCCGTCTACTTATTCAATCTTACACAAAAAACATTAATAAAGCGGTTTAGGAGTTCAGTGACATATATACATATACAGTGACATACAGAAGAATAGTATATGTAAATATTTAGAAGTTCACATGATGGGCATATCAATATTTTCGTAAAAACATTGAATTTTGTAGAACGCTCGAGACTTTCAATGTTTCATAAATCTCATCTTGTTGCAAGCCGAGACTAATCTTTTGCAGTTGTCTTATTACCCTTTTGAATTTGAGTGGTCGCGCTAATCTCTTTTTTCACGCCACCGTAAAACGTCAATAAAACCTTCTTTCTTTTGTTGGTATTCATGCGAATTCTTGGAAGCCATTAAGCTGACCATTTAACGATTTCTAGAACCAGTGGAAGTGACTAGGAAGCCATGTCTAATTTACAAATAGATGAGGGTCGGTCAGCCAGGAAATGCGTCAGTCGTGTACTGACTGCGAACGAGGCGTTACCTAGTGCACTTTCGAAGCTAGAATTTTATAACGACGAACTTTGCGCAGTTTATATGATATTTACTATCATGGTTATGGTATCATGGTTAGGTTTTGTTGTATTCGGCTATACTTGTAAGAACTGTGAATTCACAGTTTTTTCTTTCACGCACGTACGTGCGTGTTCTTGTAATGTACTTTGTGATCATTCTAACGGCATTTTCGAATTTACATCCTACAAATTCATAACGATATCTTCAAGCTTTTTTTCTTAGGTAACCGTCGCTATGAGGAAAGAATAACTAGACTTTCTATTTATGACTAATTTCGGATTAAAAACTGTATTTTGAATAGTAAGAGGTTTATTGCAAGTTTCAAATTAGATTTTCTATAAGAACAAAAATAGATTGGTAGCGCCATCTATGAACGGAGCGCGTGTTTTACTGGGAAATTGTCAGCCCTTAGTACATATTCTTTTTCAATTATAGTAAGCTACAAAACGGCTTGATGGATTCCAACAATCTTAACTTAAATTTTCCTATATTTCGATATCTTTTAAGACTAAGATTGAATTCCCACTTGTTTATAGTGTACAGCCAAAACTAGTTAATAATAACTAACGCCTGATAAAATAATTCTAGCAATGTTGCTCACTGATTTTGCTTTAACAAGTTTATTGCCATATTGAATATTTTAATTTAATGTGGTGGTCAAAATTATTATTTATTTTTATTGGACAAAATATTATAGCAGTAGTGCGGCTAGCCGTCCGGGTGCTGAAAGTAAGAGAAATGTGTGTAAAATTAATGTCTATACGCACGCGGCCACCGCGAAATGACTTAAGGTGCTTATATTTTTTTAATTTTTCCATTCTTTTGCTTGGACCGTGGGGTCCTAACGTGATACTGATTCGTCGATTCTTAGGATGATGAGAGGGCTGATGCTTACCTCGAACAACAGATCAGTATGGCTAGCCAGCAAGGTAGATAACGGACCTAAACCTTTGGACACCTGACAAACAGAAGTCGGAAACCTACGCTCAGTATTTAACTAAGCTTTCTATATCGTATCAGTTTATAATATTCTTTGACTGTTATGAACTTAAATATGATTTGCTCTTTGAATGTAGATATGCTAAATACTTATAAAAATAATTGTTATAAATTTCATCATCAGTTTCGCTGTGGCCGGTTTTCTAGAAACAGAACACAAAAAGTAGTCAGCGATGCCCAAGCACCATCACGTGAACGGCAACAGGCATGTTAGTTTAGTGTTGTTACGCCTGCCAAAATATTCATAGCAATGTATCGAATTATACATACATATTGCTTCAAAATGTTCTAAAGAAACTTACTGACTGCTTCTGGCGAGTCGTAACTGGTGTTGGTATGAGCTGCAACCACTTCGGTGTACCTGCTCTCAATACAGGGACTTGTCCAAGGCTGAGATGTTATCCAATTCGCTAATCTCTGGACTGGGTCCGCTGTAAGATTAATATTTATAATCGATTAGGCTTTATTAACACGCGTTTATTAGCTTCACCTGTATGTATGTTTGTAACCGACCCCTTTGAGCTCGATTTTGTCCTACTTTGAACGATCAGATTTAATTCAAACTTTGCACACCTGTCAAAAGTCGATGACAATGCAATAATACTACCATGGAGCTGATCTGATGATGGAGTCGGAAGGTGGCCATAGGAATTCCTGTACTAAACAAGATAGACCCGTCGTGTTTGGGCTCGTATGTTTATATCGCGTGAAAATGCAATAATATGGTACCATGAAGCTGATCTGATGATGGAGTCGGAAGGTGGCCATAGGAACTCCTATACTAAATAAGATAGACCCGTTGTGTTTGGGCTCGTTTTACTGGTCTTGGCTAGCACTCTGCTGCTACATGATATGCAGGATATCAAAAGCTTGTATTTAAAAACATTTAAAAAAAATCAACTAAAAAATGAAAAATAAATAATAGTTAAAAAAGAACTAAAACAAACACGCTTTCATAAAAAATTCAATTAAAAAACAGAAAATAAAATTTAATAAATTTGGTTTCTGATAAATGGGGTCTTACCGTGGAGTGCAAAAAAGAAATAATTTATCAATTTGATTAAGTACAGTGTAAAAAAAAATGAATGTACATTATTGTAAAAAAGCGTGGGGTGTATTATAATATCTTAAAAAGCGCTTTGAATACACCCCACGCTTTTTTACAATAATGTACATTCATTTTTTTACACTGTACTTAATCAAATTGATAAATTATTTCTTTTTTGCACTCCACGGTAAGACCGCATTTATCAGAAACCAAAGTTATTAAATTTTATTTTCTGTTTTTTGATTGGATTTTTTATGAAAGCGTGTTTGTTTTAGTTTTTTTTTAAAAGTATTATTTATTTTAAGACTGAGCCTTTCCTTTACAACTGACTGTTGTAAAGGAAAGGGTTTGTTGCCATGAAAATCATAATATCTATAGTTAAATTTTCTTTTACATTATGATAAAAATGGTGACATGGTAGAGATACGGTGGAATTATTAGTTTGATTACAACTCTCATGGCCATCTCGATCAGTGTGACACAAGTATCTAATACGCTACAAGCTAATATTCCATCTGCCTTATTCCATTCCTCTTGTCTGATCCCCCTTTTGTAAGGGGCCGAAGAAGCTGCATCCCCCCGTTCTACACGGGTAGAACGGGAGGATGCAGCTTCTTCAGCACTTTCCGTAACATGTAAATGTAAAAGTTTTGCCGATTTAACCATTCCTGGAGAACGGGGCAAGTTGCGGCTGCAGATTGACTGTGCACTGATTTAGTTCAGATCTTGTAACCCGATTCTCTGTATGTGAGAGTCATTGCCCACGTTTGTCTGATCCCAGTAATGCAACTTAAAGGTTGGCAACGCGTTGAATTCATTCTAGTGTTGCCAACGTCTATAGGCGACGATAACCTTCCTGATAAAAAATTGCAAACTATTCATGTAATAATACTTACAAACACTAGAATTTGTGATAACGCCGCAGGCTTCAGGAATGTCTCCTGGGGTAGCGTACTGCACCAGGTAGGCAAAGGTCTCGGTTATGCCGAACCAGAAGAACGTGGCCAAGTCCAGGGGAGTTTGGGCTTGAATAGTGGTACAGGTACTGAAAATTTAGAAGAAAATTATCATTCTGGAGAACAACCATGATAAAAGATCTTCTGTCTTCTTAGCTAGACGTGTTGGTTGTAGGTATCCTGCAGCTTCGTCTCCATAAAACAGTGATAACACGTTGCCAAGCGTACTTATAGTAGGGAGTAGACTTCATTTTCAATTTGTCCTGTGTTGAAATCGGTTAAAGTTATAACCTTTGGATTTCAGAATCCATTGAACTTATAACAGTAATGCCGTTAGAATTACTATAGTTTATTAGATCTATACAAACACGTATAACACAGGTACAAATATAACTGAAACACAACCAATAACGTAATACACGATTCAATAACACGCGCAAAGTCCGTCACTAAATAGATTACCGAATGTACACAAGTCTTGCTTCGCTCGTGGTTCTCGCTTGACGGCCTCCTCTCTCAATCGGGGCCTTGCTTTATACTGCACAGATGCCATATATCTGCCCGACCGCATGTACCGAATTTCTTAGAATCACACCTGGCTAATGACTACCATACAAGATTACAATACACAATGAGCTGTTTTTATTATCACAAATTCTAAACAAAAAGTAAACAAAAGAAGTCCAAATGCCGGAAAGGTAATAAAATGTGTTTCTACAGGGCTGCAGGTGTGAATTTTTCTTTGTCGGTACCTAGGTTGTAACAATAATTTTATGTTAAGTATACACAACCTAATATTAGTGGTCATTAATTTTACGACCAGAGTTACTGTACCACATTTAATAAATACATTTTTACATTTATGTCTATTAACGACTGACTGGTAAAGTCGGTGCTGGTCGACCGCGACGTACTCACCAGGATCAAATTGAAGATATTGTTACATAGGTACCGGCAAAGAAATGCGCACATCTTGCTGTCGTAAAACGCAGTTTATTACCTTTCCTGCATTTGGAGTTCTTTTGTTTACTTCGTGTTTAAAATTTGTAATCAAGAAAAACATCCTATTGTTATCGTACTTGTTTTATGGCGGTCATTAGTGTCGAACTAATCCTTGTTTTTATAGCATTGCGTCGAAGGTTGCAAGATGTGCGGATTAACTCAGTGAACGTGGCCCTTTGTCGGTATTATACAGTTCAGTATAAAACAATACCCGAACGGAGGGGTGAGACAGTCAAAGCGATAACACAAGCGAGGCAAGACGTGTGTACATTTTAGTGACGGACTTTACGCGTATGAATATAGGAAGTATGATGTTGACTTACTTGAACATCTGCGAGATCTGCTGAGGACCACTGGCTGTGGCGAGTCTGGCTACCAGCTGATCCATGGCCTGTTCCACGCTCGTCAGACACTGCTGGCTGCCCTCAACCCTTAGGGCTTCGGTTATCACTTCAAGGTACTCTGAAGTTAGACGGTTTTATCATTATTAACCGATTTTAAAAAAGAGGAGTGTTGTGGTAAGTAAAATAAATAATAAAAGTAATTTGCCAAATTTTAAGACAAGGCAGGACTTGAAATATCGGTAGAAATGTGGTATCGTTATTTATGCTAATTGCAGATAACGGTAAAAAATAAATATCGTTATGAAACTTACCGTTCTTCCTAGCCGTTTTACCGGTAAAAAAAATATAACGTTAATAATATTTTTGTCGGTAATTTTACTGTTACAACTATGTTTTGTTACCATCGTCGTTCTCATGCGCTCTCAAAGATTCAAACAGCACTGTTCACTGTGCTGAGAGCGCGTGTAATATTTAGAGTCGTTTTTGGTGATTATTTTGATAACATGCAAATGTAATAAAAATGGCAACGTCGCTTGAGATAACGTAAAAATTACCGATACATATAACGTTATACATATAATTTTTAACGTCATATTACGAAGTAACGGTAAAAAAATACCGGTACGGCAGTATCTTTTTCGAAAATACCGGTAATTACCTACTTTTAAAGGTAATAGATATCGTTTTCAAGCCCTGTCACAATCCTGTGCTGGATTGGGATCTAGATGTTTAACTTTTCAAGGGCACGTTAACATCTGCCGGGACCGCTAGTTACCTGGAAAATCTTCCTGAGCATGCAAGGGTCCGCTGTCGGAGAAGGCGGCGTCGACCAGATGAGGGTAGGCCACCCTCATCCAGGTGGCCATGCTGCCAGCGTAAGAACATCCCACCAAAGCAACTTTTGCATGCCTGAAACGTGCGAATGGTCCCGTCTTTATGTCATCAAGAAGAAATACGAGTGTCGTGTGCAACGCCTGAGCTAGCAAAAGTTTCAAACATGGTGACTAGTGTTGAGGGGATTGAAAGGGGGTGGGTACTGTCATAATATTTTCTTAAGTTTACACTAACTTAAATATACATAATGTTACAACTCTGGTCCCGACAAAAACAAAATCCACCTGCATATCTGAAACAATGCACATTTATTACCCGTCAGCATTGAACTAACAACATTTCAATTATTTTATGGTCTTCTTCTTTTGTTTACCTTGTGTTTAAAATTTGTGATTAGAAAACAGCCCATTGTTGTATTGTAATCTTTAACGGCAGTCATTAGCCAGTTGTGTCGGATTAAGTCGGCTTAGATCCGGGGACATTGCAGTTGCGCAGTATAAAACGATGATCTGATGGAGGGGGAGTAAGTCGAGCGATAACCACGAGCGAAGCGAAACGTGTGTACTACAATCGGGAATCTTTTAGTGACAGAATTTGCGCGTTTTATTACGACCTTCTGCATTACGTTTGGATTTGTTACTTATTTATTTGTACCTGTGTTATTCGTGTTTGTATAGTTCTAATAAACTCTATAATAATCCCAACGGCATTTTAATTCGAGTCCCGCAACTCGTTACAATAATAAAACTACGCTTTCACGGTTTTAAGGGCGGTAATTTATTTGATTTTTATTATTCCGTGGTCACGGAAGAAAAAGATGTCAAATGTCAATGAGTATTGTTAAAGTTTTATTTAGCCTACCGCCAACCTGTTCATTTCTATTATTTAGTTATTATTTTGTTTATGCTTATTACTATACTCTGTGGGAGCCTAATCTAAGTTACCACCGCTTCGCAACATGTTGTGGCTTGAAGAGAAGAAGCGGCGCAAGAAACTCTTCAGCAAACATCATATTATACGACTATATTAAAATGGTGGAAGGAAAAAGAAAAAAGCAATTGTCAATCAAGTTTGTTTGTATTCCGGTGCGCGCAGAGAGAGCTCACAGTGTCTTGAGGTCTGGCAGTTGGTTTTTGCTGGGTTTGGGTATCAGTAGGGTTGATGATTGGATACCAAACAGGTGGTACTTGCCAACCATCTTCACTATTGAAATTTGGGTGTTTTTTGATTTCAATAGCCTCACGCATCATTCTAGGTATGAAACGATTCTCTATCGCGAAGATTTGTAATTTATCGTATCTGATGTAGTGGTTGGGTTGTCCGGCATGTGTTCATGTCATGACAGCAATGTGTTCTTTTACCCGTGTTCTAGAATATGCCGTCAGAACAACTTTGAGTTGTGTTCCCGCGTTAGTGGCCAGGTTTCATCCTTTAGAGGGCGGCAACACCTTGGTACCCCTTTAGAGTTGCAAATGTCCATAGGCGATGGTAACCGCTTTCTGTCTGGTAGGTGGTCTGCCTGTCTGCTGAACTGATGCAATGAAACGTAGTATACTATTTTTTTAAACATGTTTACTGAAAGGTATATCTTTGTAGGAAGGGAGAAAGAATACAATATCCTGCGTTGGGGCGGCCTGTTGTAACAGGCGACAAAACGACCTACAGCCAGGTGGTAGGGCATTTGCCCGACTGGATGCCTAACACCCCTGGTCTAGAGTATGTCGCCATAATAACCTCGAGTTGTGTTCATTGCCCTTAAGAGAGCAGCAGGGTATTTGTAGCACCTTTGGTGTTGCAAATGTCCATAGGCCATAGTGGTTATCTTCAACCACTTTCCATCAAGTGGGCCGTCTGCCTGTTTATCGAGCCTCAAGCAAAAAAACAAAACTTTTGAAAGTTTTCTGCAATTTTAGTGAAGAGTGTTAGATTTATTTTGCGCCACGCAACTATTGTATGTATTTAAGTAGATTATCGGCTCTGATGCTCATATGTGTGACGATTTTATACCATTTATAATTTGTTGACAATATTACTCATTGTAATTAAACAATCAAAACTATTCCGTTAATTGCTATTATAGACCTACACTATCAAGCATGATTCAGTATTCTTACAAACCATTATATCGATTGACGTAATATTTACGTCTTTGACTTATTATGTTTCCAAGGGATTATAATGACAATATTGTAAAGCAACTACTACAACTTAAAACTTAATTAATTGATATTGGTATTGTATTCTACGTTATTATTACAATCTAGGCGCCGATAAACACAAATTTACAACTGCATATCTGTAAAAACATATTTTGTTACCTTTCGACATTTTAACTAATTCTTTTATTATCTTCATTGGTTTACTTATTGGCATTATTGGCATGCGTTTACTAATTATTCTAGCAAACAGTCCATTGTTTAATTGTAGGAACTCTTTATTGGCCGTTGCGGTCGAATCATTAGCCAGGTATTACGGATTAGGTCGACTAAAATACAGTTAGATTTGTATTTGTGAATTATAAAACCAGGGCCCGATGGAGAGACGAGTCAGTCGAGCGATAACCATGAGCGAAGCAAGACGTGTGTACTACAATCGGGAATCTAATAAGTGACGAACTTTGCGAGTTTTATTGAAATACGACCTTCTGCATTACATTTGAACTTGTTTTGTTCGGTTATATTTGTACCTGTGTCATACGGGTTTGTATAGTTTTAATAAACTATTGTAAGTCTAACGGCATTTTAATTCGAGTCTCGTGACTCGTAACAATATGATGAATTAATAATAAATACAATAGTTACCTGTATAAACCATATTCAAAGTTCACGCTTTTGACGTATGTGATGAACTCTGCTAAGTCCGCGAGAGCCTGGTCCACGTTCAGGAACCGCAGGTCTGAAGTGGTTGTGTCACTGGAATGTTGAAAAGATAGAAGCATTTTAAGAACTAGAACTATCTCACGGGTTTATTTTATAAGTTTTGGACCAATATTGTCACTGATATTTTTTTGGGTTTCCAGAATACAGGGCTTCAGCGAGAATTTAGAGATTAAAAAGATTTTCAATTTCTGACTGATTATAGTTATCTAATTTTTCTATTGTAGTGGAACACTTACAAGCCAATAGATGGCGCTGTACAATAATTGAGGCTGCAAACGATTCTCGAAACGTAAAAATAATATATACAAATTTACAACAATAATAGACGAGCCTAGCTAGGCCTTCTAGGTACAGCAACGTCCTCGCTGGAACTTCTTCCTTGGAGACGGAGGAGCATCCCATCTCGCTCTTCCATCCTGTATGGATACGGGTCACCTCTTCAGTATGCTGCAGTATCATAAAGAAGAACACGAGAAAATAGGTTGACCCACTTTTTATTTTTGACTAAAATACAAAATTATGTATACAATTTATAATTATAATCAGTGGGTCCGGCAGACGTTTGTCCTGTTCTCAGAAATGAAATTCTAGATCCCGATTCCAGCGCCACCTACTGAATCCATTTTGGATTTAAACCATCGAGAGACCCACTCAAACTTTGTCGATATCCTGGAACCCGAGAAAGCACACCAAAAATCTCATCAAAAACAATCCAACCATTCAGGAAGAGTTTAGTGACATACAAATAAACATAAGAGTTTTATATGTAAAAATGAAAAAGGTTTTTAAATACAAGCTTTTGAGATCATGTAGCAGCAGAGTGCTAGCCAAGACAAATAAAACGAGCCTAAGCATGACGGGTGTATCTTGTTTAGTACAGGAGTTCCTATGGCCACCTTCCGACTCCATCATCAGATCAGCTCCATGGTACCATATTATTGCACTGTCACGCGATATAAATATACGAGTCCAAACACGACGGGTCTATCTTGTTTAGTACAGGAGTTCCTATGGCCACCTTCCGACTCCATCATCAGATCAGCTCCATGGTACCATATTATTGCACTGTCACGCGATATAAACATACGAGTCCAAACACGACGTGTCTATCTTGTTTAGTACAGGAGTTCCTATGGCCACCTTCCGACTCCATCATCAGATCAGCTCCATGGTACCATATTATTGCATTGTCACGCGATATAAACATACGAGTCCAAACACGACGGGTCTATCTTGTTTAGTACAGGAGTTCCTATGGCCACCTTCCGGCTCCATCATCAGATCAGCTCCATGGTACCATATTATTGCACTGTCACGCGATATAAACATACGAGCCCAAACACGACGGGTCTATCTTGTTTAGTACAGGAGTTCCTATGGCCACCTTCCGGCTCCATCATCAGATCAGCTCCATGGTACCATATTATTGCACTGTCACGCGATATAAACATACGAGCCCAAACACGACGGGTCTATCTTGTTTAGTACAGGAGTTCCTATGGCCACCTTCCGACTCCATCATCAGATCAGCTCCATGGTACCATATTATTGTATTGTCACGCGATATACATATGCGTGCAAAATTTCAGCTCAATCGGAATCTAGGAAGTTTGTCAAATTTAACTTGCAAGATTCCTCCCGAACTTGCATACATACATAGGTAATATCCATTGCAAGTTAAATAAAAGCTTGTAAAATGACAGGATAAGAAGAAGACGATTAAATTAAGATTTGATCTTTTAGTGAAAAATGATTCATAGCATATGAAGATTATAATTGAATCCGCGTTAATGTCTAACTGCCGTTGTCCATTACGCTTGGGGTCAATTGGGCGTCGTCCCAATGACCCTAAGGGTGATAGGGCAAGCATGAGCTGGCATTACCACGTGAATATCTTACACTAGGTAACTAGCCATAAAGAGTTTTGTGACTTTGTTGATTGGTACATCCAGAGCCGTCTTTAGGATATTGGGCTCTAGGGTGCGAAAATCCGACAACGCCTCGTTCTAGCATTTTTAAAGTGATGACTTCTTATGGGAGGGTAAACTGCTTCGTTACGTAACGCGTTACGGCGCCAGTCTGTCTGGCTTCCCGGGCGTCCCGAGACGCACACCTTTTTTTGTTATTGCATGAGTTCAGCAGACAGGTAGACGGCTCACCCACCTGATGGAAAGAGTTACCATCGCCTATGGACATTTGTAACACCTAAGAGGCTATCACAGAATATACTTGATACTGTACGACTATATCTATATATTAATACGTGAAGCAAAAACTTTGTACCCTTTTTACAAAAATTGGGCGGATGGAGGGGTATGAAATTTGGCACACTTCTCCTAACTAATATTATAAATGTGAATGTAAGTTTGTTTGTTACGCTTTCACGCGAAAACTACTCAACCGATCATCATGAAACTTTGTAAACATATTCTAGGAGGTATTAGAAGTAACATAGAATACTTTGATGAAAAAAAATCCACACGGACGAAGTCGCGGACAGAAGCTAGTAGTTTATATATGAGAAAAGAAGGAGTGCAGAATGCTAATATTTTTTAAAATTGTGCATAGAAAATACATTAAATCCATAAAAAAAACATTACAAACACCACCATGTATTTGACATAGACACACATATACTCTTTTATTTATTGTTAAAGTCAAATTAACAGTGTAGCCTTGGCGAAAACTGGGGATTATAGTAGTATAGTTTTTGACAACAGAGCCTTAATAATGTTTAAACTTATAATTTAAATTACTTATTATGGTCAAATCTCGACCACGGGCGACCACTACTACTGTTAAAAAAAACATCTCGGTTTTTCTCAGATTAGGCGATGTACATTGTAAAAATACTAAGAACAAAAATAAATTAGGAACTCCCACATGCACCATAAAGCTTACAATAGTGTCGTGGTGCCAAGTGTAACGTTCTTCAACAAAATCCTAGAATATTGTTACGAGCTACAGGACTCGAATTAAAATGCTGTTGAAATTACTATAGAATTTATTAGAACTATACAAAGACATATAACACAGGTACATATATAACTGGACACAGCTAGTACAAACTGCACGATCCAATAATACGCGCAAAGTCCGTCACTATATCGCTTATCGAATGTACTACACACGTCTTGGTTGTATCGTAGTCGTCGCTTGACTGCCTCACCGACCGACCGCGTGGACTAGTTTCCGAGAAAACGTAATCTGCACACAGGCGGCCATAAAAAAGCACAATAATAATAGGCTATTGTCTAATTGCTAATTTTAAACAAAAAGTAAACAAAAGACGCCCAAATGCGGGAAAGGTAATAAACCAGGTTTAATTCACTTTGTCGGCATGTAACAGTATGGTCAACAATTTTCAATAAACAAATTAAAAAAAATATTAAATCAACGTGCACCGTCTTTTGCAGGTGTTTTACTACCACCTTGAGTGAAATAGAGCCGCGCTGATTCCTTTGTATGCCTTCCGGTAAAACGTCATAAATCTTTCTGTCTATTGTTTGCATTTCATGCGCATTATTAGAAGCCATACAGCTTGCACAAATTAAGGATTCCAAGAACCAGTGGGCATGTTGCTAGGCTATTTTATAATTATATTAAGTCGGTTAGTCGGGAATGAGTTAATTGTGTTTCGACTGCGGCCGAGGCGTTACTTAGTGTGCTTTCTGAACAAGTATATTATAACGACGGACGTAACGCGATCTATGTCATTATGATTTTCTGCTTTACGGTTTGGACTTGTTGTATTCGGCTGTATTTGAAGGAACTGTGAATTACATGTGTGTACCTTTAATACACTTTATAAAAATTCCAACGGCATTTTAATTCACATCCCACAAATTCGTAACAATACAAAAATCTGCTTTAAAACAATTTAAACTTACTGGTTTTATACATACATACAACTATAGTTGTGAATAACATAATGTTATTCAGGTTTTTCTTTCTTAAGAAAACAAACCGTTATTTAAAAAGAAAAAAAAATGGTTAACCATTCTATGCATTCTAAAGACTTATTTACAAACTTATTTGTGCACCTGTCTTTAGCTTTACAGCTAAGGTGTTAAGGTTCAATTTTCTATGTTCCAAACGTATTTACTTGGTAATGAACTAAACAGCTAATTAGTAGAGATTAAGTGGGGGTAGGCAGATATAATCGTTTTTGGAATTGGGTTCCGTACATTTGCAAATCGATCCCCCCATTGTTGTTTGAATTAATGAGGGTACTTCGGAGATAATTGGGCTTTTTGTAATTAAGAGGGTAGTTCTAGGGTACCGTAACCATTTTGGTTATGTCGGATAAAATCCTTATGTGCCTTTTTGTCCCATTTTTATTAAATATTATTATTTCGGTTTATTTAGACCATTAGCTGTTGCCTGCAACTTCGCTCGCGTAGTTTCAAAACCATCATGGTTTGAGTAATCAAAAAAAGTTAAAAGGTGATGTAAGGTACAAACTTTAACTTATTTCGTGCTTCTTACATTTTAAGAAGAGAGAGAGAGAGACCAGAGGTGTGCTATCTTACAGCTGCATAGCACACCTCTGGTGGATACGCATCCTAAGGATGGAATAATCAAGGTGGTATAGGGAGAGGAGATGCTGGGCATAAGAACTACCACTAATCGTACAAAACACGATAGTTTCAAAACTCGTAACTATATGGACGTTGCTAATGGTTCACTTTCTTCCCTTGGTAAGTAATGTACCAGTTCCTCGCGTTGAATAACCCAAACGACAACAATAACAATAGACTTAAATCAAACCGAATAACCGATCTGGTTAA
The DNA here is from genome assembly GCA_949752895.1 of Dendrolimus pini. Taxonomy (NCBI): domain Eukaryota; kingdom Metazoa; phylum Arthropoda; class Insecta; order Lepidoptera; family Lasiocampidae; genus Dendrolimus; species Dendrolimus pini. The sequence goes on from OX457150.1 coordinate 11,973,801, forward strand.
TTTATGCAATTTGCGCGGTGAACTAACGAGCCGGGAATCGAACCCGCTACCCATTAGTTAGAAGCGGAGTGGTGCTATAATCGTTGCGGGCGTGTTGTACTCGTGCCAAAAACAACCGCATTCACACCGCAGCGCATATTTCATGTAAATTTTTAAATTAATTATTTAGTACGAACAAAATTAATAAATTAAAATTATGTTTATCTGTAACAATTATTACAATTACCATGTGATAACAACGGTGAAGGAAAACATCGTGATGCAACCTGCACATCGAAATAATCGATTTCACAAACCTGCCAAGCCGCCTTGAACATGCGTGGTGGGCTTACTGTCCGTTCCTCCGAAAAAGAATTTGTTATATGATCAATAAAAAATATTTTTTATGAAACATTCGTAATTTTATTGTTGAAATTTGTGTAATACAGATTTATCGTATACAAATTATGTCAATGTTTATCTTCAAAAATGTGGTAATGTGCGAGTGTCCCTTAATTTTAAAAATAGCTCTTACAATTCCTGTGCACCAGTCTTATACGAACTTCTCCAGAAGAATCCATACAACTGTATTACGCTAATAAATAAGGTTGCTATTTACAATAAGATTTTGTTTGGTTTAAAATCCCTAATAAACGCTATAAATTATTCGAATAGAGTTTCTGAAACGAGTGCATTCAATTCTCCCTTTTGTTGCCCTTTCGAAATTGTTAGTGTCGGCACGGTATGACTTTTTCATACTCCTCAATTCGTTCAAACGTTTTATGTCACAACAGAGATCATCAAGTTAGTGTTCAGACATTTCCTATTCTTGGCAACATAATATTGTATAATAATTATTAAAAGAAAGGAAGAGAGAGAGAAAAAAAGAGAGGAAGCTAATAAAAAACAAACACGCAGCACATCCACAACATGTAAGAAAGTGAGACATTATAATTAAGAGTACGTTTTTTACAATATTTTAACAATTATGTTGATGACTTCGATTTTAGATATGTTCAGATTGTATAAATCCTATTTAAAATATACGAAAAAAAAACGTGTGCGTGTACTAGTTTACACACGTAAGAAGTGAAACTTGTTTATGACCTTATTTTTCGAAAAATGATTTACTATATGCAACTTTACAGAAATTGGTTAAGTAAAAAAAGATGGCGCGTAACGGAAAAAATGTGGCGTGTAACCGAAAAATGTGACGGTAATATTTTTCCAACGCCCATAAAGAAGTTTCACTTCAATAAACTACATATCTTATGGTAGGCACAAGGCCAATCTTAGCTGTTGCCTATTCAAACCCTCAGTCACATCTCTCTCAGAATGTTCTACACTACATTCGTGAAACGCGATTGAAATTACGAATTACACGACTGTCTAAATAATCCCTAAATATCGATATAACGATTCGAACGTTAATTAGTAGTTTCGCATTCGGCGTCACACGCGATATTCACGCTCCTCGCGTCACGTGCGCGCGTATCTAAGCACGTACGGTGTAAATGAGGTACGCATCACATCTTCAAAGTATTTATTGAAGATGATAAGGCTTCCCTTGAAATCGATCTCTACATACAGATGTATGTATATACAGGTGACTTTTTCAAGAGGGCGTTCAGGGCTTTCTAAACTATACGAAATAGTCAGATTTTGATGAAAACAAAATTGGTGTCACTAGATTTATTAAAAAACCGACGTCAAAAACTAAAAAGTATAAAATAATTTAATGAAGATTTTTGACTAAGAATTTATTTAGTTTATTAAGAGACAAAATAATTTAAAATTTTCTACATTTGAAGTCGGTGCCGTTTCTTTTTTTGCTAGAATTTCTTTCTATATATAAAAAATACTTACTTAGTCGGTCTGGTCTGTCCATAATACCTGTGTTCAGTATAGAACAGAGCTGCGTTCAGAGAGCTTGCTAGTTCGTACGCCAGACCCGCCTGCAGCCACCCTGGAGAGATAGCCCATTCTCCCCCCACAAAGATCACTATGTCCCCACCTTGACTTGAAAACTCATTGTTGTAATAGAAACGCTGAAAAATGAAAATGAGGCTTGTAGTTAATCTTTTTAAATCAAAATTGAATTAAAGAAAGATTAGATATAAATTTGATCTGGACAATACTACCCTTCTATTTTATTTACACTATTCCTGTATATTAGGATAGCTCAAAAAAAACGACTTTTTTTGAGTCTTGAGTGAAAAAATGTTTGTTTTTGATGTTTTAAGAACACCCTCCAAAAGACAGCTAAAAAATATATTTAAGAGGTCGCCCCCAATTTTTTAAAATTAAAAAATTGGCCAAACCGTTTTTTTTATTCAATTTTTTTTCTCGTTACGGTATAATTTTATAGATCAAAAAATAATGAGTTTACTTTATGTGTATGTGGCGAACAATAAAGTATTTCTATCTTCTATCTATAATGATAGAATAATCTATGTTCTAAGTTCGCTTATTTTTTACTTACTACTTACCTTACTTACATTACAAATGTCCATAGGCGACGGTAACCGCTTTCCATCAGGTGGGCCGTCTGCCTATCTGTTGAACGCAGGCAATAAAAAATCAAGGCAAACGAACTCTTTATAGATATTATAAAACAAAATTATTCGTAATAATCTCTTTTAACCAGAACATAATTCAATATTCAATATATTCACCATTGGAAATGTTTCAGTGTCGGCAGCCATGAAATGATTTCTTCGGACATTCAACCACCTTTCCACGGGGACGTTGCGGGAGACACCCTCGGGAAGGGGAGGTTCCAAGGTCCTCAGGGCCAGGCATAATGGAAGAAGGAGCAGAAACCCTGAAAAAATGTATAAATCCTACTAATATTATAAACGCGAAAGTTTGCAAGAATGTTTGTTACGCTTTCACGCAAAAACTACTGAATGGATTTTGATGAAACTACAATAAATATACCTTACACATCAGAATAACACATAGGCTTTAATAAAGATACAGAGTGAATAATCATCATTATCACAATTTTCCATCACTACGCGAGTGAAACAGCGGGGCGCAGCTAGTAAAATTATATGATGAAAAGTAATTTTTGTTTCATTAGTACTGCAGACAGGCAGACGGCCTACTTGATGGAAAGTGGCTAACATCGGCTACTGACATTTGCCACACCAAAGGCGTTTCTAATGTGTTGCTGCCTTCAGAACCAACCTTCAAGTTTCAAAAGGGGGATTGCATCTTGGCTACTGATGAAATATAATTCAAAACGACTCATTGACTCCTCAGGTGATGAGAAGGCTGGTGCCTACCTCGGGCAACGGATCAGTATGGCGATCCAGCGAGGAAACGTAGCCAGCCTTCTGGGCACCTTACCCATAAAAGACGGTGATTTAGGCTCAGTATTCTACTTATAGTCTTCAGGGATTATGGGTAGTATACAATACAATTAAGTTAAGTTTTCTTTTATTGTATTCGAAACCTATTTTGAATATGTAATAATGTTCTACCACCTTGATTTCTATTAGAATTTTCCATTCCGCTATTTAAAACCTAGATACAATTCTAACTAGTTTCGATCTATCTAATCTAATTCAAGGTTGTTATGGCAGTATGCTCTATACTAGTCTAGATCATGCTGTGTAGGACTATAGTGGTGGTAGCCATCCATACGGACAAATGACAATTCACCTGGATTTTATTAATGATAGAAGTAACAGTAAATAAATATATTGTAGAGGTCTCGTTATTCAGGATAGAAATTACCTCATGTTCTTTTCCATTATTTAAAATACTCATATATACAAAACTTAATTAAAAAATTGTAACAAGGAGCAAAATAAAACACAAAAATCGAATAATCAAATTAGTTTCACGTTCCTATTTAGTTTATTTAAAATGTATCAATCAAGATGATAAGGTTGAAATTGAAATGGATATATGGTGTTATGGTAATGAGTTGAGAACGAGTGTTTAAAAGAATGAATATTCTATATAATAATAATAATCGGCAGACAAACACACATAATTATTGTAATCCCAAAATTAAACAAGTTACGCTTGTATTATGGATAATATATACAACGTACTACTCTACACTCTGGGGCCGATCCCAGACAACCAGACCATAGTTAATAACGGAGAAAATACTTTTCCGAAATATACTATACCAGGAATCGACCCCGGAGCCTCTGCGTTGCAGTGAGGTAGGCCGGCAAAGGCTTAGCCCGCTCAACCACAGAGGCCGTTCGATTCTGAATGAGTGGTTTTGGCACTCGCCGACCGCTGCGGCGGCAAGCTCGCTTCGCTTGCTCGGCTCGTGCGCTTTGGTCTGAAGCTAACCTAACCTAAATCACTATTCTAGTCAATGGTCGAGTCACTACCCATCACAAAAATGTTAGTGAAAAAATAGGTGAGGTTATGTTTCTGAAAAATAAATATTTCAAGAACTCCGGACCCTAGGAGTTGCACAAAGGGTAATTATACCCCCCTAACCACGACGCCCAACTACCTAAAATCCTTGCACCGGATAGCTGAGTAGTAGCCGAATGAACAGTATAGCCGTCACGCTTATCCAAGGCGGGTTGGTGGGTTTAACACATGGGTTATCTCGATGTACAGGTTTCATCACGACGTTTTCCTTCATCGTTAGCTGGTACAACAATATGCACAGGTTAGAAAATTGCCGAGGCCAGGATTCGAACCGGCACCCTTTGAGCTTAGGACGCGAGTACGCACCACGGCTTCGTGAAAGAGGTGAGACAAAGTTCAAAAGGATAAAAAGAGATAGAAAATGAACTTACTTACAAATCATAATAAATTATATTTCAATTTTTGTTGAATATTTGTATTAAATTTTATAATTAACTCTATCACTGACACGTTATCCTTCTAAGACTGATAGGTAAAATTATGTTCCATATATTCAATATAAAACAATCGTACTTATCGCATTATCAATAATTTTAATCCGTTTAATCAATCAGATAAGTTAGTTCAGAATTGGGATAAGTAGCTTTGTTAATTACTTTGTATTTTGTAATTAATATCCATGTGCATTATATTGTTACGAGCTACAGGACTCGAATTAAAATGCCGTTGGAATTACTATAGAATTTATTAGAACTATACAAACACGTACAATACAGGCACAAATATCCAGTTATATGTATGCACAACCAGTACAAACTGCACAATTCAATAACACACGCAAAGTACATCACTATACCGTTTATCAAATGTACTACACACGTCTTGCTCGTATCGTAATCGTCGCGGTATAAACGACATTAATCGTCGTCATACTTGGAATTTTATCATTTTATAGATAGATATTGATATTGATACATGCCGGCAAAGGTGAAGGCATACCTGTCCGTCTTAAAACTTTGTTTATTACCCTACATAACGATTAATACACGCTTATTTAAAGTGCTTTTTACCTGATCTTCCTTCTGAATATTGTTACGCGCTACAGGACTCGAATTAAAATTCCGTTGGAATTACTATAGATTTTAATAAAACTATACCAACACGTATAACATAAGTACAAATATAACTAGACGCAATAAATCCCAATGTAATGCACAATTCAATAACACGCGCAAAGTCCGTCACTAAAATGTACACACGTCTTGCCTCGCTTGTGATATCGCATTGACTGCCTCACACCCCATCAACCATCACATCGTTTTATACTAAACTATACAACAAAGGACGGCGTGGACTGAAGTTTGTTTCCAAGAAACCGTAATCTGCACACCTGCGGCCATAAACAAGTACAATAACAATAGACTGCTTTTCTTAATTACAATTTTTAAACACAAAGTAAACAAAAGAGCCCCAAATGCGGGGAAGGTAATAAACCAGGTGTGCATTTACTTTGTCGGTGTGTAACAATATATTACTGTAGGTAGGTGACATGTCTGTGTTTCGTATATAGTTATATATAAAGACCAATGACTTCCGAAACAATCCATACTTTAATTAATATACAACCATTTAAGTCTAAACATATACAATATAAGAACCATGCCAACTATTGTTCTACTCCACATTCGGTTTGTTTACTATTTTTAAACAGGCTAAGTATTATTTAGTCAGAAATAATGATAGTGACTCATTAGTCACATTGCATGCATTAGCAAATGACCACGGCACGCGACCGGTGCAGTACTTTAAAAACAAAGATGTTTGATTAACAATATATAGTTATGAATGGATATGGCATGCTATAGATTATAGCCTAACGTACTTAGTAAGATCAAATCGTATATGTCTTGAAGAATGTTGAAAGAATCTTGTGTCTCTGTCTTATTGAATATGCACGCACTGTTTGCTACAACTTCAATAATTCTACAAAAGTCATTCTGTAACATACTTCTATATAAAACTTATAAAAAATATCTTAAAAGAACTTGAGATATAAATAGAATAAGAAATATAAAGAAAAACAATTTTTGAGCTAGACGTGTTGCTGGGGAGTTTCTTGCCGCTTCTTCTCCTTAACAGCAATAACATATATGTATGACCTCCAAAAAGTGTTCTCCAGTGGAACTTTTTACTTATTTTGAATAAAAAATTTTGAATTTGAATTTTAATGGCCAGGTAAAAGCTCCTATAATAAACGCGTATACGTCTTGAAGCAAAAGATGTATGTTAAAATCGTAGCAACTGGAAATAGGCGTAATAATACGTATGTAGATAATAGCATACTATATTCAATCCTATATTTTAATTAAGAGAAAATGAAGTCATATCATCTTTTACTAGTAGCGCCATCTATTCGATTTGTTATTAGTGGCTCCATCTATTATTAAACATTTAGATTAGCATAGAGTGTTTCAGAAAGTTTTGTTTATTATTATTATTTTTCCCATTTCTTGTATATGGTAGGAGTAAGACATACTATAAAGTCCCACCATGACAAAGATGCACACCACTCGATACAGTTGTACTTACATAACCGTATGGGTATGTGTGTCCCATCTAAATGAGTCTGAAGAAGTAGATTTGCTTTTTTTTGCAAATAGTCGTGTTTCACAAATAAAATTCACAAACTGCACTTTAATTTGACATAAAATAAGTCAAGTTAGATGGTACTTTTCTTTAAAGAATTAAAAACTAAAAAAAATGGTGACATCCTATGTTTGCGTTACGAATATTTGATAATTTGTATTTTGTAATTCTTATCGAATACAAATCGTACTGTTTGACTACCCTATTAATAGTAAGCAATATATAGACAAACGGACATAAAGATACATAATCTTCATGTTCAATGGTTCCATAAAATGACTACAGAATCTGAAGCGTTTGTATAGACGGCATCGCCACCACGCCGCAACCGCCCCACCGCCCCACCGCCCCACCGCCGAGCTGCCAACACGTTGCTAATCTGTGAATTTCTCTGCAAAGGTTGTTAGCCGTTCCATATCACTGCTAAAATGTTAACATCCGCTTGACAGCAAAGTGGGCAGGCGGCGCTAAAATCTATCAATAGTCACTATAGTTTTCTGTTCATGCAGTCAAACTACGGAACGCCCTCCTTCATGTTGTGATCCGAGATAGTCCGTCGAAAACTATTTTTAAAAGAAGAGTTAAAGAACACTATCTCTCCTTTGTATATATCTGTATGTTGTTTATAATGTAATATTTCTTTTCAATAACTACTTTTATGTACATAAAAATGTATAACTTTAAAGTACATAACCCTGCCTTTTGCTTCTCCCCTTCTCGCTAGATCCATAGGTTTGCTGGAAGAAAACTTATTTTAGGGTTAAGCTCGCCTTTGTACATCACCACTGTTTTGTAGTTTTATTTGTAAATATCTTGTATACAATAAAGAATAAAGAGAAAGAGAATAATAGTAAAAATAATATTCCTTATTAGAGAAGGCATATCTAGAAATTTCTCTATGTTCTGACCAAGATCTGACATTGGCACGTTTCGTGAGTCAGAGTTGCACGTGAACGGAACAATGGGACACCTGTCAGAGGCGTGAACGCTTTCCTAATAACTATGATCCTGGAGCGCGTGAGAATTATTGCAGAATACCAAAGGAAGTGCAAAAGGACTAAATCAGTTGCATTAGCAGATTCGTATTACGTATTGTTACAACCCTATTCGGTATGCACTTATTGCTGAGTCAAACATTTCAATTGACATAGATCTCCAAAATGTCGATCAGCAATAATTGCCTATAAATACCAAATCTTTCTCGTAATTCACAGAGTTCTCTTGGTTATTAGCCACAGCTCTACAGCAACGGACCTGGTTTATGCCTGCCGGCTGGATTGCTTAAACTAATACCATATCGGTCCGGTAGACCTTTGAGGTCCCGTATATTGAGACTCCAACTCATTTATTATTCATAATAATAAAATAAAAAGGGTCCTGAAAGTCAAAAATTGTTTTTTTTTTAACATATAAGTGCCGAGACTAACAGTATATATCAAGTTAACTTTATAGTATGTCTTACAACTATCAGTGTGTCTAGAAACGTGATAAGTCTGATCTCTTGATTGATACACAGGTTTCCTCACAATTTTATCGGCCATCGCCTACATAACGTGATAATTGATAAATTGTCTGTCCTTATATTTGTAACGCACTTCGGAAAAAACTGAGTTGCTTGGAGTGGAGACTGCGTCTTGGTAAATGTAGTGTACGACGCCTTCAAGTCAAATACACTAACTCCCTTCGTATAGTCGTCACTATACTAGTAATTATCCTTACTTACCTTACCTTATCCTTATCTAGATAAGGATAGAGGATCGGAATATACGGGTGTAAACATAGAAAGGCATATGATCAATAATGTACTACAACGGGTGAAGAGGAAATAGCTCTAAAAGTCAAGTCGTGTGAAAATCTTTACGTAACAAAGTGTTAAACGTTCCGCGTTACTCGCCGGTCAAGTTGCAAATATTTTCACGTAGCATTAGTCACTTGCAAGTACACTTGTATGGCAAGTTGACTAAGCCTTGCCTTATCAGTTTCAATAGATTAATGTGGTACAAGATTTAATATAAACCTATTGTGGTTAGAATTGAAAAACGGCCTTTGAAACAAGGCTTGGAAACGAATTAAAATTACCCGCTTTTTAACCATTTTAATCGGTTTTAATTGACCATTTACTTCATATGTAGTGTACACGTTAAAAAGAGTGTTGTGTAAAAGTCTAATAAACCGTTAATTCCTCTAGACAACTGTTTCAAGATGTTCGTGCCTACCCCGCAAGGGACCTGGCGTGAAGTTATGTATGTATGTATATGTTTCAAGATGTTGTAGGAAATATTTATTTTTCTAATTTTTAGTGTGTGAGAGAGAGAGAGAGAGAGAGAGAGAGAGAGATAACATTTTGTTGCACACCAGAATATAAAATTACAAAAACAGACCATATTTACAATATTTTCTTGGCAATACAATAGGCGGCCTCATCGCTCAAAGCGATCTCTTCTAGGCATCCAAAATCTAAGAAATTTGAATCAGGCGATATAGGTGGTGCAGGAAAAAGGCAATAGATACATAAATACTTAATGTAATTTAAGAAATAAATATACATAAATATAAATAGTCAAGTTAGAAACAAATAAAGAATTTGTATATGAAAAAAAAACAGTCATATACAATATACACAAGTTTAGTGATAAATATATTAGCATTGTGTTAATTGGACATAGCTATTTGTGAACAAATAGTGTTTTCTAAGCACATTACTAAACGTTGGAAAGATTGGCCTCTCTAGAAAGAAAGAAAGATAAAAGATAGATAGTAAGGCATTTCTTTATTGTACACCAAAACATAAGCAAGCAGAAGTAGAAAAAGATAAAAGGTAGTAAATACAACGGGCGGCCTTATCGTTAGAAGTGATCTCTTCCTGGCAAATGGAATTTTCTGGAAATTTTTGTTAATTTTTTAATACGGACGGTTGTGCAGTTAATAAATAATAATGAATTATATATAAACAAAGCAGATATAATAATAAGTATAAAAACAAAATAAATAAATAAATATACATATGTCAATACAAACATACATATTGTTACAACTTAGGTCCCGACAAAGACAAATTCCACGTACAGATCTGTAAAAGCACATTTTATTACCTGTCGGCATGTGGCCTAATTGTAATCCTTCAAATGATCGTCTTATTTTGTTCACTTATTTATTGGCATACGTTTCTAAGTTATTGCAGAGAACAGTCTATTGTTCTCGTTTACGACCGCTTGCAGGATACATCATTAACCAGGTGTTGCGGATTACAATTACAAGCTCGTTCTAGGAAATTGTGTCGACGACGCCGGGCGGGCACATTTGCATTTGTGAAGTATAAAACGACGGCCTGATTGAGAGAGGGGGCAGTTGAGCTGCAACTACAATACGGGCGTGACGTGTGTACATTCAGGAATCTTATAATGACGGACTTTGCGCGTATTATTGAATGACGACCTACTGCATTACGTTTTGATTTGTTCGTATTCGGTTATATTTGTACCTGTATTATACGTGTTTGTATAGTTCTACTCTATAATAATTCTAAGCATTTTAATTCGAGTCCCGCTAACTTCGTAACAATGTACTTATATGATAGCTGTAGGTATTTGTAATGTATGTGTCATTTTTTATACCACATAATATAAGGTAGATACAAATATCGTTAGTCCGGTAATAAATACGTGTGCGAACAGTCTGTTTTATTTATCCGTGAATCTTATTAAATATCAGTACATATAAAGTAAGCTTAGCGCCTAGATATGTATCAGTATTATTAGACACAATAGAAAAGTAATGCTTCGAAACCTGATTTTTAAAACACGGTAAGGATTTGGCTTCTCTTATAGCAATAGGTAACTCCTTCCAGAGACGCACAGCCTAGACTATGAAAAAATATTTAAAAAACAGGAACTGTGTGCTTGTGTATTCATTATGTATTTAGTTGAGTCGTTTTTATTTTTAATCTAGTCATTTTCTTTCGCCAAGTAGGGAGATTAATAAAAATATGGTATCAATGTTAACTATACCCTTCGTACCATAGTTATACATATGTATTTTGGTTTGCTGTTTTGGTCAAGGGTCAGTGCGATACAAATCATAATAAATCCCCACGATTAAGGGTAGATGCGGGGCACAATGAGCCCGCGGGTTCAAGCACTCGATGGAGGGTGCTTTTGGGACACATGGTTGAGGATGGAACAGTAAAGCAAGTCCAATGGAAAATGTGGGGTCGTGAAGTCCAACGCTCTAAGTTTTGTCGAGACGTCGCCAAACGTTTGGCGTCTATTTTGATCAAAGATTAAGCGTTACTATACAACATGGCAACGCCACAAGCTTTTTAGAAACGTTTCCGGTAAGTGACAGTGGTTTGAGACCAATATTTTATGTATAACTAGTTGACCCGGCGAATTTCGTACCGCCTATTTTCTGAATTCCTAAACGACTGTTCCATGACACAAGAACAAAATCACTAAAATCGGTCCATGTGATAAGAAGGAATCTAGAACCCGATCTCAGCGCCACCTACCGGTTCTAACTTTGAATCTAAACTATCCGGGAACACACTCAAACACACAAAAACAAAATCACCGAAATCTTTATGTACTGCTATCTCCTTAACCATGTAAATCCCTGGCTTATATCAAAGCTGTGTTCTGGCTTAATTGAGCCGAGCTCTTTTAATAAAGAGACCGTCTTCTATGGCCATCGAGCTTGGATGGGGAGACCGGGGTGTACATCTGCGATGACGAACATTATCAAACTCTCAAACAATTACAGGTGGTAGGGTATTTGCCCGTCTGGATAGCTGTCACCCCCGGTCTAGAGTATGCCGCCATAACAACCTTGAGTTGTGTTCCGGCTTTAGGGACCAGGTTCCAGTCGGCCTTTAAAGAGCGGCAGCGTATTTGTAGCACTTTTGGTGTTACAAATGTCCATAGGTGATGTTAACCGCTTTCCATCAGGTGGGCCGGCTACCTGTCTGCTGTTCTCCTGGAATAAAAAAAAAGAAGTGCGGAGTCTTTACCTACTTTTTACATTCAAGGATTCATTGTAACACACACAAAATTTTCATTAAATTCCTGGTCCCCGATTCCGGCGCTACCTGACGGGTCCAATTGTAATTCTAAACCATCTAGGGACGCACTCAACAACACAAAAATGGCTTCAAAATTCTGAAATCCGATACCAGCGCCACATATCGGATTAAATTGTGAATCTAAACCATCCCAAGCCCCACCTAAACACAAATGAATAATTTAATATTCTACTACTATTTTTCACTTTTAACCAGTGTTTATTATTTGAAAATAAAGTGGTACAGCAAAAAACGCTCTTCTGGTTGCCGCCAAAAATTCCGTAGCAAACCTAGCCAAACGAACAAAGGTTAAATGACAAGTTGACATTGGCTATCTAAAATTCCTTTTTACGCAAAAATGACTAACATTAAAGATAAATTTCGTGTATGGATTGCAGCGTGAAACGGAACACATGCGGCTGTTTTACCGACAGCATAAATATTAGCTAAATAATATGGGAGTCCGCCTTATGCAAGGCATCTTAAATACATTTTGTGTAAAACGTATCTAGGACATTTAATATGACTAGTGGTCGCCCAGTGGTTGAAATTCGACCATAATTACTTTAAATTATAAGTTTGAACATTATTAAGGTTCTCTTGTAAAAGACTATACTTCTATAAGCACAGATTTCGCTAAGGCTACACTGTTAACTTGACTTGAACGATAAACAAAAGAGTATATATGCGTGTGTATGTCAAATACATGGTAGTGTGTATAATGTTTTTTTATAATGTATTTTTTATGCATAATTAAAAGTATTGGAATTCTGCACTCCTTCTCTATATAAACTATAACTGAGCGAAATATCATACTCATCCGTCCGCACAATTTTCGTAAAAAGGGGTTGTAGAATATTTTTGCTTTACGTATTAATATAATAATTAACTAAATTTGATTTAAAGGCGGTCGTTATGCAAGCGGACTTAAATATATTAGTAATTAAGGAAAGATTTTGATAAAAACAAATACGAGAAAAGCAAGAGGAAAAGAAAACCCTCTATCCTAAAAACCAATAGAGAAAGAGACAAAAAACAATTATCAATACTAGTCCAGCGGTTTAGGCGGAGTTAAAAGACATACAAACGTAAAGAAGATAGAAATTATTTTGACAAGTCCTGAATAAACCCGAAAGGTCACGAAGTATATACCCTGTCTACCCCATGGGATTAACATCCACCCAGTATGCGGTCAGAGACGGAGGTCATAAATTCGATTCCATTCATATTCAAATGATACGTACGCCAGTATAAGCCTATTGTTGTCTGTATGAGGCTATGAACGCTACATGTTATAAAGGGGACACAGGGGATAAAGAAATTCAAGAGTGCCTAAAATTCGAATTATTATTTTGCTGTACTTCTTTAAATTGCGAACTTATTTTTACTTTCCCTTGCATCTGTTGTAACAGCAAATTAATATTGTTACGACCTGAATGCCGACAAAAGACAAATTCACATTTGCAGCTCTGTAGAAACACATTTTATTACCTTTTCGGCATTTGGATTTTTTGTTTACTTTGTGTTTAAAATTTATGGTTAAAAAAACAATCCATTGTATATTGTAATCTTTTATAGTAGTCATTAGCCAGGTGTGATTCTAGAAAATTCGGTTGTCGCGGCTGAAAATATTGCATTTGTTCAGTATAAAGCAATGCCCCAATTGAGAGATGAGGCAGTCAAGCGATACCACGAGCGAAGCAAGAATTGTGTATATTCGGTAATCTATTTAGTGACGGACTATTGAATCGTGCATTACGTTTGGAGGAGTTGTGTTCAGTTATATTTGTACCTGTGTTAGACGTGTTTGTATATAATATTCTCTTAAGTTTTCGCGACATGTTACATAATAAAACTACGTTTTAACGGTTTCAAGCGCGGTAATTTATTTGATTTTTTGGTTTATCCGACGTTTCGGCCGCTTTTCAGTGGCTGTGGTCACGGACGACAAAGATGACATTTGTCCAACGAGTATTGTTAAAGTTTTATTTAGCCTACCGCCAACTTGTTCATTTTAATTATTTAGTTTTAATTTTATTTATGGTTATTATTTACTCTATGGGAGCCTAATCTAATTTACCACCGCTTCAACAATACACGTTGGACAAATGTCATCTTTGTCGTCCGTGACCACGGCCACTGAAAAGCGGCCGAAACGTCGGAAACCAAAATCAAATAAATTACCGCGCTTAAAACCGTTAAAACGTAGTTTTATTACGTGTTTGTATAGTTCTAATAAACTCTATAGTAATTCTAACGGCTTTTTAATTCGAACCCTGCAACTCGTAACAATATTTAAAGAAGTGTTCAACAAATATAATGTCTAGTAGTGAGTAGTTTCAAAGAGTATCATTGTGGGACTCTAACCAACAGGTTATAGTGGTTCAATTTCTGTGGACTGTATAGTGGAGATATGACCTAATCCTTGCACTATAAAAGCAGAAGCTCCACCAACCCTGAGATCAGCCCCCTCCTGGCTTGGTTCAGGTTGCAGTCGAGAACAGAGCACGGCAGTATGTTTCACTTTAGAGCTACTACCACTGTACACACAGGTAAGGTCTTTGAAAGTTATTGGCACGTCCAGTAATTATTATTATTTAAATTTAATAAAATAGGTGAGCGCACGGCGCGATGTAGTCGAAAACGTAGACAGAGAGAGACTGAAAAATGGCTGCTCCCTACCCTGCTGTGCATTGGCCGTCGCCTCACACAGAAAGAGGGTAGTCAACAAAATCAGCGAAGCGATGCCCCGCTTATTATAGGCAAGGACCGAAGAATCATTTTAATTTTAATATTACATAAAATGATTAGAGTTAGGTTTGTTTGCTGAAGAGTTCCTTGCGTCGCTTCTTCTCTTCAAGCCACAACATGTTGCGAAGCGGTGATAAATTAGAGTAGGCTCCCATAGAGTAAATAATAACAACAAACGAAAATAAATATGAACTCATTGACACTGGATATCTTTGTCATCCCTGATCACGGCTACTGAGAAACGGCCGAAACGTCGGAATAATAAAAATCAAATAAATTACCGCGCTTAAAATCGTTAAAATGTAGTTTATTTATTCTCATCTCAGGTGAGTTTATGGTGTTCTATTCTATACTAGCTGTCCCGGCAGACATCGTCCTACCCGGAAAAGCTTCAATCGATATGCCGACGAAGCGCCACCTGCCGGGTCCAATTGTGAACTCAGAAACTTTCTCTGGCACACGCACAAGTTTTTTGTAAAAGAATATCACATGATCAAATGTATAGTTTACGATTCTATACAGGACATACAGACAAACATTCATTTTTATATATAAGAAGAAGAAGATATATAAAAAAACTTCGTTTAAAAAAACCGACTTCAAAAACTAAAAAACTAAAATGTATAAAATAACTTATTTCTAAAGCTATATTATTAATATATATTATCTAAAACATCTTAAAGTCGGTGCTTAGTAATTTTCAAAATATAGTAATTTTTATGTTTTGCTTTGCACCGACTTCAAGATGTTTTAGATAATATATATTAATAATATAGCTTTAGAAATAAGTTATTTTATACATTTTAGTTTTTTAGTTTTTGAAGTCGGTTTTTTAAACGAAGTTTTTAAATTTTATTTGTTACTTTTTAGTGTCTAGCTATGTATGGGTGGACCTACGAATGGTGCCGCGCTTCTTAAAAAATATAGGTCCCAAGAACCGGGAACAAAAAAATGTTCGTAAAATGAAAACTACTGGGCCAAACTATGTCAAATTTTTAGGGGACCACAGGGCAGCTATTTCGCGTCGAACAAAAAAAGAATCACGTAAATCGGATCATAAATAACGGAGTAATCGGCGAACATATGGAACGGAGTGAAAATTATTTCCATGAAAAATGTCCATAAAATGAAAACTACTGGGCCAAACTATGTAAAATTTTTAGGGGACCAATTGGAAGCTATTCCGCGTCGAACAAAAAAAGAATCACGTAAATCGGATCATAAATGACGGAGTAATCGGCGAATATATGGAACGGAGTGAAAATTATTTCCATGAAAAATGTCCATAAAATGAAAACTACTGGGCCAAACTATGTAAAATTTTTAGGGGACCAATTGGAAGCTATTCCGCGTCGAACAAAAAAAGAATCACGTAAATCGGATCATAAATGACGGAGTAATCGGCGAACATACATAAAAAAAAGCAAAAAAAAAAAAAAAAAAAAGATTCCGACGAATTGAGAACCTCCTCCTTTTTTCGAAGTCGGTTAAAAATGACTATTTACCTTGTTCACACCATCACCCCTGAACGGCTGGACCGATTTCGCTAATTATTTTTTTGTGTTTATTATTTGTGTTTATTATTGTTAGGAGAAGGTTCTTATAAAAGAAAACAACAAGAAAATTGTGCGGAAAATTTAAGAATACTTAACCACCATATAAAATTACTTCTAATCTAACCTTAGCACTTTGAACAATACCTATATATGTTTTTAATGTCTCCATATATTCAATATACTCTATGATGTAAACTTATGACGTTTGACATAGAATTGACAGAATGCGTGCTGCAAAATCATCAAAGAGGATGTAAATAACTGAATATCGTTTAAAACATATGCTGCGGTCCGAGTTATTTTATTGATGAAATACATGTAAAAAAATAATTAAGCTGTAATCGGGTTCCAATTAGGTGAAATAATTTTTGTGTGTGTTCAAGTAGGTCCCGGGATGGTTAAGATTATAGATCTACCGGTAGGTGGCACCGCTAAAGTCTTCCCAAACGGTGGAACCTATTTTGATGATTTTTTTGTTTTTATTCAAGTGGATTCGAGAATTGTTTAAATTAATTATTTGTCCCGGTAAATGTCGCCTCAATGGGGTTCTAGATTTTTTTTCTAAGGGCAGGACAACGTCTGCCGGGTACAGCTAGTTTGATATAATTTTTTTTGGTACTGTTACAAAATTAGTTTTTTTAATTTATGTATGATATTTGAAATGGGGCCTAGAATTAGAACGGCTTAGGGCGCGTTCCCAGTATGTCGTAACGATTAATTTATTGTTGGACGACTGTCGTCTCTAGCTGTTCCCATTATAACGATTGTTTGTCGTCATTTTTTTTATCGTTTAGCCACTATCGTATCTAGCTGTTTCCATTGGATCGCGACGACATTTTATCGTTTCACGGCAGTCGCTTTGTCGTTTACACATCATTAGCGAGGGAGAAGGAAAAACATGTGTAAACGACGAGATGATATTTTTATCGTGGCTACGATAGATTTGCCGTCACGATTTAGTAGTAACGTTTTTTCATTGTTTTACGACGGTCGTGTTAGCCGTTCCCACTATCATGACCATCTGTCGTCACTGCAAAAAATGTCGTAGACGACAGTGAATCGTGTCGTTCTATATGTGAACACCATTTAAACATATAAGCCACGACACTTGAAACTACACGATTATCGGTTGTCACGACGAAGTGGGAACGCGCCCGTAGCTATAGTTCAATAGTAGCGTGCTGTTATAATACATGTAAAAAATACGTTGACCAATTTACCTACATAAATTGTGTCCACGATCACGTATTGTGGCCGCAGCTACCGATGTTGGTCGGCCATTGTTTACGACCACAGCGTGTGACTAATCGCAACGTACTGGTTAGTGGTTACACCTCTAAATGCTACAGTGAGCGGTGTGGAATAAAGCCCACTCAAATCCCTTTTGTTTTTCTATATTATATTACTTCTCATTGAATTGATTACTAATGTTTAAGTTATCTCATATATATGGGGGCAAATAGTCGAAATCTGTACTGAGATACTTTTTATAAACTCACAGAACGTTTCATAGATTCTAAGAGGATGTACTCATGACCTCATGAGTACATCCTAGGTACTAGTTAAACGAGTCTCGGGTTTGAAAGGTATGTAATACTTGCAACAACTCAGAAAGGTTTATACTTTTGTAAGTAGTAATAAAAGAGCAGCAACTGATCACATAGTTATAATGAGGGAGCCTTATGGCTTTAACAAGTTTATTATACGAACACCATTGAATTACAACATTATATGATCTAAGACTAACACTTATATACTCGACAAGCATTTTTAGAACACCTCGCCATCCCTCCAATAATTTTACATTTTATCAAACTTAGCAATTGGCACAACCGATAGCGGATTGGAGTCATTGCTAAACTATTTTAATTAAAGTGCTATGAATGAAAAGAATTGAATACATTACTCTTTGGAAATTCCAGATAATATTTTATACAAGATATTATATTAAACATTATACTTAAAGTTTTACATGTAATAAAACAAACTATAGTAAATTATAGACAACAACTATAAAAATTTGCCATCTCATTCTTAGCAATTTCCTTGCGATACACAATGAACGGGTCATCAACATCAACGGCGAGCGCATCTCCCACCTACGTTTCGCTGACGATATTGTCATATTTGCAGAGACGTTGGAAGAGCTTGCCGACATGTTGAACAGCCTAAACGAATCCTCCCGACGAGTCGGTCTCGGCATGAATTTGGACAAGACGAAAATCATGTACAATGAACACGTCATGCCGAGACCGGTAAACGTCGAGAGTGTCCCTCTGGAAGTTATGCAGGAATATGTCTACCTTGGACAGAAAGTACAGGTTGGCAGGCACAACTTCGAGGGGGAAGCCAATAGGAGGATTCAGTTAGGCTGGGCGGCATTCGGTAGGCTCCGTCAAGTCTTCTCGTCGACCATTCCGCAATGCTTGAAGACGAAAGTCTTCGAGCAGTGCGTCCTACCCATAATGACGTACGGTGCCGAGACGTGGACACTGACAGCGGGACTGGTCCACAAATTCAAAGTCGCTCAACGGGCTATGGAGCGAGCTATGTTAGGTGTTTCTCTTATGGATAAAATCAGAAATGAGGACATCCGTAAGAGAACCAAGGTAACCGACATAGCTCGCAAATTTAGCAAGTTGAAGTGGCAGTGGGCCGGCCACGTCTGCCGCAGGACCGATGGCCGATGGAGGAAACGAGTCCTGGAGTGGAGACCACGTCTCGGCAAACGTAGCGTAGGACGCCCGCCAGCCCGGTGGACTGACGACCTACGCAAAATCGCTGGCAGGGGCTGGATGCGGAAGACAGGAGACCGGGATATGTGGCGCGTACTTGGGGAGGCCTACGTCCAGCAGTGGACTGAATTTGGCTGAAGATGATGATGATGATGACACAAATCGGATACGGACTTGGTGACTATGGGACATTCTCAAGAGTTAAAAAGAACAATTTAAAAATCGGTTTACAATTGACGGAGAAATCGCGTAACATGCCTACGCATAAAATTAAACACTTGTAGAGTGTGTAATACTAGCACGCGTATAAAAGCTTTTGTCGGGAAAATGTTGGTTCTAGTCGTTTTTTAATAAGGATAATTCCGGATTTCCCTGAGATCCACCCATCATATCCTGACTTGGTAACCATGGAACTGCCTCGGGAACATAATTTTAAATAAAGAAAAAAATAAAATTGATCCATAATTGACGAAGATATCAACTTAAAAAGTTAAACGCCTGCAGAAAATGTAATAGCAACACGCGTATAAAAGATTTTCTCCAAGAATTTAGGCGCACGCTAGCCCTAGGATCTGATCCACTCATCAGATCCTGACCATGGCACTACTTCGGGAGTATACACTTACGAGTAAAGGAAACAATATGAAAATTATTGGTTTACAATTAACGGAGATATCGTGTTACGAAGAAGTTGCCTAACAATTTTCGTGAGTTTCTCTAATTCCTTGGAATCCACTCATCAGACCCTGAGATGGTGACGATGGGAACAATTCGAGAGTATGACTTTTCTATTAAAAGAAAAATTTTGGAAATCGGTCCACAATTGACGGAAAAATCGAGTAACGAAATACAGACGAATTAAGAACCCTCCCTTTTCTGAAGTCGTTCAACTAAAAAAACAAAAGCGAACCAATTCTGGAGTGAGAGGTAGTATAAATATATTTCCTTTGTCTTATTTGTGACAATAATTAAACTGGAGTTTTCCTTTAAAGACCAACTTTTGGAAGTTGACTAACTTTTTAATGGCCCACTCGCGAGCAATAATGGCCTGCTTTGACTCAACTATAAATTGATGTAATTCAAGCGTTTTCTTCACTTTTCATCTGCCTTTGAGACGACTTCTTGGTCCACGTAATCGACTGGATTTCAGATTCGATATTTTAACTGGACAACGAAAGAAGATTAAGGTTGCTGGGTATGACGTCAGAGGCATCGTGGTGTTTGGTGGGTATTCTGAAAAAAAAACCGATGAGTCTTACACAATATTTAATGAACTGTAGGCGACTGTTGAGAGAATTGCGGGTAGTACAAGAGTCGCAGCAACAAGCAGACTGACTCGTAAAGAGTAGCAGTTTAAGTACCACAAGGACAGTCGTAATAGAGCGGAAGATGGTGGCTGGGAAAAGTTGATTGGATACGCGGATAGGTAAAGCGGGTAGTTTGGAAATATTTTGACATGGATTTAAAATTTACTAAGATAGTCGATGTGTACAACTTCTGTAGTCATTCAATTAGCGCACACGCACTTGGCCGATTTTATTTTAGTTCGATCTGGTTTTGTTCTAATAGCACAGCGTAGACAGTTTAGTATGAGCCCCGATTAAGCCCAATCAACCAATTAAACTGATAATAGTTAATTTTTAACTGTTAAGGAGACAATTGCTGAAACCTTGAAATGGTTTCCGTATTTTGAAACGTTATTTTGAACATGAACGGAGGATTTTTTATGGCAAATCTTGCAAGCAGGCAGATGGCCTACCTGATGGAAAGTGGTTACTGTTGTCTATAGACTGGCAACTAGAATCCAACGCGTTATCGAGCTTTAAATGATAGATAGGCTGATTTCCATTTGCTGTAAGTTTTCTATTTGCTGATATCCCATAGAAAACTTTATATCCCGTAAATGGTTATTTAATGTTATTTAACGTTAATTGTCCATTATTCGACACTGAGTGCAGCATATAATTAATTAAGCCTGTACTACAAGTAGCAAATATCATAGTAGTTTCCTACGATTCCGTAAAATATTCTAGGAAACATGAATCACCCATGGTTTCACGGTTCGACATTACGCATAGTAAATATGTTACCATCTACGCATATCATTGTAAATTATGGTGTCATAAAACCATACAATACTAAATAATTTACCATGGAAATGGCATCTGACTAATAAGGGGGTTTATATACAAAGTTCAAAAGATTTTATTCAAACTTTCACAAATTTTTTTATGTTGTAGACATATATAGTGACTTATCGCGATATCTCAGGATCTATAATACCTTTAGACTTGAAATTTGGCATGGACCTTCATAGGAAGGTCAATGGCAAATGGTCTACTTTCGCCAAGTAGAGCTCAGCTAAGGAAGGATTTTACGGCACGCGAAGCGGGCGGGTATCATCCAGTACTTATATATACTACAAGTCCCGGTAGTCATTGTTCTGCCCTAACAAATAAAAATTTCGGATCCTAGATTCTAGATTTTATATACCTACCGGTTCCAATTGCGAATCTAAAAACACAAAAAAGTCATTAAAATCGGTAAAGTCGCTCTTAGTTATGCGCGTACATGCATTTGTTTTTATATATATAGAAGACTAAATATTACTGTCAGAGAGGCCAAAACATTATCTACATTTCGGAACTCCCTTCGAAACCACTATCTGTCTTTAAATAAATATATAATATATTTACTTATTTATCTATTGTAATATTATGTTAATTAATATAAAGTGCTCATCACTTAGTGTATAATGTTAACAAAAATATCTAGATTGTTTTGTATATACGTATATATATTACTATTATATTTATATATGTATTAAATTTATTGAATAGTGTAAGTATGTATATTTAAATTGTACAGTCCTATTTTTGTCTGCTCCACCTACATCGCCGGATTAGTTAAGAATTTCTTTTAAGCTAGGTTGCCTGGAAGAGATCGCTTTTAGCGATAAGGCCGCCTGTTGTTTTGCCAAGAAGTATTGTAATTATGCATTTTGTTTTTGTATTTGTTTTTTTGGTGAGCAATAAAGCTATCTATCTATTAGTCGTATAAAGAGGAAAGATTTGTAATTTTGTAACTTTGTAACGAACATAGTCAAAAACTACTAGATCGATTTAAAAAAAATCTTTTACCATTCGACGACGAAGTACAATATACTAGATCGTCATCAAACTCATCTCGTCCTTACTAAGAACAATAATACACAGCTATGACACTCATAGGTGACTGTATCAATTTTAATGACAACTTCCTTCTACGGCGAATTGATCACATAAAACCGCGGAAGCTGCGACGTATTGAGATGAATCACGGTCGAAATGCGAACGACTTGTAACCTCACGGACGGTGTTTCAATGTGGTAGACAGTTACTATGTTGTGGTTTGAGGACAACAAGCGGGACAAGAAACTCATCGGCAAAATAAAATTAAAATTAATAGAGCTAGCCATGTCCTGGCTCTAATACTTTAGTATAATATTGTTAGATGCCGTCAAAGAAATCCGCACAGCTGCCTGTCGTAAAAACACAGTTTATTACCTTTCTTGCATTCGGAATCTTTTGTTAACTTCGTGTTTAAAATTTGCAATTAAGAAAAACATCCTATTGATATCGTACTTGTTTTATGGCCGTCATTAGTGTCGAACTAATCCTTGTTGTTATTGCATTGCGTCGAAGCTTACCAGGTGTGCGAATTAACTCAGTGAACGCGGCCCTTTAATTGATTGTACAGTTCAGTATAAAACAATGCCCGAACGGAGGGGTGGGGCTGTCAAGCACGACTACGATACGAGTAAGACGTAGATTCGATGAGCGATATAGTGACGGACTTTACGCTTGATATTGAATCGTGCACTTTGTACTGGCTGTGTCCAGTCATATTTATTCCTGTTTTATACGTGTTTGTAGTTCTAATAAACTCTGTAGTAACTCCAACGGTATTTTAATTCGAGTCCTGTGTAGCTCGTAACAATATTAAAATGGGTGGGAGGCTATTATTTTGTGTGACTATTAAAATATTAACATTCAAAACATATACGGCCCTTGTTTCTGGAATAATTAAGTAAAGATCATTATGCAAATGTATGCGTAATTATATTAATGTAAACTATGACTCATTGGATTAATATGAAATTCGTAAATGCGTAGAAATGACCTTCATAGGATTTTAGTCAGTCAAAAAAAAACTTCATTCATTGGAAGTGATTCATTTAGATGAACGATGGTGAATCTCTAGCTCGCTTCTTATATTATCAATCAAATAAATTGGGGCACTGTTTATGGTCATACATGATACCTCATAGATATTTTTGCTTTTATTAAAATATAAAATACTAGCGGCCCCGGCAGACGTTGTCCTGCTCTGAAAAAATAAAAATCTAGGACCCGACCCCAGCGCCACCTACCGGTTCCAATTGTGGATTTAAACCACCGGGGACCCACTCAAACACACAAAAACAAAATCACCAAAATCGCTCCAGGTTATTAGGAGGATTCTAGAACCCGATCTCAGCGCCACCTACCGTTTCCAACGAGATAAAAGTATCCTATGCCCGTCTCCTAGTTCTAAGCTGCCTCCCCACCAATTTTCAGCCAAATCGGTATAGCCGTTCTTGAGTTATAAATAATGTAACTATATAAGATATCGATAGGCAAACACACGTTGTAGGTCCCTAAGCTAGTTATGCTTTTGTCATGAGTGATATACAACGGACTACTCTCCTAGACACCTAGATTATATTTAGTTCACTAGCTGACCCGTGCCCACTTCGCTGGACATAAAAAAAAAAAAATTAAAAATACTTATTATTAATCACAATCAAATATACCCTATGTCAGTCAGGAATAATGTAGTTTTCCACTGGTGAAAGAATTTTCAAAATCAGTTTAGTAGATCCAGAGATTGCCCCCTACGACGTCACAAACTCACAAACTTTACCATTTTTTGAGTTTAATTACCTACTAAGCGAATTCAAAATATTTCCCCTCCCGTACTACCCGTACCCCAGTGACACCTACATCGCATAAGTCTATCTAGCCGATTAGAGTGCGTGGCGACCACGCAGCTTTTTGAAGTGAAACTTCTACATAGACGGGTTCTTACGATATTTCTGTCACGAAAAATAGTCACGGCTGCGTGTTCTAATACTTACATTTTTAAATTCGTGATATCTTTCGAATGGAATTACCGAATTGAATAATTCAAAAAGTTATATAAAGGTATTAAAGCAGTCTTGAATATAGAGTCGTTTATTTTAATAAGGATGAATACCAAGATACAAATAAAGAGCTTTTTCTAGAGGCGGCATTTTAATTAAATTTATAAAATAAAAGAACACTTATTGTGAAATAACTATAATAGTTAGATATATGCTGTCGCGACACTTTCTGTAAATAATGATGTATTCTTCAAAGTCGCAGTACATTATTATCAATAGATTTCGCAGCGCACGCGATTTTAGGTAATTTTTTTACACCTTGGGTTACACTATTGGAGTTTTAGTAACAATCCCTAATCTTTTATGAAAATATAATATAGCCTATGTCAATGAGGGATAGTGTAGCTTGCCAACAGTGAATTTTTAAAAAAAAATTCTATTACGTAATGTACCATGTCAGGATCGAACCCGGAACCTCAGCGTCCCGCGTCGCAGTGACTTCAGCCAACAAAGGCGTAACCCATCTAACCACAGAGGGCCTCAATTATAAAATTCGAAAATAAACACCAGAGAAAGAGAGAGAGAGAGAGAGAGAGAGAACACTTTATTGCACACCAAAATATACAATTACAAAAACAGACCATATTTACAATATTTTCTAGGCAATACATTTGGCGGGCGGCCTTATCGCTCAAAGCGGTCTCTTCCAGGCAACCGAAATAAAAGAAATTTGAATCAGGCGATATAGGTGGTGCAGGAAAAAGGCAATAGATACGTAAATACGTAAACTATTTTTTTAAAATTTTTATTGCTAGAGTTCAGCGGACAGGCAGACGACCCACTTGATGGAAATCGGTTACCATCGCCTATGGATATTTGCAACACCAAAGGTGCTACAAATGCGCTGCTGCTCTCTTAAGGGAGACTGGAACCTGGTCACTAATGCCGGAACACAACTCAAGGTTGTCATGGCGACATGCTTTAGACCAGGGGTGGTAGCCATCCAGTCGGGCAAATGCTCTACCATCTGGCTGTGGTTTGTTTAGTCGCCTCTTATGACAGGCCGCCCGGCCGCAGGAAATTGTATTATTTCTCCGTTCCTGCACGGATAAAAATATATATACAAATACATACATAATAATATATACATAGTCATATATACCTATACAATAATACATTTTAAAATACATAAGTTATGATAAATGTATTAGCATAATTATATTGTGTTAATCAGACATAGCTATTTGTGGACAAATAGTGTTTTCTGAGCAAATTTCTAAATGTTGGTAAGGATTTGGCCTCTCTGACAGTAAGATATAAGAAATTTGTGTGTATTATTCGGGGCGGCCCGAGTCCAGCAGTGGGACGCTTATAGAAGACCACGGGCCATAAAAATAACCCGGAGTTATGGAGGGCTTGCATGGGGCCATGGGAAGGCCAACACGTAGAGGCCCGTAGAATTATTATGCATTAATAAAAGAAGATACGATAAAATGATCATCAGGTGGACATTCCATGCTTTTACAAATTGGGAATTACAAAACCCATGAATAACACCATCAAAAGGTGAAGAGTCCGCCCATTTACAAACAGGAAAAATCAACAACAAAACAACAGACACACCATGACGAAATTAATATATCGGTTTGCAGGTAGAAAAAATAAGGTTACTAATAAAATAAAAATATATGATTCAAGGAAAAACCACTATCATAGTTTTATAATATAATATACAACAATACATAAAATCTATACATTTAACCAAAATTGGAGTGTCTGTTTGTAATACACTTCAATTGATTTGATTGATTTATTGAATTGAAATAACCGCTTTTTACTACATGCATATGAATATATATTACGTGGATCAATAAGTCCCGGGACTAACCAAGAAAAACATTTTTTTTTTGTCAAAATTTCACTTTATTCATCAACATAGTCTCCTTGAAGAGCAACACAATCAGTCCAGCGCTTCTCCAACAATTCAATACCTTTCTTGTAGAACGATTCATCTTTGACCTCGAAATAAGCATTCGTTTTGGCGATGACCTCTTCGTTGGAGTAGAATCTCATTCCTTAGAGCATTTTTTGAGGTCTACAAACAGGTAGTAGTCGCTGGGGGCCAGATCCGGTGAATATGGTGGGTGTGAAAGCAATTCGAAGCCAATTCTTAGCTCCATACAGCGCTCGGAATCAACGACACGTTGTCGTTCTTGATCCGCCGTGAGCAAACGCGGCACCCACTTTGACAACAGCTTCCTCATAAACAAATATTATGCAAAATAGCTTACACACTGCCGTATGATATCTTTAAGATGTCAGCTATCTCACGCAATTTTAATTTACGGTTTTCAAAAATGATTTGGCGGAGTTTTTGATGGTTTTCGGTTGAACCACCTCATTTGGCTGGCTGGAGCGTTCAGCATCTTCAGTGTCTGTACGACCACGTTTAAACTCAGCATACCACCGACAAATGGTTGATTTGATGGAGCAGAGTCCCCGTCATACTTTTCAAGCCATTGTTGAGCTTGCATGGTGTTTTTTTTTCATCAAAAAGCAATGATAAATCAACACACGAAATTGTTTCGAATCCTTTGTTTTGGATATATCAAGACTAGCGTCACTTAAATCACCCTAACTCGTGGACCAACCATCAGAATGTCATGAAATTTTGACAGATATCTTTTGAAGGTTGGTACTCATGAAAAATCATGCGGAACTTTTTCTGGCAACACCATCAATGTGTCAGTTCCGGGACTTATTGATCCACGTGTTATACACAAAAATAACATTTTTTACAATTTTTGTCTGTCTGTCTGTTTGTTCCGGCTAATCTCTGAAATGGCTGGACCGATTTTGACGGGACTTTTATTGGCAGCTGATGTAATAAGGAGTAAATAAGGCTACTTTTATGTTAGAAAAATTATTTTGTTTTGGGAATTATGACGATTTTCAATCACCACGCGGGAGAGACCGCGGGGCGCAGCTAGTATAATATACAATACAAAAAAAGGTAATTTTGTTTGTTGACATTAAATTTTAATTAATAAACTCACTATAACTATAAACTAGTACAACGAAGGAAACTTAACTTGTATTGCATTCTACCTATAATTCCTTAAGACTGTAAGTAGAATACTGAGTCTAAGTCATCGAAGTCAATGGGTAGTGTTCCTAGAAGGCTGGCCCCGTTACCTCGCTGGATCACCATACTTATCCGATGTCCGAGGTGGGAACCAACTCACTAATCTCCCGAAGGGTCAAGAAGTCGTTTTGAAATATTTTTGTAGAGGCTCATAGCCTCAGAACGGCTTTTTATTATTAAAAAAATATCATTGTATGCTATCAAACTAGATATAACAATTTTAGGCTGTAAATAATGATTTTTGAATATGAAATTAAAATTTTAATAATTATTAAGTTGTTGTTCACTTGATCAGAATAGCAGGCAATAGAACCAAGTTCATACAGTCTTGTCAGATGTATTTATTTAGACTAGTGAAAGCCCGTGCTCGAAATTCGACCATAATAATTAATGTCAAAGACTATACTTCTTAATCACATATTTCGCCAAGGGTACACTGTTAATTTTACTTGAACAATAAACAAAAGAGTATATATGCGTGTGTGTGTCATATAAATGGTAGTGAGTGTAATGTTTTTTTATTGATTTAATGTATTTTTTATGCATAATTAAAAATCTATTAGGATTCGTCGCTTCTTCTCTATATAAACTATAAGTGTTCGAAATTTCATACTCCGCCGTCGGCGCAATTTTCGTAAAAAGCGGTACAAAGTTTTTGCTTAACGTATTAATATATTGTTACGAACTACAGGACTCGAATTAAAATGCCGTTGGAATTACTATAGAGTTCAATAGAACTGTACAAACACGTATAAAACAGGTTCAAATAAAACTGGATGCAACCAGTTCACACTGCACGATTCAATGCAATTCAACACGTGCAAAGTACGTCACTATATCGCTAATCGAAAATACCACAAACGTCTTACTCGTATCGTAGTCGTCGGTTGACTGCCCCACCCCTCCGTTCGGGCATTGTTTTATACTAAACTGTATAATACCGACAAAGGGGTCTCCGTTCACACACATCTGGCAAGCTTCGACGTAATGCAATAAAAACAAGGATTAATTAGTTCGACACTAATTACAGCCATAAAATAAGTACGATAACAAGAGACGTTTTTAAAGTTTAAACACGAAGTAAATAAAAGAAATACGTTTTTACAACATGCAGCTGTGCGATCTCTGTCGGCATATAACAATATAGATACCTTAGCCATTTTCTTTAAAACCAAACCACTGTAAAATCATGACTGTCTGTCTGTCCGGTTGTCTTTTTATAAGTATT
Organism: Dendrolimus pini; assembly: GCA_949752895.1. Classification (NCBI taxonomy): domain Eukaryota; kingdom Metazoa; phylum Arthropoda; class Insecta; order Lepidoptera; family Lasiocampidae; genus Dendrolimus; species Dendrolimus pini. Next base: position 12,002,411 of record OX457150.1, read on the forward strand.
AGCTCAATTTAATTGTACATCTTTAATGAATACGATTCAACATAGATCTTGCGGCCACAATCAAAAATTTTACTTACTTTAAAAACATCATGTACGTCTGGGATTAGCCTCAGAATGGTGTTGTACTAGTATATTAGCCATATAATATAGGTAAATTGCGTAGCTTGGGGATATACAATGTCTGTTTGTCTGACGATTATTAGTTATATTACATATAAATTATGAAATTCATCCAGGCACGGCCGCGGGGAAGTCCTAGCGCATGAAAACAATATAGTAAACAAGTTTGCTGTTATTGTCACTACACAAGGCAGTTCATTCATAACTTTTTGCAGGCTGTTTATATAACAGCGACTTTTTGTACTATCTTTCGACTCGATTAGCTTTTTTATATTACATTTGCGTTGTCTCTTATAATAGCTGGAGGTTGTTATGTTCTATACGACAACAATACTAAATATAATAATATTGTTACGAGTTGCGAGACTGGAATTAAAATGCTGTTGGAATTATTATAGAGTTTATTAGTATTATACAAACACGTATAACACAGGTACAAATATAACCGAACACAACGAATCCAAACGTAAGGCAGATGGTCGTAATTCAATAAAACGCACAAAGTCCGTCACTATTAGGTTCTCGATTGTCAATCAGGCCACCGTTTTATACTGCACAAATGCAATGTGCCCGCCCAGCAACGTGGACCGAATTTCCTAGAATCAGCTTGTAGTTTATAATCCGTAATACCTGGTTAACGATTACAGGCGCACGGCCGTAAACGATTACAACAGAACAATAGGCTGTTTTCTAGAAACGTATGCCAATAAATAAGTAAACAAAAGAAGACGATCATAAATAGTTCAAATGCCGCAGGTAATATAATGTGTTTTTACAGATATCTAGGTGGAATTTGCTTTTGTCGGCACCTAGGTTGTAACAATATGGTATTATAAAACCCGCAGGCGTCTTTTGACGAAGCCAAAGCCGCAAGCACGGAGTGGAGGTCGCTAGTTCAGCACATGGTCAGACGGCCCACCTGATTGGGAAGCGGTTACCTTCGCCTATGTAACACGAAAGATGGTACCAATGTGCTGACTCTCCTAAAGGGAGACTGGAACCTGGCCACTAATGCTGGAACAAAACTCAAGGTTGTTACGGAGGCATGCTCTAGACCAAGGTTGGTAGCTGGCTGTGAGTTGTTTGATTGCCTCTTACGGCAGGCCGCCCCAACGCAGAAAATTGTATTCTTTCTCCATTCCTGCAATGATCTACAGATTGTAAGGCTACTGTGTAACATTCTAATGCTTACAATATTTTGAATCTATATATTGTTACAACTCAGGTCCCGACAGAAACAAAATCCACCTGCACATCTGAAACAAAGCACATTTATTACCCGTCGGCATTTGAACTAATAACATTGAAATTATTTTGTGGTCGTCTTCTTTTGTTTACTTTTTGGCATACGGCCTATTGTTGTATTTTAATCATTAGTAAGGTGTTACGGATTTTAAAGTACAAGCTGATTCTAGTAAATTCGGTCTGCGTTGCCGGACGGACATATTGCATTTGTGCAGTATAAGACAATGGCTCGATTGAGGGAGGAATTAGTCGAGCGCGAACCATGAACGAAGTGAGACGTGTGTACTACAATATGGAATCTTAGTGACGCACTTAGCGCGTTTTATTGAATTACGATCTTCTACATTACGTTTGGATTTGCTGTGTTCGGTTATAGTTGTACCTGTGTTATACGTGTTTGTATAGTTCTTATAAACTCTATAATAATTCTAACGGCATTTTCATTCGAGTCTCGCACTCGTACAGTATTAATGAACTCGACTTTACGTAACGTAACACATGGCACATAAGAGTATCGGAGAAAAATTTCTTTGTCGTTTACACAGAAACCGACAGATACAACCCGCAAGAGTTAACTTGAGACTTCGCTTGGATGACGTAAACGCGAGGTACTGTCGTCGATGGCGAGAGCTGTAAGAAGTCGGGGTCTGAAGTTAACTCTTGCGTATAATACATAAAGCATTCATTTTGTATCGAAAGCGCAACGGAAGTTTAAAAATGTAGTCGATCGTATATGACAAGCCTATTTATTTATTATACCTATTACAGTTGGCTTAAAACAATGAATGAACGTCGATAAAGATGATTGCCTACTTGGTATATTTTTTAAATTTTACAATAAGGGAAAATCCTAACTTGCGGTTGTAACTTGTGACACATTGTTAGTATTATACCTAGTTATCAAATATATAATTATGAAATATATGTACAAATACCTATATAGGCTATAAAAAGTTACTAAAGTTAATTTAAAAAAAAAAAAAGGTTATTCAGTAAGTTCAGTAGTCATTTATTGCCTATATATTTCACGGACTGTTCATTTATCTTTCTTCTTGATATAAGCACCATACCAAACATACATTTAAAAACATATGTAAGAAACTCTTTGACACTACCCGTGATCAGAAGGCTGGCTCATATTTTGCACAACAAATAAGTATTGCCATACAGCGTGGTAATGCAGCCAGCCTTCTGGGCACGCTCCCCGTTGGCAGTGATCTGCTACATAATATATTTTAGTTTCAATGTCTTAGATAATTAAAGTATTAAAATGAATGACATATTTACTAAGCAATCAAATATATCAACCATACAAGTTAATTTCGAATTGGACAAGTACATTAACAATCTGCCCGTAATACTAAAATTGTGTTGTGATTCGTTTTGCCACTTGTCCCTTGCCATTCGTTTTTCCATTTGTCCGTTGAAGTTTTACTTCTACTATGTGTCCCAGTACACATTTCGATTATTCGCAGGTTTGCAGGCTACATTTTGATGAATGCATTTTTTATTTAAACATATTTTATTTTATCAAACAAAAAAACTGAATTCGTTCCGGAACCAAAAAAAACCATCCATAGTCTAATCTAAACTTATGCCGCCTCTCACCGCGTCTAGTCTAAATTTATGCCGCTCCACCACGCGGCCGTGACGCTTCTTCGTGAGGGAAAAATCCTAAGACCCCGTCTATATAGAGGTTTCACTTCAAAAATATTTTTATAGCTAGACGTGTTGCTAGAGAGTTTGTTGCCGCTTCTCCTCTTTAACAGCAACATCACGTTGCGAAGCGGTGTCATCAGCTATCTGTTAGTGAAACCCCGTCAAAATCGGTCCAGCCCTTTCAGATATTAGATCTGGACAGACAGACAAACAAAACTTCTATAAATTGTATTTTCGGAATCACCTGGTCCGAATTATATATACTTCCTGATTTTGAAGTGATAACTTCTTATGGAAGGGTAAACCACTTCGTTACGTAACGCGATACGGCGCCAGTCTATTTGGCTTCCGATCCTCTCACGCATATGGAAGCGGTAGGCAGGCTCCGCTCCTCTCACTCTAACCCATAGCCCTAGCCGTACGTAATGTACATATTCAAGAATTTTAACTAAGAATAAAATATATTTGATAATCAATAAAAGATTTTATAAATAAATAACCTTTCCTTTGATTATCATATTAATATACATAAAATTTGAGTAATAACCTAACCTTTTCTCAAGTTAACAATTTCAATGTTAAATAGTTCAACTTAGATTAGTTTAAGTTATCACTTCTGTTTTTTTTCAGATTTTTCTTTTGACATAACAATCACACACTTTAATTATATTTAGCTGTTTAGACTTATCAGTTAGTAGTAGGCGAGTAGAGCCGGAAGGTCTAGTTTTTTATATCCAAGGCAAGAATGTAACGTAATTATGAATCAATAATCATCCGTTATCTATACCCTATGACAGGTTTCCATGACGAATCCATCCAAAATGAGCTCCAGAAGATAGGTCACGGAAATATATTATAATATGCGAAATAAGTGCAATCTTTTGTTCATTGATGACAAATAAAAATGTCATTATCGCGACACCTCTAACTGAAACCTGTACAGATGAGGGATGAGTCCGAGGGGTACTTTTTGCCCTTCAAAATAAATCACTTATAATTGAATCTAAAAACTCACAAGAGGTACTAAATGTACCGCACATAGCATCTGTAGATTTTTGTCTTCTGCAAAAAATTATGACTACAACTCATTTACGCAGGCTTTTAACTCGCGATATCGCGTGAATGGTATTAAACGTATTTTCTCCGTGCACGAACGGAAAGAGAATACTAACTCCTGCGGCTGAGCTGCCTGTTGTAAGAGGCGACAAAATAACACACAGCCAGGTGGTAGGACATTTGCTCGACTGGATGGCTACCACCGCTGGTCTAGAGTATAGAGTAGAGCCAGGTTCCAGTCTCTCTTTCAAGACCGGTAGTACATTAGCAACACCTCTGGTATTGGTAATGTCACTAGGCGACGGTAACCACTTTCCATCACCATAGATCCGTCAGCCTGTCTGCTGTGCTCCAGCAATGAAAAGGAAAACGTGTGTTACCGCCGTTAACTAAACTGTCGTCACTTCACGCCTGCCTGGTCTTATCTCATCTGCTTTAACCCATCCTCAAGGCTGGCACGCCGTTAGCTTCTCCCCTGGTGTTGCAAACATCTATAGGCGACGGTAACCACTTTCCATCACCATAGATCTGTCAGCCTGTCTGCTGTGCTTCAGCAATGAAAAGGAAAACGTGTGTTACCGCCGTTAACTAAACTGTCGTCACTTCACGCCTGCCTGGTCTTATCTCATCTGCTTTAACCCATCCTCAAGGCTGGCACGCCGTTAGCTTCTCCCCTGGTGTTGCAAACATCTATAGGCGACGGTAACCACTTTCCATCACCATAGATCTGTCAGCCTGTCTGCTGTGCTTCAGCAATGAAAAGGAAAACGTGTGTTACCGCCGTTAACTAAACTGTCGTCACTTCACGCCTGCCTGGTCTTATCTCATCTGCTTTAACCCATCCTCAAGGCTGGCACGCCGTTAGCTTCTCCCCTGGTGTTGCAAACATCTATAGGCGACGGTAACCACTTTCCATCACCATAGATCTGTCAGCCTGTCTGCTGTGCTTCAGCAATGAAAAGGAAAACGTGTGTTACCGCCGTTAACTAAACTGTCGTCACTTCACGCGATATTCCGTGGTCGTTGTTAACAAGTTTCTTTGCTTACTCTATTTCTAGAAAAGCGGCTACAGAGAATCCCCTGCCTGGTCTTATCTCATCTGCTTTAACCCATCCTCAAGGCTGGCACGCCGTTAGCTTCTCCCCTGGTGTTGCAAACATCTATAGGCGACGGTAACCACTTTCCATCACCATAGATCCGTCAGCCTGTCTGCTGTGCTTCAGCAATGAAAAGGAAAACGTGTGTTACCGCCGTTAACTAAACTGTCGTCACTTCACGCGATATTCCGTGGTCGTTGTTAACAAGTTTCTTTGCTTACTCTATTTCTAGAAAAGCGGCTACAGAGAATCCCCTGCCTGGTCTTATCTCATCTGCTTTAACCCATCCTCAAGGCTGGCACGCCGTTAGCTTCTCCCCTGGTGTTGCAAACATCTATAGGCGACAGCAACCACTATCTATCAGGTGGGCCGTTTACCAGGTTTGCAATGAAAATAATAAGTCTACGTAATTTTTTTTTTTTTTAAATTTATTTATCAAAACAACAAAATGATTACAGCTCTTTGATTTTATACATAGCATTGAAAACCTCTGGGGTTTATATTAATACTATGAGTGTCTACGTCCGTAGCATTTAACAATTATAACATTACGTGTCATTTAAATAGTGCGTTTTAAGTTTATATTTAATATTTATTGATGTTATGCTTTCCCTAAACTCGACAGGTAAGTCATTTAACAAGCGCGGAACTATATATTCAGTTGTGCGCTTGCCGTACATGTTGTTTGCCCGACTCGTGACGAACCGGTTTTGGGCTATGGCTCGCGTATATACAGAGTGTTTTATTAATGTTTGTAGGTCTTGGTTAAAAAATTGCTCTTTGAGCATCATTTTTTTAAACTGGTTTTCTATGGGTAAAACTTTACAATGTTTAAAGAGACCTTTTTCATTGTTACAATATTGGTTTTTTATTGTTGGTGAAACTAATTGTTTAAGTATTTTTAATTGAAGATTATAAATTTTTTTAATATAAGTATTATACGTACGAAATTAAAGTAAAGTAAATTGTTTACGATACTAGGCCAGGATAAAGTGCTTCGAGGTTGTTTAACAATTTATAAAGCAGCGAAGCCAATTTTCAAGATTAGTCACAATGTACTAAGAAAGAAAATATGTAAGCTTTATCAGTAACCTATATTGATAATAGTTTTATTACTACACACCTATGCAATAAGAAAATATAAAACAGTTTGCTTATGTAGGTACAACTTAAATATTTTTCAGAATTTTTCAAATCATAGTTCAAAAGTTGCATACATATTATCACGCCTGTTTCCCATGGGGGTAGGTAGAGACTATAGATCTCCACTTGCGACGATCCTGACAACTTTCGCTTCATCTACTTTCATTAACCTCTTCATACATGCACGTTTATTTGATATACTTTTTACCTGACCTCGTTTTAACACTTCTTTTATTTGATCATGGTGTGTACGTCGTGGTCTACCGGTACCAACTCTACCATTCGCAATACTGTCAAACACTTGTTTTGTGATTCTATTTTCATCCATCCTCTCTACATGCTTAAACCACCTTACATTCCTTTTTGAATTCTTCTTGAACATCTTCTTTCAATCCACAGCGTTCCATTATTACACTATTCCGTATATCATTCATGCTTTCCTCACATATACTTCTTAAAGCTCTCATTTCAACTGCATTTATTCTACTTTCAAGCTTCTTCTGCCACACCCAACTTTCACTGCCGTACTTTAGTGTTGGCACCAACACTCCATAATGGTCAGTCAAGCGTGCCTTTATAGACAATTTTTGCCTTTTTATTAGTCTTATTCTATTATTTATCTTATTATTATTTAATTACTCTTCTTTCGATGTGAGTTTCATGCTTTCCGTCCCTGATAAACATGCAACATAACAAAGGTTAGACAATAATAATAACAATAAATCAGTAGCAAACAAACATTGTATAACCCCAAATTAAGCAAGTTAGGCTTCTGTTACGGGTAATATACAACGAACCACTCTGGGGCTCATCCCAGACACCCAGACCATAGTAAACGAGGGAAAGTTCGATTCTTCGAATTGAATCCAGAGACTCTGCTTTGCAGTAAGATAGACCGGCAAAGGGTTTTCTTATTTTTTTATTGCATGAGTTTAGCAGACAGCCGGCCCACTTGATGGAGAAGGGTTGGACTTTTGCAACACCAAAGGTGCTACGAATACGCTGCTGCTCTCTTAAGGGAAACTGGAACCTGGTCACTAATGTCGGAACACAACTCAAGGTTGTTATGGCGGCGTACTCTAGGTAGTAATCCAGTCGGGCAATTGCCCTACCACCTGGCTGTGGTTTGTTTTGTCGCCTCTTACGATAGGCCGCCCCACCGCAGGAAAATGTATTCTTTCTCCGTTCTTGCACGAATAAAGCCCAAAAGTTTTACCCCACTTAACCACAGAAGTTGTGAAATGTGGTAAGAAATAGTCATTTTAAAGATCAGTAATTTTAACGTGACGGTATATTGTATACGCACTCTTATGCTTAAAGCTATACCTAATAATTTTGTTTGAGGTCATATCAGTTAATCTATATTTAGACGAACAATTAATTTATTATTTTCTTAATAACTGTCTGCAAACGTCCATTCAAGATGAATTCATTCACGTCACAACTTCTTGGCCATCGTTTTAAGACTTAACAGGGTTCCGTATCTATCATCATCATCATCACCCGAGCGTTAAATCCCGGTTGCATTCGGAGCGTTCACTCCGACGGCCTGGGTCCGCTTTCCTACATTTTCTACTACACTTCGCGCGGTCTTCAGCATCCCTCGTTTGGAGACCATTGGTACGTATGTCATCCTTCATAACGTCAAGCCAGCATTTCTTGGGCCTTTCCCTTCGACCGGGACCTGGCGGAGGCGGCACGGCTAGACATTTGTTCCCCACATAATTAGCTGGTCTCCGTAAAACGCGGCCGTACCAGCGTAAGCAACACTCTTGCAGTTTGTCTGCTGTCACGGACATGAAGACTGATGCGGATGCGGGAGTTCCTGACACTCCACATCCACGCAGTTCTTGCTTGTGTCGCTCAAGTACAGGCCACGCTTCACTGCCATACAAAAGGACAGAAAGGACAAGTACAATGATGGATTTATAGACCTGTCCTTTTTATTTCACCGGCATTTTGGCGTCACAAATGACACCTGTCACCTCACGCCACTTGGCCCAAGCTGCTGTGATACGGGTCTCGACGTCGTGGTCGATATCCCCGGACGCACTAAGTACAGATCCCGTATCTATCATCGTCTGGCCGTAAAGCCCAGTTGAGTTTGGAGCGACCGCCTCCTCTTACTTTGACTTCTTCGTTTTGCGCAGTCTTCGTAATTGTGACATCATTGTAAAGAATGTCATCTCTTAAGGCATCCGTATACGAAACGATTCGTGGTAACTATCCGTCGTGTCGACGAATTGCAACTACGAATCGATGATATATGTCCACAACGCTAACGATTTACTCGATCGAAGACGATATCGCGATCGCAACAGATACCAATACGATCATGAATATAGTCACGATAGCTCTAAAGTGTATGTCTCGGTTCGGTCATTCTTCATTCAACTATCTGTGGAGGAACGAAGAAAGAATACAATTTCCTGCAACTGGACGGCCTGTCGTAAGAGGCGACAAAACAACTCACAGCCAGGTGGTAGGGTATTTACTCGACCAGGTGGCTACGGTGGTCTAGAGTATGCCGCCATAACAACCTTGAGTTGTATTCCGACATTAGTGACCAGGTTTCAGTCTCCCTTGAGAGAGCAGCAGCGCATTTGTAGCAGCTTTGGTGTTGCAAATGTCCATAGGCGATGTAACCGCTTTAAAATATTTAAATGTAAATATTGATTTCGCTTTAATAGCCATTTCTTAACCTCCACTTTTCTAGGTTTTTTCTATTGCTTGTTGTTTTCTTTGAAAATAATGAACAGAAGTTATTCATTTTCAAAGAGGGCACGTTTTGAATTTCTGTGACCACTCTCTGTAAGCCATCTGTATACCAGCTCCACCAGCTAACCACACCTCGATGCGGTCATTATAAAAGGACTCACTGGAATTTTTTGAATAACCTCATTTTAATTTAATAAAATACTTACAAATTATGAAGATAATTCAACGTGGTATATTACACGTCCACATATTTTTGTTACTTTTTACCTTGTTTATTCATTACTAGAGTTTAAAGAGGTTACAACACAGGTATTTCACATCGTATTACATTTCTATGTTAGTGCTATTTGCCCCGGAAGATTCCCTTCATTTTATATCGCAAACTATCCCATCTCCCGGGTGAAAAGTATTCTATGCCAATTTTCGGTATAAAAGCTACATTTTATTTCTTTAATTACAATTGAATTAGTTTTAATTTACTTAAACCACCATAATTATTGAATTTTTCTTGTAATGTCTCCTTGGACACCGGGTTGCCTGGAAGAGATCGCTAAAAGCGATAAGGCCGTCCATTGTTCTAATGGAAATTTATTTATATTATATGTCTAGGTTTAAGTTATGGTGAACCATAAAGACTTTTCATTGATTAATTCATACTGTTACGAGTGAGCGGAACTCGAATTAAAATGCCATTAGAATTATTATAGTTTATTAGAACTATACAAACACGTATAAAACAGGAACAAATATAACCAAACAAAACATATTCAAAGTAATGCAGAAGGCCGTAATTCATAAAACGCGCAAAGTCCATCACTATCAGATTCCCGAATGTACACACGTCACGCCCTTACCGTAGTTGTCGCTCAACTGCCCCTCTCTTCATCAAGGCCGTCGTTTTACCTATAATCCCCCAGGAATAGTCCTGGGGGATTCTACTTATAGAAGTAGAATCTTGAGACTAGGTTACCATCTTCTAAGGTACTCAGAAGACTGGCTTTGTTACTTCGGTGGATTGCCATACTGATCCGTTGTCCAAACTAAGCATCTGGGGGCCTAAGGCGGTCGCATTTGGAAAATCGCTTAGTTAAAATGACACCGATCTAGATATATTTTGAGACATATGTTCATAATACGAATCTACGAAAGCGCACGCTTTAGGCCCCAATTTTCTGATCATCAAAAGAGTAGAGACGCGTGGCAGCAGGGTGGCCTATGGGTTTATATTAATTTTATTCACATGATATTATTATTAGGAATAATTTAGTTTTTAAATTAAGGGTGGAACCCCTTTCAATAAATTAAAAGTTATAAAACACGCAACGACCACATACATTATGTAAATAACGTTTGAAAATTATATAATTTTTTTTAAGGATGGCTACACTGCCCAGTGCATTAGTATCAAATATTCTCAATATTGCTTTAAAATTACGAGAAAAAAACTAGTTTTTGGAAATATAACTTTTATGCGAGTGTTTGATGGGATCCATAAACTCCATGCAAATAATGTCCATATTCTACTAGTAGGTATTGTAACGACTAAAACCTTTTTAGTCGTCGTTTATATTAAGATATAAATATTCAAATTCGAATAGAGAAATGCCTCAAAAAAACAATCGAGATCATTATTGTATCGGGCCGCGCACGGAACAGATGTAACAGCTTCTTGGTTGAAAATATAAAGAAAATATTCCCTGAATCAGTTCTTTGATTTGAAGATCCGTACCAAGCCCGAGCCGCTGGCCGCCACAGTATTAAGGGAAAAAATGGATAACAACATATGAAAAAAGTAAGATTATTTTTATTGGACCAAATAAACACTTGAACAATACTGAGAAAAAATATTTTCTTATTTTTGAAGTGATAACTTCTTATGGGAGGATAAACCGCTTCGTTACGTAACGCGTTACGGCGCCATTTTGTCTGACTTCCCTTTCTCTCACGTATACGGCAGCGGTAGGTAGGCTCCTCTCTCACTCCAGCGCTAGCCGTATTTCGGTACATATTCAAGAATTGTAACTAAGAATAAATTTTTTATTTTTTTTTATTGCAGGAGTTCAGCAGACCGGCAGATGGCCCACTTGATGGAAGCGGTAACCATCGCCTATGGACATTTGCAACACCAAAGGTGCTACAATGTGCTGCTGCTCTCTTAACGGATACTGGAACCCGATGCCTTATGCCGAAACACAACACAAGGTTGTTATGGCGGCATACTCTAGACCAGGGGTGGTAGCCATCCAGTCGGGCAAATGCCCTACCACCTGGCTGTGGGTTGTTTTGTCGCCTCTTACGACAGGCCGCCCGGCCGCAGGAAATTGTATTCTTTCTCCGTTCCTGCACGGATAAATATATTAATATATTTTATAATAATGAAATATTTAATTAATAAATAACCTCAATACATTATCATATTAATATACATTAAATTTAAGTAATAACTTAATCTTTTCTCAAGTTAAACATTTTCAATATTAAATAGTTCAACTTAGATCAGTTTAAGTTATCACTTCTGTCGGGGGGCCCGAGACGCACACTTTTTTATGGAAGTATAGGTTTGTATTTGACCACTGTCTTACCTGATGTTGAGTGATGACGCAGTCGAGGATACCTAGAAGATACCTTCACTCGTGACTTGAAGACTTGAAGGTTGTATTTGTCATCATTCTTCAAGTAATCGCTAAAACCATTTTTATTTATTAGGACTTCTTCTTCTTTATGATTATCGGGGCTATGTTATAGAGAAAGAAAGAGATAACACTTTATTGCACACCAAAGTATACAATTACAAAAACAGACCATATTTACAATATTTATCGACCAAAGCGATCTCTTCCAGGCAACCTAAATGAGAGAAATTTGAATCAGACAATATAAAGGCAATAGATACATAAATACTCAAACTAATTAGAAATAAATATTTATATACATACAGATATACAAAGTCATAAATATCTATACATATAATAAAACTGTATTCAAATTCAAAAGAGAGGTAGAGGTGTAGAGGTCGAATTACTGTACAATGAAAAAAAATGCCAAGAACCGAGTCAGGGGGATGTAAGAAGTGATATAGAACTAATTTAGATGTTTTTCAAATATTTTGTCTCCCTCTTTGTACGGGCTAATCTCCGAAACAACTGGACCGACTTAAAACTTTGTATGGTCAACATATAGGATACTTTTGATCCCAAAAAATTAATGAGTTCCCATGGGATAGTTAATACTTTTTTTAACTATTCCACGCGGACGAAGTCGCGGGCAGAAGCTAGTACATTTCAAAATACACAAGTTATTATAGCAAATGTATTAGCATGATTATATTCCGTAAATCAGAAATAGCTATTTGTGGACAAATAGGGTTTTCTGAGCAAATTTCTAAATGTTAGTAAGGATTTGACTTCTCCGACAGTAAGAGGCAGCATATTCCTAAGTTTGTAAGCCTGCAGTTCCTTAAGGTACTAGGTTATGTTTTATTGCGGTGAAAAATAACGATTATTCCCTGTTTTGTAGTTATTCATTTTATTGTTATTGTTTAGATATGTATACCAACGTCAATGGCTCCGAAAATAAAATCAACTAACCTATAGCAATGGAAGTACAATGTTTTAATCGAACAACAAGAGTGATTCATTGGAAATAAGAGGAAGCGTGCATCTAGGGCTGTCACTAGTACGGGAAAATTGTTAAGTAACTAAGTCTGACACATCGGTTATCTCGATGTGCAGGTTTCATCCCGATGTTATCCTTTAGCGTAAAAACGAGGTAATATGCACAATTGCACAATGCACATTAGGTGTTTTCATCCGTGTAGGAACGGAGAAAGGACACAGTTTCCTGCGGCCGGGCGGCCTGTCGTAAGAGGCGACTAAACTACCCACAGGTGGTAGGGCATTTGCCCGACTGGATGGCTACCACCCCTGGTCTAAAGTATGTCGCCATAATAACCTTGATTTGTGTTTCGGCATTAGTGACCAGTTTCCAGTCTTCCTTAAGAGAGCAGCAGCGCATTTGTAGCACCTTTGGTGTTGCAAATGTCCATAGGCGATAGTTACCGCTTTCCATCAAGTGGGCCGTCTGCCTGTCTGCTGACTTCCTGCAATAAAAAAAAGATTTGCCCGCGACTTCGTCCACGCATGACTTGAAATTCCCGCGGGATTTCCGAGACAGGAAGTACAGCAGCATTAAAAAATTGTGTTAGTGAAAACTCTCTCGGAATAAGCTAATTTTTATGCACCCCAAACATAAAATTCCTGCGAGGTTTCCGGGATAAAAAATAAAACACACTTTATTACATAAAATTTGCTTGACTTTTGACGACTTTTGATTGATCAGTGAAAAAATCACTTGGAATTCGATTTTTTTAGTCTGGCCATTTTAAATCATTCCCAGAGAAATTCCTGCGAGATTCCCAGGATAAAAGTAGCGCAGGTTTTAAGTTGTACAAACAAGCAAAACGACAAACAGAAACGAAATCTATAAAAAAATGTAAATGTCGTGTTTTCCGTCGTTTATATAGTCTATTCCAGTTGTTTTTACAGACATGGCATTTTTAGAATTTTACAATATTACTAGCTGTAACCGGCAGACGTTGTCCTTTAAAAAAATAAAAATCTAGAACCCGATTCCAGCGTCATCTACCGGGACTAAATGTTGATCTAAACTATTCTCAAATCCACGTGAAGAAACAAAAATATTCATCAAAATGAGGCCCAGCGTTTAGGAGGAGTATCGCGGCGCCACCTACTGGGTCCAACCGTTTATTTAAACCATTCCGGGACAAACTTCAACACATACAACAACAAAAAAAAACCACCTAAATTCTGGTACCCGATTGCAGCGCCATCTACCTGGTTCAAATAAAAATCTAAACCATCCCAGTAGAAAATTATAAAAATACTAATATCATTATTACAAAATAGGGGTTGGTCTTAGAGGGTTGAAAGTTTAGGGTTGTATGTATTTTTTAATGATGTATCATAAAAAAAATAAAAAATGTATCTAAAAATAAAAAATAAAATTTAGGGGTGGACTACCCTTAACATTTAGAGGGATGAAAAAAAGATGTTGTCCGATTCTCAGACCTACCCAATATGCACACAAAATTTCATGAGAATCGTTCAAATTAAAATCTAAATCATCCCAGTAGAAAATTATAAAAATACTAATATCGCTATTAAAAAATAGGGGTTGATCGTAGAGGGTTGAACATTTAGGGTTGTATGTATTTTTTAATGCTGTATCATAAAAAATAAAAAAATTATCAAAAAATTAAAAAAATATATTTAGGGGTGGACTACCCTTAAAATTTAGGGGGATGAAAAATAGATGTTGTCCGATTCTCAGACCTACCCAATATACACACTAAATTTCATGAGAATCAGTCAAGCCGTTTCGGAGGAGTATGGTAACTAACACTGTGACACGAGAATTTTATATATATTATTTTTTATATAATAGATCTATAAGTATTATAGTGATTCTGACTGACGTTGCCTTGCTCTGAAGAAATGAAATCTAGAACCCAATTGCAGCGCCATCTACCAGATTAGATTGTGACTCCAACACACAAAAGATTGTCATTAACAAATTATTTTAAGATTGAACTAAAACTAAACACAGATACTAAAATTATATCTTCTATAATATAAATTAAACTAACTACAAAAATTAGGTTTGCTTGGCTTTAAGTTACTTTATACCTTACTTATTGTATTATTTTATCAGTATATTCTATAATAGATAAAAAAACTAAAAGATAGTCACACGATATATTTTTTAAAATGATTGTAAAGAGCGTGTAAATTCCAATACGATGTTAAAATCTAAACTACTGCATGCTCGTTTTCGAAATCGGTTAAAAACCCAACTAGTGCCAGCCCTATGCCAAAGCCTTGGTGGTTGTACAACCTTATAAAACCTACTCGTGGCATCGCACGCCATTCAATTGTCGACCATCGACGCGGGCGCACGTGTGAATTAGATATTTCGAAAATAAACAAAATGGGTTCCGTCGGACCTAGTTCAGTGTTGCTTATCATATTAAACGTAATCCATTTCATCCTTAGCCTTGCATTAACGGCTACTGCAATCTGGTTCTTCGTGGAAGTCCAAGCCGTCACCACCCTGAGGAATACCAACCACTATCTATTGGACTACAATGTGTACTGGCCCCAAGCCATACCATGGGTCTTCATGCTGGTTGGAATCATTGTTCTTTTCGTCTCTTGCTGCGGATTCGTTGGAGCCAAGAATAAGAGTCGGGGCTTCATCATCATATATGTAGCTTTTGAAGGTATAGCTATCCTTGCTTTGATCATCGCAGCAATTGTGGCGTTGACTTGCGCTGACTCCACGAGTACTGATAGCTTCGTCAAGGATGCTATATGGGATGTGTACTCGCATTCCACAACTGATACGGAGATCCAGAAGGCTTTTGGAGACGTCGAGAAGCGCTTGCAGTGCTGCGGCGCTGGTGGACCAAGAGACTACAAAAGCAACAGGAACGAATTCCCGATTTCTTGCTGTGACACTTACTACCACGGATGGATTGGCTCTTACAACATCGACTGCGATTTCACCAACAAACTGGCGAATGAGAGACATGGCTGTGCAGAAGTCGCCACAAATTATGTCAGGGTTGTCATAAGAGTTCTAGCTGGTGCCTCAATCTTCACTGCCTTTGTAGGTATCATGAATTTGATAGTTGCTGCAGCTCTATCAGTAGCCTTGAAGAGGAAACCTAGAGTACAAGTCACAGAAATGGACAGCAAGAAAGGACTTCTATAAGTGTTTAGTTTTACTGAAGTTTACCTGAACAAACCAAATTGTTTTTCAACAGTATTAGTGCCTGGGTTTTTTAATATGGCGAAGTGACAGTGTTCGAAGTTCTCAAAGCATATGCGTAAGTGGTTAATTAGTTAATTTGCACTAATTATGTCTTTTCTACCTTGACCTTTGAGTCCTTAGAATTAATTCCAAGGCATGGGTTAACCATTTCTATGATCCATATTTTCTTGAGCTCTTTTGTAGAATGTTTTAAAACATAATTGAGCTCATGCTCAACTGGTCTATCTGAACAGTCAATTGATAACACCCAGTATAAAATAAGCTGTGTTCATTCGATGATTCTATACGTGTAGAGGTCAAGTTAATCTGGATATATGTTTCCATACAAGGTGTTTCATAAGTTTTTATGTTTTTCCTTTCTTAGCTTAGAAGAGAGAGATTAACTAATGACGAAATATATTAGCACATGGGTACGTCATGTAGTGTTAATGGCACATTAAAGATGACTCAGACTTATTCGTTCTGTATTAATTTATTTATTTTTATTAGCTATTGAGTTTTTGGAAAACCATTTTTTAACTGTTCGTTTAAAGGATTTTGTTTTCATTATTCGAGAATTAAAGGCGATTCTTGTGTCTTTTCATTTATCAAAAGGCATTATTTTGAATCCTGCTGACATATTTGTATGTTATATTGCATCTATTCACTTATGAATATGATTGTAACGCATAACAGATACGATTAATTAACTATCTCAACAAGTAAATATGCAGTTAAAGTTATTTATTATCTACGAAAACTATTTTCAAAACGATTAAGTTATCAATATTTTTTGATTTCTAACCACAAGCAAGTAAATTAACATTAATTAGAGTACAAATGATAATTGGTATATAACAGATATACTTCATAAATTAAGATGTTAAGTGTAAAAGGTGCTTATTTGATATTAATTATATGTAATTAGCATTAAAGACAGTCATGGATTTCTCGAATTACTAATTTTGATTAGTGTATTAGGTTTAGGTTACTTATTACAATGTTATTCAAATGTCTTATGGTGTTCTGCACATTATTGAAAATATATTTCAAGATTTTTCTACAAGGCTTACTTAAAATAATTTTACCAAAGTAAATAGCTTCTTTACACAATTTTATGAGTCAAAATTTGGCAAAGAAACATATCATTTTTGACTTACCGTTTTCAAATTTGATCTTTTTTTTATTAAAAATAATTAACCCCTCCATATTCAAAAGGGTTGGTATAAAAAGGGTTAATACACTTTACACACGTATAGATCATTAACACAGATAAAATACCCACTGTGACTCATTTAATTATATACCTATATACATATTCACCCAACGTTAAAGAATGAATAAGTGTGAGTCACCCTTATGAAGTATATGCTATAAAAAGTTGTTTTAAGGCAAGTTTTCGATCGAATGTGAACATTATTTTATAAGGAATAAAGTCGATATTTAGTTTTATATGATAATGGAAAAATGTACAAATATATTAAGTTGACTGTATTTCGTATATTTGCGGTCGTAAGTTTTTTTTAATATATCAGAGGGCGAAAAGTTATTTGTGTCAAACGACATTTTGTGAAAATTTTATTAATAATAGATTTTTTCATCCTAATGTTTTCAATTGAAATCTATTGTATATCTATAGTATATGTAGATTTTTTTTAAATTTATCAGTAATACGTTTTTTACCCATTTGAAACTTTTTCAAATATCGCTTGAAACAATAAGCTTTTTCATCTGTGATGTATTTTTGAAATGTAAAACATCACGCTTATGTGATATAGAGTGATACGTAAAATCCACCAGATCATAATTAAATTATATTATACGTTATTTAAGTATGTAAAATTCCCATTGTTTAACAAAATGCATTTTGGTAGAGAAATGTTCTTATTGTATATCGTGACGTCTTTACCGCACTCATAGTGGGATAATGATACATTAAATTTTAATGGCGATGACTGAATTTCTTCTTTCAGTTTGTTTTAATTAATAGGTAACTAATGTTAGTTTATAAGTAAAAATAAGTTGTAAAGTTTATTTTGTAAGATAATGGTTCTTTACCTGTCTTCGAATAATTATATTTGACAACTCAAATACAGTAGCTTACAGTCAAATGAACTGAGATCTTTTTATTATGTAACAAAACGCTGCAGCCTCCTACATTTTGTATGAGAATAACAAGTTATGACGTCATGACTTTAACGAGGTAAATTGCGTGTTTATTGTTACGGATATTTGGCAGGTTTTCTTTTAGAGCTATTACTTTGTACTGATATTAATTAAAAGTCATGAAATAATATAATGTAGTTTTAAGTAAACATGTAAATATAATTTTAAGAAGAATTAAAGTAATTTATTGTTTTCAAATGTTTCATTTATTCGACTATACAATTGAAAATTAAATATTAATTTAGTGGTGAGTGCATTCCTGTCTCAAATTCAAAGGACGCGGGTTCTAATGCAATTTACTTAGCAGACAAGCAGACGGCCCACTTGATGGAAAGTGGCTACCATCGCCTATGGACATTTGCAACACCAAAGGTATACTAAAAATGTGCTGCAGCTCTCTTAAGAGAGACTGGAACCTGGTCACTAATGCCGGAACACAACTCATGGTTGTTATGGCGACATACTTTAGACCAGCGGTGACCCATTCAGTTGGGCAAATGCCCTACCACCTGTGGGTAGTTTTGTCGCATCTTACGACAGGCCGCCCCAACGCAGAAAACTGTATTCTTTCTTCATTCTTGCACGGATGAAAATACCTAATGTGCATTGTGCAATTGTGCATATTGCCTCTTTTTTACGCTAAAGGATAACATCGTGATTAAACCTGCACATCGAGATACCGATGTGTCAGACTCGCTAAGCTAACTTGGACAAGCGTGGCGGGTATACTGTCCGTTTCCGCTATAGCGGGAGGCTCGAGCCCGCTAGTGGGGGTGTGTATGGGCTTTTCTATAATGTGTACTGAACGTCTCTTTATTTTCATCATAAATAAAAGTGTAATGTAAATTATCACTACAAAGAAAGTCAAATTAAAAGTCGGTAAAGATTTTTAACAAACTTCCCGAGGACTTTAAATATATGTCTATAAATATATTCAAACAAAGACTACACAGATGGCTGTTGGATGAAAGTTTATTCTCCGTAAACAAATTTTTTGCGTATTTTTTGTCAAAAATCCAGATAATTGACATAAATGATATATTTTTTTGATTATAATTAGGGACAACTATAATTTAATTATACAATTAAATTAAATAAAACTATATATAAAAATTTAAATTAAACTATAAAATGTAGAGCTAGACCGCTGTCAATTGGAAACGTGCCCAAAAGACCGAAGATCGTATTCTACTAAATCCATAATATCTTCTCAATGTCGTCGCGGCAGAATAATAGTCAAAGAAATTGGTATTACCATTAGCGGTAATAGCGTTTGCCAAATATTTTAATCATTTATAAAGATAGTGCCTTACCACGGGCATGCCATTGGAGTTAAGAGAATACCAATTTCAGGCATACTTTGATTATATAATAATTAAAGCAGGCAAACCTACGTACGATTGGGAAGAAAGTGTCCGACGATTTTGACGAGATAGTAATAGCAGAATTAGGCCCCAGGTCGTACCCTGGTGAAGATAGGTTACCCGCTGAAACTCCTCGTGTACCTTTCATTTAGATATTTATATGAACCTGTTATAAGTCATCTGCCGAGATTCAAAGTCAAGTACACCAATTCCATAAGGTGACATTAGATGAGTAATCTTTACATTGACGACGAATGAATCATTGGTGATTATTAAATCAAATACATAAGGCCCATTACGCCAATAGGGTAGGCAGGTGATTCATCAAACACCACACATACCTTATATTTGTTTGCATTTGACATAATGGTGGTGTGGCGAATAGAGCCTCCTTACTGCCGCCTACTAGCCAGCAGGCCAGATTTTTTTTACACTAGTTCAGCAGACAGGCAGACGGCCCACTTGATGGAAAGCGGTTACCCTCGCCCATGGACATTTGGAACACCGAAGGTGCTACAAATATGCTGTTGCTTTCTTAAGGGAGATTGGAACCTTTAGATTTTACAAATATATATTGACAACTGTCAAGATATAGATTAGAGAGTGAAATGTCGTCATAAAGTACACACTTTAAATCCTATTGTATCTATACAAAACAATTAACATGTACGATATAATACATTAAACGCAAAATTATAAATACGAGTGGTCGCACATGGTCGAAATTTGAACATAATAATTGATTTAAATTATAAGCTTGAACATTATTAAAGTTCTGTTGTCAAAGACTACTGCTATAATCACAGATTTCGTCCAGGTAACACTGTTAATTAGACTTTAACAATAATAAAAAAAAAAACTTCGTTTAAAAAAACCGACTTCAAAAACTAAAATGTATAAAATAACTTATTTCTAAAGCTATTATTATTAATATATATTATCTAAAACATCTTAAAGTCGGTGCTTAGTAATTTTCAAAATATAGTAATTTTTATAGTTTACTTTGCACCGACTTCAAGATGTTTTAGATAATATATATTAATAATAATAGCTTTAGAAATAAGTTATTTTATACATTTTAGTTTTTTAGTTTTTGAAGTCGGTTTTTTTAAACGAAGTTTTTATTTTTTAGTGTCTAGCTATGTATGAGTGGACCTACGAATGGTGCCGCGCTTCTTAAAAAATATAGGTCCCAAGAAACGGGAACAAAAAAATGTTCGTAAAATGAAAACTACTGGGCCAAACTATGTCAAATTTTTAGGGAACCACATGGCAGATATTCCTCGTCGAACAAAAAAAGAATCACGTAAATCGAATCATAATCTCAGAGTAATCGGTGTACATATGGAACGAAAAGGAAATATTTTTCATAAAAAATGTTCATAAAATGAAAACTACTTTGCCAAACTATGTAAAATTTTTAGGGGACCAATTGGAAGCTATTCCACGTCGAACAAAAACAGAATCACGTAAATCGGATCATAAATCACGGAGTTATCGGTGAACATACATAAAAAAAACACAAAAAAAAGAACCCGACGAATTGAGAACCTCCTCCTTTTTTCAAAGTCGGTTAAAAACCATTAACACACTACCATATATTTGACACACACACGCGTGTATACTCTTTTGTTTATTGTTAAAGTCAAATTAACAGTGTACCCTTGGCGAAATCTGTGATTATAGACGTATAGTTTTTGACATTAATTATTATGGTTGAATTTCGACCACGGGCGACCACTAGTTATTATAAATAGGCATGTCCAGCAGTGGACTGCGTCTGGCTGGAGGAGAAACTTTATTAAATCTCAAATCTTAATGAATTCATCAATAACAGATATTACGAGTATATTGTTTTGTTATTCTCCCAAAACGTTGGCTGATCTAATCGCTTAAATACTCTACTAGTTTTGCTAGTATTTGAATAGTAATGAACGCGTAAATGACGTAATCGTTGATAGTGTTGTTTGGTTTATATCCTCAAACTTCAATCCGGTTGTTATTTTATAGAAGCGATGTGTTGTCTTGAAGATGGATGGAAGCAAATTTATATTGATGCTAACTTGGAGACTGCTTGATTGTTCACTTGATGGAAAGACCAACCATTTGCACTAACTTCGAAGAGGGGATTGGAACTTAGCCACTAATGTAAGTACACAACTCAACGTTATTAGGCGGCATACTCTAGAGCACGGCTGGTGGCCATCCAAACAGTCAAATTGTGATGAGTAGTACACGTGTAAAGCAGTACATTTGTCGCGTACAAAATAGATTTGTACTGATACGGCTCAAAATTTTAATTTGCACTACTTCAAAAATTGTATCCCACAACTACTTACGCGTCAAATGTAAGAGGAAACGCGGAACGAGGACAACAGTACAATAACGACTCTACGGATATTCACATGAGGGAGAACATGACCTGTGCGATTGCTAGTAAAATTAGGTAACGAAGACCGATCACATCCGATTCTTAACTAACATTTCCGAACTAAAAGTATTGTACGGGACAAATGAGGAAATGACGCTCACCGCCGTACTGGTCTCATCGCTTCAAATGTACTGCCGCGGTACAAACCAAACAAATCTCCTCGACTCATTTGAAGTGGTACATTGTAGTGGTTCAGTACAGAATGTAATGTTACTCTTACAAACTCATTTTAAAATCTTGTACAAACCAACTCTACGGTCAAATGCCCTGCCACCTGACCGTGGATCGTTGTGCCAACAAGCCACAGGAATTAGTTTTTTTTTGTTCCTGTATATATTAGTAAAGGTATATTAGAAAATTCAAAGTTTGGTATGGCAGAAGAAGAAGCATGGTAGAAAGAAAAATGCAGTTGAAATGAGAGCTTTGAGAAGTATATGTAAGGTAAATGTAAGTGATAGGATAAGAAACTGTGTGATAAGGGAGCGTTGTGGATTGAAAGAAGATGTGGTGACAAGAGTTGAAAAAGAAATGTTAAGGTGGTTTGGGCATGTAGCGAGAATGAATGAAAACACAATCACAAAACAAGTATATGACAGTAATGTGACTGGTAGAGTCGGTGCCGGTAGACCGAGACATACTCATCATTATCAAATTGAAGATATTTTGAAGAAAGGTCAGATAGAAAGCAGTTCAAATAAACGTGTATATATGAAAAGACTAGCTTCTGGCCGCGACTTCGTCCACGTGGAATAGTAAATAAAAAAGTAAGGTAAGAAATAACCCCTATTTTTAAACATTCTTCATTGGTGCTCCGCTACCATTGGTCTTAGCGTGATAGTATGTAGCCTTCCTCGATAAATGGGCTATCTAACACTGAAAGTGTTTGTCAGGATCGTAGTAGGTGGAGATTCATCGTCTCTGCCTACCCCAAAGGGAAACAGGCGTGACAATTTGTATGTATTAGAAAAGAGATGGATGGAATCGTGTGATAGAAGACGTATGTCATTGAGAAGTATAGAAGGAAAAGATTTACTGTGCCGTCTCCCAACTCATTGACTAAAGGCAATCTTACTATAAAACACATGATTGTTTGTTTACCATAAGATGAGCTTGCCACCTGCCATGGAGTACATGGAACCACTCTCTCCCGTCACCATTAACACCGTGACATAACATCATCCAAATGGAAAAATCTAAGCAATTTTTTTTATTTGCGTTACCATCAAAGTGGGTTACCTACGTTACGCAATCCACTTTCTCCTACCAAACATGTGGCTAAACATTACTATGTCTATACTAATAATAATACAGTAATAGGAACTGCGTTTGTTTGTTGCAATTAAATTTAAATTCGAGGTTTTTTGATACTTAGAATAATAATAGCCCATAAATGTCATACTGTTGATCTCGGGTTTCCCATTTATGGGGGAATTGACAGTATACCCCCCATTCTTGTCCAAAGCAGATTGACGGGTTTAACACATCAGCCAAGACACATTTTGGGTCGCTGAGCCAACGGAGTTAGTTAGTTTATTCTATGTAGGTATATATTATTAATTACAAATTACATACTATTGAATACAATGTAAGAAAACTTAACTTATTTGTATTGTATTCTACCCATAGTCCCTCAAGACTATAAGTAGAATACTGAGCCCAGATCACCGTCTTCTATGGGTAAGGTGCCCAGAAGGCTGGCTACGTTTCCTCGCTGGATCGCCATACTGATCCGTTGGCCGAGGTAGACACCAGCCCTCTGATCACCTGAAGAGTCGATGAGTCGTTTTGATAAATTTTGGTAGAGGCTCATGGCCTCAGGACCCCACGGTCCAAGCGTCTCGACAGCAAACGGCACAAACATATAATCTCACTGAGGGTTGCATATTTCCGCCGCTTGAGCGATTCCACTGTTTCCGCCGCCGAACCGGCCGATCTAGAAGTGTTTGGTAAATGGGATGCGGCCAACGTGTCTACGCAAGTCGCATCCCACACCAAAGGCTTGCCACGCTGCCAGGGAATTAGAGTCATTCCGTCAGGGCGCCTGCCATCATCACGTGCAATACCGTTCGGCTCCAATAGAGCCGGCACGTTAGCGGTGGCAAGCGCCCTCCGTAAGACATCATTCAGGGCGGCGTGGCGTGACCATCTGCCGGCACTGCGGCGGCAAGAAAGACCGTGGTATCCCGGGTCGATTACCTATATACCACAGACACATGTGTGTGGTGCACATTACAAATTAAATTCATATAATATTCGGGTCCTTTCAGTATTACGCCAAAAGGAAGGTTTGCACTGAAAATCAGTGTTGTGTCGGATATTATGCCGACACAACAATAAGTTGAGTACAAACCTTGTTTGCTGAAAGTTCGGCGTACAAATTCTCAAAACATGATTTTATTTTTCAAATATTTATTTTCTTTCTGGTATTTTTTTCTTTGAACTCTACGAGCAGGTTTCATCATGATGATTTCCTTCAGCTTTAGCACGTAGTCATTGTAACAATGTGCACGTTACGTCAAAAAATTGCATAAGTGTATGTATGCGTTTTGGCTAGGTTTCGAACTTGAGCCTTTTGAGCTTGGGACACGTTATTTTTTTTATTGCCGTAAAACAGTACCTAGGTTGACGATTCACCTGGTGGAAATAAGTTACCATCACCTATGGTAGCACCTCTGTGCTACTAATACACTGTCGGATTCGGATAAGTGACTGGAACCTGGCCACTGATGCCAGAACACCACTCAAGGTTGTTGTGACGATATACTCTAGACCAGGGGTGGTGTCCAGCCAATGGGTAAATGGCCTGCCTGCCTTTGGGTTTTATTATCACCGCTTACGACAGGCTGTCCGTCACCAGCAATTACTAGGACAAAACAGATGTACCAAAGAATCTCCTCAAAATCAATCTATATTTTTTACTGCTTAAGTTCCTACGATACTTATGAACATGTGGAACATCAGAGGTACTACCAATGTGCTGCCGTTCTCTAAGTAATTATCTCTCTCGATCGCTAGTAGCTTGTAGTAGCTAGTTAGTGCTAGCTATCCTTGCAGAAACGGAGAAATAATACAATTTCCTGCGGTCGGGCGGCGAGCGCCTCCGGGTGGTCTTAGATGGGGTAGCTCACATCACGCGACCGGTTAAATGCGCGGACGTGCGCTTAACGGAGCTGAGTGACTGGGTCACCAAAGAAAGAGTGGAGGACGCTGTAGCCAGCCTCGGCGGTTGCCCCCGGGAGCAAATCCGGGTCACCGAAATCCGCCCGGGTCCCGGGAGGATGGGAACGGTGCTTGTCAGCTGCCCGGTCACGGTGGTCAATAAGCTACAGGCGGCCGGCAGAGTACCGATTGGATGGGGCTCTGCAAAAGTTACAGCCCTTGAGCAGCGTCCCATGCGCTGCTACAGATGCCTAGGAATTGGCCACACGCGATCGAGATGCCCATCC